>JAWWMU010000237.1:20240592-20273265 GCA_035048155.1 Cinnycerthia olivascens
GCCACAAAGGCAACCCATAGCACTACCATGTAAGGTAAATGAAGTTTTCTAGATGACAGAAAGAGCAGCAGAGTTGATGCAAGGCCAGCCAATTAGCCCACAACAAAATGTGTTCAGTGTTACTCAGTCCCTTTAAATTAAGTTAGAGGAGCATAAGGTAATGGAGTAGACGGGACTAAAAACATGCTTATAATGAGTGAAATAGGCAGAAAATGTAACAACAGAGCTTTTTTTTGCTGAAAAGAAGGAAAAAAAGGACTTCATTGTGCCTAATTTCAGTAGTGTTGGGTAAACAGAAGGGCCAATTAAGGAGTTTGCTTCAGGTTCAATTTTCATACTGAAAATGGGTTAGCATACCTGAAACTTATGTAACATTGCTCTTACATTTCAAATTATCTCTTTTCCTTAAAAACATTAGAATGCAAATACAGCATGTCATGGACAACTACTCAATCGAAATCCCTCTGGGAATTCAGAATGCAACTAAGAGCCAACACGAGTGCAGTACAAATCTATTCAAGTTAGTGCTGGTGTTATTAAAACAGAAATTTCTGAAGTTATACAGCTACACTGAATTAACTGGAAGAGCTCAGGTTTTGGTCAGTATTTCTACTGCTCAAAAGATAAGCAGCAGATAATGTAACTACTACAGGAACGCTTGGGTATAGTTTAATGCTTTATCCATAAGGAAAAGTTATAGTTTCAAACTATCTTTCTAAAGCACTGGTTCCATACAGAGCCATTAAGGTACAGAAGTGCCTACAATTCACAAGATTCTCTCCTTACTGCTTTGTTTGTTTTACAACTGTGGCCCAAGGGAAAATCAGTGAAAGCTGCTCATAGGAAGTGAATTGAGCAGCACTTTGAGCTTCCAGGAGTCATATAATGCTTGTCAGGAATTACTCAATTTATTGCAAAAAGTACTGTCTGTGGCTGCAGGAACTTTCACAACATCAGGTGGTGTTGCTTTGGGGTTTAACAGTTGCACTACATCTCACAACTAAATTACAAAGACTTTGGAATTTTTCCTTTGCACTCTTTCCTAGTACACCCTCCTACCCCCTTTCCTGAACCCTAATCACTGCATTAAAGAATGCTAAGTACTGCCCAGACAAGCCATTATTGTAACCAACCTATTTTCACAATTTATTAACATTATGAAAAATTGCAGAATCTTTTCAGAACCCAGAACATGGCTGTTGCCTCTCACGAAGAGAGAAAAAGTAAAAATGTTGTAGGGATTAGATGAGATAGTGTTTCCTCTGTTTTGCAGTCCTGCTTTGCAATTCTATTTTGAACATTATTCCTGTATTTCCCACATAGTGCAGGACCAAATCTCTGGAGGAAAAAGAAAGCAAATTCTACTTCATTTCTGGCAGTCCATGTGTTACTGGGGGAAAAAAAACCCACAGAGAATCAGGCAGGGTATTCGTGAATCCTGGTCACTCACAGAACTGAACTGTTTGAAATCAATGGATGTTAAGGTGTCCTGATAAAGGACACTCAAATTTTATAGCTTAATGCATCCAAGGTTCACTTCATTTCCCATATCTCCCTCGTGAACTTTGCCACATTACTTCATATTCAAATGTAGCAAAGGGGAAGTAAAAGTTTCTTGAGATTACTGATGGAGCATACATACACAGCTCAGAAAAAAAACAAGGTCAGTGCCTAAGTTTAAATACGTTTTAGTAGCTTTCAGGCCTGAAATTGAAGGTCTAGATGTAAAGAAACTAAAGTCAGCCCGGATGCTGAATTCCTACATTCTCAAAAACAAGGACAAAGGGGATCATATCAGTTAAAACAGAACTGAGGAAACAATTCATGTTACATTTTAGTTCTGAGACTGTCTCATAATTAAAATGTAAGATGTTATTTAACTTTCTTTATTGTGTTTATAAACATGTAACCCAGCTCTTGGCAATTTCTTAGCATTTTGTGGATGTAACAAAGTTACATCCTTTTCCAACCTCTCCAAACATGGATTTTCTGCTTAAAATCTAAATGCTTGTATGAAACTACAAACATCATCAAAAGAGCAGGCAACCTAAAAGCAGTCCAGACAATGCCATGGGAACCCAATGTCATTCACATAAATTTGATGGAGTATTTAAAGAACCAGAAACATAATGCAGGAACTGTAGTAAAGCAATAATGAACTGTCAGTCATAATAAAACCAGAAATCATAAGTGAGACAGCAGGCGATAACATTGAGTTTTTTACCAGACCTCATGGGGTAGTAGTTCCCATGTGACAATCATTAAATATGAGGATAAGAAAAAAACATAGAATATTTCAACAATTCCTCCCAGTTGCCATGACAGATGTTTCTTAATATAATATCTAAAAGGCTATAACATTCATGAAAACAATTAGCAATTGGTAATTAAGTTCTATTATAGAATATTTGCAATTGTTTTACTTATTTATACTCCTGCCCCTACCTCTACATATGAAAATTTTTGTCAGAACATAGACATTTGCTAAAGCTAAAATTTAACCCAAGATATAACTGAAATTTTGCTTGTAATCACTGCTTTTAAACAGAATTAAAACCTTAATATTCTATTCAGAATAGAAATAGTCTTATGAATAGGCATAAGAGCTTTCTGTATCAGTTATGAAAAAAGAACCAAAGGCACACTGTTGTACTGAAATAAGAATCCCAGGTGACTTCCTAAAGCAGAGAGGGGTTACAAATGAAAAAAAAATGTTTTCTGAAAATTTGATTTGTCCTCATTTAAATATTACCTTCATCTTTTTAGTTAAATTTGTCAAATTATACTTCATTTTTGATGGTACTTTAGATCACTACTATCAGGAAAGAAACTAGTCACTATGAATAAATTCAAAAGTAAATATTAGGATGTATACTGAAGTAAATTGAATCCATCTCCTTTAATACATAATGCAAAATTTTCAGTGGCATTGATTAACCTTTCAATAGAAAAATAAAACTATGGTGGTAATTGAAACTAATCAAAATTTAACAAGTGTTAGCTATGAACTTGAAGGTACTTGTCAATTGTCTATAGATGAACTTTAAGAACATGAAATAAAAAAACAATTCATATTAACAATATTATTAAACAATTATCAACTTGCTAATCAAAAATGAGCTCACGTTTTTTGACCTACATATTAAAAAAGAACTAATTATTCATCTGTAGTTTCAGAAAACTACAGTGCTGTAATACCAGCAGATTCATTACAAAGGACTGCATAAAACCCTGTAGCAACATGTAAGCAGAATCCTGACTAATCCAGTCCAACAGGCAAATAAATAAAATAAATAACACTTATCACCATAATTTTGTCCAAATCTCAATTTAGAGTTTAAACAAGAATGGGTTTATTGCTAACTGAAGTCACAACAGCTGGAGTGCACCCCACACTGTAAGTCTCGGAAAAAGAGTCTGTTAAGGAAGGTTTGAAAGATGGTCAGAAGAAAGGAAAATCAATGCAAGCTAGAGGCCATTCCAAGCGCTAAAAGAAGCAGGAGAGAAGGCATAGAGCTCAAAGTGAAAGAAATAAAGGAAAGAAATTATGTGTAGAACGGAATGAATATTGCTTGTTAAATCCAGTAAGCCACTGAACACACACAACTGCCTGCTTACTTTTGCCCTGCTGTGTGAGAGAGAATTGCAATGCTAAAACTGAAAAGTCATGTGTTGGAATAGTTTAATATGACAGAAAAAAAACCAAAAACGCTTGATGCTTTTTCCACCCCTTACAAAAATAAATAAGATAAACCCAAGAAGAACAAATGATTAAAAAAATCTAACTAAACTCATTGCTTACCACTAGCTGAGCAGTGTTCAGCCAGTCCCTAAGCAAGAGCAGTACCTGCAGATTTTCTGCCCCTCACTGTTTCATTGCTGAGCACAACACATTATGGTCTGTAATATCCCCTTGGATGGTTGGGCTCAGCTGTCCTGGCTGTGTCCCCTCCCAGCTCCTTGCACAGCTCCAACCTGCTCACTGCTGGGCAGTGGGGGGTGAAGAGAAAGTCTTGATTTTGTGTAAGCATTGCTCAGCAATAAAAAAAAACCAACAACAACAACAACAAAACAAAAAACATTCTCGTGTTATCATCACTGTTTTCAACACAAATCCTCATAAGCTACTCTGAAGAAAATTAATGCTATTCCATCCAAAATGGTTACAAAAGCTCCAGAAGGTAAGACCTAAAAGACCTCAGCACTGAAACGAAAAGTTAAGAATTGCAAAGGACTCTGAAGGTGAACTTCAGGTTGTATAAGGCTAAGAGATCAGAGGGGATTTGAGACAGATGTGTGAGGTGAATTTAGTAAAACAATAAGGGAAGTGATTCCAGTATATACTCTGGAGAGATCTACTGGTTATGAAGGGAATTAGTTGGCAATACACAAGGAGATATTCAATTTATATAATTATTTTTTTAGAATGCCGCTAATATGTCAGGAAGATGTCTTTCTGTTTGTTTTTATTTCTGTCCATAATAATTCTTACACATCAAACAGCCATTTTGCAAATCTTTCAGATTCACTTAGAAGTGCTCCTGCCCTTCTCTCCTGCTCTGCTACTAAGGCATAATGACCATTCTCTTTCTGTATTATTTTTCTGAGTCATGATCTCACACTGAATAACACAATCTATTCTGGAATCCACTTAAGATGTTAAAGTAGTTATAAAATATACCTACATAAAATTATAGAGAATTCTATATAAAATGACATTTTTCCAGATTTGAAATCTCATTCTATTCAAAGCAGGTTGCTCTTGGTGCAGAGAAGTGTAGGCCTTAAGTACAAGATCTACTTACAGATATACTCAATTCTTTTCTGCATTTATACTTTCTAAGAACTAATTTATCATGTCAAAGTCATTGAATAACCATTACTTCATGTATTTAATAACCATACTTCATGAATAACCATACTTCATGTTCTGCATTGCTAATATCAACAAATCCTGGTCACCTTTCTCTTTTCTGCTTAAACATTCCTGTGAAATTATTTATTAACTCTAGTCTCACAACTAGGATTATGAATTTTCAGGCCAGCTTCCCTAGACACAGAGAACACCTGAAGGTAAGGATGAGAGATAAAAAGATTGTGTTATTAGTAAGGGAGAATCTTCCTCCCAATTCTCAGTTCCCAGGCAACACACATCTCAAGATGAGACCTTGAAGTGATAACAACAGACCAGAAAACTATTTCATATCAATACCAAAGACTCATATTCTGTTTTCCTCTGTCCTTTGAAGGAGCTGAGAAAAACTTTCAGACAAATAAGATACTTTTAAAATACTTATAATAGGCATATTATAAAAGGAGGGAATGAGATATAGATTCAAGGATTGCAATGATGATGATGATTAAATGAAAGAACAACTCAAATAAAGGATTTAAATATCGCTGATCGCTAAAGCAGAAAAATAAAAATTAACTGGTTGTTTTTTTTAATAATCAGTTTAAAATTAAAGAAACACTTAAATCAGAAGTTTTTATGCTTATTAGTGTTGATTAATTTCTTATGGTGGGTGAGGAAGGCAACCCTGAAAATTAAGTAAGTTTTAAAAGAAAAAATAAATCAATGAAACAGAGCTCCAATCTCACACCCACTGCAGTCTATCCTGAATATCTGAAAGATGAAAGGGGCCTTAAGGATACTTTTTAGGAACTAATTATATTTCCTCAACATATATTAGTTTCACTACCCTATTTCTTTTCCTTCTTGCTGCCTCAAGGGGACAGACTGGAACAACACAAATAAAAATAATAGGAATTTCCAGCATTTTTTGAGACTCTAAATTAGTGTCAGTTATGTTTTCTCAGGAGTCAGGAATTGAACCAGTTTAGGTTTGAATATTTCTTTCTTACAACAATGGTTGTTATGATAACAGTAGCAAATGTTAGGCCATGAATCTACTGACAATGCAATAATTGTAACACAAGGACTCAGACAGACAAATGTTTTAACTCTGCACAGCTTTAATGTTACAGTACGCTGGTAATTCTCAATGCCAGCACTGCAAGGATATGAATTATCTATTCTTAGGAATATTTTTACAGTGACTAGCAACCCACAAAAGAAAACTGATTTCCTAAGCCTTGCTCAAACTCCTTGAGCAGAAGTATTCAGTAAGACGACCTTGATCAGGAGCAGCCTGATTCAAAGCTCAGGGACCTTTGAACATAGCACAAAGGCTCTAAACACATTTGTGACTAACTTCCCATGCACACTCGAGCACCAAATGTGCAGCAACCAGGTTGGTAAGTACAACACTGTCAATCCCAACACTCACTCCCTAACCCATCCTTGGAGCTAGTCTTTTCAAAGCTTACCCAGAAGACCAATGCTCTAGTCATCTCTACCTGCTCCTTATAGAAGCACTCTCTCTTCCAGTATGAAATCTGAAGGTTTTAGGTACTGAGAATGGCCAAAAAGATGTGCATGGCTGCCAGGTGCTGTGTGGGCCCAAGCAAGATAGATTCCCTCTTGCCCCATCAGGATGCTGCCAGTCCTGTTCTTACAAACTTTTGCAAACCCAACTGAAATAAAATCATCAGTTCTTGAGTCTCTGGTTTGGAAAGACTAATCTTTTGCTTAATTCTCTCTATTTGATTTTGGCTTTGTATATGCTTTACTGCCATCTCATTCTGTTGGATTCCTATACCCATATTTATACATTTATATTTACTTCTTTTTGCAGATTATAGATAGAATATGTGATCTACATAGAGAAAATACATTACATAACTACCTCAAGTTTCCAGCATTTTTAATTTCTAAGTTCTCATGTTACTGTAGATTTTTACAATATTGGATTTATCTGATCTGAGTACAACACAGGGTACCTTCATGGTCAGATTGTTTGTTGCTAAGAATAGTTTGTAGCAGAATGTATTTCTATGGAAGGAAAACACAAAAGTTCAGGATCTCATTTCTTCCTTCAAAGACAAAATATAATTTTATAGCTACATACTCAGACCTGAAAACAGTGAAGTAAGGAAAAAAAGTTCCTTCCTAAAGACATAGAACTTGCACCTTTAGGCAAGCACACAGAAAATTGATGAATGCTCACTCAAACTAACAAAGGCTACGTTGAGTAGGCATTTAAATACAGAAGTGATCAGAGCAGCATAACTTCCTTTTCACCTCTTGCCTGTCATGTGACTTATTTTAGCAATAGAAAGCATAAAACATTGAGAAGAAAACACTCTCCACAAGAGCCTGTAGAAGATGGCCACGAGATGCTTTGGAAGCAAGTAAGAGCCAAATAATGTGCCCACGCTTTCAGTAGAATGTGTTTATTTTCTCACACTAAGAATCATGACATGAAGAGAGACTATAAATTTCTAAAAATAGGCCTTTGTAAAGTTATTATAGAAGCTAGTGGCAAGTATCGAAGAATTTAACAAGAGATGAAAACTTCATGTTTCAAGACTGATCTAATATTCAATTTTTAAGGGCAAGGCAGACAGCTAAGCTCTCTGGGAAAGGGCACATCATTAACAGCTGTTCTTGAATGTTGGTTTCAAGAACCTTTACCTGACACTTTTCAAAGCTCTGATGGATGCTGTACTGAATATTGCCTGGTAAATAAATGACCAGGCAATGTTCTGAAGAATCAATTTGGGGCAGCATAAATATGCCTTAGTCAAAATAAAAAGTTTCTGTGATTTGCTAGATAAATATTAAAAATAACTGCAACTTCATATCAGAATACCTAATTTACCAGGATTTCGATTTAAATGCTCATAAAAAACTGCTTAAGCAGAATCAAAACAAAAACACCAAAGAGCAAAAATATTCCACATTTTCTTTAGTCAACATAACTGGGCACAGAAACAGCAAATTGAGATGTTTCATTTTGGGAGGGATTACTTACGTGATGCAGCACAGCATGTGGAAAAATAGATGGGTTGGATGGCAACAGTGGAGAGGTTATTACTCCTGCAAATTGACTGAACTTTTCCAGTATTCAAAACCCCACACATAAGATAAGTTGCACTGCTGGCCTGAGCAGTGCAGCAACAGCTAATTCATTACAGAAGATTAGGACACAGATATACAAGGTCAACTGACTAATCCAACTTCTGTGCTTCTATTTTATTTTTGTCAATGTTGTCTCTAAGAATATATTTTCTTGTCTGTTGACCAGTGCAATGTTAGGATAAATATGAAAGTTATGAGAAATTTCAATGTCCCACAACCTAATAATTCTCACCATTGCTAAGATTGTTCTTGAGTCTGCCTAAATTCATCATTTTTTAATTTATTTCCACAAAATACATCAATTGCGGTTTTACTGGAAGCTAATAACACTAGCCTGTTTGAAGGTCAGGAAAAAAGATTCCTTCAGTTTAATTTTATATGTCCTAGAAACAGTTTCTTAGCCAGCTACAGTGCTGATAGAAATGGGCAATTTTCAGAAAGATGAATTTTCATTTCTGCAGCTCTCTGTAAAACACCTTTTAATGTAAAGATTAATTGGAGCAGAAATAGCTCTGACTATACCATTTTAGCTCCTGTCAAAACTATTTTTCCAGAGAATTTGAAAGAATCCCCCCCAAAATGCGTATGATTCAGAATTAACATAGTGATATGGGAACAGTATGTATTATTAAGAACACTTCTGAACATACCACATCTCTAAGGGAATCCATAAAAAGGATTTTAAGAGGGGGGAAAAAAAATGAGGGTTTCTCTGAAAGTGAAAAGGGGAAAGAAATCACAGTATGAGAAGCAGGAGAGAAAATGTTTCCAGAATATTGGTAAATTTTGATGCTTTGAAGGTGTCTAGAATGATGAAGACATGGTATGAGGCATACACAGAGTCAGAGAGGTGAATATCTGGCTGAGACTCAGTTTGCTCTTGGGTCAGCAAAGAAGAGTAGACAACCACTGCTGACAACAAAATCTTAATACAAAAACAGAGAAAAACTCTAAGTAATCTGGACAGTGGAGTTTGTCATACAATGCAAAAGGTGCTTAATCCAAGAAAGAGAGCAGTAACTGCTGAAAGTTGTTTTATTTCTTATGTACTCAAGAGTGATTATGTCATCTCCATATTATACAAAGAATGCTTAATCTCTGCAGTCTAAACCCTTATTTTTCATTCCACAACACAAATCCGCTCTATACCGTTCACATACAATATACAATGCAGAGGAAAAGTTTCTACTCCTTTTCCTATAATTAACATAGATAAATATTTTATTTTTTTTTAACATTAGAGGTTAAGTAAAAATTGCTCGTGAAATTACAGAGCAGAAGCCACTCAATACCTGAATAGGAGAGAAAAGGCAGTTGAAGACAGAATCAAACACCCTGTATATCCTGTGACCGTGGAACACAGAAACACAGTTATTTTTCAGCAAAGAGGTACATTTACTTAAAAATTACAGTTGTGTCACTGAACTGCATTTTCACTCACTTCATATAAGCAGCTTAGTAAGTCTACTCTGCATCTTTCTTGCATTCCAGGTAAATACAACCGTGCAGTTGAAGGAAAAAAAAAAAAAAAATCGTTTATTAGCCACTAGTCAGTGCAGCTTTAAGACAGGCTGAGTTTCATTAACATGACCATGTTTATATAACCCCAAGTCATACCACAGGTATGAAGGAGGGAAATAAACTCTAACAGAGGTTGTCACTCAAGCACAGCCATTTTCCTTAAATGAAGGTAGAAAATTAACGTGTAGATTTGAGGTAGATAGCAAAATGTCAGCCTACTGAAAATGGAACATAAACAGTATGCCAAAATATACCATTAGCAGTTAAATATCAAAATAATGGAAAAT
This sequence comes from Cinnycerthia olivascens, assembly GCA_035048155.1. Classification (NCBI taxonomy): domain Eukaryota; kingdom Metazoa; phylum Chordata; class Aves; order Passeriformes; family Certhiidae; genus Cinnycerthia; species Cinnycerthia olivascens. The sequence continues at coordinate 20,250,385 of JAWWMU010000237.1, forward strand.
AATGACCAAATTCTGTTCAAAACTTGGATTTTTACCTACAGACTGTTTAAAGGTGAAATCACAGTGCACAATGATTAAAATGCTGGTCTGATACTTCAAAATGCTTTATTCTTGGCTTTAGTATGTATTCACGATGCACAGTAATTCTCTATCCTCAAAAGTTAAAGAGAATACTAGAGAGAATTTATTTTTTTTTAGCACCCAAGGGAATTGGGAACTTCAATGGGTCTTAATGCAAAATAATCTAAAGTCATATAAACATATTAAATTTAAAACATAGGAAAAGAAAAATAAACAGAAACTTCATTTTGATGCTTCTAAAACTATTTTCCTAGAAAAAATTTAACAAAATTGATTCAATTTTATTTGAATGTCACTTTGTATTTCATAAGAAAATTGCTCTGCCAAGGGAATGTACAAAAAAAGAGAAAGATTTGATTTGGGAAGGACGAAAACAGAAACAAACCAAACACTTTCCTTCATGAGCTGTTCAATTCATATTACCTCACTTTGACTGACTATAAAACTCTTTGCATTACATGAATTACGTGCAAGACAGGAATAACATTAAATACTTCTCCTGAAGACTCTATAAAACAATGCAGCAACCTGCTGAAGACAAAATATATTTTGCTAAGAGTGTCATCAGATGTGCTGGAAGTATTGAAGCAGGTGGCTGGAAGTGAACATCTTTAAGAAGAGGGCAACCAAACTGTCCCTGAAATCCCAGCAGCTAAAATAATTTTATCTAAAAGGATGCACCACTTTATCATTACCCACACCACATCATATTCCGCAATATATTGGAGCAAATTTGAAACACATAGTACAAACTGGCAAAAAAAACTAGCTGTGAGCACAAAAGCATTAAAGACCAAATTCAAGAGCAGTGCTGTCTGTAATAATTTCTTGGTCATTTTGACAACTGATATACCTCAGTGGGAAACTAAACACTGTACCAAGGGTGACTTTAGTTCAGTTTTGTAAAAATTTGTCCATTCCCATACTAGGATTTCTGGAACAGAACAAGGACAAAAACTACAGCAGAGTGCAATGCACAATTCAGATTTTCATTATGTTTTTCTGTATAAAACATTTTTAATTAAATTTTGTTTTGATAAAGTTCCAGTGAAAACTAAGTAGTTTTGTGATATCTTTGCATGAATAGAATGATTTATTGGGGGTAAAGGTCTCAGTTTAATAAACCAGTATGCATTTCAGTTCAGTGTCTCACAGATAATGCTTCAGATATAATTTCTTAACAGTTCAGGAGGAGAAGAGAGATGTTTTTCAATGCAGTTAGAGTTTTATTGTTGCTATGGTAACAAATATATATTTTTTTACTTTCTTTTGTCACACCATACAATTGGCAGGCTTTAAGCGTTCAGACTGGACAACCAAGCTTCCTCTCCTCTGCATCAACAACTTGCCATAAAGAAGGGAGGGGGAAAAAGGGCTGCAATCACATCAAAATAAATTTGTTTGAAACTATGTAGATTTTAAGCTTTCACAGAGCAAACCAGAGTATCTGATTGGATCTCAGAATAATGTGTTTCTGTAGTCTTGAGTAAATATAAATTGTGATCCAAATAGTCTCTAAAGAAAAATTTCCTTATCCTAAGGGGAAAAAAAAAAAAAAAAAGACTAACACATGGTAGGATTTCCAGTGGAGAGAAGGGTGAGGTATTTTCTGTGTTGTCTTTATTTATCTTCCATTCTGAGATCTCCCATGAAATCTGAGATGAGGCAAACTGCCAAGCCTGGCAGGAAGCCTTATGACTCTACTGAGAAGCAGGGTGTCCCCAAAGAATTGGGGGACATAACAACTCAAAATACAGTTTTAAGAGAACTTTTACACTAAACTTGATTTTTTAGCTTTTAATTACTGTAAACAAGACATCATTTTCTCTCTCAATGCAGAAAAAGGTAAGAATAAACAGAAGCAACTCCACTGAGGTGGTTAGGGTTAGATTCACTTGTCCTGTGAGGATAAAGTGAGAGAGCTGGGACTGTTCAAAACAAATAACATGGAGGGCTGGGAGATGGCAGGGGCAGTTTCTACAGGAGGAAATCTTCACAGTGGTGCAAGGGAGGAAGTCAAGAAAGAACTCACAGGTTAAAACAAGAGAGGTTCTGACTTCTCTGTCATGAGAATAATCAAGCTTTAAATGAGGCTGCTCACAGAAACTGCAGTCTTGGTGTCCCTGGAGATTTTCAATACTCATCTGGGAAAGGCCATGAGCAGTCTGACCCCAAGCTGTCCTGGCTGAGAGCATGAGGCTTGACCACCAATCTCAACAATGCTATAATGTTTTATATATATGGAAAATTTCTATATTAAATATTTTATATTAATATGTCTGTTTTATAAGTTATACAAATCCATACCCTTAATAGTTAGCTGAAGCAGTCTGCGAGCTTTCAAAGTCCCCTTTCTGTGATCAGAAGCAGGCAGATCTTAAGCTAGGATAAAGGATTGTTTTTGGGAAAAGATTCTTTAGTTTTTGGACACAGATTCATTACTTACAGGGTTTTTCTCTTATCTCTTAAAGAGTTCTGCTCTAAAACTTTATCCAGTAACAATTGCATGCCACATGCTTAGTGTGTGTGCGAGATCACATTCTATTTTAGACTTAAAGACCTGGTTTGGGTTCAAGCACCCCAAGTTCAACTTACTCCTAAAAAGCCAGCATGATTTGTTTTCCTAAAAAACACTTTTTCACATTGACAACAGCATAATTGAATAGTCCTTTGTAGTAGATTTTAACAATTCCTTCAAGCCTATCTTTTTTTCTGTGAAGATGGAATCTTCGCACTAAGTAGTAGTCCTACTTCCGTTGATTTAAAACATTTCTGAAAACTCTTCCTTTTTTTTTAATTCTGTAGTTTGTGGTAAGAATTAGAATATCCTGTGTATTACACTGATGTCTTCTCTTAATGAGTTCTGCTACATTATCTTCTGAATACTTCTTAAACATTGTCTTAAAATTTTAAACTGCTGGCAAAAGACTGAAACCTTGGTACCGAAGGACTCTTTCATCTGCATTGCAAATTAGCAGCTAAGAGCATGTCTACTTGGAAATTATGTAGCGTATGTATGGAAATCTCACAAGATCTAGGATGAGGTTACTCTTCCATAAAATCCATGAACCTGAGACATAAGCATAGCTTTATTCCACAATAATATTCTCATTACTTTCATAGGCTTACTAAATATTATATGAAATTAAAAGAATATATTTCAAGGCCTAAATCTCATTTCATTTTTGAAATTATGTCCATAGTGCTTTATAATAGCAAATTAAATAAGATTTCAGTGATAAAATGGGCCTATGTATCCAGAAGCTATTAGAATTCACATGCAGAAATATGAGATAGAGCTCAGAAACCACTCTGGTTACATCACAGTCATCTCAATTGTTTCTTTTTCCAGACAAAAAAAAACAACTGTAACAGCTTGTTTGAATCAGATTCAAACACCTATTTTTGAATGAAGAATATATTTTTTAAAATATGCTTAAAATTGACTATAACTGCCTTTGTTAAACACTGTTCTCAATAAAAGAAAAATCAATAATATATTTAGATAAAAATTGGCCTGAACACATTTCATTACTGTAAAACAAACAACTCAAAAAAAATGCTAGGAAGAAAATCTTTATTGCCCCTCACTTAGCACTTACTTGAGTAACCCAGTTGCTCAACTGCCTAAACATTTATTATTCTGTTCTAGCTACTGAAATTCGTTTGGCACTCTTCAGTTTCTGTTGAGTTGGGGTAATCAGTCTGGATGACATTGGTAGGGTGGACAAGAAATGATGACAACCAACTATATTTCCCACTCCCATGTAGGATTCACAAAATACAACATGATCATATCTTGTATTGGCTGCATGGGTCATGCTTCTAAATGTCATCAAGCCAAACCAACCACCTCCTTGGATATTTTGCTTTTTTCACCTCCTCACAGCAGTAATGGCTGAAGAGAACAATAAGATTGCCAGCATCTCCCTGTCCAATTTTGGGGGGGGGTTATTCATTAAAGGCTGGAGCTTCAAATTTGACAAAACAAATCAGTTTGTTGGCTGCAATTCAGGCCTCATTCAGGTAGCAAAAGAGTCAATAAAACCACCCAAATTCAGAGATGTGATGTTTTCCTTAGAAGACTGTATTAAGTAAACAGAAAAAGCAGTTCCTTGCTCTCCTGCTGCAGTTTCTTCACTTCACATCATTATAACACATCAATAAATCTGTCTGAGCACCTGCCTGTTGTTATTGGCTATAAATCCCACAGTATTACCAACCACTCCAATTTCATTTTAGCAAATGTCTGTTACTGATTTAATGCTCCATGCTTCAAAGAGTTGCATCTGCAGTTGAAGATGTATGGAAACAGTAAGGCTAACAAATCAGGTCCTGAAAAGGATTAGAGACAGTTGTCGTCTTGAAAGTGCTACTTTACATTCAGTAATGTCACTGATGTCCTCAAGACATCATAATTGTCATAACTGGGAGACTAGAATCAGTGTGTCTTCCTCCCATGCATAGTCTTGAGACCTTGGAGTGAACACCAGGAGTAAAGAAATAAGAAATTTTACTGTGCCATGGTATATTAAACTTTTTTTTCTTGTTTTTTTTTTTTTTTTTTTATTTCTAGCCTCATTTTGTTTCATATATTAATGGTGAGGCCACATTTGCAGCTTAGATAAAGAACAATCTATGTGCAGTCCCTTCCTTAAGAACATACCTGAAAGCTATTCTGAGATCATCTCTTAATCAACACTTTGATAAACTTAGCAGACTGAATTTCTCAAGTCTTTCTCTGGTAATGGTTCCCATGTCACAGGTCTGTCTTGAAACTCTTCTCTGAATTTGTCTCAGCAATTTACATTCACATGACAGGACAGTAAATTTGGACATTAATATATAAAACAATTACACTGATGTACAGAAAAACAGCATAACTTTTCACTGTCTTGCTTGATGTTTGCCTTCTAACTGAAAAATATGTTGAGATATAGACGATATCTAAATGCCCCTGAGAAATCAGCACAAGATCACAGGAAGTAAAACACGAGGCAAACAACTTTTAACTACTTAAATATTTCTAGCAAAAATCAAGAATTCAGAGATTAACATGTTTTATATTTTCTGCTTTGTCTAATGTTTAAGCATACAACTCATTTAACCATTCACTACTGCACTTTGTGACTATTTCTACCAGAAATCATCTAACTCTACTTATACTGTCAATTAACAAAAGTACATGATGTGCAATATCATCTTCTTTATTATCTTTTTGTTTAAATTTGGCAGACTTTAAAATGTCGTGTCAGAAGCTTGCTAATAGAGTAAGATTGTGATCAAGTACAATGTTGTTGCCTGCCTTTTTATAATATATTAAATACGAACAGTGGAAGACATGTAGAGATGGTCTCACAAATATTGTTATTAGGTGACTTGCATTAAATTCTAGAATTTCTTCAACAATTACTGCATGTAATCATACACAGAGTGCATGTTTTAACTTGAGAGAGTTTTATCTTGACCGTATTTTTTGTAGGTATGAGTGTTTCTTTTCTTCAATGATCTTTACAATTTCAGGTTTATATTCATCTATGAGCTTCCACTTAAAAGCCTTTCACTTGACTGTTGTTCTCCACCTCCTCCCTGCATCTCCCTGGTAAAAGTTTATAAATTTCCTATGGAGTATCTGACCCATGTAAAGGTAATTTCCTCTACCTTCACAGAATTTACACTGATGTCTTGATAACATTTGGATGCTTCTGTTTCCCCCTTTAAGATCTTTATCTGATGAGGTTCCTTACGTAAAACTATATGTAATTAACAAATGTCTCTGCAATACAAATATCTACTGAAATTCAATTCTGACCTAGCTTAACTTGTCACATTAATTGAATTAAAGTGGTTTCCTGGAAGGACATTGTTTATTGATGAGATGACCTAATCAAAGTTATCTTGGCAGGTATCCATAGTCAATATGGAGCTGTATAGAATCTGCAGTGGAAAAGCAATCAGATTGAAATTTGCTTTCCAGTTCCTTTTAAAAATAGAGTATTTCAATTCTTAAAGCATTCCTAATATAACTACACGAAACTCTGGGAAATATTGTGCCATTTAGAACCTGTATCTGAAAAATTTCCTCTAAAACTAAACTGACTTGTTTCATGAATATAAACAAATCTTGCAGATACTGCTATTGCCAGGGACTTCTCTAAGAAAACAAAAGGTGTCTATAAAGGAAAGTAGTAAAAATTTGACATGATCAGATTTTAGGTTTTCAGTACTTTCAGACAAATGTACAGCAATCAGGAAGAAAGTAGATCCAAAGACAATGAATACTTGGGCAGAGGAGGAACTAGAAAGGCTCATCTTTTGACCACAGAATGTATTTCATAGCAACACAATACAGCCCAGATAGATCAAAAAATATTTTGCTTACCAAATTACAAGTCTCTTTATGATTGAGGGGAGACAGTGACAGAAACCCATTAAGAGGCAGAAAAAATTATGACTAACCCTAAAAATTTATGAAGTAGAAGAATAACAGCAAGGAGCAAAAGAAAGCCCCAGAATATCCATGTCAAGCATCTAAACCAATCACATGATGATCTAGGTGTTACAAAGGTGTTCAGATCTACTTCAGGAGTTAGTCATCTAGTCCCATCATATAAATAAGAAAATTAAGTAAACAGAAAGAATTGTGATAATTAAGAAATTTAACTAAATAACTGTCTATTGGGAAAAAAAATATTGGGTGAAGACCTCTAAGTGGCATATACAGTGTCCTATAACGATTTCCTGACATTTGGCGTGTTGTTTGATAACGATATTGCTATACAGCACAGTGGCGGAACCAGAAGGGCAAAAACTTTCTACATTTGGGGAAAAAAACAAAGCTGGGGAATTCTGAGGGTTTTAACTAAATTTAAGTTCTCAGGAAAATACTGGGAGAAAAAAAACTCCATCAAAACAACCAAATATGTAACAACTAGTAATTTCTTTCCACCACAACATAAAAGGTTTTATGATGGTTTTCTACACTAGCACATGAATTCAGGGTTTTGACACTGCCCCATCTGATATAAACAGGAGGAAAAGCACCACACAGAGGAAAACAGATTATCACAGAGGCAAAGTTGCTCAGAGAAAAATTTCAAAAGGTATTATCAATGCCATTTCATCAAATTAAACAAATACATCCGTTGAAGTTTCCTCATGAGTCAAGCCCACTCAGTGTTTTCATTAATGATGACGATACTGAAAGATAAAACAACTTTTGAGTTCTAAGCTTCCAAGTGGTTGCCATCTTGTCAGTGTGTAACTATGGTTTAAAGAACCAAACTGAACCAAGCAAAATTATCCATGGAGGTGAACAATATTTTGAAACCAGGGTCATCACTCTCCTACACAAATAGTGTGGAAGTGTGGAAAAATGGTTTCACAGAAAAGGATTTGGAGGTTTTTATGGTTCAGGAGCTAAACCTAATTTTCATGCTGTTGTAAAAGCCGTAAATTGTATTTGGGATGTACCTGCTAATACACAGCCTTGAAAAGGCTAGACATTATCCTCTACTGTACTTATCAAGTATAAAGACTCATACAGACTACCACATCAAATTTCAGGCATTTCAATGAAGATTAGGGTCAACTGCAGAAAGTCCAGAGGAAACAAGAAAAACTACAAAGAGATTAAGAGCTTGAAAAAGGAGGAGGAGAGAAAACAATAAAAGAGTAATAGAAGGTTATAAGTTTCCAAATACCTAAAGAGCTGCAAAAAATAGGATAGCATGAATTCATTTTTCATGCCTAGGGATTGCATGACCAAGAGTAACAGATTTAAACTGCATCAAAAGAAAGAACCAAAGTAATCCTATGGAAAAAAAAAATAACTTACCCATGTAGAAGATAATACAATAAAATATAATGTGGAAATTGTGATGCTTCTGTCCCTGCAATCAGTCCCTTCAGAGGCACTTTGGCCTTCCACAGACTTGGGCCGACAGAGACCTAATGAAGTCTGACAAGGGCAAATGCAAAGTCCTGCCGCTGGCATGGAGTAACCCATGCCAGCTGCACACAGGGCTACCTCAGCAAAGTGACAGCCAGCAGATTGAGGAAAGTGATTATTTCCCTCTATAGCACTTGTGAGGCTCAACTGCTGTCCATGGGTACTTCGTGTATAAAACACAGATTACAAGACATGTTGAGGTACTGAACGGCAGCCAGCATGAGTTAGAGCCTGATGAACACAATGGATAAGGAGGACTGAAAAATGAGGCTGGATGGGCTTCAGAAGAGAAAGTCCATGGACCATCCTACCTTAATGCCTAGTGGGAAGCTGTCAAAAATAGACCCTCTTTTACAGTGCCAGTGACACATGAAAGGAGATTAACACAAACTGCAACAAGAGTAATCTGCTTAAACTTGCATTTAAGTTTAAAGGAAAAAAGTCACCATTAAGGCTGTCAAATATTTAACTAGCTTCTCAGAAAGATATATATGTCCATCTTTGCATATACTAAAAACCTGGGTGAGCAACATCCTCAACTACCTCATCTCATCTGCCCATACACTAAGCAGCAACTGCACCAAACGACCTCCATAGCTATTGTCCATGAAATTAAATCCTCCTGAAAAGAAACTATCAGGAATGACATAAGCATACTTGATTGTATTCTATATCTCAAAGATGACTGCATCACCATGAGCTATTCTGTCTGTTCTATAACTCTAGAATTTTCCATCTTGTAGAGGTATTTTGAGGATATGTCAGTTGACAACAGAGGATCTACCAGCAGACAATTTCATAGAATGACTGAATAGTTGAAGCTGGGGGGATCTCTAAAGATCACCTGAATCCAAACTTCATCTCAAAACTCAAGTCAATTAGAGCAGGTGGCTTAGGACCACGTGTATCCAGATAGAGATTATCAAGAGCAAAAGACTTCTGGGAGCCAGTTTAGCTTCCTGTTTTGCAAGTTTGAGTGTCACATAGTAAGTCAAGTTTGCATGATGCACATTCCTATCAGATCCACAGACATTTGAAGTTGCCACATAAAAGCGTCACTGGAAAAAATGGACCTACCTGTAAATCAGAAAAATGCTTGTAATGGCCTTGATACATTTTTATCACCTTATTTTTACCATCATCAGCATCACATACAAGAATAGTGCAGGGAATCTGCTATCATTCCTCAGCACAGCTGGAAAATTAACTCAATTTTGCCTTACACCACCCCTTTCCCATGTACTCTGCATGCAGTTATTTGTCATAAACAAATAAATTAGCCTTAACAGTTATGAGAAAGTAGAATGCTTTCAATTAGAGATAGCACCTTCAGACTCTGTTCACTAAGCAGCAGGAGGACAAGAAAATGTTTCTGTTATTGAACTTCTTGGCACTGTCTCGCTCGAGGATATTTATTTTAATAAACACAAGGTCGTTATGCTGGCATGAGGACACCACAGGTTCTCCCTAAGTATTACTCTCTGATTACATGTTATCTATCTTGCTGTTGTATCTATGGCTGAATTCTGTCAGCCTCAACTGAGCAGCTCCTGTTAAAATTAGAAAAAACCTCAAGGGAAAGCAGTCTCATAAAGAGAGGACTCTAATTCTAGACAGTTAGCAGACAGCTCCATATGCAGGAACAGCTCCAGCTTCTTTGTGCTGCTTGCTCCATCAAGCACCTGTCACCTCACAGCAAGCTGCAAGAATTGCATCTATCTCTGCATACTAAGGACAAGGTTGTTGATGTCTTACTTACCTGTTTTATTTTCTATGCAGAATAGAACGTTGCAATGCAGTCGCTGATCATTAAGAGGCCTTTTTGAAAGTTAGAGATGTTTGGGTATTATCCTGACTGCATCTAGAATGAACAACTTCATACTCTGACACTCCTGTTGCAGACTAATTATACTGTCATATCAGCTGATGCTACTCTGTTTTGTGGATGTTTTAGTCCATTTCTGCTTTCACAAAGCACCAATTTGCCACAATGCAAAGCAGCAAAAGCAGTATGATGAAAACTCACTCATGGTCCTGAATAGCCTTTTTAAATGATCAGCATGCCTCCAGTGAGAGCAGTCTCATTGTAACTTCTTCTCTATGACAATGAACAGAGAAATAAATGCTTTTGGAAAATATTTGAGAGATGTAGGACTGTTTTCTACCTGTGATGAATTGACTAAATAGTCTTATCAAACCTTTGGAATGAAGAGGGAAGAGAATTAAACCACCATTGATGGGGTAGGGACCAAAACCCCCAAACTCTCAAGCATTCATTTCCATTACCACATCACTTATCAGAGACTGAGTTTTTCCTGACTCAAAACATAGAGACCACGTTCCACCCTCTATCATCCTTTACATTTAAAATTACAAGAAAAACACCTTGTTGGAATTCTGTTGACCTAACAGACAGAGCAGTGACTGGGGGTTAAGTGAATGAGGGAGGGGGGCAGAAGAAATTTCATTTTTTACTTATTCTAATTCAAAGAAAATTTGGAAAAGAAATTATTTCAAGCTAAAATAAAAAATATAATGCAGCATTTATTTGAACTCCTGAAATGCATTTATTTGAACTCCTGGATGCTTTTTTCAAGACTTCAATTATTAGAGTACTTTTTATCCAAAATTAGAATGAAATGTGAAAATTCCATCTATGATTTACTATTGTATTTGAAAATCATGCATACACTATGTGTCCATTTTCTCAGGCTCAGAGAAAGGTAAAAGCATTCTCAACAGTTACAGTCATGTATAAGTAGAAATACTTCTGTGTTTTCTTCAAAAGTGGATAAAATTTCAGCTGCTGCCAAGAGCAATAAATCTTCCTGCTAACTCTGCCATTTATAACAAAACCTGTAATTCAAGAAGCATTTTTAATTATCCTTAACTTTCAGGCTGTCAGCCACTGTGGTGATACATTGCATATCCTTTGCTAGCAATGATTTCTAGGATATCTGCTTTCTTAAATATTTTCTAGTGCTTCAGTTCTCCCCAAGATAAATAACTTACTCTGTGTTTTGGTGAGGACAAGCAACCAAGTTCTTGTTTTCAAATCTCATCATTTTTCCTACACACACTCTTCAAAAAAAACCCAAGGCCTTCTACATCTGGAAGATTTAACAACGATGGACAATTCAGCCACAGAAAGAATATCTCAGAGCTCTGTGTTCAAAAGATGCTTATAAAACTAGTTTCAGTGCATTTATTTCAATACTGAGTATGACCATCTAACTGTGCTTGCCGGAATACTTTGCAGTCCCCAAAGCATCCCCCAGAGCAAATATAACCCTTTGTCATGTTTGCCATCAACTATTACTTCCACCCGGTACGTTGATTTAGCTCCCTTTCTAAACTTAGGCAGCCCAGGTACAAACGGCCTTCTCAGTAACCCTAACCACTGGAACTGTTTCACAGTTTGCCTTTTTAAAACGTACTGCGCTATGAATGCTCCTCTTTCTGATGTTATTATTTAGTAAACATCTCTTCTGACTCACTACACGTGGTAAAGCACAATTGCCTCAGCTTTCTGTGTCTTTTTGTGCCTATTTTGCATGCACTCTATCTCTATTACATATTACTATGCACATCCAAATCCATTCAATCCATTATTGTCCTCGCAGTTCCCACAGGTGATTCAATGTTTTGTAAAGCAGATGTCGGAATCACACAATCATAACTATTATTATTGCTGTTATTGTTGCTGCCATTATAGTAATAATAAAGGGAAGGAATCATTTATGTAAAAGCTGAGTTTTTAGATGCAAACATATTTCTTCCTTGATTTGTTACAGGCTTTACTGCAAACCTTTTGCTACACAGATGTCAAACCTGTCTGGAATCAAATATCCTTCTTGCAGACCTGCTACTTGGCAGCTGAAACTTCCCCCAGCATATTTGTCCTTCAGCAAGTATGTCATGTCTCCTCCTTTGAGTTCTGATTACTCTTTATGGGGAGGGGAGTAGAATACAGAATACCTTTATAGTAACTCCTTAAGTACTTGTGTACTACAAAAAAGTAAATAAGAAATATAATTAGGATTATAAATAAGAAGAAAATGTTAAACTGTTCAATGTCTATTCAGGAAAACATTATAATTCTTTTTTCAACCCATTAATAAATCAATAAAAATTATTTAATATTTGCAAAAGAGAAAAACTGCCTTGATTTCACACTATAAGATTCAAATGAGGAATTCAGACCTGACAATGCCATTACTGAAGTGCATCTCTCTTTGCACTGAAAATCTCTTTCTCAAAAAGAAGTATTTCTCTTTTGTCCACCCTCTTATTATACAGCATCACTCAGTCTTAACTAATGTCCATGCTTAGTCACTGGTATCCTGCCTTTTCTTTGAGCAGATTTGCCCCAGGGATTAATTTAACTAAATTTGGAAACTACTTTAACATCATCTTACACAAGGTGTTGTATAAAGGGAGGAAGGGGGACACCTATTGTTTAATATAAGTTATAAATTTAATAAAGAAATCCTCTGAGTAATCACATAATCCTGAATACTGCTGTGCATTTTCATTTAATAGCTCCAAAACTAATTATAATGTAGCTACCTCAGTGTTTTGAAAAACATAACATGCAGTTATTTTGTGATTGCATGTTATTTTTTCATATCAACCTTGTCACTTCAAGAGGCCTTAAAACATAATTAAAATATCAGATATCCTATGATTAAGCTGAAGTGAGGCTTGTACTTTGAAAATTCATCATTCAGCTACACCATTTAATGGCTCTTCAGAAAATTTTAGCTTAAAAGACATTAAATAATATGTATTTCATCAAGCAGCTTTTGTTTCTAAGGTATGTCATTACATTCAGCCATCAAGAACAACCTCTTTTGGGGCTGCTCTGTGAGCTGCAATAAATGGAAATTCAATATACTGAAAAAAAAGACAAAAGAGACAAAACAAAACAAACAAAACCGAAAAACATGTTGGATATTTTCTGCAAATGGCGCAGCCAAGTACCAACCCATTCATAAAGTCAAGGAAGCAAGACTCAAGCAAACTGCTCATTCATTAGGCCATCATCCATTGCTCTCCCACAGAAAGGACTTGCAGACAATGCATAGAACAAGTAGCTCAAAATTAGGATTCCACTGAAAAGTCTAGGTGATACATACATGCTCTCACAATAATAAGAGATTTATTTTGAGATTCTAACCCATACAGTTTTTCTAAGTTGTATATTCCAACATGAAATGATAAAATCTACATTAAAGTTATGCTAATTTTCAGTGACAATGACCAGGATATGAAAACAGCATGTCAAAATATATGTGGCATAGAGCTGGGATTCACTTCCCTTTTTCCCCAGACACAACAAATCTCTAGAAAAATCCACCCTAGGCTTCTCCACCATAATCTAAAAATCAAATTAGTAGCCAAAAATTAAGGTGGTTTCAACTCAAAGTTGTATTTTTTCATTAATAATCAGCAGCATTGAAAAGAATTTCAGGACTGAACAACAGGCCTTTGGAAAACACTGAATTAATTACTCATCTCAGCACTTCTCCATTAAGATGTGGTTATCTAATTTTCAAGTTCAGATGTTTACTGGAGCATCTTTTCAAGCTATTGAATTTTTATAACCCTGAAGTTCACTTGCTAGGACAACAAGCGGGCCTCTAAGCTTCACGTCAATAAAGACATTCCTATCCTCTATCATCACACAATTGCAGAATATCCTGGCTTGGAAGGAACTCACAAGGATCATCGAGTCCAAATCCTGGCTCTGCACAGGGTAGCCCCAAAAATCACACCCTGTGCCTGAGAAAATTGTCCAAGCACTTCCTGAACTCTGTCAGGATGGTGTTGTGTGGCTGTTCCAGCACCCAGCCACCTCGAGGAGAAGAATCTTTCCCTGATATACAACCTAAACCTTCCTGATAGAGCTTTGTGCCGCTGTCTCAGGTCCTGTCACTGGTTACCCAGGAGAAGAGATCTGCTCCTCCACTGCCCCTCAGGAGGATGCTGAAGGCCCCAGTGAGGTCTCCCCTCACAAACAATGTATAAATTATATAGAGAGAATCCCACCAAAAAAGCCCAACATAAGCATGGTCAGATTTCTAATACTTAGAGATCCTTAATAGCTTATTATGTATTGAATACTAACATTCTCAGCAAGAAAGAAGAAAGGCAACAACCCACTTTAAAGATCAGAGAAGAGTACAGGAAAACACATATCTAATGACCTGAAGTTTTGCATTAACAACTTTAGTCTTTTTTGCATCTACAAGAAGCAGCATCTTCTTTTTAAAGTAGGACTTATTTCAAAATCAGTCCCCCTCCTAGAACCACATTATAGACATTCTCACATAGAATTTTAAATATTTGAAGTTTTCAGTGGGATAAGATCATCCTAAGCAGTTAGGAACTCACAGTTGAATTGAGAAGTTACTACTAATTACAGTAGAGAGAAAAGATAATCTCAACACTCAAGATTCAAGCTGCTTGTAGGTTTAAAAAATAATAAATACTGTAACAAGAAAGTGGATTATACAGCTTTAGATTTAGCATGTTCTTACCACAGCTGCTGGCTGAAAACACTGTCAAGGGTCCAAATTAGAAACTGAGAATTTACTGGATATCAATCAGGTGGCCTGTAACTATGGGCCCATTCAACTCGCACTATTCAGCTTCTGAAGGTTAATTTTCTAGCCATCATTTTTTTTAAAACTTATCTGTAATAGAAAGTAAAAGCACATAGCAATTAGATCTTTTAAAATATCGCAAATTATGGAAGACTGCAGAATCAGTACAAGGATGTAAGAAAAGACTATAAACCAAACGTCTTCATTACTCCTACTGGGAACTGCAGATTGTTAATTTCTCTTAAAATCCAGCAGCTATATAAAATAACTAGCACGTAACTTTCTCAGTTTGAAAACTGCTTGTGGTGTGATTGGAAATGTGGAGAATTTCTGGCTAGCTTGCTCAAGATTTTTCAGATCTAATGCTTGTTAATGCATGAACAAAAGCTCAAGCAGCAACATCTTTAGGTTGCCAAAACAGTAACTGTCAGAGGGAGGGGGAGCTTTTTGGTTTTAAGATTTCTGCCAAATTCATGGAGACATGAGTGGGGATTTCCAATTGCATGCTACAGAATCCATGATTTACCAAATACTTTTTCTCATTTCCTCATGTCCCATTGGATGCACCAGCATACTTTTTTATCTTCCTACAGGGATAAAGACCAGGTCAGAATTTGACCTGTTTTCCCTATCCATGAGAACATTTCTATTTCCTTGACGCAACTGAGTTTTACTTGTCCTGACTGCTTTCACAAATGTATAATTTGTGTCACATAGAAGAAAAAATACTACAGTTTTGTCTAGTTCAAGCATTTAGAAGTCAAGTGAGACCTTAAAATGACTTGAAGTTAATTTGCTGAAATAAAGGGAGATGTAAGGTACAAGAACTTTTTGTTAAGATTCAAGATTTTGGTAAGATTTTGGGAAAAAAAGAGAATTCCACACATATCTGAAAGCTAAATTGGTAGGAAATGCCAAAACTACCACTGAAACTGAACTGACATTAGTCAGAAGTGGGATGATAGTGCCTACAACCTTCTTACCAGCCTCCTCCAAGTGGAACCAGATAATGAGCTCAAAGTTAGAATGCCACATAATAGTGGCAGAGGACACTTAAACTGTGGATGCAAAATCCAATGAATCAGTGTGGACATGTGAAATGCACAATATAAAATCAGAAAGATGTTATTCATGGATAAGCTGACAAGCTTGAGCTGTAATTCTTGCTGTCAGCAACTGACCCTTAGTATGTGAAATGTTACTGATGTAAAATGTGAAATGTTAACTAGCAAGGCCACAAAAGAGTCTTTATGGTGTAAGGGAACACCATTCTCACTTTACACTTGCAAACTGAGCAGCAACAGATTAGAATCTGACTGTAGCAACATCAGCAGGTAGGCAGTTACCTACAGTAACCAAGTAAAAAATTAATACATGCTCCTAAAGTTAATAGAGCTACTGTGGAGTGTTCTAGCTGTCTGCAGAAGAGGAATCATAGATTTAAAGCATGCCACGTAAAAAGTGACCTGCTTCATTTGACTTATTTAAAAGGTCTGAGGTAAAGGGAAAAGTAGAAATCTTCTGTGGTGAGAGGTATGAATCATTGCAAGGACAAGAGGACACCCATGGTGCTACAGACAACTTGAATGAAGGGAGCCCAGATGGCTTTGAAGTAAATACAAGTTCATTTCTGGCTACCCCAGCTTACTTATCAATAGCAAGGCATAGAGGAGTGAGCAAGCCCACTGCACATCCATCATTCACAATTCTCCATTTCATTATGGACAGAAAATGCACTTGCAGCATGTCAAGCTGAAATAGCTCTTGGCATGAGTCAGAGGAGAAAAACCGTAAAAGATCAGCCAGGAGGAAATGCAAAATTGTTTAAAACTAGAGAAGTGTTTGTTTCTCCCAGTCTCTGAAAAGGGAAACAGCTTCATTTTGTAGAAAATCAACCCAGTAAAAAAAAAATACAAAATTTCCTATTTCCTGATTATTGTTGAAAAGTATTATAATTTTTTAGCTTCCATTCCTCCCTATTAGCTGTCTGAGAAACGGACAGACATATAGACAAAGTAACTATTTTCTAGGATATATCCTCTCATTTTTCCTTTCATATCTTTATTTTTCCTAGGATGATTTACTTCCACCAAAGACATTAAGGCTGAGATAATGTTTTAAAAATATGGTTTAATATATTTACTGGATTTAGTCATCCTTTACTATGTCTAAAGGCTGAAGCACATAAAGGCTTTGCCTACACTGCCTCCTAAATGTGCTTTAATATCCTGAAATTCTGCTCCCCTAGCTGTTCTGAACACCAGTAAAGAATCCTGCTGCTCTTTTTCTGTCTACACACTACTACCTCCTTCTGATGGAAAACCAACACATTAGTCTGCTTTCACAATCCAGATTGAGATAAATTCAGTCACCTGCCCATTGCTGAAACCACATTCTGTAGTCATCAGATGATAAAAGGAACCTAAAAAAATCTTGATGCTTTTATTTTATCCTTACTTTATCACTTCTTTTGCTTTAATAAAAGGACAGTCAAACAGTGTTATAAGGGAAAAGCAAAGCACCAAATAGTTAATAACTATGAAGCTTTAATATATAGCTTTTCTATATAAATCAAAAACCAAAAGCCAGAAAAAAATACAGAATTAAGAAATTAGCCATTTTGAAGGTAATAAGAGAAAGTAAAAAAGTTGAAAAATAAAACTTTCTGTGCAATACAACTACATCATGGACAGCAGCAGTCATACTTTCTCATGCTGCTCACAGTAGGTGAGGTCTCACAGGCACCAACTCTAATTACTCACAAATACACTCACTGCCATAGGGATCAACAGGCCAGATCAAATGATCACATAACTGATCCACTATCATAAGCAAATATATAAAAATATATAGTAAATAATAATAATGGTGAAATACTACTAATAATAATAACAATGAAATAATAAATTGACAGCTGACTGAACATGAGCCAGCAGTGTGCCCAAAAGGCCAAGCAGGCCAATGGCATCCTGGCCTGCATCAGCAACAGTGTGGCCAACAGGACCAGGACAGTGCTCCAGCCCTAAGGAAAAATGACAGAGCCTCGGCCCCAGCTCAGCTGGGGCAAGTGTGACTGCCAGAGTGGCTCCTGGATGATTGGGCAGAGAAGTTTCCTTAACAGAGACCTTTATCACTCCCTACAAGTACCTGAAAGGAGGCTGTTGAGAGGTGGGGCTTGTTCTTCTTCCAGGTAACAAGTGGCAGGATGAGAGCAAATGGCTTCAAATTGTGCTAAAAGAGACTTAGATTGGATATTAGGAAAAAAATCTTCACTGAAAGGGTTATTAAGCACTAGGACAGGCTTGGTAAGGAAGTGGTGGAACCACTGTCCTTGGAAGAGTGGAAAAAATGTGTAGATGTGGCACTTAGGGACACGGTTTAGTAGAAGAGCTGGCAGTATCAAGTTAACAATTGGATGACATACTTAGTGGTTGATAGATGATCTTAGAGGTATTTTTCAACCCTAGTGATTCTATGAAATTCAATTTTAAAAAATATTCCTCACTCAAGAGTTTATTTTCCTGTATTTCATTCCATTGCCATATTTTATACATACCATGTATGGTGTCCTACATGCTTCCTTTAAGGAGTCATCCTTGGTTTTTAAGGTACATCAAATAATTTGAAGATCCCATCAACACAAACATTTTTGATCCAATGCATTAAACAACCACTACTCTAAAAGTCAAATGCTCATTTCTACTGCCTGTCAGGAGGGTACCTGCACCCAGCCCTTCCCTCTTCCTCCCATACATAAAGGAAGGGAGAATAGACAACAATCCAGTGACAAGAGTACTAGTAAAAATATGAGTACAACATTGGTAGGCTTCTCTTAAACATCCCTCTCCGTGGAAATCTCCACTCATCATTGCATATATGTTAAAAATAAAATTAAAAAAAAAAAAAAATCCCAAAAGTAAACTGAAATGTCTCTAGCACCCTATATCCACAAAATATAAGTCCAAATTTCAAGCTATGAAACAGTCCAGCTCATAGGTGTATCCTGCATTCTGCTAAATATACAAAAGCAGATACTGGAGAAACAACCCACAAAAAAGGTTTTTCATCTTCCTCTGCTTGTAGAAGTGTGTGCCAGGAATGTGTCAGATGTTAGTCACTACTGCTTAAGGTACATTTACATAGACTATGCAAATGAGGAGAGAATATTCTATCATACTCAAAAAGTCAAGTTTCTGGATTGGTCAACAAATCCCTAAACTCTCCAACTGTTCTCAGATAAAATAAAACCTTAGGAAACAAACAAAAAAAAAAAAGTTTCTGCATGCTTTGGAATTTTTCATTAAGGTTTTTTTTTTAGACAGCTCATGATCATACCATTTCTCACAAGCAGAACTTGCACTCATGGTGAATCAACAATCAATCATTTCCTTCATTGTAACAGAACTAATAATCTTCTTCATCCCTTCCTTATAGGAAAAAAAAGTTTCAGTATTTTATCTTAATAATAATATATCTTATATTTTCCTTTCTTAATATACCGTTTGTTACTGCTAAGCTCTTATAAGATTTTCCTTCCTATTCCAGGTGAGTGGACAGAGGAAGACAGTCATAACACAACCAGAAAGAAAACAGATCTCCTGCATATCTGGTTGTTTTGCACACACAGAATCAATCAAGTGAGAAAACTACATCTCCAAAGAACGTAAACCAGAGAAGAAACAGCATGGTTTACATGCAGAAAGACAACCCTACAAAAATATTTTTCTATCACAAGGACTTGATCTCATGTTCAATAAAACTGAAAGTGCAGTCACAACCATTCTGGAGGAATTAAGGATTCTGACGGTACTTGTAGTTACAAGAAGATGACCTAAAATAGGAAGAACAAATTAGGAAGGTCAAGTAAAATTGATACTGACAGTCTGGGACCCAAGGACCCAATCATCTGTTGTTTGTTTTGGGGGAGTTTAAAAGGAAGAGCACACGTGTAGACCTGTGCCACACCCAGGCCAGGTCCAGACACAAGGCACACTGCTTAAATGTGGGTTGCAGTTCAATAAATGACACACTTAACAATCAATCTTGCCACAGTGAAAAGTAATATTGCTCAATGGGGGGAGCACTATTTCAATATTTCAGATTACTCTTAGGAAATGAGAAGTCATCCAATTTTCTCTACTTTTTTCCTAACCTCAACCACATTTGAGCAAGTATGTTTTCTATACAAGGGGAAAAAAACTAAAATTGCAACCAATTACAAATTTAAAATATAATATTCCATGTGTTCAGGAAAAAGTTATGTAGTCCAAGTTAAGGATATGTATGAAACCAATACTTTCCTGTGAGTATTGGTGAAAACTAGGAAAACAGTTTTCCATCAGAAAATGCAGCATTTTGCAGGAATGTTGTGGACAGAATTTCATAGAGAACAGTGTCAAAATTAATCACTACACCTTCCAATTTTGTTTCAAAAATGTTAAAATATTGCTTTGATGAGGCAAATATTAATCTCCAACATATTCTTTTGTTTTGAACATAATTGATATTATGACATAATCAATATTATTTAACTGTATACACCAACATCTTTTGAAATTCTCAAAAAAATATTCTCTAAGAAACAAGAAATTCAGTTTTTCACTTCAAATTGGAAATGAAAGAAAACAATGCCAATTTGTTGGGATTCCCCATTGGAAAAATAATTTAAGGTCTTTTGTAACTTTAAAATGTTGTTTGTAGCTAAATATATTCCATGCTGAGAAGCCTATGAAAATTCTGATTTTGAGTATATATGAATATAAAATGTGGGTGTCTCACTAATTTTGTGATGACAAATAAAACCTTTGCAGTTTCAGTGCTGGTCGGTATCCAAAACTTTTAAGATCATTAAGAAATATTATCAACTGTGGTGCAAGAGGAATTACTTTTTTAGACGTGTTGTTTATATATTATTGGCATCTATAGCTCACTATTTTCATATTTCAAAGTCCTAGACTTTTGCATAGATAGGCACTGATTACCAAAGCTATTTCTTATAAGAAACTCAAATCCTGGATTTTCAGGGGACAGGAGAGCATATTAACATTGTCTAATATTAGATAATGAACTTGAGATATTTGTCTCCCTTGGGGCACTATATAATCCACAGTGAGCAAGAGAATTCTTCAGAGAATAACTCAGATCTCTCCATCAGACTTCTGCTCATGGTCACCTGATGAAAGATTCTCTTTGTCCTTCTTAGATATCAAAGACTGTTAGAGTGCATGAAAAAGAAGCTTCTGAGTCCCTCAGAGAGAGAAAAGAATGCAGGGATTGAATTATAGTCTTTGGAGAAATTAAAATATATTAAGCCACACAGACATGAAGTAGAAGTGAAAGTTTTAGTTTTAAGTAACTTAAAGTTAAGTTTAAGTAAGAATATATTTTAAGTGTCTTAAGAAAATAAAAAGCCCTAAAGCCTAGTTTAAAGTTCAGTAAATTAGCTCTAGACATAATGAAAACACAGTAGAATATTGCTTGCATTCCTAGATAAAACAGATAGAACCTTTTAGGTGAATAGAGAGAACTATATGCATAAATTATGTGTAAGAACTGACACTGCTTCTGTACTTTAGAATTAAACTCTAATAGCAGTAAAAAGAATATTCTAGAATCATGTTTTTAGCTGATTGGAAGATTTATGAACAAAAATACCTCTGTATTGGGGTGCTGTCTCTCACACACACACAGAAAAAGCAGCAGAAGAAAGGAAGAAGACACATAGGAGAAAAAGAAGGAGAAGAAGAAGCAGAAGAAAGGGCAAGAGCTGCTACTGTTGCTTTGCTCGGGCCTCTACACCAGAGAGAGCTGCAGGAGCTGCTGCTGCTCTGCTCGAGACCAAGCCAAAAGCTTTAGCACTCTTCTAGCACTCTGAATTCTTGCCTTCGATACTGATGTATTCGCATAGCAAACAACTTTACAGCAACCAACTGCTCTCGTCTCTTTGAAGGCCCACACCCATAAAAAACTTGACAAAAGATTTCTTAGAGATTAAACATATCTTTAAAAGACGAACATTCTCACCTAAAAAGAAGTACAAATACTTGTTCCTTCCTAACAGTTTAAACAATGCTCAAATTAGTACTTGCAAAAGAAAAAGACTGGCACAATAATTGGAAGCCAGGACTCACATACAAGCATTTGAGTTAAGAAACCCTCATCTAGTACAAAAGTATCAGGAGTTCACTACCAAGCCAAATTTCTAAATCAGTCACTTATTAGCTATCACATGGAAAGCAACTCCTTTGAATTCTTTGAACATGATTTCAGACATACCAAAAGAACTTCTTTTGGTTTGTTACTCCATCTGTAAATGGACATCTTCAGGTTTAGGTTATATCTGTCACTACGACATGCATGTGAAGGGACAGAGGCGCGCCCAAGTGGCATTCACGCTAATTGCTTAAAAATCAAACAGCACCTTCAGGACATGAAGTGTGTATTAAGTATTGAGTATTGCAAGCTCCTGCCTCTTTTCAAAAGAAAGTTGCTAGTGCTTGCAAAAGCCAAAATGACTCCATGTAATTAAACCACCAAGACCCCTGCCAACTCTGCAGCATACAAACCTGTACCCCAGTCAGAAGCCAGCACACTCAGGACCAATCCTGCAGAGCTGTCCTCATTACAACAGGGCAAACAAAGATGTTTTCTTTATGTTCTCTCAATAATTACATTTGATCTGCCTCACTGACGATCTCCTGCTAGCAATGAAAAGTATGAAGTGTTTCAATGGGTCAGTCTCTAGCTGTTTTATTTTCACTTCAAACATAGCAGACATTTCATATGTATAATTTCCAAGGCAATAACCAATGTACTTTCCCATCTTAAACCTTTCCAGTGACAATGAGCCAATTACACATCAACCGCAACTCAGCTAGCAATTTATCCTAATTTGCTAATGATCACAAAGTAAAATGGGCTTTTTCTAAGGCTTCAGATGTTCTGTAACCAGAGGCACTTTGAAAGTTCAACAAAGTTACTCCAATGATTTATATTATTTTTTCTTCTTATTCAATTTTCAATAAACTTTTGCATCATAAACTGGTTGATTGAAAAGACTAAGGTGTATCTCTTAACATGGCTGCAAAATAAATCCTTAACGTGGGACTGTATGGACATAAAAAATTATACACTAACTTTACCAAGCACTGTGATCAGTTACTTGCTCTGAAAAATCAAAATAAATTGTCAGTGAATGGACAATACTTTCAAGTATAGAATTTATCTAAATTTTTCATACAG
>JAWWMU010000237.1:20273365-20286975 GCA_035048155.1 Cinnycerthia olivascens
ATCCTTAACGTGGGACTGTATGGACATAAAAAAATATACACTAACTTTACCAAGCACTGTGATCAGTTACTTGCTCTGAAAAATCAAAATAAATTGTCACTGAATGGACAATACTTTCAAGTATAGAATTTATTTAAATTTTTCATACAGTAAAAGCACGTAAAAGAACAAATAATCCACCTTAAATTCACACAGAAGGTCTGGATTAGAGAAAAACAACTCAGGTTTGTCAAGACCTGGAATTTGTTCCATATACGATTTCTGATATAATTATGCAACTCTGCTATGAAACAAACCACAAATACTATAAAAAAAACAACAAACCAAAATAACATAAAATAGGACAGAAGCCTACTTCTGAAACAAAAAGCTTTTGCTCCAATTCATTACATTTTAATTCCTCAAAGAAGGAGGGTACTGACATTTCAAAACAATGCATATTTAGCAAAAAATTTAAAACCAGACAGAAAACTTGTAAATTGTATTGCTTGGTATTGCATAAAGACACATAATACAGGTTATGAAGACTCTGATGCCCAAATACTCTTCAAAAAGAATGAACAAAAGGGAAATTTGAGGAAATTATGTAGAAAAAAGACTCTAACAGAATTTTAATTTTTTTACACACTAAATTTTAGACCATACAATAATAATCACTGTTGCCTTTGCACAAGTGGGTAGGTAAAACAACTCCCAGTACATCACATCAATTACTTGAAACTGTAGATTTTAAGTGAAAATAGATAAATCTCACGTTTCAATATTCTTTCTGAGCTCCCTGTCGACAGTCTGCTGAGTCCTCCCAGCAGAGACCTCTAGCTGAAGAAGGGTTAGTTCATTGCAAGATAAAACTCAAAACTTGGGGCCAGAAGACAACAAGCCGGATGTTCCAAAGCAGATTCAAAGGAAGACGAGACAAACTGATTAGGGAAGTCATTTCATTGCTTCCTGTAAGAATTAGTGAAGACTCATAGAGCTTGTTTAAACTGTATCTAAACAATTATTTCATAGCCTTTTAGTACAGCTTCCAGCTTAATACGACCCAGCCTCCTAGAATCCTTGCCTGTTCAATGTCTTCTCCAGACAGTTCCAGGAACTGAGCCTTAGCTTAGATTCCAGTGATCATATTTCAGCAATGGGATGAGCACCCCTGAGTGCATGTACAGCCCAAGAGCACTGTCATGAATGAAACTTTCCCTACCAGCATGAATCTCTTAAGGCTCATCTTGTACACTTACAGCCAGTGTAGGCTGGCTTTGAGAAGCAATAAAGCAATATAACTTCTCAGAGCAAATGTTGCCTAAGCAGCTACACACAGAATAATACCTTTGTTCCCTCACCACAGGCAAAGACAGATTGCAAGGCATGGTAAAAACATCTCTACCCACCAAGCCTTTGGCTTCATGTCAGCAAAGAAAGTTGCCACCACCACAAGCGTGCATTTGACCTTGAGAAAACCTTAGGGTTAGCTGGTACCAAAGGGATTAGTAAATGAACAATTTTTCCAACACAGTTTTCAATTACTTTGATGAGCAATTAAAATGTTAATTAAAAAACAATCTAAAACTTGGTACTCAGAAGGTTATGAAATAATAAGCTCTAATAGACTTGGTGCATTGGAAGCACTAAGGTCACAATGCAGCTGGAGTAGAGAGGTGGAAAAGAGAGGGTCTGTATTATACTGGGGGTTGTTTGTCCATCTAAAGAGGAAAAAGATATCTTAAATACAGCTGGCAATGTGTTTTCTGAGTTAAACCAAAGATTTATATAAACAGTAACTTGGAAGATACTGGCTTCAGGAAGAAACCATCACACCATCTAGGACAAGAAAAGAAGCACCTGCACTCTGCTGTCCCTTCAAGAAAGTCAGAGTTCATCAGTCAAGTTCTAAAATAATCATGAATTGTTTAAATAATGAGAGCTTTTTTTAATAGGCTAGAATTTGGGCTTACTTCCTTTCATCTATCAAGCTCACATCTACCATCAGGAGAATTAGAAACTGACTTCTAATTCAACTTCCTGCTGTGATTCTCATGCAACCATAGAAATTTAGAGCTTTGTATCTGAAGAAACCCCTTAAATTACTGTGAGTAACAAAAAAAAAAAAGATTTTGAAAGCTAGTAGTACTGCCTTCTTCACCATGTAGCAGTTAAGAGCTGTTCAGGAGGGTGAAGTAGCTCACCTGTTCCTCAAAAACTTCTAACTGAGATCTTGGGCATTTACCAAGTCATTTTTCCACTACGTCTCAAAATATTTCCTAGGAAAGAAAATCCCCAAAAACAAAAATAGTTAAACAACAAACCTCAAAGTTTTGTTGAATTGATTTTATTTTTAACCAAAGTTGCATTTAATGCAAGTTAGGAAATCAATCTCCTTGTCACCATGCATTCATGCATTGACTCTATCATGGATTCTGCAACAAAGTGATTTCCCCTTAAACAGTCTCAATGTCATTATCATTAAAATTAAAACAAAGCAGTAAGGTCACCTCAGCCTTCTAGCATCTTCAAAAAGCCACTGTGATTCACTAAAAGCAAACAAAAATATTTCTTAGAAAACACAGGTTCTTGCCATCTAATCAATAGCTGTCATGTCATGCAATTGTTGTCTAATATTTGAAGATAAAGATGGAGATCCCTTGCATTCTTGGAAATAACTGTAGAGGTTCTTCTATGAAACAGTATTAATTTGTTTTTCTATCCTATAAAATCATACTTATGGAAACATGCAGAACAAATTGCCCATGTCTTATATATCAGTTTGTCCATCAATATTTAAAAACAAATAAAATAGTAGAGAAAATACTATCAAGGAGTCAAACAGCAGAAGGCACAAGAAAAATATTTATACCATGACATATAACTCAGACTTGATCTCAGAAGCTAAATTCTTGTTCTAGTGATACAATTTCTGAAACTGCATTGGACTGCATGGTTACACAGACCCAGCCACAAGGCCAGAAAAATAATTTCATAAGTAGTCCCACTGAAGTAAGCCATGCACTAAATTGTAAAACTAGCTTAATTTAGCCCCACTGCCCAGAGTATGTAAGCAAAAATAAACAAGAACCAGAAATTCTTTGCCTAACAGACTGAAAACCATAGTAAGTTATTACTGAAAGGTTTCTTCCCTATTAATAACATTAATCTACAAAATAATCTGAAAATTAAAATTTAAATCCTTGAATTATACCTTCTACTTCAGTATATTACTATTATTCTTTCTGATTAATAAATCTCCAGGGCTGTACTTGACAGCTGTTAAGAGACTCTAGTAATGCTGCAGGAAAGAAATAAAACAATTCTTTTCATTGGAATCTGCCAGGTAAAACTTGATCTGCTAACTGTAATTAAAAGGAGGGGATTTTGGCCAAGACCTTGTAAAGATTTACAATTCATATTATGATATAGATCAAATTAGCATTTCAAAGAACCATTACTATAATCGTATTGTTAATTTTATTTAGATACATCTTCTGAAAAGAAGTCTACTTTTCGGCATTATTAAAAGTATTTTACTAAACACTGAAATGTTCAAATGAGTGGTATCAGGAAAAAAGAAAACACGGCTGCACTGATTTTAAGGGGGGAAAAAGTCCCTAAGGTGTTAGGTTTCCCTTTATTTCATTATAAATCCCCTTAAGTCTGCTAATCCAACTTCATTTCTCCAGCATCATTTACATTTTGCATGTGAATTTCCCAGTAGGTTCTGGTAGTTCCAGGTATTTTACTTAGCAGAGCGTCAGAGGATTCTTACATTTTCTCTATGCTACAAAATCCTTGTAATGCCAACTAAGTACCATTGTAGTACATGCTAGAAAGATCACATTTCTTAGCTGACAAAGTGGACGTGGTCTTATCCTAATGCAACAGAATCAAATGTAAAAGATTATGTTATTAGAATATTTAAGGAAAGTCAGTGGTTTCATCAACTTTGACTGAGTGTGACTTCCTAACACTAGTGCCAATAAAGAGCATAGAAGAAAGTCCCTGAAGGAACTGACCAACATTCACATTTTTAATTCATCTTTTCATTATATTTATTAAGGAATGAGAGTCCTGAAAATAAACAGGTGAATGAAGCATCTCCCCTTTCCTACAAGGAAAGTCTTAGAGAAATTAGGTTCTTAGGGCTGAGAACAGAAGACTCAGAGAAGAACTTGCAGCATCTTCCAGTACCTAGAGGGGCTCCACAAGAAAGCTGGAGAGCATCTTTTTACAAAGATATGTAGCGATAGGACAAGGAGGAACGGCTTTAGACTGAAAGAGGTTAAGTTTAGATACTAGGAAGGGATTCTTTACTGTGAGGGTGGTGAGGCACTGGAACAGATTACAGATTATGTGGATACCCTATCCCTGGCCAGGCTCAAGGCCAGGTTGGATGGGGCCCTGAGCAACCTGCTCTAGTGGAATGTTTTTTTCCCATGGCAAGAAGGTTGGAATTGGATGATGTTCAAGGGCCCTTCTAACCCAAACCATTCTTTTTCTATCACATTATTCAAGACAGCAATCATTTATGGCACTGGGGAAGAATACTGAAAATAAACTACTTGACATTACTAAGAATTGAACCAATTCCACTGCTCCATATAACTTAAGCTAAACAAGAAACAGTACCAATAGCTTTCAGTAGTTTAATACCTAAAATGCAATAAATAATTTGTGTTTCTAGAAAGTGAAGGGCAGTTTCTGCCTAAATATTTTGTTAACTACAGTTTATTTAGGCTTCTATTAAATACAAAAACACTGTGCTATTTGTCTTAAGATCCACAATTAGTTTAAGGGTACTGCAAATGTGTTCACCTTTTCTCTACCTTTCCTTTTTACTTACATGGAATTAATTGTCCCTTTCCATTATCACCTTAATACCACACGAAACTGTTAATATGTAGATTCTTACAAAGCACGTCTCTCAACCTAGGCTCACACTTTGAAGCATATGCACTTCATCTAAAACAGGACAAGAACAATTCATGAAAAGGAAGAGGAACAATCACAATACAAATAGAAAGTGTAATTATGGAACTCATAAATTTGACAGAACTGAAAGCTTTTTATAGAACAGACTATAAAACAGCAGATATCAGAGAAGAGAAACACACAGGGGTTTCTTTCCCTTGCAAAATGTTAAACTGTTTACTCTTAGATATGGGTTCAAAATTACTGTTTTGCAGTCTACTACTAATATTTTTTAGTTGCTTTGTGCTACAGTAAAGAAAACCTTTCTGATATAATTGCTATTTAATCTTGATTTTTGATATAGAGTACAATTCATCCTGCAAACCACATAAATATGGTCCTTATAGCCAAAACTCAGAGGTCTGATGCTCAAGTTTGAAGCCTGCAGCTGTCATATGGATTGATGTTACATTATGTTTATTACGTACATTAATGTTCTTTTTTTCTTTTTTTCATTTTCCCTATTATCAATATCCCAAAGGGATGCTGAGATACCCTGAACATAAAATGACGGATTGGTGGAGGTTCTTTGAATAAAAAAGCAGAAGGATAGGACTCACAGCAGAGAAGTCATGACCCATCTACCTCCAGAGAAGAGAAGAGGAAAAATTAGTTGGAAGTGGAAAAAAACTAAAGAATGAAGTATGACAGTAAGGTTTCAGTAATTGACCTTTCCTGCTTCCTTTGTATTATAGAAAAATAACTCTGGCAAATAAAATATAGGCATTTCTATCTGCTGGGGCAGATTTACTTTCTTGCTGTATTTACTTCAGCTGATTGCTCTTCTCATTTAAAATTGCTTCATTCTGGGAACGCATAACTTGTGACTCCTTTCCTTCACGTGCCATTTAATTTGTGGTCCTTTGGTTTTCTCTTCTCCCCTACCCAAGAATCTTGTTTTACTTTCCTTCCTAACATTCTCCTTAATATCATTCTTTTTCATCTGCTGATGAAAAATCAGCATTTATATTGGATTCTGTGAGCCAGACTGTAGTTTTACAGCCAAATTATTTTGGTTAACAGTGTAAAAGACAGATGGCAGAATTTGCAGTGTTTTAGTAGTGATGGTCTTTTACTAACAGTCAGTACAAGGAGAAAACAAAAGGTTGCTGAAACTTTTTCCCACAAACTTTTGGAAAAACATAGAAACACTGGGAAATCCTGGAAAGTGTTTGGAAACTCCATTATTTAAAAACTCAAAGATGAAGATAGAGTACTCAAAACTGCACATTCATGAAAGGAAGGCAATAGGTCACCTTTAGGCAAGGGGGTAAGACCTGCCTCCATTTCAGCCATTGGCAGTAACTCCAGAACTCACTACTTCTTTTCTACAAGACAAGGTCCTACTAAAAGTTGCTTTTTGTTTACAACTTGAAGACCATTCCTGCATGCTTTTACTACCATTTCTGATTAAGTGGATAAAGAAGGGATATAAAATTTAGCTGTGTTTTGTCGGACATAAATAAAAAGGTGCAATAGCTCAAGGGCAGAAAGATTTGAAAGTTAGCCTTCTACCCAAAGTGTTTGCAAGAACTACAGCTTGCAGAGGACAGGTTGACAAATTGGGTTTTTTAGTTTCATTCTCCCAAATACTCCTCCCAAGAAAGTATGAAGGCTGAAAAAAAATGAAGATAAGAACCACATGGTATCACCAGAAGGAGAGTAGGTGGAAATATTAAAATGGAGACATTTATTTTATAATGTGTATTTCCCCACTGCCCCTCCCAGAGCCACCCATCTTTTCATTCTAATATTTCTGTGCAGTCACCCACCTAATTTACTGCTGTGTTTTTCAGTGCATAAATGAAGCCTCTAGTCTGCAAATGGAGAACACAATTGTACCAGAAATTTCATGCTGACCCATAATTTAACATAAATTTGCACATAACAGATAGTAAACTTTGCTACTGCTACAGCCTCTTTTGGAGCTTCTTTTAAAAAGAAATAAAATTTAAAAAAAAATTCAATCTTGTGCTAATTTGGCATGGATTGGTAATTTTCAGTGAGCTTGACACAATTACTTATAAACTGCATATATTGGGGTTTAAACATTTTGCACTGCAATGAGCTTCTGCCATCCTTCTCAGAGTCCTCTTTACAGAGATACTGGAAGTCACAGCACAGCAGTTCCAATGAGAACACAAAAAAAAAAAAAACAACTTAAAAAACCCAAATTAAAAAAAAAAACCTATACTGAAAGAATAAAGGAAAGGATTAGCACTGAGTTTTCTGTTTGATCCAGTAGTGTTCTTCCCTCACCCTTCCCAGCAGGACTGAGCAGCACGCCAACATCCAGCCAAATATGTGAGTGGGTTCACAGTTCCTTTTATGAGAGCTAGCACACGGCTCCAGGTCTAACAGGAGAAGGAGCCCCCTCGCTATGCATTTTGGTAGAGAAGTGGAAGCTCGCTTCCCAGCTAATCCCAGATCCACAGCATGGAATTCACACATTTACAACATGGAACACCTCAAGAGCAGGAGCAGAAGATCCTGTCACGTCTCTGCACATGGTTGCCTCTCCACAAGCCAGAGGTCTGTACAAGTCTCCAGATAATGTCACTATGCATAAACTCCTCTTGTTATCAGAAATATTCTCTCTTAATTAGACCTATTTTAATTTTAACAATAACATTCTACTATTTAATCACATTTACCAGTTTCAATTAATATCTGAAAATCTTCTCTATTCACCTTCCAGGGCTTTAAATGTCTTAACATCCCATAAGCTTTTGCACACATAAATTTAACATTAAAATTTAAAGAAAGGAAAAAAATTGCTGGGATGCTTGAAAAGGAGACAAAAGTGCGAGACTGCTTCAAATGCAAATGAAATCTCACTAAGACATTCACCTTTAACATTACTATCTATCAAAATAATAGGAATATGGATGAAAGATGCAGACCAAAAGCAACCTTACAAAATTGTCGATTAACACGGCTACTACAGGACATCATTTTTTATGCTTCTTTGGGCTGTCTATAAATTATATATAGTTACTACTTGCATAGTGGTAATTTTATTTAGATCTCATTTCCCTAGTTTGCCTCTGAATGTCGTTCCTTTAATTTTTGTTTAATTATTGATTTTTCTCAAAAGGCATCTGTTGATGCAATACTGATCTCTATTTCCTACCTTTCCTCCACAGCAGAGAAGGAATCATTTATCATTCTGCCTTCAACATATTGTCTCTCAAATCACCAAAAAGCTCTTCTGCTGTAAGTTAGTTTTCCAGGAGGCCTGTAGAAGTGGGGCACTCTGTTAACACACCTTAGTTCCAGCAGGAGAAAAGGAAAAAATCTCTTCCCATTTCTAAATCCAACACATATTCTACCAAATCCTGCATTTATCATAGTCAATAAAGTAAATTAGCAGATTTAATAAACAAGGAACTGGTAAGTCTAACCCTCATTTTCTTAACAAATACACAGTAAATGATATCATCATGGAAAAGAAAATGTAAGACAGGGAAGGTAGAAGAAAAGATCAAACACAGCATTTTATTTAGTATCTTGGTATGATTTAGCAGCACTGTAGGGACTAGTGCAAATCCACTAGACATAAAATTCAAACTCAGAGAGAAAAGTAAATCTCCCTAGTCCAAAGCATGAATTCTTGTCATTGTGTAGGACTCTCCTGGTGGAAGGGCTGCCCTGCACACACTTCTCCCAATCATAACTCCTTGCTTCCTCAGAAGTGATCTCCCCTAGTACTCATCTGGCACTGTAGAATTGTGCACCTCCAGGTTTTTTACATTTGCATTTAAACTGATTAACTTAAAGAATTTTATGCTAAAAAGAATAAGTGAAAAATGCTAGAAATCCGAATAAGAGTTAACTCCATATCACCATTCTCTAAATTGAAAATTAGTTATTCTAAATATGAAAAAATATTCAGTCATTTATGATAAAATAATAACTCATTATGTACAGACCAGCTCTATCCCAAGCAGCAAATAACAAATAACTGAAGCAAATAAATTGTTCATTTTCAATGGTTCATTTCATGCCATTACTTGAAAATCATTTGCTAAAAATAGCTGATATGTAGGACTGACTATTACAATCACAGAAAATGGGATGTATTAAAATGTAAGGAGCAGAAGAGACTGCATTTGTAACTAATAGCACTGATAATTGATACTTTAACTAGTCTGATCTGTCATGCATTTATTCCAAGTGACCAGACTTGGTGAGTCTGAAATTATCTGAAATTATGATTTCATGCCTTACAGTACAAAATGAAAACAGATCAGGAAACAGCAGGGCCTGCAGAAGGTTCAAGTGTTTGCAACCATTTAATGTGAAAGGTGTGTTGAGGTGACAGACGGGTCTCAGTCCTGTTGGCATCCACCTTACACCTGACTTCTCCATTCCTTTGTTCACACACAAAGTACAGCTAAAGAAAACTCTTGTTGCCCTAAACCTGATGTTGTTGCTGCGTGTTGTTTTCCTGATGCCTAATAGCAAGCAAGCTGCGCACTGGATCAAAAAACTCCTGGAAAGGCATCAATTTCTTCGGTGAGTACTCTTCAGTTTCTAAACAGGCAGATCTCAGCAGATACCTGGTGAAACTTCTGACCTTCCCACCTGCCCTGCTTTCAAAGTGCTGAGCACTTCAAAAGATGTTTTCTCTTAGTGTGATGGAGATACCAAAAGCACATTGTTAAAAACAATGAAAAAAAAAGAGAAAATAAGGAATAAAAATAGGGTTTTTTTCACTATTTACATGGTCACAAACTAGAAGAAAATACTTCTAGATTTGAGGCAAAATTTGATGAGTAAAACATAGTAATTTTTAGACACGGCCATTTGTTAGAAAAGTTCCCAAACCCAAGATATGAAATGCTATTGTGTGTGAGTGTGAAGTGCTAAAGAATGGACAAAGCATATATGCTAAAGAAAAACTAATTTTCTCATGGACTGCAGAAAAAGAAGTCAGATTATATTTTACTTATTCTACTGTACTGTAAGAGAAAACAGTAAAATTTGTCATATTGTTTTATCTCAAATGCTTTGAGTTCAGGCAGTAACCAAAAGTTGACCTCTTCAGAATGCAAGTCATAAGCAATCACGTCATATCTCTCAAACTCTAGGTATTAACATCTACATGTGAAGATATTAAAGATTTAATTGTTATGGGGATAAAATAACTAAGATAAAGGTAAACATTAGATTTACACAGTGACCCAAGCTATCTGTTTTCTAATAATTTCTTTCAGTTAGTTTGTTTTTCTATTCCTTCTGATTTGCTACCAGATAGTGAATTGATAACTCTATGGACTTTTTGCTGTATAACCCCACAAATCTTCCTTCTGACTGCTAAAATTAATCTCAGCTTTCATCATTTCATATATAACATCAAAATTTACATATTTTAAGTGGGAAATTTAGCCTTTACCTACACCAAATTTCATTTGACACTTTATTATGCAGCTACTGAGTTGTGTAACGTCCTCTTCCGGTTCTTCAATTTAACTTTAGTATTTCTATTTAAGGCCAGCAGGAAGCTTTCTTATTCTACCAGTTGTACATTGTTCCATATGCTAGGTAGCCCTTGTCCCAGCACAAATATCTTTCAGTTCCCCTGGTAACTTAGGTGTTGATATTTGCTCCTTCCCTGTGTTTCCCATGTTTAAATCGCTGATTCACCCACCAAGTACTTCCCTTCTTATTCCCATGTTCATTGCTTTGTACAGAGGGTTTTACTTTACAGAAGTTATGCTGCCCCATCCTTCATGTATTTATCCATAAGGCCTTTTGGTTTTTGTGCAGATTTTAGCAATTTGTCACATACAGTTGTCCAAATCTTCCTGAAACCCTCTTTAGAACTTTTATTTTGCACCTTGCAGCATCTGGTCAGCAGGAAGCAAGAGGACACAAACTACTTTTATTGGTTATGTGTAGTGTAATTTTACTAACTCATCTTCCCTTCTGAATTATTTTCTGGTCCTGGCCTATTCATCTCATCTCTTGGTTGCGTAGTCTTTACTGCTGACAATGCTTAGTCTCTGAAATGACTTTGATCCAGTGTAAGACCTCAAAAGCTGTCATTAATGCGGGCAAACCAAGCAAGGAAACATTGCCTGTCCTCTGTAACCCCATTTTTAGATTGTTTTATCATAAGCGTTTTAAACTGATCACATTGTGCCTTGAAATATGAACAAAAGCTTCTCCACAGGGACAGAGTATCAGTAATTGGAGTTTCTCTTTTCGGATTCACACGCCAAAGTTCTTCAATTATGTTTGGTACAGACTATACAGCTGCTAATGAAGCCAGTAAAATCCAGAAGGACACTCATTCTCAGAAAATTTTTATCAAGAGGACAAAAAACAAAAGATAAGACAAAACCACCACCAACAAAATCAATCTTATTAATCTGTACTTTTTCCATAATATTTTAACTACTTATTTTAACACTCAGTAAAATAATTTAGTTTTAATATACTTTAGTTTTAATGTTCTATATATTTGCAAATGCGTGACTCAGACATGCGTTCTTGAGAACTGGTAAAAAATTCAACCTCATAAAAGAGAAGTCTCAGACACCCAAGATAATATTTCATTGGTCTGGATTGCTTTACGGACAACTGCTGCAACTCTATTTTGAATATAAAACTGATTTTCTGGAATTCAAATTCCTTTGAGGTGGATATAAAAGAGTGCTCTAAGATGCACTGAAGAGTCTGCTTCGAAGGACTGAAAAAAACACAGATTTGTCAGCTGACTCCTTTATAGATTGCATTGCCAGAGATGGAAGAAAAAAAACAAACCAGCAAACAAACCCTAAGCTGAATCATTAGAGAGCTAGCAAAATAGCTCTGCAGATATGAAAAGTCAAAAATTTACAATTTACATGGGCAAAATCACTCTCAGTAACGCAGTTCCCTGTTACTACTCTGATGCTCTCAGGTTGGATGTCAGCTGCTTAATCCACATGTTTTATCTCACCTCCATCCCCTCCTGATTTTCTTTTATCTCTTGAAATTCAAAATACAGCATGGAATAAATGTAATCTTACACATCATTACCTTGTCTCTTTCATGCAAAAGAACACATTTTGGCAAATATTAGTAGACCTTTCAGTATTCCATTCCTCCTACTCAGTGGCAGAATAAATACTTCACATTAATCCTTAATATAATAGAAGCTGTTTGAATCGTTTATGGCCTTGGAGCCAGGACATAAATTTCACATTGAAAATAAAATGCTGACCCAAGAGAAAAGACTACAGATTTCACATTGTGGGAAAGGAGGAAATCAAGGAAAAGAAAGGCACATAATTTAACCAGCTAGATGACTAAATCTATCCCTAAAATAGCTCTACTGTAAGCAAAGGGGATATTTCCAGCAAGGATGAATTCATGCCAGAAATATCAGTTATTGGATTGCATTAGCAAACAGAGTTTTACAGCAGCAAAAATTCCTTGGATCCATAGCAGTGAACAGAAATGAAGTAAATGTCTTTCAAGGCCACTGCCTCAAGCCTTCTGTGATGAACTTGGAATATATTATGCCTACAATGTCCCTGCTGGAGTTACTCCCATCACCTGTCTGGGTAAATAAAGCAAGGGAAAGGACTAAGCGTACTATAAAGAAATTAAGTGACAGAATTAGGAGAGATGTGAGAAAAAATTGATAACTCCTAGCTAATCAATTCAAGATATAGCAGATCAGTTAGAAACTCAGGTAAACACATTGCCCTTCTCCCCAGTTGCACCAGGATGTGGTGAGAAACAGATGAGTTGCAACTTTAAGGAATAATAAAGGGTTCCAAAAAACTCACAAAAAATTCAGTATGTGTTATGTAACTTCTCACTGCAATGTCCCAGTAAGTCCAACAGTAATTGTATCACCTCTATGGATATATGAAGTTCAACTACAAAGTAGGAATACATCTCCAATAAACCCCTAGCAAAACTACATTGAAAAGCATGATTTATGATTATCTTTTTTTTTTTAAGGATCTAAAAACACTTGTTGCACAGAACAACGACAAATGATCTAAACTGACAACTTTGAAAGCACACAGACATTCGACAGTGACTCGAGTGGAATGAAATCTCAAAGAAATATTTACGTACAGGAACAGTAACTCAGTAGCCACCAACTCCTACATAAAGTCAAATTAGAATAAGATCTAAGTATTTTGGAGATCAGCTCTTCAATTAATAACTAGAGATCAAAATAGATAGCTACTCTTTGATAAAAATCTAAAACCTCACAAATTAGAGACTTCTTGTCACTAAAAGATAAAGCCCTAAAAAACAGAAATAACTGTTTCTAATAACACTTACTATTAGCTAGAAGCAGCTGGCAGGAAAAAGTCCTATGCATCATTGAAACTATCATACTTTGATTTAGTATTGAAAGTTATGTGTCCTTTTTGACTACAGTGCATTGAGATACTTTGAAAACAAGACAGTTAATATTTTAAATATTTGCTGTTTCCTAGACCTTCACTGATATCCATGGCCTTATGCTGCATAAACTGTGTGCAATTTGTAAACCCAATGTGAATTATACTACCAATATACACATACAATATCAATCATAACAGCTACTCACTGTATTGACAAAATGCAGGTATTGAGCATAGAGTGGCTTTACATACAATTCAGTGCACAATTATCATCCTCCAGTACATGCCACT
>JAWWMU010000237.1:20288293-20299632 GCA_035048155.1 Cinnycerthia olivascens
CTGCATGGTAAATGTAAGCAGCCACTTAAACTCATTTTTGGAATGAAAATATAATCAACAATCAATTAAAAGAGCAAGTTGACATGTAAATCTGCTATGCAACTGAAACTAACTTTAAACACTCCTAAGAAAAGAATATCTATGAAATATCTCCAACACCTTACCCCTCACTGAGGGGTAACAAACCCAAACATATAAATTTGAATTTTTATTATTTTTTAACCAAGAAGTATTCTAGATGAACCATAGCTAACCAGTAGCTAAATTTGTTTTTTCTGGATTTAGGGAACTCTTCTGAATGTAAACCACATAGGTTTTGCTACAATGAAAACCTGCTCAGACCTGTTTTCCAGCCCACACTAACACAGTAACAGACAGCAATAAATAGCACAGATTCTATATTATAAAATAGAATAATAATATAATATATACATATATAATATAATACAATACAATATAATACAATACAATATAATATAATATATAAATTAAGTAACAAATTAAGTAACAAATTCTATATGATACTTGCATTTGTGAACTAAGGTCTAAAAGAAGCATAATGGCTTAACATGTGGCAAAGACTATTGGCAACTTTTGAAATTAGATTTAGCACAATGGTATTCCAGGGGGCTCTTTGGAAAGGCAGCAGAGAAGGGGAGAATCTAAGCAACGCCTAACAGATGTGAACATTTGAGAGCAAATATGTTCAATGCCACATTCAAGGGCACTGCATCAAAATTATTAATGTGTTGTAATCCAGAAGCAAAAAAGTTTGGGCAGGAAGTATGAAATCAAATTATATAAAATATAGATGTAAATTGGCCAAATTGTACTAATTACTAAATTTCTATACATCCTTTCAAGACCAGTAGCTTATAAATAATTTAGAATAAATGCAAATTAACTAAAAATAGATCATTAGATTTGTTCCACATAGGAAGAGATTTAAATCGGAATTCAAATGGTTTCAGATTTATGTAGGCCACCACCACTGAAGTTTTGAAATCAAATAAATAGATTTTCAAAAGATAACAACAAACCTGTTTTTCTTTTTGTTTTGCCATAAATCCATCCAATGGAGAATGAAGAGAAATCCTGATTTTCAACCAGTTCTCAGTTACAAGTGTTCCTCGTCATTTCTCCATTTTTCAACCCTGCTTACCTTTGCCTACTCCTACAGGACACATACACTTGAAGGAATAACTACTGTTATTTGTACAGATCCTGATGCAAAATCAATAGAGAAAAAGACAACACATCCCTCCCTTCCTTTTCTTCAAAACAGAGCTGTTCACTTTAATGTTCTTAAAATCCATTCTCATCTTAATGTCTCTACCTATGAATGGCAAAATGGGTTAATGACCTGTCAAAGAGCCATGAACTCCACTGTTCTAGTGTTCCACGTTTCACCAAAAATATCCAGATGTGAGTTTGTTAAGACTATTCTGAAAGGATAGGGAAAAGTTTATACTCTTTTCTTTTTTTTTCTCTCATGTTGCTGTTTTCATGATTAATACAGCCCTTGCCTCTATCTTACTGTGAAATCTTCTAAGCAGACCTCTCTAACCTCAATTTCTTTTCATGGATAGGCAAAGTCACTATGATGGGACAGCTAAGACAGCATTCTTTTATTTTCTCATGCCAAAATATAAATTGTAAGGACTCAAACTGAGTAGCTTGCAATACAGTAGGAAAATATATTATTGCATCAAACCCTATCATGAAGTAAGCAGATTAAGAATGCTGGAAAATAAGCCAACTTGAAATCCTTGCTGGCTATTTCATTTCCCACAGAATTTTAGAGGCAGTTCAGATGAAGCTGCCATCCTTATAGTCTCCAAAACCTCTCCCTGTAATAACTTTCTTCTCATAAAGATTAGCAGTTTTTGCTAATAATTATGTAAACCTCCCTGGAGAATCACAGGCTGTCATTTATCACACCCCAGTCTGCATTTACTGCATGTGTGCCCTCTTTTTCATGTTTAAATGAAATACTCCTTTACTCCATGTACAGATACACAGCAAAGATTTCAGTGTCATTTGCGTACTACAATAAGGGAATGATACCACTTCCAAATGAGATATTGTGAACTTACCGAAAATAAGGATGTAAAAAATATGAGTTTGAAAATGATACGGTGTGATAAATGCAACCTGCTCACCCAAATAAGAACCTGTCTTTGAATAGGGGCTGCAAATGCAATACACATTGGGTAGGGCTATAACTTTGAATGGTAAGCCTCACAAGCCAAACTCACAGATATTTAGAAGAAATGTCACTAAAATGTCAATAGAAATGTGCTATCCAAGTTCCTGATCCTAACAGAGATGGTTAACTGGCAGTACCACACACATCACTGACTTCAGGTAATGAATGAAAAGTCATTCAAAAGGCCTTCCAAGCACACTCTTTTCAAAGTAGGCTTCCAAAACCAAAGCATCTGCCATGGGGAACTGATTTTTTTTTTCCCATTTTGCAAGATGCAAGACATGCAAAGAATTAAGATGAAAATACTTGTGCAGGTGGATTTTGTCTCCCCACTCTGTCAGATTGCAAAGGTTGTCAAAAGGCACGAAACATTACTCCACCACCAGCCCTATAAAACTTTTATGGTAGCAATAATATATAAACCACTACATTAATACCACCACAGATTTGCGTAATTTACAACTGTGCTTTACCATTCATACAAATTCTAATTCACAAACATAGCTGGATTGAACTCTATCCCTCCTGCTGAGTCTTTCACTGTGGAAATAGATGTTCCGACATATTTCCAGGGATCTCCTTCAGTTTTTCCAAGGCTGGACATCCCTAAAAATCTTTAGTCCAACAAACAGGACAGCAAACACAAGTATAGGACAAATGACAGCTTTGCATCAAAGCAGTGGTGAAACACATCAACTGGGCATCACTTAGAATAAACCCATTATTGTTTGAGAGATATTCAAAAAATATATACTTGACAAATATTTTCAGAGAAATTAAACATTCAGCGTTTCTGAAAGCCAAGTTGATTTAGACACTGTGGTCCCTTGACATATACCCTGCTATCCCAGCACTTCAGCTCTCTGTCCTGGTCTAATCTGTCTCAAAAACCACAGAAGATATCCCCAGTGATACAGGATTAGCAATATGGGCCCATAAGAAAAAATTGAAGGGCCTTTACTCTGTCAATGCAATCACTGGTTTCCTTTTCTTGTGTTCTGTGTGTGTCCTCATAACACCTGTGCCACTAATAGCTATCATAACTCTGTAGCCTTTTCTTCACGATGGAGGAAGCCCTCAATTTCTGTAAGCCCTGTACTTCTCAGCAGATATCCTGTTCTCCACTCTCTCTCGAAACTATTTATTTTTATCCTTAGCCATCACAGTATTGCTGATGCCACTAATGTCTCTTTTTCCTAAAACAGGAATAACCTTTAGCCCCAAAAATACGACCAGATGCATCAGTTTCTCAGTTAGTCCTCTGCTGCAATTCTAACTTCCCTTTTCCATTCCCCTCACAATCTTCACACTGTTCATTTCTGAATCATCACAGCCTTCATCTTTGTTCTTCCATTACCGACTCCTAGTCCCTAACAGGGGTTGCCGTAATTTCCTTTTCCCTTCAGTACCATTATGGTCTCTGAAGTATCAGAACAGCAGAGGCTGTATTTCCCATGGCAGATTCATCACTGTTCTGCAAGGCTTTCTGAGCACAATGGCAGTCCTCTCTTTCCTTTCTTATTATTAGCTGTCAGAAAACTAAAACATTCAGCTGTCAAATGAAACTTATAGAGAATAAACAGAAACAATTAATGGGAATGTTGTAATAGTCACTGAGAACTGCTTTAGCTCCAACTTTAAGTAAACACTAAGGTGATTTAGCAGATAACTGCTATGATCACAGCAATTCCCCTCCTATTTTCTCTGTCTTAAGTTTCTACTTATTTTAAATTTTGGATATGAGGGAATATGAAACTTTTAGGTTTATTACATGATTAAAAGAATACAAAACTACCTGATAATGCTTTAAAAATCAATCTAGATATTAACACTCAAGGAACTAAACAGAGAAAGAGTAGGTAAGGCAACTTGCTATGAAAGAGACAAAGGTTTATTTTACAATTATCTCCAAAGGCAAGATGAAAATTAACTTCAAGGTGTTGAAGTAACCTGGAAAGGTTCTAAAAGGTTAAAAAGAGATCATTGCAGGGGGACATAAGTTGATTGAAACTCCATTAACCTACCAACTACAGTCACCACTATCCTAACCCTAAGCCTAACCTCATCATCAGGGGTGGTCCGGATCAGAAAAAGTGTAGAAGCAGCAATGCTGGGGCCTTGCCCAGATGGCCTTGGCATGCCTTTCCAGTCCCAGAGTTCCTGGAGCTGTAGGCTCCTGGACTCTTTCAATCCTAACCCTAACCACAAATATTTCCAATACAAAAAAGTCACTCGGAAAAAAAGGGAAAAGCTACAGTCCACTGACAAAAGATATATTTCCTCTTCCTTCACAGAAGAAAATCCAACTGTTACTAAGCACATTCTTATGTAAAGGAAGTTAATTAAGAGAGCAGCAACCAGGGAACTAGAGGGTAGCTTAATAGCAGAAGAGCAAAGTTTACAGCACAGGACTCAACACCAGCTGTTTTTCCTATTGTAATTCAGAAACATATTAGCCAACTGTGTTTTAATGTTAAGTAGACAAGCCTTATCAAACTGGCTTGCTAAATGTTCTCTCCCAATGCCTCACCATCAGCTGTCTTTAATGATAAACCTTATCATGATAAACCTGTTCAAAAGTATTAAATTAACAGCACTACAGAAATATAATTATTTATATTATTTATATTTATATATTACTTCTCTACAAAACTCAAACTCTAACTTGTAAAATGCTGACTTCAATGAGCAGAAGCTCTCTATGCCCTATCCCAGACCACTCAAGCCCTTTATCCTGGTACTGACAGATACCATTTCCACTGAATCTGTCCAAGAAACCTCCCAGATTCTAGTACTGCCTTGAAACTTTGTGAATTGTAACAATATGTATGAGGATTTGTTTTGTTCAATTACATACTTTAAATTCAGGCAAACTGATGAACTTAGCAGGGTAGGGCCAAAAAAAACCCAAAATCATTAGAATTATATTACTACAGGGACAGTGAGAGGAGAGTGTACCGGGACACTCAGCTAGGGCCATTCTTAATTTCTTTCTTTTTCCTTCAGAATTTCAGTACTTACCTAAACAATATTATTTCTGTACATCTCCAATATCCTCCTGAAAGTCTTTCTACTGAGGGGTTTCGGGATTTTTTTCCTTAAGCACAAAGTTGGTCATTACCTCTTGATAAGTTTTCCAAAACTAGTGAACAGATTAAATGGACTTCAGAAACATAAAAAGCAAGAACAGACTGATTTTTATCATAACAATTGCAGCTATGATTTTAACAGGAGCAGCCTTTTTCCTAAACACAATGATTACCACGCTAATGACAAGCTAGGTGGGAGAGATGCTTTGTCCCACCTAGGGAATAAACTAACAATCCAGCCATTAATTCCTCGTAACTACCATGTTATTGAGGATTACTGCTGCACGAATCTTTTGTTATAAAACACCAAGCAGCTAGACAGAGCACCACACTTTTAATATGATGGGAAGTTTATATTATGACACAAATAACATCTTGCTTTTAACAATCCTTGTGCAGGGAAAGAGCACAGACCCCATGGTACATGATGCCATTGGCATCTCTTCACACACATGCTGACTTTTTCATTCCGTTCCCGTGCATAGGTTTATCAGCTAGGGACAGCAACAAACTTCTGCCAACACATGTAAGTGGTTATGCTTATTAAAATGCAACTGGAAGTCAATGTTTCAGTATTATTATTAAAATGAAAAAATAAAATAAGCTAAGTTAGGTTGCTTACAGAGGAAGAACAAAAATGTTTAGAAAAGTTTCAGTGCTCAATGTGAGTCAAATAATAGAAAAATAATTTTCCAAGGGCACAAAATAAATCACAGAGATTCAAATTCACACACCACCTTCAGTGCAGTTTTTCTGTCCTTGACCTTTGCTATTTAACATTAAAAATGTTAAGCACAGGCACCGTTTCTAGAGAGAGACACATTACAAGAGCAATCAAAAGTACTTACAGGTCCTTTGTGACAGAGAGGGCACAGTGCCACAACTGTCATTAAATTGCTTGTGTCAAAGATTCCAATCGTTTTGGATGTTCAGGAGAAGCCGTAATGCGGAATTTTCTACGCTATCTCTTCCCACACCCTCTAAAGATCTAATGAGTGTTTGGTGGTGGGTTGTTTTATAAAAAACTTATTGAGAAAGGGAGGGGGACAAAAGACAGTCTATAGTATCTTGCATGAAAGTCTGATTTGCAGCAACAAAGAAATTGAAGTGTTGAAAATTCTTCAGAAAGTGATAAAATAGAGTTTATTCTGAAGAGCAATCCCCAAATGTAATCCAAATAAACAAAACGAAAACAACAGGCCACATACTACAGACAAAATACAACCCAAATCAGATAGGCTGTGCGAGACACTGAGCTTTCCATGTGAGATAAAAAAAACCAGCATGTACCTTCTGGGAGCACAGCTAAGCAGTCAGAAAGCTGGTGTACTTTAGCCAGGAAATAGATAGGTGCTGACAGGGAAGCCAGATGGCATCCACCTGGTCCAAGTGGCTGGCTGCCTCTTGGCTGGCCACCTCCTGGTGCTTCTATCCCTACAGCAGATACGCTGGCCTGCAGGGTAGTTGCGAGATTCTGTCTTGGAGGCTTGCTTCATGTAGTGGGGAGTCAATGAAAATCTTGGGAGACACCGTTTGATACTGAGAACAAGGCAAGAAGAATGAAGAGGAGGATGTGCCACAGGAGAAAGGTAAAGCCTGTCACCTAGATCAGCTGGAGTATTTAGCAGCTCACCTCTGCATTTGAGATGGAAACTTTGACAACAGAGGCTCTAGTGACATTACAGCTCTGAACGGCTCTACCAAGTGCATTTAGAGCATGACACT
The DNA here is from genome assembly GCA_035048155.1 of Cinnycerthia olivascens. NCBI lineage: Eukaryota > Metazoa > Chordata > Aves > Passeriformes > Certhiidae > Cinnycerthia > Cinnycerthia olivascens. The sequence goes on from JAWWMU010000237.1 coordinate 20,295,317, forward strand.
TAACTAGGAAACACATAAATGTCTCTTCTGTCCTTTCCTGAAACTGTGAGAACTAAAGCTGTCATTCCCAAGTAGTCAGTAAAACAAAACGTTTTAAAAAGGCTTGCGTCAGATCAGGACGCAAATTTTTCTTTTTTTTTTTTTCAGTTCTCAGTGGGGAAATCAAACTACTAGATAATCTTGGAGACTAACTTAAAGACCTGTGATGGGTACAAAAAGTACTCTGGTGGCTTGCAAAAAAAAGTGTGATAAATATATACTGGGAAGGAAAATGTTATCCTGTCTACTACTTCACCTCTCTAAGATCACAGGCAATTGAAGCCAATGCATTCTAGTTTTCAACATGATGATGATTAAATCCTTATTCTTTGTTTTTGTTTCTAGGATTAATGACATTAAGTATTAGTTCTTATTTTTAAGAAGCTACCCCATTTTCCAATACACAGCAAAAGCAAAACTGGTAGCACTTCTCACTGGTCTCCCATGAGGATAAGCCAACAGAGACCATCTCATCATCACCACTTGAGCTGATAATACTCACCTGTGGTAGATTATATTCTGTACAGACCACCAGCCCTACTGACTCTGAAAGAAGTTTTCTGGTTTAATTTAGACGATTCAACACCATACACCAGAGCCCATCAAAAAACGGTTCTGTCAGCTCAGCTGAGGAACTACTGAGCAGCCACTGCAGAAAACACAACTACACAGAGGAATAGCACTGGCTTCCTTGAGTGACTATCACAAGAGTATAGAGCAAAGAAAGATCAAGAACACAGTGCTTCCTTTCTTCCCTCAAATGGTAACGTCAGGCAGTTTTGGAGTTCAAACCTAGCTAAACTATCACACAGAGTACCCTGACAATAGTGAGTTTGAAAATGTCACTGACCTCAGCAGACTTTTATTTGTCCTGCAGCCTGGATATCTTTTCTTTTCTACTTGCTGAGGAGACACAGCCTCTGTTTCAACTGTTTTTCATGTAAAAAACTTGAATATAGAGTACATTAAAATTTCTCTTCATTATTGCTCCTTTCCCAAATCATTTATTTCATACTGCCTGAGTTTTCCTCACTTGGTTGAAGAGACCAGAGGCTTTGCATTACTTCTAGCACGTCAACCATCTCAGTTCATACAGTGAGTAGTGACTTGATGGTGGTTTTATCTTTTATATTTCATTGATCTAACTTTCTGAAATAATGATTTTGATCACGGCTGATGAGGACCTGCAAAGTTCTCGCACTCCCAATTTGCCTCAGCACTATGCACTCTGTGACTCAGTTTATTGGCTTCACATCTGGGTTGCTCTGGTTTAACCATCCTGATCAGGCCCCCAATTGAACTATCTTCCACTGACCTGGTGTAGCACTTCTAATATTCTTTACTGCTCCTACAATAACTCTATAAATGAGTGGTTTAATACTCAGGTTTACTTTTTTCTTTAAGGCAAACCTTTTAAAAGTTCTTTACCTTCTTATGCTGTGCACACGAAACAAAACATAGCTTCCATTCCATATTTGATCAAGACTTAATCACTTGAACAGTAATGGAAAAACAAACAAACCAGAAAGTACTTCCACTACATTGAAATTTACCCACAAATGCTCATCTGAAACACTGTGATTCTGTTCTTTAAAGTTTGTCTTTGTACTAAATTGCTCTCAAACCCTTTCTCTCTGGCAAAGCTGCTATGATTCCGGTTCCATTAAAGCCAAACCCTATATGGTTGTAGGAGGTGTCAGGATGGGATTTTAAAAAAAAAAAAAAAAAAAAAAAAAAAAGAGTGAAGTACTTTAGTAGCATATGTGACAACCACTTCAAAGCCATAAATCCTACAAAAGTACCTTAGAGAATAATGATCAGTCAAGGCTTTAATCATCAGCAAAAGCAAGCTGAGAGAATAAGGAGGGCCCTAAGGGTAATAGCTGTAAAATGAAAGTGTCCACCGAGCGCATTTTTTTCATTACAGACAATTGAGCCATTTCTCAACCTTGTTTATCTTTAGCTTTTCCTGTTAGACCAGAGGGAGAGTAAGAGATATTATACCCAGCTTCTTCCAGTGAAGTAGGAAGAAAAATGCCAGAAATGCTTTAAGACAAACAATGCCACTTTCACAAAATCTGGTTATGTGCACTTTTTGGGGGCAGGCTTTCAGGCTGAGTTCCAACCCCTGGGCCCTTGAACATCCAGCATCTGGCTGAAATCCAGACTCTGTTTTTGGCCCAGGATACACAGTTTACTTTGGGTATCCTAGCATGAATTTCTGAGTACTGAGACACATAATCCCGTTATTCACATTATCCCCAACAATCCCATTGTCTCGTGAGCCTTCATCTGATCCTTCATGCAGTCTTCTGGCTTAAATTCACCCAAACCCGGAAGACCTGGCAGATGTGACAAACAGATTTCTGTAATATCGATATGTTTTGATTCAACTTTGAACATCTTATCACTCTTTGCTTAGTACTAAGTAGAGATAAAAAATTGAATAAAATAATCTGGAGATTTACTTTTCACTGGAGCCTGAAATTTTATCTGAAACAAATGAGCAGCACTGGGTTTCCTCTTCCTTTTTCCTAGCAGTTTTTGCATCATAAATACCCTTGAATTTTTTTTCTAGATCATGCAAAAGTAAAACAGCTGATATTGCAATATCTACATCTTTAGCAAAAGGATCAGAACTACAAATACAAGCTGAGTTTTTATAAACCAAGGGACTAAAATACTCATTTAACTTGTTTGGCTATTAGTTTTTAATTATAAGTTGAATTAATGTCTAGAAGACAAATTCAACACAAATTAATTAATTTAAACTCAGTCTATTTATTGATCATAAATATAAAAAACCAGAACTGATCAACAATCTGGAAGTATATATTACCAACATTTTGCAGAATCTCAGAATATTCTGAGCTGGAAGGCACCCAGAAGGATCATTTGATGTGTTACATTTCTATAGCAGCTGATAAGGTCAGTATACAGCATACAGTCTATGGTTACACTGTCCCTGTATTTCTGGGATATTTCTTAATCCTGTTTACTTTTTTTAGAGATAAAGAAACTCAAAGCATGAAACAAAATTATATTATTATATCTGCCTAATACATTTGCTCAAGAAAAAAGCAAATACATTATTATCTCTTTCTGGATTAATATAAAACTTTTTTTTGTGTTTTAAGTAAATTACAAAGCCAAAGGCCAGTATAAATTTAAGCTACTCTTCTGAAAGAAGAACTCAAATACGACAAGTGACCAAAACATACCTAAAAAGCTAAGATTAAAATAGAAACCTAATTAAACTCCCTGGTTAATGTAAAATAGCCTAGGAATAGATCTAATTTTTCAGTCATCTTGGTGTACTACTGATACGTTAGGTTGTTGAAAAGTGCACACTTACATCAGATTTCAGGTTAAGTTAATTCTACACACTTCAATGAGTTAGGAAACAAATGAAGGTGGTAATCAATATTTAAGGAACTGAAGTAATTATAGAAACTGCTGTCCTACTGCTTATCAAACTTCACCAAAGCAACACAGCTCTCACTTGGAAAAAGGTGGAATCTGTTATTGTAGCTTCCATTTTACCCCAAAATAATCAAAGAAAAAATTGGTGCTTTTTTCCCCTTTAGGAACCATATTCTGATGTTGTACATGTCCAATAACTTGAACAAGATCACTTCCACCCATCAGGAAAGGATAAGATAAAAATTCTTTTACATTTTGAATTTCTTAGGGACAAAAGTCCACCTTATTTTGTGGGGGGATAAACCCCACAAACAAAAAATTAGTTAATAATGAACAAAAAAGCCAGATGGAAAAACAGAAGCAAACTGGTCTGTCTAATTTCAACATTTCATTTTTATTTCCTTTCCTTCATATTTCAAGGTTTTTTAGGGTAAATTTATTTAAGCTACAGAATATAAGATCACATCTTTTAAAAAGTATGAAGTGATAAGAATAGGATATTTGTATAACAAACCATTTCATTATTATTTTTTCAGCAAAATAAATATTGATTGAAAAACCCATAAGAGTTGATTAAAATCCTATGCCTTCTGAAAATATTGTTTGCAATATTAGAAAATGTTCATTTACTGCTATAACACACAGCAGTGAGTTTTGCAGCAATGAAGGGTCTCAGTGGAGTTATAAACTTCTCAGAATCACTAAAAAATAAGCTAGGAAGCAGAAAAAGCCAAACCAAAATATTAACAGCTTTCTTTTTAACCACAATTTTCTACCCCATCAACAACGAGTCACTATGGGAAGCTCCTCCTTCTCCTCAGTTGCATCCCTATTATGCCCCTGTAAAGCTTTCC
>JAWWMU010000237.1:20299732-20320124 GCA_035048155.1 Cinnycerthia olivascens
CCATCAACAACGAGTCACTATGGGAAGCTCCTCCTTCTCCTCAGTTGCATCCCTATTATGCCCCTGTAAAGCTTTCCGTTTCTTCAGGAAATGTGCAATCAGATCAGTTTATAAGATTGCAACCTACTAGAACACAGAAAGCCATGAGGTGGGAACCTCACCTGCCACAGGATATGAGTGAGTTGCTGGAAAGAAAAAAAGTGCAGATTTTTGGTAAAAATGGCAGATCACAAACCCTCTACTTTTTAACATCCCATTAAAAAATAGCCACTGGGCAATCATTTTGCTCAAAGAGAACTCTTTTAATCTTTAGAAAACGCAAAGAATTAAAGCTTTCAAGAAGAGAGAAAAAACTAATTTTTTTAAAGCCTAAATTGTCTCGTAGGTTCTCCACTTCCTTTTGCTCTCTTCTCTTGCACAACACACAGAAAACACAATTCTCTAAGAGACAAACTATTGCAGTTTATAAAATATTAGGTAAAATGCAATGGAAGCATAAGACCACTCAAAGGAATTTAGATGTAGGAAATAATTTGGGAAGAACTTGAGAAGTGGTTTTTTCCGGTGTGAGAATCTCAGCAAGAGAAACATTTCACAACCACCCCAGTTTTGACATGTGATAGAAACCTTCAGGGATCACCCCTCTCAGATGATATTCTGCCATCTAGCAAGACTTCAGATATATCTAGGTCACATACAACACTCCATCCACCCCCCACACACCTCTGCTGGCCCAACAACTGTAAATATTTTATCACAGAGCTTTAAGTCCTGGTCTATTTCTTCAGTATATTTAGAACATTAAATAACCATTTGGCAGTAAATAACTTATAAACCTTTTCCTCCTCACTCTAACACTGTTGGCTGTTTCAAGGAAGAATATTGGATCTTCTTCCTGTCTCTGGGCCAAATGGTGGGTTTCCTGATTTTAAAAGGTCTGTTTCCTCCCTGCTACTAAGCAAGCTCTTGAAAATTATCAACAAATCCCACTGGCTACCAAACAGTCTCTTAGCAGCATTAATTTGTGCTTTTTTTTCATTCCCAATATATTTATCTTTGATTTCCAAGATTCAACTCCTGACAAATATTCAGTGTAAAGTACCTACAACCACTGGTCCATCAGGTTGTTCAGTTGGCCACAAATCCCACTAGAGAGTCCAGCCTAGAGCAGTGCACTTGCAGCAGATTATTGCCTTTTATCTGCTTTCCAGGGAAGCTGCAGGTAATCCTACCATGGCAGACTCACACAGGGAAAAGATACTGTAAACCAGGGTGTGGAAGGGAAGAGTGCAAATCCAAACCCTCTCCACTAGCAACTAGTTGCAGAAAGAGCAAACAAAATACTTCAGTTGAATGTATTCTCAAGAGCTTTGGAGTATGATTTTTAGCCACTGATCCTTGTGGGTGCGAGAATTCGCCTTTATCAGAGTAGGAAAAGCACTCAGCTCAGAGAACTCAATGGAAAGATTTAAGATACATTTAATTCTCTCAGTAGATGAAGGATTTCCTATAAAAGATGAAATTACCTTCAGTTTATTCATAAAATCATTTATATATAAGTTGCAGCAGCAAACTTTCTTCCAAGACATTGGTGCACACATAACGGCTATTTAAGGAACAGTACAAAATTCCTATGCAACTATTTAAATCCAACACATTCCCTCGTGTCTCAGCTGGTGGGTACACATTAAACCAAGATGATGGATTTACTTCTTTCTGTGGTGCAAGGTACCTATCAAACATTCAAGATGACGATCTACAAGTCGTTCCCTACGCAGGGGGAAAAAAAACAAACTTGGGTATGATAAAAAGCTCATCATTATGAGTAATGTTTTATACTTTATTTCTTGATTATTTTATTTTCTTTGTCTCTTCATGTCCAAAGAATGGAAACGATGCAACAAATTATGATCACAAACAAGATGTATAAAAAGAAATTTAAAGAAAGAAGTTTTTTCTCCCTTCCTTCATGAACTGGGAGATATTTTAGGCAAGATGAAAAATCCATTAGGTTATGTGCAAAATAAAGGAATAAAGCATGTTGCTGCTGTAACCAGAGGGTCACATCACTGTCTTGTAGCAAGAAGAGACTGAAATTCTTGTCTCCCTCTACTGCTTCATCAGATAGATGACTAATAGAAATCTCAAGAGGCAGTCATAACAAACAGCACCCTAGGTGGAGCCTGTCTGCCACCTGAACAGGCATAGAAGAAGGCAGAATTTCCCTTTCTGATGTCCCACACTTCTTTTGCCTGCAGGGCAAAACTGAGAGAAAACTGAGAAATCTGTGTTGTGATACTCACAGAATAGAGATGAGCTCAGAAACAGACGTTCAGTTTCTATAACTGTTCACTTAACTTGAAGCACAATATAATGCAGAGCCACAAAGAAATCGAAAATTTTCTGTCAACATATATCAATATGTCAATATATAAGAGAGTTTTAAAGTAAAGGGAACCTGAACTTCAAAGGAGGGAGAAATTCATTGTAATGTTGAGAAACTCATTGTAATGTTGCAAGAAGCTCCTTGTACCCCTCTTCCCCCTCTTCTCTCACTACAAGGTTGTGTCAGTGAAAGCTGTGGAAGCTTTGAAACCTCAGATGAGGTTCAAGTTAGGGCTCAAAAATGCTGCCTATACTTCCTCACAGCCTGAAATAGCTTTGTGCAGAGAACTTAACTATCTGTGTGGCTGCTAAGGCAATGATTCCCTAACACACAAATATCCATAGAAGAAAAAATTATTAGAGTCCGAGAAATATTTATTCAGTGATAAAATCAGTTTATAAACAAAACAGACCACGTGAAAGGCCGGTTGACTTCTTTGCATAAAATCAGATGCAGATGCACAGAATTATTATAGTCCATGTTTCATTCCTAACATGTGTATTCCAGAGATTCTCCTAAACTCCTCAAGATGGCTTGTTTTGAAAGAAAAAAAATTCCCCCCTCAAAGGAGAAACAACAAAATGTCACTTTATTCACTAGATTATATGCAATTTAGATTGAATTAGCCTTCCTTGGTCATGCAAAGGAAACAAGATTAAATAAAAAAGAACCTATTAAAGGAAGAAAAACGTTGATCAATGCAAAATCATTTGGCAGCTAAGAATACAGTTTTTACCGCTATCAGGATGGATGGGGTGGGAGGGAGAGAGGGGTATTTGGATTTTTTTGTGAGTTTGTGGGTTTTGTTGGGGGGGGTGGGTGTTTATGTTATTTTTTTTTAATTCCACTGCTGTTACTCAGAGAGATTGACAGTCTAATAAGATCTGCCTAGAACTAGATTGTAAGTTTACATTACACAGCATGTGTTCTGTCATTATTACACTGTATGGTAGGATAATGGTCTTAGTACACAGTGCCAGAGGCAGAAGAGGCTTCTGAAAATCACTTAGGAATCAACATTGCAGAAAATAATCTGATTTTTCTTTTTACTATTACTACTTATGTTCGTTTTACTTAGGAAAATACAAATTCATAATTATTATTATACAATGAGAGAGGCTATAACCAGCAGCATCTTGATCCAGGAACATCTGGAAATGAGTCAGTGCAACAAGCTGCTGCTTCAAAAATACAGCATTTTGGTCCCTTAAGAAGGCATTAAATTTAAGGGAAATAAAAAATATGAGTCAAAGCTGAGCCATTATCTAGAGGTGGTAACATAATATTCCTCAGGTCTCAAAGTGAAGTCATTTTCACTAATGATGAGAAAACTGTGTGAAATAAATTCCAACGCAAAAACTAGAACACAATGGATGAAACTAGGACTTATAAAGGATAAACCAAATGTACCTGAAATAAGGAAGAAAATAAACTTCACTTGCTTTTAGGAAGGGAAACTGTTCTAACAGGGCCAAATTTATAAAATAAAACTAAAAAAAAAAAAAATAAATTATTATATTAAAGATCAGATTTCTGCTAATGAAAAAAATGACATTGAAAAGGGAGGGACTATGGAGGGTATTTCTACAAAATTATTTATCTTTGATTCTTTAATGAAAAGTCACATGCAGCACCACAGAAGCAGATGATTAAACATACCACATCTATTTTAAGCATTGGTCACCTAAAAGAAAAAAATGTATTTGTTCATTCAAAAAGTACATTGATGCCATAATGGTGGCATGATTCTAGCTTTAGAGAAGTCCAACAATTACTAGGCTTTGATATGCCTGGGAACAGGAGAATTCCAGCTTTCTTTACTCTAGCACCCCAAATTCTAAATGAAGGGGCAAGTACAGGATTAGGGGCCACTGAAAGCATCCAAGTTTGGGGGTGCTCTCACCCTTCCCAGGGCTCTCATGAGCCATTTCACAGACAGAATATTAGACCAGGTGGACCATTGCTCTTCTGGCCCAGAGGACATTTGTCGTAACTAGTTTTTACCTTCTTTTTTAGGCACTTGCAGAAAAGACTCCAGGCCACCACGATAAGAGAATATACAGCTTGTGAAAAGCTTGCCTGGTTTCTGTGATACAAGGCAGCTTGTCTTGTCTGACTGTTGGCTTCGAGCTAACGAGGTGCCTGCTGTGGGTCCTGTACGTCCCTCACGCACCTCCACATCAGAAACATTGGTGCTTACAGAAGAGGGAAGGGAGAAATAATTCCTCTGACCTTCCTCAGGTGTGCTGTGAATTTAATTTCAACAGCCTACCCACTCAATCTACTTGAAAACCTAATGCATCTGGAAACTACTCAGTCACTGAGGAAAATGACAGCATCGACCTCTCATCATCATAAAGTCTAGAGAAAGATTCATATCAAATTCCAGTCGTCTTCAAAAATAAGGTTACATGTCTTCCTAATGTTCAACCACAGTGTAAGTTTTCAATACTGTATTTGATAGTCCTTTTCATAAATTTCTTAGCTTGATGTCATTTAACAAATTCACTTTATTTGAAGAGCTTAGTCTCATGAAAATATAAAATAAAGTTTCCTAGCAAAATTACACTATTTGCTTTTATATGGGGCTCTGCCAGTAAGAACATTCTTTGCTATTTCCTTTTCTGAAACAATCACTGTTAGAAAACCTCAGCAGCTCTCATTTCATTTGTAATATCCGGCTTGATCCTAGACGTTATCTTGTTTAAAGGACACATACTGGAAATTACATGTAATTGACTATGGCTGACTGTAAGCAAGTTAAATGTTTTGATAAAACCAAGGATGTAATCGTTGTTCTGCACCAGACTTGGCATTGCATTTTCCTCCCTCTAAAATCAGAATAATAAAAAGAACTAATCATTCAGGAGAAAATACATCCAAAACTTCTGAAAAGGAAGTAACAGTCATAAATGTTGTCCTGAAGATGGAAATATTTAGCATCTGTTGGCTCTGGAATTTAGATCCCTTCAAAACAAGCAAGCATGTTGAGGACTGTAATGCATTTAATAATCCATAGAAATGGTGTGTGCATGATGTGATGAGTTACTGTGAATTAATGTTGCAATTTTCAAGGTAAGAGCTAACTATATCAGGGATGTATCACAGAATGCAAAATGCAGTACTGCTGTAACCCTCCCTAATTGATGTTTTTGCTGTTTGCCTGAGTTATCTGCCTTTTTCTTTTCATTGGTAATAAAGCAAAAAGGAAGTTTAAAAATGTTTATTAGAAAAAACATGTTAAAAAGTAGCTATTTAGGTCTCAATTTATTTGTCAGGTAAGAATCAAGGGTTATGTTTACAAGGAACTAAAATTTATCTAATAAACAAAAACCGTACAACTTTGGCCAAGCATTCGATAAAAACCAAGATGGATACTGTGATGCATGCCAGTGAATTATTAACCACTGAGAACTTGTTATATGTGGTTCAAGGCTTTTGGATTTATAATATTAAACAACTGAACAGTTTTCCATAGTTTATCAAATACACACAAGCTCCTCTTGTCTAAGGGTGGATAGTGCTGGGACAGCACAGCACTAAGCTTCTGGAAAGAGAAAGTGCACACAGTGTTACCATCTCACCTTTCTTAGATCGTGTTAGCTTCAGGGCTTCCTGAATCACTAATTCCTGTTAATAGTCAGTCTGCTGTCACTGTGCTGAAACTGGTACTGCCATCAAATCAACCACTTAACTTCAACATATTATCCTGTTCTCACACTCAGTTCTATTGATCTGCTCTTTAGATTAGACACAACCCAGAGCAGAAACCAGTTCTGCCCTGTACAAGTAGCACATGCTAGAGCTGGGTTAAGATTTCTGCCATCGCACAGATGAAAAATGCAGTTTTAGGAGATTTCAACTCAACTGCAACATATACTTTTAAATATCCATTTCTGAAATTATTTGAAAGTAAAAATATGTAAAATTTTGGGGGAACGGGAATGAGAGACTGCACGACAGCAGAATTCAACTGAATTTGCCAATACAGAAACAAATTCTGTGATTCTGCTGTACTACTACTACTATTCTAATAAAAATATAACGGGAAAATTCAAAGTGCAGTAGAATTGTCTGCCAGTAGATATGAGCAAATAATGTTAATTTGAAACAAGGTCTCACTCTAATTCAAAAATATCAGACTCAAGGTTCATATTCCACACATTTCTTTCCAGCTCGGTATTCTGCTGAATGGCTTTATTCCTGAAAACACTTGCCAAGATTATGTTTGAACTCATTTAATTTTGTAATAAGTTTGTAAAGCGCTCTATGATCTACCAGCAGAGTCATGCTACAGCAGTAAAGTATTATGTCAGATCTACAAAAATATAAACTTATCCATTCATCAACTGAATGATTGCTCTCACTAATTTGCAATAGGCTTTGAACATGATCTAATTTTCCACAAGTATTATATTTTGCTTAGACACCACATAAGTAAACACTACTCCACCCTATATCTGCCACTAACTTAACTGCAATACCAGCTGAGGAATCTCTCCTTTTGTACATGGATTTAAAGATCTCTGTTGTTTTCATGTGCAAGTCAAAGTTCACCTTCAAAGCATTAAGACTTTATCCAAGCTTAAGACTCTGTCTGCTATCTTAGCTGAGATAATTGATTTTCTCACTTCCTTTTACAGAAAAAAAATCAGTATGATAATGAATTCCCAAGGAATGCCCCTGACAAAGTTAGAAATATTGAAAAATAATTGGAGAGATGGCTTATTTTTCTGAAACGCAGTGTTATAATTTAGAGCTCAGTGGGCCTTTCTAAACGCATACAGAAAATGTGACATGGCCTAAATTGACAGCATCAAAGGCTAATAGAGCTACCAGTCTAAAGAGAAGCATGCAATTACACTCTGAAGACGGCTGGATTCAATTCTCTGGAAATAGAGATCTCAACTGCTCCTAGATTAGTTAGTACTGGAGAAGTCATGTGCTGCTGGGACTGATCATCCCTCTGTCCATTTGGATCTGAACCTCATGGTATTTGAGGAGTGCAGTCTGCTAGTGGAATAGAGCCGAGCCTGCTTAGGGAATAAGAAGGACTGGTTTTTTGTTTCCTTGCTTCCTAGGAGAAAAGGACCCTTTCAAATACCTGTATTTAAACCTGTTGGACAGAACTCCAACAAATAAATCTGTTCTTTTACCCTGAATTTCTACCTCGTACAGGGTTTCCTTAACCTCCTGTTTCAGACCTAGTGCTTCAGTTGCTCAACTCTTATTATCATTATTCCCTGTCCCTTCCGCCCATCTGTGTGACTTCACACACAAATTTCATTTTCTTCTCATATTCTTGCTAGTAATTTCTCTTCCAATTTAACATTTTACAAACTCTACCTCTGTACTGTATTTAATAACACCTCATTTCTGCACTTCATTTGCTTACTTTCACATTTAATATAGGACTAAATACACAAAAAACCATCTTCATGGCTAGAAAAACCATCCTTTGAAATTGTTTCTCAACAGTGAGACCAAAGGGAAAAATTGGCAAATACTTTACAGAAGAAAAAGAAGAGAGGGATTGACTACAAAACAGAGCTAAAATACAGCTAGCTTTAAAAATATAATAATGTTTAGATATTTTTAGGTTGCTTGCACTAATTCAACATGAAATTTTGACAAACATGAAAGGTACACAATGTTTTATAAACGCATTACTACCTGTCCTCTATGTGCTCTAAAATTGTGTTCTGTCTTCCAGTCCTGAATATATGTAAAATATACATTCAGCTACAGAATTTCCCTTTTCCAGCTTCAACTGTTCTGTGATTCTGTGAAATGCTATTATTTAAAAGTTCTTTAAGGGCTATATTTCACACAGTAAGCAATATTAAAAACAGATGTTAGTTGCCTTCACACCAAATTATTTAAACCACCACCACATACATAATGTTTCATGGAATCATACAATACCTTAAGTTGGAAGGGACTCATTAGGATCATTAAGTCCACCCCCTGGCTCTGCACAGGACACCCCAAGAGTCACACCATGTGCCTGAGAGAGTTTTCCAAACACTTTGAACTCTGTCAGGTGTGGTGCTATGAGCACTGCCCTGGGGAGCTAGTTCCAGTGTCCAGTCACCCTCTTGATAAAACACCTTTTCCTGATACCCAGCCTAAACCTCCCCTGACACAACTCCAGGACACTCCCTTGGGTCCTGTCCCTGGTCACCAGAGAGTTCAGTGCTTGCCCCTTAGGAGGAACTGCAGTGAGGTGTCCCCTCAGTCTCCTCCAGGCTGAACAGACTGAGTGACCTCAACTGCTCCTCACACAGCTTCCCCTCGAGACCCTTCATCATCCTCATGGCTCTTCTCTAATGCCTCAATGTCTTTCTTTATTGTGGCACCCAAAACTGCCCCCAGCACTGGAGGTGAGGCTGTCCCAGTGCAGAGCAGAGGGGACAATCCCATCCCTTGCCCAGCTGTGATGCTGTCCCTGATGCCCCCAGGACAAGGTTGGCCCTCCTGGCTGCCAGGGCACTGCTGGCTCAGATCCAGCTTGCCATGGACCAGGACCCCCAGGGCTGCTTTCCAGCATCTCATTCCCAAGTCTACACACACAACCATCTGAACTTAAATCAATTTGTTCATTTGTTTTATGCTCTTAAGCAGTCACCAGGGAGATCTGAAAACACATAAGGTTTAGTTCTCAGTAGCCAAAAGGGTTTACCTTCTTATAATTGAACATTTTATTATAAGACTCAATACAGAATTTTACCTTAAAACGAAAATCCTATTCTCTGGGAACTGAGATCACATTTATACACCTGGATCAGCAAGTTATGGTACCCTGTGTGTAGGAGAAGTTGGAATTTTTTTAAAAAAACAAAGTAATTCTTCACTGAAAATTAAACAGATTAAATTATTATTTTAATTGGAAATTGCAAAAATAGAAAATTGCAGGGTGGTGGCCTTTTTTTTTTTTTTTGTTTCCTGGGCTTCCGAGACATGCTTATCTTTTTTCTTTCACCATTAAAAATAAATTAGTAAATTATAATGATAAAGTCATTACTATGTAGACCATGGCAATAAACAGACAAATTTGTTTCACCAACAGTTCTAGACTAGTATGTTACTTTTTTTGTGATGATCAAGTCACTAAAGTGAGGAGATCTTTATCCAGAAAAGCAAGGTAAACTCAACACATTTCAGAAACAGGGAATTATAACAGTATTTCATTTCTCCACCTCTACATACACAATTTCTAATCTTCCACTGAAAGTCCAATCAAGATTTCTAATCATTTTGTACAACCTTCTGCAATTCCACAACATAAACGTCAAAGACCACTCATCTTAATCACTCAAAGGAAATGCACAAAGGCTTCAAGTTCTTGTTTTAGTATCTTGCAAAGAATTTTCTCCCTTAATAAAACTATAAATGTACGTTCACTTATCCACTTAATGATCCACAATGATTTTTCATTTGGTATGTGTAATACTCATAAAACAAATGTCCACAGAAAATCCTCAAGCTGAAAGTATAACCCACTAGTCAGACCAAAAGATACTCCGTTGTTCAGATAGTGCTGAATTGGGATGCAGGAGGTCATTTGTGTGCCCTTAAGCAGCCATTTGTACATAAGAATGTGAGAATTATTACATTCTTTTTAATAGACAAATTACATTGAGAACACAATTCAGCAGACTCTTTTGAACAAACTTCATTGTCCAGAAACTGATAAAGGGTTAAACATTTTTGAAGCACCTCTGTCAAGTGGCATAAAGATATGGACCCATTCATAATATTTATTAAAAGTTTTACTTTGCAGGACTACAGAATAGTCATTCAAAAAATGAATTTCTGTCTCAGATCAAAAATTAAAACTTTCTTTCATTTTTTTCATAATTAAAATAATTTACATGTTTTCAGGCAAACACCATGACCTTACCTTACAGAATAGGTGTGAGAAAATTGAGAAAAAAGAAAGTTAACTTCTACTGAAAAAATTAAAAAAGAAAGGACCTTTTCAAAATCATAATCAGTTTCTCCTAAAAACCTGAATGTCTGTTGTGATTACCCTCTCATTTATCTTCCAGGTCAGATAAAAAAAGCAAAATACACAATAACATCACAGAAGTGTACTGCATTCTTGTCTGACAGGAGTTGTGGTTACCACTTCCATTCAATGAAAAGTGCCACGGTACCCACTCTGAACTAGTTTAGCATTTACCTGATTTTCAGGGATCAGATTCCTCTGAAGGTTGGAGCTAAGTATGAAGTGATGATCGACAGATTTACCATTCAATTTTTTGATCTGTACGCTTTTTCCAGAGCACAGGTGATTAGGGATGCACTAAAGTACTGACTGCTTTGTTAAATCTTGGAGATTCAGTCTTTTTTAGCATTATTGATCCAAGGCTGAGAGTAGTACCTAGACCTTGGCAACATGGCCAAGAATAGAGACCAAAGGCTACTGAGACAAGATGAACAGCTACTGCCTGAACTACTCCTAGAGCTGAATTTATACAGGATTTCACCCTGATGATAACTGATGTCTCCAAGTGGATCTGAGAATAATACCATTTCCAATTTCCTAAAGTTGACAGTACACACACAGAAGCTCTGCCTTTCCAGAGGAATACAGACACTATGCAGTATGGAATAGATAACATCTGGTGCTACCAAGTGCAAGAAACATTGAGCCAAAAATACAAAGGGTAACTACTAACCACCCATTCATTACATTTTTAATGGATCCAAGAACTCTGAAGACAGCAAAACAGTAATTATTAACAATACATTTGCAACATGCTAATCAACTACAGATGTACACAAAAAGGGAAAAGTAGTCCCCTCTCATCTCTTGAGGGTTATCAAGGGAACACAAAATGTAAATACTCAATTCTAACAGATGTCAGACCTCATGAATACATCAATTTTCATCCCTGAACAGGTATTTTGAACAGCCCAGTGGGAGTGTATACATTTCAAGAAATATCCACATACTCCAAAATTAAGAACATCTCTTATTTGTAAGAGGACCGCTACATTAGAATGATTATTACATGAAAATACTCATGGGAGAAGTCAAGCTTTCCTTTGTAATTAAAATTTAGTTGAAACTGAAACAAAATACTTTCTAAAAGAGACACTTGGAAAGCTTTCAAAACCATTTTCACTCCTAACAGCCATGCAAGATTTAGAATGTATTTATAATGTTTGACTTTGTACAAAAGCAGAGAACTAAAAGGTTCCTCCTTTCCAGAGGAAAAAAAAAAAAATAAAAAAATCAGTGTAATAAGACAAACAAAAGCAAAAACACTCTCCATGTTAGAAATGGTTTGGGCTTTTGCTCTCACTTCTGATGACCTCACCAGGGAGTCAGAAGTGCTTTAAATGAGCAGTGATTAGAAGGAGAAAGATTTACGGATGCCTCTGCCTGTTGTAATATGATCTATTTAAGATGAAATATGAAAAAGTTATACCAAGGACTTCTGTTCTAATTTCCTCTTAAGGTCTAGCGAAAGTGAACAAACTTTTTTTATTCACACTATAAAGTCAGCAGAAAAAAGTTATCTAAGAAACAAAGGAAAAGCAGTGAGAGGCAAAACAACTTCTCATTAGCAGACGAAAACTCAATTAAACAAAATTAACATTACAAAACAAGACAACTATTCACGTATTAAAATTCTCACGGAGAAAAGAGAAAACACTTAATACCAAATATTTTGTGTTCAAACAGCCTCAACATCAACACAAAACTTGGAACAAAATTGTCAATTATGAAATTATATTTCCAGAGTGTATATGAATAGTGGTCTGGAGACCTACCTGGATAGGTGATGAGGATTAGATTCAGCTTGGTCATGATATGAAAAGGAGAAAAAAAAGTCATCTGACACACAGTACAATATTGCAAGTCCTCTCTGAATTCATCTGTCAGTTTTGAAAATTTTACTCTAAATTTCCCATTCCCTGCTAGGTGAAACTCCATTAATTTGATTTTATAATATGTACATGCACAGAAGGACCCCACAGGAACACACGTGAGAAATCATGGGCTAGATATATCCAGCTGCCATCCCAAAAACCATTCTTCAAGAACCACACAAATATCCAAATATGTACTTTATATACTCAATTGGAAATTAGAAATTTAACAACTCAACTAAAATACACCATGCAGACAAACAGTAATAAACAAAGGTAACTTCTACTATCACTACAACAACAAGTGAAAAAAAAAAACTTTCAAAGTCAAAAATTAGAAAAATATTGACTGAATTCTAAATTTATATTTGGAATTCAAACACTTAGAATGTCCCTTTATGTGACAAATATTCTGACCATACAGAATATAGAAGAGTTCCCACAGGAGCCAAGACCTAATTTGCATCCTTTAAAAAGAGTAAGATCTTAAAGTTAGAGAGCAAAACTTCCCTTAAAAGTCACCATGTACTCCCACATGGGCAACAAGATTACTGTAAGCAAGAACAATATATTATCAGTTTCCAGTGCAATTTAAAGTAAATGTAAGAATTCCTTAAGAAGAAAAATTACCTCACATAGGAAAAATATTTCGGAAAATGAACTGCACTGCAAAAAGAGACAGTGTGCAAACAAAAGAGACCAGTGAGGATTTGGGGATTTGATTTGAAATTGCTTGCAGCTGAAATAAATGCAAAAGCCTGTTAGGAGACGAATCTTTTCTGAATCTGAAGAAACAATGGAGAATAGAAAATGAAGGAGAAATAAAGATTTTAAAGGTATATTGAAAACTCTTTTCCTATTCTACTTTCTCCTTCCAGCCACACACAAAAAGAAAACCTTTTCACCAGAGGAAACTTAAGCGAAACAAAATTTTCCCTCACAGATTGCAGAAACACTCCAAAATTGGAAGTTTCAGTGAATCTCTTTTACTGCTTTTTTAGCCACAAAAAGGTGGCCAAAAGGGAAGAAACTTCTTTGAAAACAAAAGCAAACTTTTGTTCTGACAGAGGAATATAGACAAAAACACATCCTCTCAAACCTCAAAACCAAACTTCAGTTATAAGCGTACCCTAAATTTTTACTTTCTTCCCCCCAGCCAAAAGTTTCAGAATTAGCATTTTAAATGTGTCTCTTTGGTTTACTGCAAAGCATGCCAGAGCTTTGGCTCAAATAGTGCCCATATTCACACATTCCTTTTGAGTTCACCTGTTTTTTTTCTTAACATAATTCTAAATTGCATGAATACCAAAAATGGCTTTAAATTTTAAATCAATCTGACTGATGCAGAAATATATGAAAAAAGCCTGAAGTAAATGTCAGACATCAGGATTTATTCTTCTCAGGAGCCTTAAAAAAATCTGAATTGGTTTTGACATTTCCAATTTTAATTTCAGTATTTAGCTTCATTTTTGTTAATGCCATTAACACATGATTCAACTGCTATTAATTATAGAAAAGCAAGCAAACAGCTAACCTTGCACTAGTCACAGACATGAGCAGTGGAACATCGATGCATGTACCACTTTGCTTATCAAGAAATGACTCTTTACAGCAGCATTTTTTTACAGGGATATTACAAAGTCAGTTAACCAGAATGCATGAACGGTTCAGCAATTTTTTCTTTTTAAAAATATACCAACATATATCTTCCCAAATGTGCAGATGCAGAAATGCACACATATAGGAATTCAAGCACATACTGAGAATCCTTCTGTTCTTCAGAATAGCTTTTCTTGCATATGAGTGGGGAAAAGAAAAAACCATAACAGAAAGCATTTTTTCCAAATATTGGGGAAATGAAAAAATAAAAATTTAACTCACTCAATAAGCATCAAAACAAAAGCCATGACTAGAATGTAGATATCTACAACCCCACAACAGTCCAATATATTAATTTGTCAATGCTGCTCTGACTTCTGAGCTATTATTGTTGTTGTTTTCCCTGTAGCCTCAGGTTATATCATGCACCTGTACAACAGATGGCAAAGCTGTGGGCCACTGCCTTAAAGACCCAGCAGAGGGACCTGCAGCCTTCTCCAGACATCTGTATAACTACCAAGGGAACCTCCACCAAAAACCTAGGAACCGACTGTCTAACGCTCTGAAAAGGGGTACTTTTTCACTATGCTTTCAGTGGAAGATGAAGTGAAGGAAAAAAATTGCAGATTCAGTGACCATATTAGAAAACAAACTGGGATACTTTAACAGTGAAGAATTTTCTGTGACTACTTTGGCAAGGATAATTTCCCAAAGAACAATTAGAATCAAATGATACAAGATGAACAAGGGTAGGTCCAGATCACACAAGAGATAAGAAAAGAATCTAGTAAAGAAACACTGTAAATCTTATACTGGCCTCAATTCACCTTTTAACAAATTTCTATTTATTTGAGCCTGCTTATAATTCATGTAACTTTGAATTATTCTGATTTGCTTCAAAAAGAAACAAGAAATTTATATATCATTTTCCTTTTTTATAATGTTATCCACAGAACAGACCCACCCTTTTACTGGGTCTCACTTGGCAAAGTAGCCATATTTCAGCAACAGCTCAATCCAAGCATGTTTTGATGCCACATAGTGATTCTGTAGCACATCTTGTGTCAAAGTGAAAAAATGCTTACAGGTTGACAATTTCTATACTTATAACAAGTGAAAAGGCAGAACAATAAAAAGCTGTTCAAAGAGCAAGACAGGTTTGTTTGCATATGGTATTTACCAGGAGATCGCTCAGTAAAATATAATAAACCAAACATGTCCATTTTTTTATTTTTACAACTTGTGAGGTTAAAAGATTACTTACTCCATTGCATCTTCTAGTACCTTTTCAAAGGATCAGTGTTTGTGGGAACCCAGACCAGCTCTGACAAAAATATAGCAGTGCTATTAGAAAGACAAAATCTGTGATAATGAGCATTTTAAACCAATGCTTTGTAGCATTAAAAATAAACATTAATTCCAAAACTCCATTGACTGTTTGTCATTGGAAAAACATAACATTTTTGCCTATTTTAATTTTCCTTCGTATGTTTCTTCTTTGTTTACTGCTCTATCGCATGAAAAAAAATGTGAAAAAAGAGGCCAGATGGAATGAAACTGCAGCAGTAAAAAAAAGGAGCAAACACACCAGAAAAGCTATTTTTTAAAATTTCCTTCTCATTAAGAGAACATCCATGGATAATTGGAGCAAAACTAAATTCAGTTCATATTTCGTAGCCTAAAATTCTATTTCTATAAGTATTACTACAGGCCATAGTAACAAGAAAAATCAGTTCAAACTGCACTGAAGCACCAGTAGAGAACCAAACAAGGGTCAGAAAAACTGTACAATGATTATCATTATTTTAACAGTTAATACTCAAAAGAAGACCTACCTTTTCTTCAGTGTTGTTTACAATTAGAGACAGAACACCAGACAAAGCTTGTAACATTATTAATGACTAAACAGTTGAAAGGGAAACCTTTGAAACCAGTGACACAGACCTCCAAAAGCTTCTATAAAAAAGAAACCTCAAATTAATTGACCAATAAGTTAAATAATTTTTGTAGAATGTCTCAGGATTCATGATTTTGCATAACAACATGATAACACCCATACAAGGAGGAAAAAAATGAAAGAAAACATACAAATATCAGACAAAAAACTGCATAGTGCAAAAATGAGTACAGAAAAGATACAGGCTTTCTCCTACAAATGGTGTTTCCTCACATAACCAGATGCTCTGAAGTCCCCAAAACTGAGCACCAGTAAGGTTTCTCTGTATTGTTTGCACAAATAATTATCTAATCATTAAGTAACTTAACCTACACTCTAGAAATGCAGTATTTTGACATCACCTCCAAAACAAAACATTCTACAGGAACATACCGCCTATATCCCATATCCAACTTACACTGTCTACAATCATGGCTATCCAAATAAATTTGGTATTAAAAAGCAATCTGCTTAGTGACTCAACAAGCTGGGGGAAGGTGAAGTTGTCTGAGTCACACAAAATATTCAACACTCTGCAGGCAGATTTTGTTTTATTAACTAGAACTGTGTAGGATTTAATGATCTGAATGAACCTTCTCTTCATTAAATGAACTCAAAATTTTCCTAAAGTGAGAACATACACACATCTGTCAAATATAATCAAGAGAGTTCATATACTGCACATATGCACACAGTGCCTGTGTTCTGACAAGTAACAAAAAATTTAAAAGCTATAAGTAGCTGCCCGGGTCCTGGATTGTGCCCGGGTGCTACCTCTGAACTTCAGGGCGAAAGTCTCGAGACGGCAAAATAAAATTAAATAAGAGAAAGGCACGTTTGGGTAATTAGAAAAGCAAAAGGTGCTTTAATGATACAAAATAACAAACTGGAAAGAACACAAACACAGTGTAGACTTTACCAGAAATGGCATGGGCCAGGGTGAAACAGATACTTACACAAGGTAGCTAGGGGTAGAGTCTAAGGAAAGGGTATCAACCAGGAGTAAGGAGTAGGAATATGTAAAACACTGCAGGGGTAACACAACCAATAGGAGTAACAAGAGCTATGAACTTTCTGGAAACATTAACATATTAATTCCCAGGGGGTGATGGGAGTGAGTTTTTTGCTCACCCTATCTTAGAGGGGCTTTCCCATGGCCTTAGCCCAAAGCTTTCATCAACCCCACAGGCGATATACGTGGATGCATGAGGTAGAAGATCTAGTTGTGTACTGGTCCTTGTTTGGGATACATCAAACCAGCGTAGAAAGAGTGTACAAAAATATAGGTTAGAGGGGATGTCCACAACAAGGTGCTTGTGATCACTTTGGCATCACTGGATTGAAGCAGAGAGGAAGATGGTTTCACTGGAGATACAATTCAAGACATTTTAAAAACAGTAGGACTGTATTCTTCATGGATATCATTTCAATGACCTTAGGGACTTGGGAAATCCTAGTGCTAAGTGCCAGAATTACTCTTCTGTGCTAACGGAGAAGATGTTAAAAACAAGTCCACTTGTTTCTAAGCTGGACAAAGTCCACACAGCAGGGTCCTCCCCCCTCCCTAAGCAAAGGACTTCTCTTTCAGAGAAAGTCGTAATACAAATAATTTGATGCTTTAAATCAATTAAACAGTTACAACAATCACTTAATTACAGTTCTAAAGCTGAGGTTGATGTCAAATTCATGATTTATTGATGAAAATATACAGAGGACTACTGCAGCACTCTCATCAAATTTTAACAATAAACTGCACCTCTCGCTCAAAACTACATTTCCAGAATAGCAGCTACTCAATGTAAACACAACAAGGAAACTACGACTTGACATGGAAAGTTGCAGGAATAGGGCAAAAAAACCCATTGCCACAAAAAAGGAAGTCTTCCAATCATGATGCTGGACTGAGTCTCAAAAAAACTTGCTTCACATATATGACACAGAATTTATTCCCTACACCCCCATCCTCCGTCCTCAACAGTTGCTCTGTGTTTGTTCCTAACAAAGGAGAAAGAATACTTCTCTCATTAGCTGTCTTTAGCTCACAAGACCTTCTTGGAAAAAGTGATCAAAAATAGAATTTTTGAGTAGTCATAACCTTCTCTAGTGGCTCAATGCATCAGAGAAATGAGGCTTCTTTTAACATAGTGTAGCCTAGTATGATACAAAACATTCCCTCAGTTCTTTTCACAAGAAAACAAAGCATTAAAATCTACTTAATATTTCACACTTAATTGCACAGCAATTCCTCCAATGAGGGGCAGTGAGCAACCACAATAAAGCCTACATGAGCTGGGACAATGAAAGTCTACCTACATTTCTCCAGATTCCCTAACAGACTGATTTTGGCTGTGCTATCTTCCACCATATGACATATTACTCAGTTTGTCATTACTTGACTTTTGCCGAAAATGCCAGCTTTTGACATAAAACTTCTGTCACTTCTGAGAGACCTGTGAGAAAGTAAACACCTTTGCTCCACTCATGTTTAAAAAAGGATGCAAGAATAAATGGCTAAAAAAACTATGGTTATGTTAATACATTAACAAAGACTACTTGTATTATCATAATGTTCAGTAACTTAACATTTAGAAAGAAAATTAATGTAAAATCAATAGAAGTCAAGAGACAGATACAAAATATTATTAAAGATATGGCAAAATTCTTATATGAAAATATAATTTTAAAGTGTGGACGAAAGAGATTGTTAATCATCTTCTTCCATGTAGAAGATTAATAATGAGCAATTACACTAGCAGCCTTCCTCCCTCCAAATCACTCTTGCCCTAGCAATAGATCTAATCCAGGCTGATTAGTTCATTTAAACAAAGCTACCCTGAACTCCTGAGTAGAGTTGTGTCAATATCAGCAATTTTGGTAAATAAATCAGCAGGGAAAATGTGCCATGAAATATGTAAACGGCTACTACTTCTACTCACTGTATGACAATAGCTATAAGCATACAAACAGACACACATCACAGGTTTATCTGATGGTATCATTTTCTTTCTTAGGACAGACGGATGATCCAAGTCATACAAAATCATAGACTCATTAACATTTTGTGGTGGTAAGTTTTTTAAAATTAAGTGCATGGAACAAGTAATAGCAGTGAAAGCATTTCTCTTATCAGAGTAAAAAAATGTGTATACACACCCTTTAGGTGTGTCTTTCTTTAGGGAAAAAGTTACTCTTCATGTGGGAGAAGTATAGCAGCCTTGTGGTTCTTTTACACCTCAAAGAAAGAGAAGCACATTGTAAGAGAAGCTACGCTGCAGCTTTTCTGCAGAATGAACAAACGAGTCCTTGGTGCTCCACAGGTAGCATGGTAATCACCTGCTGCAAGCTCAGGCTGAGCAGCTCCCATCCATGCCCTGGAGAGCACACTCCCAAGCATGGACGGCGCTATAAAATGTGCTATAGCATTGCTTGTGGGTTGCTCCAAGGCATATTTGCAACATTCAAAATCCCAGCTATTTCTCTTGATGAGGCTGGTTTACAATAAATGAAATAGAAAAACAATAAAGGCAGAACAAAGGATGAATGAGAGCAATTATTACTGAGCAAAAAATGATGACTCAGATTAGCTTGTTGATGAACGACAAAAGCTTGATAACTAAACTCATTGTGTCTTCACTTTGTTCAGTGAATTTGTAGCAGTTATGGGCTGTTCAGCCCAAATCAATTTGTTAGGAAATGAACTTTAATTATTTGTTTAAAAATCAATTCAACTTCAAAGCTGATTCTAACAGCTTTTCAGTACGCTAGGGAGAAAAAGATGAAAATCTCTATACTGTTAATAGGTCTACTAATTCTCAAATCACAAATATGAAAAGAGATTTAAAATATATGTGTTTCTGGAAATCCCCGAACAATTTCTGTGTGAGATATTGGGATATACCAGAGAATTACACAAGTATTCACAAGCACAAAGTATCATTGATAGAAACAGCACATTGTCAAGTTCAAGATTAAGTATAGATTATCAAAGCCCATTGCCTGCCAATAAAAGGGCTCTTTTGGAAAACTTTGGAGAAGCAGACCTTAAAAGCATAACTCCAGCAGATCAACTAAGATACAAGGTAGAATCCATTTCAAAAAGTATCAGCAATCCACCAAAAATGTGCCTTGAAAACAACGAGACTTTGCAACAGGTGCTGAGAAGAAGTTGTAGCCATCCCAAAACCACACTAAATCACAAAATAGCATGCCATAAAATATTGATTTTTTTTTTTCCTGCCAATTTATGCTTGTTAGCCAAGGAGGCTCTTAAAACCAAATTTGTAAACCCATTATATTTCCATACTCTGGATCCAGTTATAGCCACCAATATTGTGTCCTACCCAACATTCACTAGGTCTTCTGTTTCACCAAAAAACTCCTATTTGTAACAACATTAAACTTCATCTCTGAAGTAATATTTAACTTGCTAAAGGACGGCAGCTTTGGAAATGAGTGCTGCAGTGGTTGCAAATAAGTTCAGCTGAAACATAAAAGACTAAGGATCTTTTACTTGTGCTTCTTGGCACTAATGAAAAATTAATTCATCGTTCTCTTCCTGGGAATATGAATAATCAAAGTTAAAGGAC
>JAWWMU010000237.1:20324139-20334616 GCA_035048155.1 Cinnycerthia olivascens
CATTTCATTTAAAGGATCTACATTAATTTTCAATGAATGTAAAGCTATTGCCAAGAAAGCAGGATTTCTGGCAAGTCAACAAGACAAAATTTTCCCAATATCCAAACAGTTTCTACTCAGGGAAATATCTCTTAGTTATCAGTATACTAGAGGTTTTTCCTCTATGTTTTTCTTTTAAGACTATGCTGCACCCATCATCACCTGTGAGATTTCTCCTCAAAGCATAAATCTCTACCGAAATCCAAGTAACATTGTAAACAGTGAACAAAGGAATTTCCAGAGCATGTTCGTTACACTAGGCATCTATCCCATGTATCTTTTACAGGGTGTCATCCTGCTGGAAGGCAGCCACTGGCAATTTTGCTAGTTAAATAAGAAATGCAGTGTCTGTAATTTGTAGAGAGAGATATACATGTTTTTGTGCTGCTTCTTAACATTATACAGTACACCAGGGAAGGACAGTTTCTTTGTCAAGGACACACCACAACTCATCTTTTCTCTTCACAAACCTCAATCTTTTATTCCAGATCAGTTGATAGCATTTTCAGGCTAGGGATGGGAAATTCTTCCCAGATTGAGAATTCTAGATTGCTTTACCAAGCAATCCAAACAGGAATGCCTATCTTGACTAGAGACTACAACTTGGCCAGCATAGATGGTTGATAACAGAAATCATGATACAATTCCTTGATTTCTGACAGGAGACTACAACGGGGATACTCTAAAGGAAATCTTCCTGAAATAAAATACATTGAAGGAATTGTTAAAAACAGGTTTTTTCTGCAGATACAGCATCCTCTTCTGATGTCAAGAGCATCATATAGTGAGTATAGACTAGTCTTAACTAGGGAAAACTATATATAAGACATCAAACTGCAAGATCTACAAAGATTACATTAGAAAATGCTCATTCCAAAATGCTTATTGAAATATCTTATTCCACGTACTCAAAAATTGATATGTGGAGACCACATTCTGGAGATGCAATATTACTTTACTTGATTATGAATTTACTTCTAAGCTAGTGATGGTTTTCACATTTAACCTTCTATCTCCTCAAAAAAATATCCCACATTTTAATACCTATGCTCATAGCCAAGAAGCTTCCAGAATACCTCATCCAATATGATTTTTTTTTTTTTTGTCAAGTCATGGGTGCTCTTCAGGACAGATTATCATAGAATTACTGAAACACTGAGGTGGATAAGTACTTCCAGGGATGGTAACACAACCACTTCCCTGGGCAGCCTGTTCTCTGGCAGCTGCAGCTCCCAGCCAGTCTCAGCACTCCCTGGGGGCTTCCCAGCTCAGGAAACCTCCCCAGAAGGGAGTGATCCACCACTCAGTTTCAGGATGGGCTGGAGCTGGAGCAGTTCAACTGAGTGAGTGAAGGTATTGGCAAAGGGTCTTCCTGAACCAGCAAATACTTAGGCATCTTCTAGTTTTTAATGTAAGATGTCATGACAATATAGTGGACATACTATATGTCTATACTGGACATACATACATATAATGGACATACAATGAGAATATTATTTGCTTCACTTAAAGAATTTAAAAATAATTTCCAAACTCCGGTTATTGGGACAACTTGAAAATAAAAAGGTCAGCTTTTTAATTTCATCTTCTGTGTGTGTGATATTTGTGTCCCTCAGTTCTGGGGGAAAGAATCCACCCAAAACTTTTGTCCAGATTCAAGTTCTGTCGTTAGAAGTAGAGCAGATATTTTACTTGCTGGAAAAAAAAGTCTTTCAACTTTCATGGCAGAGACAAATATTGGACTGTTGTCACTTTATGTTGTTTCTTCTCAATGATTCAAGCTAGTTTATAAGCTCCTTAGATCAGGATTTGTGGCTTTAATACCAAATGCCACACAGAATTATAGTCTGACATACAAATGTTAATATAACAACAATTGACCCTGTGTGCATCTACAAATTCTGATCTATCAATGGCTGTCAACATAAGTCAGTATTAACAGCACATTTGGCATAAGTAATATTTTACAATTTTTTCAGCAGGTTAAAAAATATTGCTTTTCCTCTTTCTCATCTTTTTTATGGCTCTAGGTTCCCTCATCCTATTTACACCTAATTTTACAAAACGTCTACAGGGATTTTTTTAGAATTTCTAAGCCTCCTCACTCCCATGGGTAAGTTTCATCCAATTTTGCACTGAAGTCTGCCTGTATGAATTGTTCCATGCTGAGGTCTTATAGTAGCCACACATCTCTGTGTCAATGCTCACAAACAGAAAGCAAATTCTTCTCAACAAGTACAGGTGACAGTTTAAACAAATGACTAAAATAATTGCCAAAATATCAGCCTTGCTGGATTAAAACCAGAAATTTAAGAGTAATGAATTTGCCTAACAGAGTTTGAGAGGTCTTGTCTATGAGCACGTCAATGTCTGTAAGCATTCTGCAAGGCTAATCCAATTGTTTAAACTGTATTATCCCCTCCATCAAAAAAAGACAGTAGGAACCCCTCATCAAATTAAAAAATCAGCTTGAGGCTTTCCTGTGCGAAGAACAAAATAGTTTTGAAAATCACCGGAGAGTGTTTCAATCAAAACAAATTCTTCAAAAGCCAGGCTAGCAGATATGGTTGATAAAGCCCCTATATTTCAATAGAAGAAAAACTTTGCTGTGAGTCTATCAGTCCAAAAAGTTCAATTATTCTTGGAGATGTTTTTGCATTAGTTTTATATTTAAGAAAAAAAATTACTTTTGAGGACTGGTAGTATCAGAAAAACAAAGCTATTTCAAGTACAAAGTTTTTATAGGATAATATACTTCCATTGCACTTTATACTATATTTATTTTACTTTCTGGATGTGTAGAAAAGTCCATACTTTTTCCATTAAATACATTCTCTTTCAGTGACAAAGCGTTAGGAATGAAGAATGAATTTTTCATGAGATAACACTGCTGAGGTCAAACTCTTCCTCTTGAGCTCTGCCAATATACCTTAAAATTTTCCTCTTTCTATCCCTTGGAGCCAAATTGTGCAGAAACTTTCAAACTGTTCCTCAAATGTTCTTGCCTGATGAATGTTGAGAAAGTTCTAGTCATATGTGCAGGAACAGAAGAAAACATCTTTAAGTACGCTACAATAGCTATCAAACAATGTTTTGTTTTGTCGTCATTATTTTACTGGTATGTTCTGAAAGCCTCAAAAAAGGTTCAACTATCCCAACAAGTACTTAATTTTCTTAAAAGCGTCTGAAGGGAAAAAATCATAAACCTTTTATCTAAATCACTGGGGTTTTTTCAGTGCCAAAGATCCAGAGGAGATATTTAGATATGTCAGACACAAAAAGATAAACATATCTTGCTTCAGGCTTTTGGACAGCTTACAATTTTTTTCCCTCTAATATATATTTTTTAAATAGATTTGAAGTCAAGCCTGCCTCCTAGCAGGAACTATTCAAGATTTATATTACTTATTAAAGACATTGCAATTACTAAAGACTATCTAAGAGGTAAATGATGGGCTTTAGACCATTTCATAAAATGCAAATACATTCCCCACTGGTGATTTCAGCAGTGAGCCCAAGGACTCCATTTACCACCAATTCGTTTCCAGGTCAGCAGAAAATATCTCAATCTGGCATAGATAAAGGAATTTTTCCAGTTATGTTTCTGGACAATCTTTTCCTGCTTAAAGCTTAGAATGAGGTTTCCACCCTCATCCTGCTTAGTCTGCCAGCCTCTTAAAGCTTTTTTATCCAAACTTTTGCATCCTTTTTTTTAGTACTACTGATTCAGAATTCCTCTCCTCCTTCTAAGTTTTCTATTCATTTCTTCAGCAAGTTGTCATTCACCAACACAATGTTCACTAGGATTTTTGTAGACACTTTTTACCTAAGTAAAAACCATTGTCTACTTCTATTTCAAATTTGACCTCCCTCCAAGAGGAAATCTTGGCCAGTCTGCATAATGTGTGAAAGTATGACCAATAAATGGAGTGCAACACAACTGAAGTGGTGTTTCTAGTTAATTTTCTGTCTCCACCATTACCTGAAGTCTCTCCTCCTGGCCCTTCAGACTGCCAGACATCTATTCAAAGCTAGAACCAGACATCATGAAGACATAACTTGTTACAAGACATGAGGCCAGTGATTATCATGTAACCAGTAGCACACTGTGCCAACATGCTTCATGTTCATGACCTTTCCTCTTACTGACTCAGGTTTCACACACTACGAGAAGGCTGTCTCCCTACTAGAGCTGACCAATTTTAACCCCTAACTGTGCCTATTGATAATTTTTACCAAGTTGTCTTTCTTCCTTGTGGAGAACATTCATCAGAAACATTCCCTACATCACCTCATTAGCAAAATTAACAATCTCCTTTAAAAAAAGTCAACTCTGATGTCTACCAATCTCTTTTGCAAAAAGAAAAAAAGCATGGTTTGTGTGGATGCCCCATCCCTGTCAGTGCCCATGTCCAAGCTGGATGGAGTTCTGAGCAACTTGTTTGAGTGGAAAGTATGTCTGCCCACGGCAGGTGGGTTGGAACTGAATGGCCTTTGAGGTAATTTCTGACCCAGACCATTCTACAATTCTATGATAAAAGGCCACTGTGTACTTATATATAATGGACAGTCCAATAGCAATTTCTGTTTTCTCTGTTTTTCATCACAGGCAATTTAATTTGTAATGTAAAATCTTCATACTAAGGACAAACCAGTTTTAATGTGTTATTTTGTAAAGGGGCTGTGAATCTGGCCCCTTTAGACATCTATGGAAGACAGACTAGGTATTTCATAGAAGAATATGTTTAAGATTTACATTTTAAAGATAGTAATAGCAGTAGTAGGAAAAGATTTCCTGTACCTGATAAAAATAATTCTGTCTTTAATACAAGAGACTGGGCTCTACATAATCAAAATGTTCAGTTTCAATTTGTTTTTTAAACTTTTTCAGGTTACATTGCCCCTCAATTCATTCAAGTAGGCATTTAGCTGTAAGAGGTGACACTGTTAAATCATTTCTTTCTGCCTGTTTGCTGCTCTTCATAAATACATAGCCATGTAACTTGCACATCAAATGCAACTTCAGCTTTTGATCCCGATGGTCAAGCTGCTTAAACCCTGCTACAGTCTTTTCATTATGGTATTTCCTTTGATCTTAATTATGTTATAAGCTGGAGATTTGCTGATAAGCAGCACATCTATTAACAAGTTTGGAAACTGAAACTCCAGATCCAAAGCATTTTTTTGCTAAGGTACTTTTATGGAAAAAAAAGGATATGTAACTGAACATAAAGTATGGTTTTCAGTCATTGATCTTTTTAACATTCCAGTATTACACAATCAAGTTAGAAAGCAAATCAGATTACAAAAAGACCACCTCCCATTAAAGCTCTTCCTGGATGTACTGGGTCTGGAAGGAGTTCATCTTTCCCCTTGCAACCCCTATAAGGCTGTGCCTTGGTAGCAGCAAAGGTGTTTGTAACACTCCAGTGCTTTTGGCTAAATCCTGGCAGGGCTGGCTCAGCACCAGTGCTGTTTTCTCCAGCATTCTGCCCCCCATCAGGAGGCTGAGGGTGGGCCTGATCTTGGGAGAGGGCACAATCAGGATAACTGAGCCAAACTGACCAGGAGATTCCAAACCACGTGGCAGCAGCTCAGAGAGAAAAGTTAAGAAAAGAAGGAAGAAGAGGGGGCATTTGTCAGTTATGTTTGCCTTCCAGGACAACAGTTACACCTGGCAAAGCCCTGCCTCTCAGGAAGTAGACAGACACCACTTGCTGATGGCAAACAGAGAACAATATCTTTGGGTTCTTTTTTTGCCTTTGCTTGTCATGCACATAGGCTTTCACTTCTGCTTTAGTAAACAGACTTAACTCAACCAACAACTTGTTTTCCATCTTATTTTCTCCCCCCTGTCCAGATGAAGAATGGGAGAGACAGAGCGGCTTGGTGGCATCTTGCCCACCATGCACAATGGCATCCAGTCAAGGTCTGCACACCGGATCCCACTATTTAAAGAGGAAGTAGCTAAAAATCCAACAATAACTCTGGATTTATCAGTTTCAAGAACACCATCTGAAACCTGCATTTTCTGTCTCCTTCCCATAGTAGATGTTTTGCACTTCTTGCTCATGGATGTAAGAAGCCCACACCAGAATTACATTGATGGCTTATTGTTCTTCCTATCTCAAAATATTAAACTGCTCCTGTTTTCTTACCAAAATGAGCAAAATTCAAGGGTCACATTTATACTTTTACTTATGTTGAGCAGTAGATTTTCCTCAAGTAATCTCATTTATTAAACTAGAACAGCATTATTATTTGTAACACTTTCCTATTTTCAATGTTTTTGTGAAATTATTGAAGGATAAGGCAAGAGGAGTACATAAATCACAGGACTGTAAGTAAAGGTAAATAGCACAACATAAACTCAGGAAAGACACTCAGATAAATCACTGTGTTTACAAGATGGCTTGGACTCCTTATAATCCTGCTCAGGTCTTGCAACTCCTCACTTTACCCCGAGTGAAAGCAGCCATTCTGGCAACAAGATCAGTTTGCTTGACTGCAGCCTCCAGTGCCTGTTCCACATTGCCTTCCCAGCTCTCAAGGGAGATTCTAAAACTGTCTTTGAAAGTCCATGCTGTAAGTACAACAATGAGGAAAGAGTCAAGAACATAAGTATCAAAGCCATGTGTTACTTTATCATTAACAGTGCAGCACAAAGTGTGCAGAAGTGACCATTTTGTGGAGCTGTAGGGAAGCAGTTAACTATTCTGGTTCAGAACCATCATTTCAGTATCTTCTTACTTTTGTGTACATTTTGTATTCGTTTGCTCCACCTTCAGCCCCAGAAAAAGCAAACTCATTTCAGATTCCCCAGAGCCAAGTGAAAGGCTTTCATAGCTTGATACTCTTCTGACCAGTAGAGACAAGTGGTATTGTCTCGTTTGCCATACAGCCAATTCAAATTTTGCAGTTATCAGGTAATAATGCAAACCTCAGAAAACACAGAGAAGGGGAAACAAAGAAAAAAAAAAAATAAAGAAAATCATTAATAGCTTTCTTCCAGGTGCCAAAATATTTCATGGTTCAATCAATTTCAGCAGAACTTTTGAAAATTCAGCAGTATAAACAGGCGATAAAATATTTAATGGCAATTGAAAACTTGTCTACCTCTGTGTGGCCAGCATAGATGGATTCCTAAACAACTTACTGAACTCAATCACTTTTAAGGGAAAGCACAAAAAACCTTTTAACACTTTTTGTAAATTTATGGAAGGAAAGGAAGTTTTGTGGAAAGCATTATAAGGACATATCAAATACTTTTGATTATACGTCTGTCTGTGCTGTGGATTGAGTGGATGACCCTTAGTAACATGCATAAACAGATTTTTAAAGCTTTGACATGAAGGCACAAAGCAGCTCTACCTGTACACAACAAAAGTTAAAATGTCAAGGATTGTGAATCTCAGACTCTTTTTTGTTCCTAATAACATCTGACATAGTGTAGTGAGAAATGCTGTAGGAAGGTCTGTATCTAGAAGAGGTGAAAAGGAAGGACAGTTTTAGGACTTTTAGATGACAATTCTCTGAAATGTAAACTCAACCTATGGGAAAAAATTTAGTCTTGAGCAAAGATGAAGCAAAAGAGAGAAAGAGTAAAAAAAAATAAGGAGAAAGAGGATGATTTTGAAAGCAAGATAATTGTAGAAGTTGAATATATTAACTTCTGTCATTAATATACAAAAGGTGCAAACTGAATTCCTTCTATTGGAGTGGGAGGGGTGTTAATGTGTAAATGAAATCACTCAGCATGTACAGGACAAGCTGCAACAGTTTTAAACACCAGCTGTAAATAAATAGAGCTGTAAATAAAGAAGAGTTTTCCTAATGGCTAAGTGACAATTATAGGTACTAGGTTAGCAGCATTAAGAAATTGGATAACTTATGGTAGGCACAGCCTGGCTAATGGCAGGACAATCCAAAATGTTAGGAAAAAACATGCTACATTTTCCAGCAATTCAAACTACTGAAAGGTATCACGTTCACTGCTGTTAAAAGCAATTTTCATGGATGTAATTCCCTGTCTTACACTTGAAATTCTGACATGAAAAATTTATCTTTTTTTTTAATTCTCCCCACAGCAGATATTACCTTCCTACCCTCCTTTTTTTGGTTCTCATTATCACCCTGTATGGTAGAGATTTGTTGATAAGCAGCATAACTATTGAAAGAATGTCTTGAAGAAAAAATGGTTAATCTGAATTCAATTTATAAGGATGTAATTCAAAACCCAATTAATATTTTGAGATAAAAAGGAACATTTCAAATACTGATTAATGTGTTCTTTACAAAATAAACTTTCAGATACCATATTATTCTGCATTAAGAAGTTTTTGGAGTTTTAAATAATATATTCATTCTAAACAGCTTTTTTTGAAAATTGCCCAATTTAAAAGGAAAAAATAGTTATATTGAGCAGTTAAAAAATATTTTAAAGAATGAATTGACAAAATATGTCTCAATTCAGGTGAGAGGGAAGAACTATTTTGGCTGACCCTGAAATGATCTTTTCCTTTTCATTAGTTTTCACTTCTGCCTTCAAACTGAATCTATTTTTTTCTTCCTCTTCCACTATATTGTATTTATCTGATTTTCCAAACTGCAGCAGGGGAGCTACCCAGAGAGTATTTATTTGAGCAAGCTATTAGGCAAAGAGAATAAAATGGTAAAGAGTTGAAATAACACCAGACACAACAAAATTGTGTTCTTATTCCCACTCAGGGATTTTTAAATTTCATATCAATACTTTCTTCAATGCAGCAATTATCTCTCTCAGATAATGATGGGAATGCTACACCTAAATAAACTTTAAAATCTGTTTTTGTAGCATCAAAGCATGGTAGCAGATGCCCTCTATTTCAGACATCAGATATCCTGATCAGAATGTGAGTGGTTCCACCACATTTCTCATGCACGTTTCCTGTATAGAAGAGTTTTAACGGGCTTGACGTGTCTTGAGTGCACTGAAATCACTGTGCACACATGGTAGAGTTGGTTTGCATACAAACACAATTCTGAAGTTATTTTCAGAAAAAGTAGCAGACATATATGAAACCAATGGACCTGATATTGTTGCTTATGAGGAGTCACTTTCAGGATTTTTTAAGAGTCATCCAGAGTGATTGCAGTAGACACGTTCTACACCACAGTTCATTAGAACCAAGGTCATCCTTTGGTTGTTCTCATTACTGAACCACAATACTAAGAGCAAAAAACAGCCTGAAAGAAGGGCTGGAGGGGCCAGTATTCCTGGCAGACAATAAAGATTCTATACGGCCAGGGCAGCTGAAGAACATTTAACAGTGTTAAAGCCACGCAACAAGGACTGTGAAACAAAAACTGTGAGTTGTGCACTCTATGTAAAAAACAGGAAAGAGAATGTAAGGTTTGCATAAGAGAACAAAAAAGATAGTAAGATTCGTCCTTACCCTTACATAATTTATAAGTTGCTATTTTCAAAAATTGAGATTAGTTTAACGTACTAGATTGTAACTAAAATCTGAGAATAAAAATTCAGGAAGAAATTGTAGAAAAAGTACTGTATAAGCCATCAACAAACCAACAGCATTCAGCTAAGCAGAGAAAGTCACCCAGTTCCAACTATAACTTACACAGGATAGATTACAATCTGTCATGATAGAGAATGCAAAATGATGCTCGAAAAACACCTAGACAGAAAATTTGTGAAGCCCAGAAGTCAAAGTCCATACAAACAGCACATGGAACTACACATGCTCAGACAATGCCAACAAACCAATGCTTTTCTGTGCAAAAGCAACCAGCCCACTCACCTTGTGCTTAATAAACATTATTCCCACCCCCATCACTTAGACATGAGAGCCCTAAACCAGCATGTGTCATCAAACCTCTTTTCATTGATCTTCCAAGGAATATCTACCTCCTCTTCTAAATCTGTTTTCTCATCTCTCAGTCTTGCCAACAGTCACACAAAAAATATTTCTTATCTACTTCATGAATCTCAATCATTTTATGGTAAATATACTGTTTTAATTTTCTCTTAAATTGCATCTTTTCAATAATTTCAACTCACTCAATTTCCCACAAATGGAACTTCTTTTTTATTATGGTTGTCTTGGTAATTGTAACTGTACAAGGCCCAATAGCCTGTCAGCCAAATACACAGGAGAAAACTTTATTGTGCTTATGGTTAAAACTGTGCAATCCAGATCTATTTTGTAATAGGTCATTACCATGCCTATCACTTTCATAACTAAAGTGAGACTCAGCTCCAGTGTATGCTCAAAAACATTAAATCATGGAAACCAATCAGCTTGACAAAGTAGGAAGAAAATCATAACTTGCAAAACACTGCTCCAGCTTGGAAACACGGAAACATCCACTTGAATCACTAATAATGTTTTTAAGGAAAAAAATCCCCAACCATGCTGTATGGATATCTGTCATAAAGGTG
>JAWWMU010000237.1:20335101-20347126 GCA_035048155.1 Cinnycerthia olivascens
ATCCACTTGAATCACTAATAATGTTTTTAAGGAAAAAAATCCCCAACCATGCTGTATGGATATCTGTCATAAAGGTGACATAAAACTTGGAGGGTGGAATACTTGGGAAAGAGCTTTTGCTCCAAGGGTACAACACATCACTGAATGCTTTCCGGGCATGAATAAAAATCCTTTTCTGGAGCCTTCTGGAGCCTTCCACAAAGACCTTTTCCTCCTGATCCCACAAGAAATGAAAGTTTAAAATGAAATATTTTTGCTTGCACACAGCACATAGGAAGTTCATATAAATATGAATAAAAATATTGTTCATGGAAACATAAATACGGTTCATGTAAAATCACAACCAAAATCCATCTGTAATTAAAATTCTTCAAAATAGTTTAATGTCTCCTACGGGACATTTACAGCAAAAAAACCACAATAAGAAGTCCTGTATGAGAATCTTAAAAATAGATTTCCCTCTTTGAAAGGGGGAAACATAATTAAGCCATATTTCCTACATTCCAGAACCAAAAACAGATGTACATTTTCTTTACCTGTATTCAGGTTTCATGCCTTGTCATTCCCAGGTGTACTAAATTTTAAGTTACAGAAATCACTATTTCCCCACTTTTTCTACAAATACTCTGTTATTCTTGCCCTAGTCCAGCAGCTCATAAAAGCAACTGTCACTTTCCAGGTTGAGATTGTATTTCTGTTTTCCTTCCTAAAGTCCATTAGAAAATCACACATTTACTACCACTTTTCAAAAGGTGGACTTCAAAACTGAGGAAAGGCAGTGAATTTTCTTGTAGGTACTAACATCTGCAGAAGGAATAAGTTATTGCTGTTTTTCCAGACTTAGTGAAACAACTCAGTCCCTAACTGAAATCCCGATGCTCAGTGAGGGCCACGGGACTACAGGCAAGTACCCAGGCCACAAATGGTTTACCAAGGAAAACACAAGGCCTCTGGTTATAAATATGTAATAAGATACACAAACACATGCAGTGTGACATATATGCAACACCAGTGGTGTTTTGTACCTTATAGTAAAAACAATATTATCATCATTCAGCCTACTCCAGATCAACAAAATACAGAGAAGTAAACTCCTAACTGGCTTTACTTGTCCTTAGATGTTTGCAGCACATAGCCTATGATAAAATTCATTCATTCCATTCAGTGAAGACATGCTCTGTGAAACAAGGACATACCAATGTCAAAAAACCCCCAAGAAAAAGACTGTTAAAATACAAGTTCTAGCACTCTTTTCTGAGTAAACAGCTAGCAGAAGATAAGCCTCTGAAGAGATGAGCACTGTGACAAGACTCAGAGAAATGTGACATTTGAATGTCTTCTCAAAGTTCATTCAGACTATGCAAACCCCGTTCTATTTAAACAGTTTGTTCCAAAGCGAACTTCACCACAGACAAGGTGTCTGGCAAACAAGACCTTCCATTTTCTTTGCCTACAATTTATTAGATTTTAGTAGCAAATAAATTACAGTGAATGCTCTCAAAATTCAGAGGATTTGCACTAATCATGGAATTCTAAATAACAGATATGAAAGAAAATGAAAAATTTCTCTCTTAAAAGATTTATGGGACAATTTTTTCCAACTGGAAACCTAGTTTAGGGCACATGTCTAAAAGCATGCATTGCTCAGTTGAGTAAAACAACCTGTAGTTGTTGGTAAAGAGAATAAAGACCTTGAGGCATGTCAGTATTATATATTAGTATCTGTGACTAGCCATAGCTAAAAATAACTCTTCTAACTGCACACTGACTCTGATAGCAATAAATTCAATGGTCTTTCCAATTCATTTTTACCTGTACGTGGTGAGCCACCAAAATCAGAACTGTGAGATAATCTATGTTGCCAGGTTTTTTGGTTTTTATTAGAGGATCATACTTGTCCTGGTTGCAGCTGGGATAGAGTCAATTTTCTTCCTAGTGGCAGGGAGAGTGCTGGGGTTTTTGCACTTTGAGAATAATGCTGAAAACACACTGATGTTGGTGAAGAGTGCTCACCTTAGGTCAAGGACTTTTCAGTCTCCTAATGCAAAAAACTGGGAGGGAAAATAATGGGGCAGCTGACTTGTACTACCCTGAGGGAAAAGGCACAACACAGAATATCGTGCCCAGTATGTCAGCTGGGAGGTGCTGATTGGTGCTTGGGAACAAGCTGAGCATCCGTCAGTGGGTGGTGAGCAACTGTTCAGTGCATCACTTGTCTTTCTTGGGTTTTATTTTTCTCTCTACCTCTTTTCATTGCTTGTATTAATAAAATTATATTTTATCATAGTTTGATTATTAAAATGTTTCTTATCCCACAGGTTTTACCTTTTTCCAATTCTCCTCCCTATCCCACCAGGTGGTTGGAGCGTGAGTAAGGAGCTGTATGGTGTGGAGTCACCAGCTGGGGTTCAATCAGGACTGCTAGTGAAGGGTAAATTATTGGCAGAGGTTAGTAGCTAGGGGTGAGCTGGTAGAGAAAGCAGCAGCAAATAAAGGTTTGATCGACTGATGAAGGTGCATGTGATCATCACCCAATGTGGCTGAATAAAAGATTATAAGACACAAACACTGAGGCTCAATTGAATATACTAGAATTCCTTTACTAGAAATATAATGCTTGTTTTTTGTATGTTTTAGAAATTTTATGATAGAATCACAGAATGGTTTGTGTTGGAAAGAAACTTTAATCATCTAGTCCATTCTCCCAGAAACCCAAGAGCAAGGAATATTTGGTACTGCCTTTGCTTAAAGAGAGAAGACCATGGTCAACGCCAGGTCTTTAATCAATACTATGGGAAACAAATCCATGAAAATATAAATTATTCATTATGTATTTCCATTACTTGAGTTGTTTCTCTCTTGAAAAAGGCTGAAGCTGGATTTATATACACCCTTTGCCTTCTATAAAATATGTTTTCAATTTGTTAGGATAAATCACAAACAGCCAGAATATGAGATAATAAGACTTTTCCAATGACCGACAGCTAAAAAATTAGTTAATAGAAAATTGGTTAAGTGAATCATTATTCAGTCTGTCTCTTCATTCCTTAAGCTAAGACAGAACATGTTGATAAGCAGCTTTTCTTCTCTCCTATTAATATGGATAGTGGTACAATATTTAACTTCTCATTAGCCCAATACTGTATTTGTGTAATAGGATCTATAGCATAAATCAGATCTGCCATGCTACATGTTTATGGTTTAGTTTTTGGGTTTTTGGTTTGTTTTTTTAACTTAAGCAAGTTAAATTTTATGGTGAAAACATTCTACACAGGAAAATAAATTAACCTTAAACTGAGCTCTGAAATTCACAATTAAGGTAACTAAAAAACACTTGAGTTTCATAACTGTGAGGATCATTGACTCTCCTATAGCAGCAACTACTAAGTTTCAGATACTAGGCCAAACACTCACCTGTCCAAAAAGTGATGTCACACATTTATTTCTAAAACATTTGTCACGTTGCAATGCCATTAATTACCACTCACTTGTATAGATATTCTTCATTAAACTTATGCCTTAACTGTTTTTGCCCAACATTAGTCATCTGTCCAAAGGAAGATGATCACAAATCCCATGTTACCATCTTACCAAAAACACAAACTATATGGATGTATGGCTAACTGTCAATGCCCATCCTCACTAACAATGTGGGAAGGAACAAACAAATAACAGTTTAAGGCATTATAAATCATACAATCTCATATATACACTCTTGGGGATAGGGAAAATAATATTTTTTTTTTTCCTAAGGTGAAATTTCAAAGACGGAACAGTCCTTACTAGTTATTAATCAGGCAATGTAAAAATATTCTAGGTGAAACAAACATTCACATTGCCAAATTAAATTTCAAATTTATTAATATCTAATAGAGATTTTTTTTTTTTTGAATGAGTGCTCTCTTCAACAGGTGAGATTGACAGAAATGGAAGCCAGACTGGCAGATATCTGGTGATCCAGAAAAGTGTCCAGTCACCAAACTGCTCAAGGGGTTGTTCTTTTATCTCAATATATTGACATATTGTTGGAACTAAAAATAGTCTTAAGTGGTGGTAACAGCAACTTCTTTGAGAATTTTGTTTTCACTATATCTCAGTATTTTCATATAGCCAGAATTAAAATACACTGTATGACACTGTCTGTGCAGCTACATTCTTGTCCCATATCAAGAAAGCACTTTGCAGATCTCAGTTTTAATTCATTAACTTTATTAGAATGGAAATATCTTAAACCCTTCCTTATCTCCAAGACATCGTTAATATGTTTTGCTATGAGTTCTTCATATTCCAAAGTCCTCTCCAAGCTGCCTGCATCTCCTCACTGTACTGACAAACAAGAGGGTTTTATGAAGCCCCATTCCCATCACAGCCAGACAAAGCCAAATCACCACATAACTCTTCCATCAACACCAACAGGTTTCATTATCCTGCAACAGCAAAATCTCTCATTTTGCAATAGAATCTTGTTTCCTGAAACTTCCTATGTGCTTCTGAATGTTGCACTGCCTAATCTCTCATATATTTTTACCTTTGTGGGTGTTTTCCCTTACTTATAGCACAATCAATTTATCTTCACACAATTTCATATATTTTCTTTTTAGGTCATTTCTCTGCAGGAGTCACGAAAATGTTAAATTTGAACACGGTCTTCTAACATCCAACAGTCCCCCCCAAGATGCTGTCATGTACAAATATATTCATTATTATTTCACACACATTCCTAATGAAAATATCAAATCAAAGGAATAAAAAATCCTTCTGCTTCTTTAATTGCCAGTAATAAACTTTTCACCACCGTGTTGACTAGGCACAAAGAACACAAATTAGTGTCTCACTGTGCTAAACACTATGCAACAAACCAGAAGCCCTTGAAATAAAGCATTTGTTGCTAGATATACACCAAGACAATAAATGGATACAAGTCAACAGACAAAAAAGGTATTTGAAAGTAAAACTAATTTTTTTTGCATCTCAGCACATCTGAGATAACAGAATTCACACGTATAGAACAGAAACCCAGGAGAACTCATTGTGTGAATTTGCAGCATATGTGTCACCACACTGCATTGGCCTATATACACTATCATTTTTTTATGGAAAAACTTCTAAGGAAATCTGCTTCATATTCATATAAATGCAGAATTCAGGTGGGAGACTAAGACCCAGCAGTTACATAACAGAAATAAAAACATATGCTGTGTGACAGAGGGCACACCTCTCCTGACATAGATACACCTGAGCCTGTGAGGCACAATCACACTTATGGACAGATACTGCATTATTATGTTATCCTGTAAGTGCTACACACCCTTTCACCTCTGGTCAATTCAAGCTTTCCCTAGTAAAGCTGTTGTTTGTGACACTGAAATGACAGAGGAAAGTTTGTGTGCATGGTGATGTTTATATATACATCCAAGTTATGCTTCAATTTCCAGCACAGAAACTGCTGCTGGAGGGAGCAGTACCATAAATCAGCTTCAGAAATTATTCCCAGTACCTGAGTGTACATATTTCAACCCTGTACAAGTTTGGAACAAAACAGTAGGTTTAATAGACTCAAACAATAGAATCTTTATAACCTGTTAGAATTACAGCACACGATGCAAAGAAAGAAGGATTTTTTCCCTTTGTAAGGGGAAAAAACACAAACCAAAAAGCCCTACTCAAAGTTCTTTGCTATCTGACAATTAAAGCCTATGATCACAACAATTAACATAAAGTATTTCAGTTTTATTTCTTATGGGGTTTTTTGCAAGTATTTACATTGTTGGGTTGGTGGGGAGGGGGTTTCCTCATGTTTTGTGGGACTGAGTTTTCTTCTTTGTTTTTTAAGTATCTCCAGTGATGACTCAATAGGCAGACTGAAAACACCCAGAAGAATGGTTGAGGCTGGAAGTCATCTCTGGAGATCATCTAAATTCAATTGCTCTGCTCAAGGAAGATCACATCCAGGTAGTGTTCCAGTATCTCCAAGGATATTGCACAGTTTCTCTGAGCAACATGTTGGGGAATCAATCACAGCACAGTCAGAAGTTTTTCCTTTTGCAAGACTAGAAATGTCAGTTTTTCAAATTTGTGCCCATTTCCTCTTCTTCCATTGGGCATCTAATTTATCTGTTTTCCCTCCCATCAAGTATTTACACGTATTGGTACGATGCCCATGTTAAGGAACAGTCAAGATAAGTGACAATTTTGATTGAGTGAAGTACAGAGTAAAACACAGCACAGCAGGCTAATTAAAAAACAACAAAATCAAACATTGCCCCATAATGATTTTGTATTCTCAATTACATAATATAAACTAATTTCAATAAATAGAAAGTTCAGTGTTTGACATGATGCTCAGTGCTCATGAAACCAAAGCCTTCCTTCAAGGGCCCTTCTTTATAAAAAGCTGCATTATGTTCAGGTTTCTGGTTGTTTGGGTGTTCTTCTCTTTTTTTTTGACTCATTTGAGTTTTATACAATAGAAACACTGGAGGAGGATTAAAAAAAAATCATATGTTTTTTCCCCATATTACCAAGTACACCCACATGAAGCAATTTTAACACATTTTCCTGAGCAGGTGTGTGTGACTTGAGGCTCTCTGTGAGAGATATGAGCAGATGAAAGAGGAAATGTCCAGCACCTGTGTTGGCTTCAGGTTGTGTAGCACCGACCCTTCTCACACTATGAGATGTGCGAACGTTCCAGATACGAGGGGTAGGCACAGGGCTATCACAGCCTGCAAAATCAGCCATTTTACGTACTGAAATACATACATCCCTTCATCCAGTACCTCTAATAATCTCATGCTCTGAGAGCTGATCCCAGCATGACACCTAGTGGCAGCAGCATTTTTAACCCCGTCAGTGCCTTATCAGGAGGTTCCTTACTGCATCCAAAAGATGCACAACTATTTTCAACTTTGTTCTAATGTACTTAAAACATCTTGAATTCATGAAAGAAGTAGAAGCCAGAGTATTCTCAAAATCATGAAGTTGCTTTGTTTCCTCACCTCCAAGCCAAAGTTTACTGAGACATCTCAGGATCCTTTGTAAACAATTGATAACTGGAGACAAGCGAATATCCAGTCACTATTTCTTCATAACTTTTTAAAATTCTGCTTCTGATAAAACTCTCAGGAACAGAAATTGTTCAACTAAATGGTTCCACTGAGGCTGTAATACTCTTTTCATTTTGAAGTTTAATAGCACAAAGTTACTGCTTTTCTCCCATAACTAAACGTGATATCTATGAAAATATTTAAGCAGCTAATACCCCTTGCCTCACTAAATCAGGAGACCCTGACATGCAGCCTGAAATATATCACACTGTTTTATGTATATAAACCCTAATTTGTAGAGATGGGTGTTACAGGTGTTAGGTCTAGCATAATATGTATAAGAGAGATTAATGATAATGGCCAGATTACACCTACACTTACAAGGTTGGAACTTTTTAAACAACAATAATAATATTGCCTCATATGGTCTAATATCTGTTCTGTTCCCCAACTGGTATTTTGATATTAATTTTTATTCCTCTCACTGAAAAATCATTTATAGAACCAAAAAGACAGTGCTCATCTCTAAGATTAGTATAAATTTGGAATGACCACAAATGATAAGAAGGGAAATAAAGTTTTTCCCAAAATTGG
The DNA here is from genome assembly GCA_035048155.1 of Cinnycerthia olivascens. Classification (NCBI taxonomy): domain Eukaryota; kingdom Metazoa; phylum Chordata; class Aves; order Passeriformes; family Certhiidae; genus Cinnycerthia; species Cinnycerthia olivascens. The sequence goes on from JAWWMU010000237.1 coordinate 20,342,742, forward strand.
CAGGCTGCTATTATTTGACAAAGTAAGAGCTGTGCTGCCTAATTGTGTTGCCTGTTGTATTGGATTTATATGGCGAGGTTTTGGTAGTGAGGGGACAACAGGGATGGCTTCTGTAAGAGGTTACCAGCAGCTTTCCCCATGCCTGACAGAGCTGACTCCAGCCACATCCAAGATGGACACAGTGCTGGCCAAGGCTGAGCCCATCAGTGACTGTGGAAGCAACACTGTGATAAATCATATAAAGAAGGAGGAAAAAAAAAACAGAGCAGAGAGAGAAGTGAACATAAAAGTGAGGACAAAGAGATTGCAGACACCCAGGGCAGTGAATAAAGAGGGAGAGGAGGTGTTCCATGCAGTGGAGCAGAGACTCCTCTGCAGCCACGGAAATCCAAGGTGGAGCCCCTGGATGCCCCAAGGAGGCTGGGACCTCATGGGAAGCCTGTGCTCAAGCAGGCTCCTGGCAGGACTTGTGACCTGCAGGAAACTCACACTGGAGCAGCAGGACTGCACCCCTTGGAAGGGATCCATGGTGGAGCAGTTCTTGAAAAGCTGCAGCCTGTTGGAAGAACTCTTGCTGCAGAAGCTCATAAAGGAGTGCCTCCTGTGGGAAGGAACCCAGGCTGGAGCAAGGAAGTGTGAGGAGTCCTCCCTTTGAGGAGGAAGAAGCAGCAGAGACAACATGTAATGAACTGACCACAGCCCCCATTCCCTATCTCCCTGCACTACTCAAGGTGAGGAGGCACAGCATTTGAGAATAATGTTAAGCCCAGAAGCAAGAGGTAGGTAGGGGCAAGGTATTTTAAGATTTCATTTTATTTCTTATTCCCTCACTCTGAATTTGATGGGCAATAAATTCAATATAACTCCCCAAATAAAACCTGTTCTGCTCATGAGAGTAATTTGTGAGTGATCTCTCCCTGTCCTTAACTCAACTCACGAGCCTTTCATTATGTTTTCTTTCTTTCCCCTGTGCAGCTGAAGAGGGAAGTGACAGAGTGGCTTTGAGAGAGGCCAGCGACCAGTCAGTCGATGTCGCACACCCATGATCAGAAAAATGTTGCTCCCCTCAGCTATACGGACAAGCAAAAGGCTATCATAGAGATAATTTCCTTGTCCTTCCCATAAAAATAAAAAAAAAAAATTAATAAAGGACAACAATACCAAAAAAAAAAGTCCCCAACAAACCACAGCAGCACTAAGGCAAGACTCATTAATTTCATTAAATTTCCAGGTGGAAAGAGGATCTCATAATATCACTCTCACTACAGAAGGCCAGGACTTAATATAGAAAAACAATTTCAAGCAACACATTTTCAAATTTGGGGAAATGCATTTTTAGATTGCAGTTTTATCCTTGAGGTTTAGTGTTCTTTATTAATATATGCAAATATGCTTACAGAGTAAGAAGAAAAAATAAACTAAAAAATATATTTTTTAAAAGAGCAGCACTTTGGTATTTTCTTTATTATTCTTTATCACCATCCCAAACACTAAATTACTAAATCCACAAAATAAACCAAGTGATTTTGGGGTGGATTTTTTGTTTTGTTTTTGAGGTTTTTTGATGTGGTTTTTTTTTTTGTTTCTTTGTTTTGTTTTTATTGTGAGAGGATGAAGGGGGGGGCCAAATGCATATATGTGGAGGTGGTGGTATTTTTTTTTCTTAGAACATTACCATTTCAAATCTCTTAACAACACCTGCATACAATTGCATGTAATAACCTTATTTATCCTAGTTTGTGATATGTAGGAGTAACAGAGGAGCCCTGTGTCTCACCAGACTGGCTGGATTCTGGATGGAGTTTGTGTGGCTTCAATGTCTAGGCAGTAAAGCAGAGTGCTGCCTTCCAGGCCATCTCAAACACACCTCTCTACCGGCTTGGAGAAAAGCAGGAACACAGTCCTTTTGCTAATGGCCATGTAATGCACAAAACCAGAAAACCCTTGGAATTATAAAGACTTTGCAAGGAAAACAAGGAGAGGCACGAAAAACCTCAGCAGTTGGAAGTAGTAGGCAGTAAAATTCTAACCATGAAAAACAGGAAACAATGCAAATTGGTGGCAGCAGCAATCGTAGTGAAACTACACTGAGACAGATGACCGGGGAAACAACAAATCCTTCCCAATGAGTCTTTAAGGGAAGATGGGCTGTCTTCCTAAATAAGTTGCTACAATGTTGGACATTCAAGATACAATCGTTAAACAATTCTAAAGATTGCAAAGAGGGTGGGATATTAAATAAGGAGTTTAATAATGAGAGAAATTATATTCCAGAACAGACTTTCAGCAGGAGGACTGGTGCCTGGACTTTTTTTTCTTTTTTTTTAATATAGATACAAAAATTATTTTCAAGCAAGCTTATTGTACAAGACCTAGACCCAATCTTCCTGATTCAAAAGATCCTCTTCTTGTCATATACCAGTTATTTTAAATATATTATTTCCCTTTTCTTGAGAAATTATAAAAAGCAGTATTATAAAGAAGGACTAATTTTGGTGTTATGAATATTGAAAAAAGTTCCTTGAGGATCAAACTAGTATCAACCCCCAATGTGAAATAGCCTTCACAAGCAGCATCTTCTTTGAAAATATACAAACTATGGTTAAAAAAAAACAAAAAAAAAATCCAAAGAAAAACCAAAAAAACCCCAATAAAAACCGCTATTGGGAACTGAGAGAAGAAACAGATAAAGTAGGAGTACAAAACAGCAATAAAAATCTTTTGCTTTTCACAAAATTAAGAATATGAAAACACATATTAAGAATATGAAAACAGCTATATGTACTCTTTGTCCCATCTCTTAACAGTGACAATAACCAATATCTAAAAATTAAAAAAAAACAAAACCTGGATGATTACTCCCCTGTATGTTCATTGCCTCCAACAGAGAAAAAGGAAAAAAGAAGCAAAACGCAAATATTTTCATTCTTGATCCAAAACTATAAAGAACAAGAGTTGCATGGTACATAATGGGTTTTGGCTTTTTTAGGAATAATCAAGTATGTAACTATAGAAAAAGTCATATATGGAATATTTTAATTCTGGTAAGACAAAAATGTCAAAATAGAACAAATAATGAGAAAATAATTTTCAAGAAATTGGCTATTACCACTATTTAAGACTATTTTTACTTCAATACGTGAGCTGGTTAACTCTCTAATGAGCTCACTTAATTTCCTTAATTATCTATTTTAAAATTATAATTTTAGCAAACTACTGAGCTGGCAAAGAGATATCTATTCAGATCAATTACTTCTACTACAATTTAGTGCCAAGTCATTTTACCATTTGGACATTTACCTCTAACAAATGAGTCACCACCACCAAAATACTTAATTGGTGTCACATGAAGAATTGCTTGAAGAGTAAAATGTCAGGTTTTCACAAGTCTCTAAGCAAGATAGCAGCAGTAAGTCCCATTTTCAGAAGTCACTGTTCATCTCATTTAATTGAAGCTTAAAAGCACAGGCACATAGCTTAAGTGTGATAAGCTTAATGAACTACCAAGTTTGAGCTGTGTCACAGTAACCAATAAAACTCATGTTCTTAAAACCAACCGAGACTTCTCTCCAAACTTTCTGGACTTTCAGGAGATCCCATTAATGTCTCTCACCATTTGCTGGAAATTCACAGCCTCACGACTCAGTCAGTTAAATACAAGAGAACATTTTAACTGCTTCACATACTTGACACACTAAATCATATTACTTGATTATTTAAGCTAAAATTATTGACTTTCAAGCTCAGTAGATAAGGAATCATTCTCTAAGTGATGCGACTGTGATTTTGGGGTGCAGCAGCAACCAAAATTTTAGAACAGAGAGTGTGGGGCTGTAATAACACCTGCTCCAGCCATGGCAAAGTGAACCTACCTCAAAATCCCACCAGCACTGACAAAACTTCTCAATTAAATAACATATCAAAATGCATTTTAGATGCCAAAGAATACAATCTTATATTTCAAACCTAGGAACTGAGCAAAAAGAAAATTAAATTTTATTTACTTTCATATTCTTTACAAATACCATCTAGGGAAAGGATAAAAAAGTTTGACACAATCAAATTAATGATTTCAGTATACTTAATACAAGCACAATACAATTCCATTTCCATGCTTCACAGCAGAAACTAAATATGGGCTTTAGAAAGAAATTTTTCCATGATCAATAACTTCCTACCTTGGAGTGGACTGAACATTTTGAAAAACACCAAATATTGTTTGGCCTCAAGAAAATACAAGTAGATAGTCTGGCAAAATAGGGCAGTTCCTAGATATGCTCCTAAATTAAATCTGGTTGGGTAACCATTAACAGGAAGGGATTTGCCATTGTTCCTTTCTCCCACTTGCCTAGGGCAGCATGGAACAGGGGAAAGTTATTGATGAT
>JAWWMU010000237.1:20354759-20377249 GCA_035048155.1 Cinnycerthia olivascens
TTAAACAGCCTTGGAAACAGCCACAGCACCAAGTTCAGAGGAAGCCTGCACGGTGCCAAGTTGGCACCTGCTGGGGAAAAATAACTAGAAAGATAAAAGAGGGAGAAGTCACTAGAAAGATGTCAAATATTTAAAAGAAATGTGGAAAATGGATATTAGGTACTGCTTCTGGCAGGAAATCCTAGGTTAAATAAAAAAGCTGAGAAAAATACAGCCAATACTGTCTCAGGTATTTGTCTTGCTGAAGTAAGCAAGCTGGGCAAAACACAATTTGGTGGGCTGCTACACAAGGCAGATGGAAGGTTAAATCAAATTCCTGGAAGCCATGCAAAGATGAACATGGTGTTCTCCTCTTCATAAAAGAAAGTAATTTCACTGGGAAATTTATCTTTTGGCATAAAGATAAAAAAAAATTAAAACCCTTCCTATTTAATAAAACATTTAAGATGCCTTCCCTAGTGCCCTAAACCAATTTAAGCACTGCAACTTCAATTTGCCTACCAAAAATTCACCAGTGATTACCTGAGTGTAGAGTACTTCTGGTCCTGCAGTCTCAGAGGTAACTAATATTACAAGAATTCTATCACAATGATTTTTACTCTGGTACCCAAAAGCTTTGTATTTATAATCATTAAAATTTAAAACTCACATGTTACCACACAGAAAAAAAAAACTTCAAGAAGTTGTTTTAACCATTATTTGAGCTAAGTAAATGCTACCTACTTTTTAAATAATGTAAAACATAGACCACAATTATCAAAACTTAGCACCTGTAGCAAACCCACACTAGGATAGAACAGGAAAAGAGGTTATACTAATGGGGTCAGCAGAAAATTCCTACTGTCAAGCTATGCCTCTAAACTTTAGCAACTGCTAACAGGGCAAGTTTAAGAACATTCAGGCTGTATTCTAAGTATTCCACAATCACCATAATTTAGCCAGCATGATCATTTGGACATTTTGCTAATTTGATCTGCAGGTTTTTTTAGCCAGCTTTGAAGAAGAGAAAACTTCTGCTCTTTGACAGAAGCAACCACAAAATTCTGATTTTAAGTAGAAAATATGACACATTCCTTTTGGTCATTTTATTCTGCCCCACATGATGCCTCTTCAATTATTTTCTGGAGTTTACTAAACATTCTCCTTGCTTGGAGGCTTCTATCTGCTTGTTACCACTATGAACAAAGTTGTTAATACAGATTAATGTAAAAAAGTATGAACCTAGGATAATTGAAAAATTCTCTGAGGAGTTATTTTAAAATGGTGTTACTGTGCAGCCAAAACAAGCAATTTTGCTCACATAAAAGGGCAGTAAAGAATAAAGAAAAGGAGAAACTAGGATTTATCAAAGGGACTATAGATGCAGACATAGGCATCAAGTAAGTTTCAGGCAAGAGTTGTCTGAGTAAACAGAACTCAATCAACTAAGTACTGGCTACTTTGAGAATTTAACCTCATTTTTTCTTCACCTGAGAGACGTTATAACAGTGCAACAGGGGTGCCTGGAAAAACTACCAAATGAATCATAAGCTTAATCAAGTAAGGAAAAACTTCTGCCCCAGTGAAAAAAATATCCACATAATTTTTCATACAAAAAGAGGCCATATCAGAGCAGAAATTTAGAGAATATAAATAGAGTGGTGAAATGGCCCTGCTGAGATAGAGGAAGTGGTAGGAGAGGAGAAAGCACAAGGAGAATTTGGTATTGTTCTCATTGCCCAAGCTACCCGGTAATTTCATAGCAACAACAAAAACCACTAGTTTGAGATGGTGGGAGGAAATGTCCCTTAGATTTGGAGAAGGAAAAGGGATGAGTAAAAAGGGTCACTCCCTTCATTCAGGATCTCAGAATTTCTTTGTACTAAATGCACAATTCAAATTACTTGCATGTGAAGGTCAAACCTAGTGCCGTGCATAAGCACAGTGTTCATGAAAACCGTTCATGACAAAAATGACAAAAATGACAAAATGAAAAAATAATATATCTACGGAATTAAACCTGATGTGGTTTAAGAAATGGAATCCATTCTGTTTCCTATTTTAATCATTCATTGTCCCTATTTTATTACACTGAAAGACAGAACAAGCTTAAAACGCATTAACTTAGTTAAACAAAGCCTGATTTTATGATGCAAATGTCAGTCTTCACAGTTCAGTAAGTTCTTTTACGTGTTATATGACTTGTCTACATTACCTCAACTGACAGGTTTTTTTTATAGCTCCTTTTTTCAGTATGTATCAGGGTCCCTGATTCTACCACGCACAGCCATGCTGATCCAAACATTATCTGAAGTTATGCACGGTTGTTTCACAAGCAGCTCCTGCTCTGCAGGGTGACACATGGCAACCTTCATGTTCAGAGCAGCCCACAGGAGAAATCCTGCCCAGCCCTCATGGAGAGCACATTTTATTCCACATACATACAAACTTAGCTGGTACAGCCAAGTACCTACATTCTGAGTCGTTATATGTCAACAGCTCCATGTATTTGTTTCCTGTTTGGGAACTAAGGCACCATGAATTACATCACCTCTTCCTTCTCTTTACTAGCTAAGGTTATAAAAATGCTTCATACGTAGATTAACTTGCCTGGTTTTTCAGTGGCCAAAAAAGCAAACTAATGAATTAATCAAAGTTGAGGAAAATATCTTTTTTAAATTACTGGAAGAATATATACAAACAATGAAGAAATTAATTATTCAAAGGTAGTGAGTCATATGAACCAAATACTGTATTTTAGAGACACACTGACAGGAACTAAGTCATAAAAACTTCAGGCAGATATACTAATCCAGGTACTGGGAAGGGAACAGAAAAAACTGCCCCATTGAAATGCTGATTATCCCTGTGAGAATGTATTTAAAGCAGCTCCTAATTAAGAGAATTCCTCCACTTTCAGCCACGCCAGAGCAGTTTAACCCTTTAACAGAGACATCTTATTCAGTAACACAAGAATTCAATTAATGTTACTTTCTCTGCAAGAAAAGCAGAGGGATTTAACTTTACTATAACACAAGGAATAAAAGAGGAGACTATACTAAATAATATCATCACGAAGCAAGACTCAATACCTTAGCAATGCCACAGTCCAGCATAAGCAATCAGCAAATAGATTTTAAATCACACCATACAAATAAATAACTTCTCTAAAAACATAATTTATGAAGACTAAGAATGTCCCATATCCATCTTGCATATCACTCAAGAAGAATATTTAACTACTGGTCACATGAAGCAAAAAGTAGAGCCTTGTGTCCAAGCTGTGCATGGAAGTGTAAGGTACACGGCCATTACTGATACCCACAGTTGTGAAATGACAAAGAAAGACACGTATACGCAACATGAGAAGAAAGAAGCTCTCTGGGTTGTGCTTCAAAGGAAGGATTCCCTTGTTCCTCTTCCACACTAGGTGCTCATAAGTCTTACTTTCTCTTGCTCAACTCCCCTCAGAAAGGTTGTGTAAGTGATAGAGTACTAATAATAGTACAAACTTAATTAGGATACAGCACACATTAAAGTAAACCATCTTCAAATGCCACATGTGCATAGCTTTTTCACCAGAAACTGAAGAAAAGAATGTAAGGAATTGTTTTGCTAGAATTCAGAGTAGTTTGAAGATAAAACTTGCAGATTGCAGCTCTTTCCTGGTCTATTTATTCATTCTGAGTTCGCAGTTTTGGAAAAGTAACAAGCACCTCCATCAATACTCTGGGGGATGAAGCTGTCACTAAACACAGCAAAAGATGGAGTACAGATGGGCAATAACTTTATTATGAGAGGGAATAAATATTAAGTAAATTCCATAATCACATCATTAAATAAACTTACAAGTATTTTAAACCTGAGCACAGAAAGGAAAAAAAAAATCATATGATTTCCAAGAAAGCACAAACTTCCATTACTACTTCCCATTTCAGTGGCCTTCTTTTGAATGCAGGGAGCACAGTTAGCATCAACGCTTCTCATGAGGCAAATCACTACAAAACCATTGCTAGCCAGTGATGTTTGTTTCCGGAGGGACAGGTAGGTCTGCTCCCACCATAGGTTCCACTCCTTCAGCCTTTGTGGTATTTCCCTGCTGTGGACAGTGCGGAGCCCGTGGCGGTGCCGGGAGCTGGACGTGCGTTGCTGCATCTGTGGCACCGGGATCCCCGCCAGCAGCGCTGCACTGCAGCTGCCACTGCCAATTATGTCTGCTTCCCATGCAGCTACCGTCTTCTCCTGGGCAAAATTCATCCCAGGCTCGCCAGCTCTTTTCATCCCACATGATGTGGCCACGTTTCCTCAATGATTGCTACAATCTCATTCTTTCTTTTTGTAACTCACAGCTGTCCCATCATTAAAATAAATTTATCTAAAGTCTACGTTAAATCTGAAAGTTTCTCACCCCAAAATATCAGCTAAGAGTTTCAAATAGCTATAATACATGTTTATCACTTTTGAAGGTACAAAACTACACAAATATTATCTATAATTGACAGAGTGTCAGGGCTTACTTGTTCTCAGTTCTGACTTTCTTGGTATAGTAATGCCCTAAATTATCCAGAAAATCTAAAACTGACGAGAAAAACCCCAAAACATACTAAAAAAAAAAAAAATCAAGGCAGATTAAAATACTTCCTGGTCTTTTACAAAATCCAGCATTTAAAATTACATTTTCATTTTCCATCAGGATTACCATTTGCATACAGTCATAATATTTAAGTCTGTCAGGACAAAGAATTTTGGATCAAAGTGAGGATTTTCCCATTCCCAAGCATCACCACCTGTGTCAGCCTGATTTTGGACTGTATGGAGTCAACTTGAATCTCTGTAGGGCTCTATGATTTGTTCTCCTCTGCTGGTCATCCTTCCTTTGAGCCATTTGTCCTAAAATATGACAAAGTGATTCATCCAAACCTTTAACTGGCACACAATTCTGGATGTCAGACAGAAAGTCTAGTCCATGAACATATTCCTTTAAGGAATCATAGCAGTTTAGAGGAAACAAATCAGCAAACAAGTCAGCAAACCAACCCAGCTGATTCAAATTCAATTAAAATGTTGTGATTCAGGCCTACTAAACCCATAACTGCCTTCACTGTTTCCCAGGGGAGGGGAGGAGGAAACAAAGATTACTGAGTTATTTCCAGCATATATGGAAACAACATGTCATATCACTTACTAAAGCTTTCAGCTAGAAAAGCTAAGCAGCAATTCAACAACTTAATATTTTCATCCAATGCTTGTGGAAGTACAGATATTATAATAGGAAGCTTGTGCGGCATCTGACACTCAAGGAGGTTGTAATCAAAGCTGTATCCTTCTTGAAATATATGTTTTCATCAAAATGTGTATTTTGGTCAAAATATGGGTGATCAGACTTACAGAAGCAAGAAGCTAAACTGAATAACATGCAGACATTTACATTAGGTGAAGCACCGCATAGGTTTTTGCATACTGTATCTTTTACTCTTGGAGAATGCAATAATTTTAATATTCCTTAAGTAGATCTTTTATCTAATGCATATGATGGGATTATTTTTGGAAGCGGACTGGAGGCTAGCTGCAACTCTTTACCTTAACATTGTCATTGGAAAGCATCCTATCTTCAGCATGGAAAAGCTGATCAATTATAAACAGCAAGCAATTATCTATATCATTGTCATCAACTCTGAAATTTTGAAGCCATGGTTTTTAATGTTTCCAAATCACTTGAAGCAGATAAAGCAGCCTGGCTATCTTCTGGTGAAGGAAACAGATTAAGAAATATATACAAAAAATTTAATCTAATATATATCTAGTATCTAAAAATCTCTTCAAACTCCAGTAAGTTACACAGTGATACATTATTAGAAAAGCATTAGAATGAATAATACAATGAATGTTGGCATGAAGCAAAAAAAACATAGACTTTTTTGAGCTAAATCTGAAAAAAACAGCCTGGCATTTTTAAAGTAGTCTTCCTTCTTCTGTGGCTAACTGAAATCACCAGTTTTCTTACACAGGCAGATAACAAATACAGAAGATAATGTGTAAGCCCAAAGTGAACTGTATTTCTGTAGAAGTGTAGCAATTTTTTCCAACATGGAGTTCTAAAAAATAAGCAAAGTACTAATACAAATGCAAGGTTTATCAAAGTACATGTTTCCCTTAAAAGACTGTACTCTAGATATTCATCACTCAGACCTAACAGAAAGAAATGTCAGACATTTGCACTGTAAAAACACACTGATTCTGAAGAACCTCAAACATTCCTTCTGGGATATGCCCACCACACATAATCCATCACCAGCTTTCTGCTCTGACTGCTTTTTATCCCTTTATCCTAACATAAAAATTTTATTCTTTAGAGCCCATTATTAAACTCTCTGCTAATGACTTGTGCTGGCTGCACATAGCAGAGGTAGTGGAGACATTGAGGTCAGACAGTTCTTTCTATGCCATCACCTAATGTGTACTAAACAGTTTGAGTGGAACTGAAAATTCCTAATCATTGCCATTGAGTTTGTTAACATATTCATTGCAGACAAAATGAGCTCTTTGTGACTTAGGAGCCTGTAAGAAAAAGGAGCTCTTATGAGCTCATTTGCTGTATATTCTGAGTTCTGCTGATATACTGCTTCTTTCCCTAAGTGACATCTTGCATAAATAAAATTGTCATATTGATATTTATGCCACAGAACTAGAGGTCAGCTGAAACACAGTTCCACCACCAATATCTGAAGCATGGGCTAGAGAACTCTATGTGGCAATTTTTCACTGTATTATCTCACAGCAAACACAAAAGGGACAAAGGAGAGATTTCCTTTAGGAAATTTTAGCTCCTAAGGAAGCTTATGCCCAAATAGTGAAAAGTGTTGGAAGAAAGCAATCTGACAGTCACTGACTCTGCATAACAAATATGCCAGCATATTTGAGGCACTACTGTGAAAATGTTTATGACATTTATAAGGAAGGTTTCTAAAAACACACTGAAAAACAGTGAGCTGCTGTTTACCTGCCAATTTATTAGATGTGCTCATTAGTAGTAAGCGATCATAACTTATATCACCCAAAATAGCTCACTTAAAAATATTACTCACAATGCACTAAATATTCCGCATTAGTATCTACTCATGAAGGTAACATGGCTGACAAAACACCTATTCTGTCAAAAGGGTGGTTTATAAACATAAAGACTACCTAGAGTCTTACCTTTAGGTAAGAGTTCTCTACCTAAAGTTTACAACCAATTTTCAAAGATATTAGAGATAGGATTATATAACTACAGAATTATGGTTCAATTGTGTCTGAAAAGATTGACAAAAGAAGAAGGAAGAGACTAAGGAGCCTGTAAAAACACAGAAAACAAAACAAGGCATAGAAGAAGAACAAAAATATTCACTTGCAGAAGGCACAAGCATGTTAAAATAGCTTAAATGCTTTGGGCATAAAACCCAGGCTGAACTTGTCTGGCCAGGCTAAAGGGAAACCGAGCAGAAATTTAACACCAGCCTACAACTATTTGAATGGGAGTTAAATTTTATGTCAGCCAGAGACACCTCTCTCCATATACTGTGTAAGGCTACAGCCATAACCTGTTGTCACTGCTCTCAGCTGGGAAGGTTCTGATTAGAGAAAAGTGAATCGGGATGGTGAGGCAGCTAAGGGACAGCTGATGAAACCTCCACCTTCAGATTTTCAGCAGGGTAGTGGCACTGATATAGAAGAGATTGTGAGAGACTCATTTTAAACCAAGTTTTTAAACAACCTACAAAATACAGGAAGAATACGAATGGTAGAAAGCAAATGCAGCTGATGTGCACAATTGTGTAAAATATAAATTTAAAATGATAAAAATGACACCTGGAAAAAAAAAAGCTTAAAGAAATCAAAACCTTTTTTTGGATTCTCTGCTTTATCACGTATACAAAACTAAATAACTCTCCCATCCCATGTCCATAACTATCTTCTTTCCCCTGGCACTAAAATGCCAATCTAAAAATGAACTTCCCAAAAAAAATCTAAAGCATGAACTGAAGAAAGCCATGAAATGTGTCAAATGTGTTCCTTCTCATTAATAAAAAAATGGAGGTGGGAAAACAGTGATTGATCATGAAATATTCATTAAATATTTGCTGTTACAAATAATATGATTGACCTAAGACAGTTGATTTCATTGGGTTTAATGACCAATTATACACAGAGCAGCCCAGAGTTTTGCTCTATGCAATCAGATCTAATAGAAAGCAGCATTTCATCCATCATTTAGTGTTCAGAACCTGTTTACTGTTGACTTTCTGAAGTTTATTTTTAAGATTCAGCTTTACACACTAAGTATCCATCACGAGACATCCCTAATTCCTGAATGTATGCCAATGGAGCAGGGAGGTTGGTTCAAGAGCATGTTGTCTCACTGGCACCCCAGTGCACTTCTAAGGTGTGACCTTGGCTCATTTTTCCTGAATATGTTATTTCAAGGTGTGAGGAAGTACACGAGCTAGGATCATGAAAGACTTGAAAAAGTCAAAGCAAAGATAATAGAAGACTGGCCTGTTTCAAAGAAAAATAAAGGCTGACTTCTTCATATCCCTGAGGGCTGCTGACCAGAAAAGGCTTATCAGCTGTCCCATCAGAGTCAGTAAATCCAATAAGGCTGCCTATTGATTGTTCCTGATAAGTAACACATATTTGCTGATATCTTATACATCTTGTCCCTTTCCCAGTGATAAAGAGGATATTACCAAGACTGACATGAACAGGAAGGGGGTTATATCAGAATACATGGACTTTCAAAGGCCACAGGAATGTGCCCATATGATTTGCAATTGCTTGTTGCCCTCCATGAGGACCAGTCTCAGTACAAAGTAGATTTATAAAATTATTCTATTAGAGATCCAAATAAAAGACTCTTGTGAGATGAAAAGAAAAAAAAAATTAAAAACTGAATGGTAGGAAAATTATTTAAACTAATTTAGACTAGTCAACAGTTAAATGACAAAGTCCTCGAGTTCAAAGCATGGCATTTCTTACTGTGTATTTTCTCACTTAAAGTGTGATTAACAAGATTCAAGCATTTCACCTCTGAAAGACTGATGACATGTCCTCATTCTCGGTATTCATGGAAAGAATAAAACCTGTAATACCTGAGTGCACGTACACAAAATCAGAAAAGCTATCACGTTTAGAGTGAAATTCAAATACAATTACAGCATAAAAGCAAGTAAGGTCTCAGTATCGGTAGCTTTATACTTAGAATCATTAATATCTAATTCCAGACATATCTGGTAATCCCCATTTCTGGCAACAGTATTTGGAAGGATTTGGTACAAAGAGAAAAGAAACGGGCCTAGGTAAGGAGGCCAGAAGTCTGCCTCTGTGCTCCAGGTCTTTGCACACTTGCAGGAAACAGTCGGGAACAGCTTTTTCAGAAGGGTTTCAGAAGCTCCCAGTACTTAAACCTTGTCTCAAGCACACCTTTCAGGGCCACATCTTCCCACCCTCTGGGAACAAGGCCACTCAGAAAGCCAATTTCCAATACGTCGGAGATAATTAAATTATGTTTTAAGTGCTTGTTCCACAAAACAGTCACACTATCCATTTTTGCAGTCTTTCCACCTAAGCCTAGATGCCCATTCACAGATGTCCCACACTAGTCTTTAGTGATAATTATAACTATCATCACCTTTTTGTTAAGCCTACTTATACAATACTAGTTTGATGTTCTTGAAAACTTCCAGAGAGGCAGAGTTCAGGATCTCTCTTCATGGAGTTAAGCTGACACAGAAAGTGCTGTAATCACAATCTGTTTTGAATTGACAGGCCACCATTGCATTGGCAGTCTTATTTACTTCTGGCACTTCGGTAGCTCTTTGAGTTAATAAAAGTTCTTTACCATAGACTGTCCAATTCAGAAGTTTAAGAGTTAAATAGGAATATCTTAAAACATGAATAAAGTGCAAATGCTCCAAGTCATTATGCCTTCCACAGGTCAGCTCATGATACAAGAAATATGGATCTATCAGAAGCAACTAAGCACTGTATAACCATATGACAAAGTCAACGTTCACTGAGTGCTTATAAAAACATACTGAGAGCAGTTTAGTTCTTTAAATTCACACAGTAAGTCAGTACAGCTGCTGCTTCTCAGCTGCAGCAATCACAGGCAACTGCTTTTGTAGATTTTCAAACCCAAAAGCTTACTTTGTTTAATTTAATGCCAGCATTCTCAATTTACAGATGCTACTTTGGTCTTTGACTTTTCTCAGCAAAAGTATGACTTAGGAAGGAGAAAAATAAAGTGTCTGGCTCCTGGTAATGGAATAGTTTAGTATGTAAGCTGACTTGCACCTTAGATGGCCTTGGTCTGACTAACCAATCATTAAGCAGGCGTTCAGGTACGATATCCTTGAAATCATAAGTAATGAACCATTTATCTGTGCAAATTAAAGGTTAGGGATAATGGTTCTATTCAGGGCTAATCACAATATCTAGAAAAAGGGAAAAGCTAAATTTCCCCTAAAAGCACTTCTTACTGTACCAGAAGTACATTTTCTGAATAGAGCTAGGGACAGAAAAGAAAGAAATCTTCCATAATCTGCTGTTAGAAACAGGCAAATTCTTCAAATATGAAACCTGCTGTACCCTAACATGAACATTTTGGGTATCATTCATTGCATTAATAATCTATAAATCTAAGCATATATTTATCCCAGATTATTAAAACTTTAAAAACAACCATGGGAAACAAAAAATAAAATGCTGAAAAAGAAGAATGGACATTTTGAAAGGACAGGATTAAATTGATTAAATGGACATTCTGATTAGATATTTCAGTCTTGCAGTTCTGCTATTAAGGGTTCTCAATTTTAGACCTATTTTAATTTTTATACCTGTTCTTCCACAGACACTTTCCTTATTTACTAATTCATAGATTCAGCCCATATTATTTTTCTGTGCAAAAGTAGCTATACATTACAAAGTGCTAAGTGTTAAGAGAAAAGTTATGCTGTTATATTCCATTACCAACAGCAATACCCAAAATCAGAGCATACCTTAAAAATCCAAAAATAACACTAAGATCATATTCAAATACACACCACAAATACAAAAAAGCAGGTATCTATCACAGCAGGAATATATTAATATTTTTTATCAACTTACAAAAATTCTGCTTACTTTTGAAAACAAGGATATTTCCTATCTCTTTGAAATTGAGAATTTACATGTGGCTGACATCAGGGAGCCTTTTTTCCTCGCAACACAAGCAATACATTGTCTAAGAACAAATTTCGTAGTCTGCCCAGTCAGACCAATCACTTTTGTCAGCAGCAGTGATGTGTACTAAATTACCTGGCAGATAGAGCAAAGAATCAGTGCTGAACATCAAATTGCAAACATCACTGACAATGGGAATTTGAAAGGGTAAAACGAGCATTTATTTCTGTGAAATGGAAGAGACAGAAAACAGTAATTCTGTCTAATATGGGACCAGGGTGTGCACTGGCACCAACTGTTGCATTCAAACCCCAAAGAGAAAACAGGCAGAAGGTGCTGATGTCTCACTCCACCCCCATGGCAGTGCCCAGCCATCCTGAGGCAGTGTCTGGCTCCAGTTCACCTCACCAAGGCTGATCTTAAACCTCACCCAAGGGCCAGCATCCTGCCCAACCTCTGCCTGTCCCATGGAGCTGTCTGATGCCCCAGGGCTGGGGCTGCTCCCAACCTGTGCCCCAGTCCCACTCCCTGGACAGGGAGGCCCCACGGACCACAGCAATTTCCTCAGAAGAACAACTCAGGTAATCTGGCTGATACTCAGATACACTAGATATCTCACAACTCATTCTTTCTCTAGGAATGTTAAACAAGTCCCTCCAAAATTTAACTCAAATATAGGCTTTTTGGAGAAGTTTTCCTCAATTAGAAAAGGGGTTTTGATGAAAGTTATCCTCAGTTTTTTCTCACCAAGTACCCTCAAAACTTTAAGTGACTTCATTGTCTATTACCCTACTGAAAAGAAAATAAACAGAAAAGAAAACAAAACAGAAGTCCATTAGCCTTAAATAATCTGTGAGGATGTTTTTCTTTCACATTTATAATTTTTAATTAATGGATGGCAGATCTCTATTGCTCCCTACCTTCTTCCTATTTTAAATACTGCCCAACTGCAACACAAACTGTATCCTTTAAGAAGTGGCCTCCTCTTCAAAAATGACAGACATATGGTCCAAGGC
This sequence comes from Cinnycerthia olivascens, assembly GCA_035048155.1. NCBI lineage: Eukaryota > Metazoa > Chordata > Aves > Passeriformes > Certhiidae > Cinnycerthia > Cinnycerthia olivascens. The sequence goes on from JAWWMU010000237.1 coordinate 20,366,954, forward strand.
AATCATTTGAAAAATGGGTAAAGCCACAAAAAATGCAAGTAAAGTCAACCTATGTAACTGTAATGTACAAAAAGTCTGGAGTACCCATCAGATATTTTGGGAATACTATGCTGCTTCTTCCTGCTTTAAAGCTAAGTTACTGAAAGTTGAGAATATTATTAGAGAATTAAAAAATGGCCTCTTTTGCCACAGTGCTTTTCATTTTATATCAGCAGGAAAAGTCATTGTCTTCTCTCTTTGCTTTTCTCCAGGCAGCCGCACTCCCCATAGGAGAATTAACCAAGCTTATTCTAACCAAAAAAGGCAAAAAAATTTGACTGTCTACAGTAGGACTGCTTACTTTTGTATCAACACTATGTGGCACCTTTCATTCCTCACATGAAAGCACTTCACACAGAACCTCCCTAGATGACTTATATTGTTAATGATTCTAATTTTAGATTAAAAAATTAGTTCTCTATTCATAGTTCACAAGGAATATAGCTCTTTTTTTCTCTGACATTTTAGCCAGAACACATCTGGAGATTTTTTTAGCCAGATGTAACACAGGTTTAAACTTGATCTCAGAAGCCACTGCACATGCCTTGTGCCAGCCTGTACATAAAAGTCAGTTGAGAGTTGTGCTCCTCTCAGACTGTGTAACATGAACATATAATTTTAACATTCTTTAAAAAGCAATAATATATTTTAAGGGAAAAGATAATTCTATAAAAATTGAGGAATATATGCATTCTTGTGCATCCTTACAGTATATAAAAAAAATAATCTAAGTAGAAAGTGGATTTACCACTCCTGATCCTGTCAAATCCTTTGCCAGTCAAAGAATTGAAACTTTAAAAGACAGTGAAAAACTCTACAGGATTTCAGGCAGAAAAAGCTTTAATAAGAATGATCAACAGACTACTGCAAAGGACACAGAGGAACACATCTTCATAAGACATCCCTCTGGTGAGATTAACAGCTCAATTTATAGTTTATCATGTTTGTAATAAACAGTAGAGTTGTTTGGGTTTCTGTTTACGTACATCTAAACACATGTGCGTGTGTATTCATAAAGTTAGTGTGAAAAACTGGGCCAAAGATCAAAATCCATTCAAGACTCCCCCAAAAGTCATAAATTCAGTTCTGATTTCAATCTTCAACTTTTGTGTGTCTAATGCACACATTTCTTGACTGCTACTTGAAAACCAAATCTGAGCTTCCTGAATTTATGATGCTTGGATTGCCTACCTTTGTTTGATCAGAATTGATTTTGCCATTAAGTTTTCCTTTCTCCTTTCCTTACTGACATGAACATAAGAACATAAAAATAAATGATGAAAAGTCTTAAGCAAGACAAAAGGCTCTGCAACATCAGTCATTAGTAAATTGATTCCTCTATAGTTATTCCCTGACTGGGGTGGGGAAAGTACCTTCCAACACAATCCATTTTATGATTCTAGGAGAATGATAAATGTTTTCTCTAACAGTTGATATCACAGGCATTTCCAATAATGTCTCACAATCTGAGGAGAGCTGCAGCTAGCTCACAGATTTTAAAATAACCAGCAGATTGGTCAGCCCAGGAGTTTAAATTGCAAGACATCAAAAACATGAGCCCTGAATGCTACTTTTTTGCAGGGCCTTAGTCATATCTCATGGACAGTGAAAGTTTATGAAGACAGTAGCAACTAGGGTCTCATTAGATTTATTCACTCAATCTTAACAGCCATGATTTCACAGATCCAATAATCCATAATTTCAGGGTTTTTTTGTTTACTTGACTCTCTAGAAACAACTCTTCCGTGTCCTGAAAACTGACCACAATGAGAGCCTACTAAGCCAACAGGGGTTTGCTCTACTGGATGCAGTGACCTCCAGCAGTGGCTGCACACCTGCCTAGGGAAAAGGTAAAGTTCCATGAATGGACAAAACATATTTTCAGTCAATACGCTCCTAACTTGGCCTTAATTTCACCTCAGACAGCTCCTGAACCTAGTATGCCGCAAATATATTAAGCAGTCTTCATTTAACTGTTATTCATGAATTCATATAATCTGCAACTGAATCTCATCATATTATTCTAAGACCACAAACCACACTGACCCCAAAGGAGACCATTGAGCCAATTTTACAGTAACCATGCAGAGTGTTAGCCTTGGAATGGAAATGTAGATGTTGGAAACTCATCGAATCTTTGTCATTTTTCAGATTGTAGAGATGCCTCTTTTCATGAAAGTGGGGATTTTAATTAATTTTCAGCCTTCTAGGCTGAAAAAATTTGCAGTATTGTTTCCCCCTTATTGATTATAAGTTATGTGACAGAAGAAAACACAAGAAATGTTCACAGATAAACAAAATCTGATTCAACTCTCCACAGATTTGGGTAGTAAGAGTTACCATGGCTTATGTGCCAGAAAAGCTATTAACATTTTGAATACTTTTTTCCACGTACTAATAAACACATTTTGCTAAATCCACAGTATTTGAGGGCTACCAATGAGGGCAGTACAAAACAGGGAGAAAAGTTACACTTTTCAATAGCACTTAGTTTGAAATTTTTATTTTTTTTTTGAGACAGATCTTCTCAAATAAACACTTCTGTCTCAAAAATAAGGATTCCCCCAGGAGACAGTAAATAAGTCTTATCTTCCACAGAGAGTAAAAGATATATTCTATAACTGTAGACTATAGTCCTGCTTTACCATGATTCTACAGTCCTTCCCTCTGCTTTCCAAGCCCACTGCACCCTATAAAGAAGATGGGCAGATTATGTAAGCTTGGGATACTCCACCTCAATAGAGAAATTGAGTGTGAAAGGAAGCACTACTGATCAACTACAGAATCCACTATTCCAGCTAGATATGAAGAGGCTAGTGGCAATAATGTGCATTACACTGCCAAAAGCCTTTGTCTTCTCAGATTAATCCAATCTGTCTGAGTGAATTCAGAAAAGGTAGTAGAAATCTGTGAATAAGTTTTCCTAAAAAAACCCAAACAAACCAATAATTGAATGCTTCAATGTGATACAGTGATTAGAAAACGATAGGGGTTTTCACAGTCTATTTGTGCAAATAACAAAGGGTTACATTAAGACCAAAGACATGCAAATCCAGTGTTCTTCAGTATATTACCTGGATATCATATCTATTGCTCAAAAAGGTAATACCCGTAATAAATATAATTCTCTAGTTGAGCGAATTAAGCAGTTAAAAAAAATTTCAATCACAGAAATGGAATGGAAGAAATCTATTCAATGCTCTTGTTTCTGATCTGTTTGTGGTTTGGTCATGATTGACTTTGCTTCTAAAATTCAGTTTTTCATTCACAAGATCAATATAAAAGAGAATATAAAAGACTTTTCTCATGCAGTTGTGTATCTCCATCTTGTCATTTCAGATCACGTAGAAATGCTAAATACTGACTGGTTTCTACAGGTAACATTACCTTGAAAACATTTGTTGCATATTAAAGTATGAACATTCTCAGAGCAGCTCTCCTACGGTTAGGGGATCTCCATATATTTCTCATGTATGCTACTCATTAGCAATACATTTATTTGCTTTTACACTTAGGCAAAACGTTCCAAGAAACTAATAAGAGCAAAAAAACACTATCACATACCTTGATATGACATTTCTTAACAGTGCTCTTCTGTGTAAAGAGAGATTAAAGTGACCATACCAAGATGATTCTTAAAGAGCAATGGTCACACAAAACTGTTCTCATTTATTAATGTTATTTCTTTAGTTTTTCTTCTATTGACTAACCATCAGACCCAAGCTTTTAGAAGTGCATGACTGTGATAAATCAACTTGGCATCAAGTTTTGAGCTTCAGGGTGCACTAGGCAGAACACCATGAGTCACTGAGGTAAAGCAAAAGCAGAGAAAAAAACATAAAATGGAATCTAAGCTCAGACAGGGAAGAGAGAATAAGGGCAAGAGTTTGAGTTCATTACAATTGTATAATTTCTAAGCTAGATATGTAACTTGGTCTTTATTGCATTATAGCCTAGACATTTCTATACCAAGATGAACAGTTCCAGATCTATCTGAAACACAACTTCTGGAAAAAGTGCAGTTTGTTGCCAGAAAAGAATGAAACAAATGGGAGATCCAAATTTAAGTGGTGTATTTACAAGTATTCTCACATATTTTATACACTGGTCTAGGAATAAACAAAAAAGCCTCCACAAAGTGTTAAAACCTAAACCTCCAGTGTTACTGAGTGTCAAAGATCTGACTGAAGTGAATGTGGACTGCATCCTTTAAGTCATCAGGTCTTAAGAAGAAACTGAATAGTAAATTTCTGCTAGTATCATACACACTGTCCTCTGACTCACTACTTTCATTCATCTCACTGTTTCCAAATTTACAGAGATGTAGAAAAAATATAAATATTCACACCATATACAAAAACAAACCATACAGCTTCCCTTCCTAGTTAGGAAAGCATCAAATGTGAAATAGTGCTACAGACAAGTCCTGAGCATAAAACACTTGATGTGTCAGTGAAAGCTAAAATAACAAAGAGTGCATTTAAATCCTGAAAATGAACTGCATGACTCGTGCAGAAAGAAAACCAGATAAAACCACTTCAATAAATGCCCTGAAAACTCTTACACTTGGGAAAGGTAAATAACATTACTCATCTTAACAGCAGCTAAACACTTCACAGGATCAGATCCTAGGAAGTCACAAATTCATATGTCATAAGGCAGTTGGTGATATATATAATTTTCTGTAAAATAACAAACGTCAAGAACTCTGGCTAGGTTTCTTTAAAACTACCATTAAGCTATGTTAAATTAGATAGCTGATAAAATTCTGACTTTAAAAAAACTCCATTAAAGGGCCTGTAATACTAGGGGGAAACATACGATAATAAAGATGCATCTTGTGCCTGTCAACAGAGGTGTCACTTATGTAGATCCTCAAAATGAAAGTATAGCAGAAATGCAGTGATCAAAATTCAGTGCTTACATGATAATCTGGTTTTGATAGTATTTAAAACCACTCAATTTCAAATACAAAGTCTTAATTCTAGCTTGGCCTAAGAATTGGAAGAGAGAGAGTCATAACTATAGTTATTGTCCAATCCAAATAAAATTACTGACTTGCCTAAACTTCAATCTTGAAAATTCTTTTTATCTGAACTTCTAGAACCTCAGACTTTCAGGATTCTCTTTGGCTCTCTATCTCACTAATGACACTGATGACTAGCACTCAAGTTCATGTCTTGGGTGCTAGTCCATTTCACTGACAAATTTTTCAAAATACTTTGTTTGGGGTTTGTTTGGTTTGGGATGTTTCTATTGTTTTGTTGTGGGGTTTTTTTGACTTTTTTTTTTAAATATAGCAAGAAAAAACATTAAAACTTGTCTAAAAGAAACATTCTAGATATTTTTCATGAAGATACTACATAGCTTTGGTAAATTTACCTCCAAGCCTGTTAGAAAAGGGATCAAACCCAAGGTTGACCCAAAATGTTGCATCACGTGTATAAAACCAAAGAACCTGTTCTGAGTAGGAAGTCTTTAATAAATGCATTCAGACTTAATGTATAATCTTCAAAGAAATATGTAGTAAATAAATTACATGAGAAGCAGCCTTGTGCTTAGCTTATCCACATAGTCTAAAAAAAACATTCTTGGCACCTTATAAAAAAAATCACCTTCACTGAGAAATACATAAAAACTCAAATCTCTCTATTGCAAGACAAACAATTTCTTGAAATCTTACATAGTAAGAAGTAATGTGTCTAAAGATGTATTACACATCAGACTACTTCCCAGTAAAGAAGTACTTGGAAGAAATCAGGATTTTGGAAGTGAAAACTCAGATGAAACTTTCTGGTTTCCTTATGTTACCTCCCATCAATAAGATATTAGGTAAAAGCCACTTGGAAATCTTTCCAAAATTAACACTCAAATGTTTATTTAATTCTGTAGTTTAAAACACAGCTTAAAAAACTGCATTCAACAAATAGCAGGATCGGTTTTGCTGATGCTTTACTTTTGTTTCCTCATTACACATAAATATTCCCCCCTTTCCTTTCACATCTACTGAGACATTTCCCATGTCTGTTCCACTCCACTCAGTTTCATTGCTCAACAGATTGTTCTTCATTTCCTCTCTCATTCCATTTACATGACTTTCAGACTGCTTTTTTGTAATCACTGTTCCAAGCCTTTAGCTGATGGTTTAAAATCTCAGCTACCTCGTAATTGAAATGATTCTGTAGTAAGAAATATTTTTACAATTAAAACCAAAAGTACAACAGCCCGTAAATTTATTAAAGGCAGGACCTCTCAGACTAGCATATCTTATTCTGCATCAGAAAAGCACATTTGAGATCCTGTAGGGTCTTTCCATTAGGCTTTTTAGAACCAAGTGTCTACAAGGGTGACTCCTTTACTCAGTGATATATAGATACAGATACATCTATGATCAGCATTTGGTGTGACAGTCCCCTCTGCAAAATTGATTTTTTCATTGTTTGTATCAAAGTTTCCTGCCTTTCTTTTCTTAGATCATATTAAGATAGACGTGCATGCAGGCATATAAATATATACCTGTTTAGGAAGCGAGCAGACTGACTTCCCTTGCCCCGTCTCACAGACTCACTGTGTGTTTTTGAGCTATGAGCACACACTGCTGTTAGCAAAGACAACAGTTCAATTGATTACATTACTGGGGCTCAAGCATTTCTACCTGCATGCTCTGTTACTCCTCAGTTATATTATTTCCCTTCTACACGATTTACACACCAGGTGTTTATAAGCCTTTTATTTTACTTTCCCCAGATAAAATATACATAAACCATTTTCTTCACTGTACAATAGCAATTCAATTCCTTTTCCAAGGCCTGCAAAATGATTTTGCTAAAGACTGCCAGGAATCGCCTCTTTCTGGTATTGGTTACTATCTTTACAAGCAGACCAAGGAATAAGATCTATCTGTACCCTAAGATGAGAATGACATGGAAGGTGGGCCCTCAGTGCCCTCAGTTGGATGACCATGACTGTGAGATTGATCAACCCCAGTTGACCCTGAAGTTGTGTAAGATCTGCTGCTCCAACTGGATCCCTACATCTATGGGGCCTAAGGAGATCCATCTGAGGATCCTCATGGCACTGGTTAATATTATCACAAAATCTCTCTCAATTCTTGAACCATCTTGGGAATCCACAGAAGCCCCAGATGACTGGGAGGTGGCCAACATTGTCCTGGTTCTTGAGAAGAGCAAAAAGGACAACTCCAGAAAATCCAGACCTGTCAGTCTCACTTCAGTGCCTGATAAAAGTATGGAAAATATTATTCTGGGAGGTATCGAAAAATGCCTCGAGGAAAAGACAGTTGTTGTGCACAGCCAGCACAGCTTCATGAGAGGAAAGTCCTACTTGTTGAACTCGATTTTCTTCTAGGACAGGATAACCCACCCAGCTGATCTCAGAAGGTCAATAGATGGCATTCTTTTTGGACCTCAGCAAAGCTTTTTGATACTGTCTCTCACAGTATCCATCTGGGCAAAACACCCAGCTCACATCTGGTGATATAATGGGTGAGGAACTAGCTCTTGTAGGTCAGGCACAAAAACTTATAGGGAATGGGACAACATCAGACTGGCTTTGGTCACTTCTGGGGTTCCACAGGGCTCCATCCCTGGCCTTGTTCTCCTCAACATCTTAAGTATGAGTGGACTCAAATAAATACTAAGTTTGCTGACAACATTAAATTAAGACAAGCTGTCAACACCCTTGGACAGAGAGGCCCTGTAGAGAGACCCAACAGGTTAGGGGGTTGGGCATTCACCAACTAGACAAAGTTTCACAAGGGCAAGTGCCAGATTCTGCACCTGGGGTGGGGCAACCCAGGATGTGTGTATAGATTAGGAAATGAGAGGCTGTAGAGCAGTGCCACAGGAAAGGGCCCTGGGGATCCTTGTCAGTGGCAAGTTGAACATGAGCCAGCAGTGACCTGGCAGCCAGGAGGGCCAACTCTGTCCTGGGGGCATCCAGGGACAGCATCACAGCTGGGCAAAGGAGGGGATTGTCCCCTCTGCTCTGCACTGGGGCAGCCTCACCTCCAATGTTGGGGGAAGTTTTGGGTGCCACAATATAAAAATAACATAAAGCTGTTAGAAAGTGTCCAAGGCAGGGCCATGAGGACGGAGCAGGGTTTTGAAGGGAAGCCAGATGAGGAGGTGCTAAGGTCACTTGGTTTGTTCAGCCTGGAGGAGAGGAGACTGAGGGGAGACCTCACCATGGTCCTCATCATTCTCACAGGGAAAGCAGAGGGGCAGATAATGATCTTCTCACTCTCATGACCAGTGACAGGACTCAAGGAATTGCCATGAAGTTTAGGCTAGATATCAGGAAAAGATTGTTCACCTAGAGGATATTGGGGCACTTCAACAGCCTCCCCAGGGAAGCCACAACACCAAGTCTAAGTTCAAGAAGCATTTGGACAATGCTCTCAATATGGTGGTAATCTTGGGAATGCCCTAGGCAGACTCAGGTGCTGGACTCAATCATCCTGATGGATCCCGTCCAATACAGCATATTCTATGATCCTAGGATTTTAAGACAAGAAAATACAGGCTGTCACTGAAGAATGGAACATCTGAGAAACTGGTAAGGATGAGCAACAAGTTTATTTGTGGTCCAGGCTTAAGTCCAGCATTTGGATAACCCTGTAAGGAGTGCTCAGTGAACTTATATTTCTGAAATACATATCCTAACATCCTCTCACTAAAGCAAAAACAACTGAAAATGCAAGTGCCTCAGAACTATAATTAGAATCCAATATATTTTTCAATTAAAATAAATTTATAATAGCTAGATTAGGTGACAAGTTCTTTAAATGTTTGAGTTATCCCTCCTGTTCCTGGGGAGTTTAAAGACTCACCTAGTGAATCTTTTAGCCTTGTCATCATTTTATTTAGATTAACAGCTGCATTTATTTTGGTTTTAGTACCAGGCATTATTCAGAAAACAACAGAAAAACATACAGGGACACCTACCACAGAGATTTCTCATTTATGTCAAACAAGAACAAATCCACAGGATTCCAATTTTCATGTTAACACATACTCCCCTCTCATAAATGCAAATACCTACAGGCACCTACCCTTGGACAGATTGCCAGCTGCCCAGTTCAGATCTGTCTTGCCTTAGAGTCAGCAAGGAGGAAGCAGCAGAAGGACAATAGCTATGTATGCTCTGGTAGCTGCCCATTCAGATCACACAGGATGTGCTTTAGAAAAGATTAGACAGACTTCAGGTATTCAGATCCATTACATTTTATACCAGCAATACCTCAGTCACAGGGGTCATTTCCTTCTCTTACACTAGAGTAATCTCAGTGGTGTGGACTGAAAAAGAGATTGAATTCTAACACCAAGTTAAAAGTTATAAGCTTAAAAGTCACTATTTATAGACCTATCTCTGTAGCCTGCTTTCTCACTTTGGACAAGCCAGGACAGATTTATCTGTCCAGTCAATGAACCATCTGAAGCAGCTATTTCTCCTTCCACACATGGCAGTATAATTTCATGCTGCAATAAGACATGGATTTTTCTAAATTGCACAAGATAGTTTAATAACACAAATTAGACTAGATCAATACCCCATCAGATCACTTGTTAATGAAAATCACATGAGTCCACATTCAGTCCAGTGGAAAAACAGTGAAATACTGTTTTTCAGAAACAGAAACAAACACACAAAAAAAAGAAAAAAAGCCCATCCACTCACAAAGAAGATATGTTCATATTGGAATGATTAAGTTTAGACTCAAAGAAAAACTAACATACTCTGTCATGTTTAACACGAATTTTTTTTTTTCTGTTGTAAGTAATATATTTTGTCAAATGCAATGCTATTTCCTAACACACCTCTCCTTCACCTTCTTAATAATAGAGGCTGCAGTGTTTCATTTTTCATTTGTGCCTTTGTGTGTGTCAAGGGTAACCAAACTTCACACAAAAGCATAGCAGAATCCATGGGTATTTATTGTGGTACATGGTCAATATTATTTATCCTAATATAATTACTACAGCACAGAAAAGAACCAACAAAGTTGAAGGTAATTTAGTTGATGTGTCATTGTGCACTAATTTTAAAACAGTATTTGCAAGGGTGAATAGTTCATTCAAGAGGCTCATATTTGAATCTTCTACAAGGCACATGTAATTGAACATCTTCAGTGGAGCTGCTTTTAAAGTTGTTGAGCTTGGAATAGATGGAGGCATGTCTCCCACCAATTTTTAAAGACAGGCTGACTCATGAGACAGGTTTAGGTTTCTGGCCACA
>JAWWMU010000237.1:20378162-20398415 GCA_035048155.1 Cinnycerthia olivascens
TGGAAAGCAGAAAAGGCCTTGGCTCTGTGTGAGCCCTGCTCAGCAATAACAAAAACATCTCTGCATTATCAACCCTGGGCTCAGCACAATCCAAAACACAGCCCCAACCACCTTCTGTGAAAGATGTTAACTCCATCCAGCTGAAACAGCACACTACTGTGTATGATGATGCTAAGAGATATTCTTAGTTACAAAACATCGAAAATATTGTGCCTTTTTTTGGTTTTAAGAGCAACTCAATAACGAATGATTTGTCAAAGACTGACAGGAAACTTGATAAACTAGAGTTGCTTTGTTTTCTTCCCTCTTCTCCACCTTTCTAGAAGATTCAGTCTAAAATTTTACTTTTCCAGTCAGATTTCTGTGCACTTAGAGGAGCTACTGCCAAAATGAGTAGCCTGTGTCTAATACTAATGAGCAGTGACAAGAAAATGCTAAGTCTGGCACTCATGTGGCATATTCCATTACTGATTTGACAGTATATATCAGATTCAAAATATTAGTTAAGTATCTCTTTCAAAAATCATATTAAGACAGAATTTAATTTAAAATATTTTAGTACCATTTGTGAATAGCTAACATGCAAGTGGAGGCAGCAATTGAAATGAATATTATTTTGTAATCATTTTTGCAACACTAAGAACAGTGGTCAAACTTAAAATGAGAAATTTATGCTCTTGCTTCATAGAACTGTGTCACAGAAAAGACATCCCACTGCTATATTCATAATCTTGGTCAAACAACCCACAGAAAAAGCAGTTGCTCTCTTAATTTCTGTCATGACTGATTTTAATAAATTATCAGAGTCTGTGTAAACCCCATTCATTCTATCCCTGGTCAGTTCCTCAAAGCTTTCCAATAACTCTAATGTGGGTTTTTTAAACTTAAACAGAAAACACAGTAATTTGTTTTACAACATCAGTGCTACAACCACTGCCTTCAAATTCTGTTCCAAATACCCACATGCTGCCTAGAGAGATCCATTATTTTGTTTTCATAACTTTGGTCTCCTCTTTCTGTGAGAAAATCCAGTAAACAAATTAATTTAGAAATGAGAATTAATTTAAGGAAAATATTTGTCCCAAGACCAAGCCACAATGCAGGCTTTTGAAACAGACTAAATGTGTTTGTTCTTTGGCTTTAACAAGAGTAGCTACACGCATAATTTCCCAATAATTTGATATTTAAACATGGTCAGAAAGAGCCAATCAAACAATGGTTTATCCTCAAGCAGAATTGCTGCTCTGCCAAGGGAATGAAGCAAATCAAACCTTTCCAAGGCAGGTACCTTTTAGAGGGTGCAGAGCAAAGGCATCTAGAACTTTCGCATGCAAGAAGGGGTGTGAGACGTTGACAACGCAGAAAAATCCTGATATTTTATTTGACCAAAAACTCAAGTCATCAGACGCTGTTTGCAAACTGAAAGCACCTTGTTAAAACACACAACACGTCCAAGGCTTTATGAAAACATTTTCTTGTATTTGCAGCGAGGACAAGTCAAGTTATCTCAGATTACCCTCTGCTGAATGGACCAAGTCACTAAACTGGCATTTGCATTGAAAGGCTTTTCACAGGGTTTTCTGTCAGGCCTTTCAAACAGGGATGAAATGAATGAGGGCCAGCTTACAAATGATGCATTGTTGAATGTATGTGGGAGCAAACAGCCACCATTGTGAGTGCAGGTGGGAAAGAAAAATGAATAGACAAGGAAGCTCATGGAAACGAAGACTCTCATTATTGATGGTCTATGTGCATGTCTTTAATGAAGCTTACCCAATAAAAGATATATTTTCCCCTTATCCTCCTCTTTAAAAATTAATTATCCTTAAAAATATCCAATGGTGAAACATCTCAGATTATACATGCTTTTCTTTCATCATTACACTACTAATTTAGATCTAGAAATATCTTCCTAGAAGTATCTCACAGCATTTAAATATTTCAAAACTCAACTAAATCTCTTACAAAATTACCTTCATGGTTTTATATTCAGAAGGGGAAACTCAGGCATGTTACCAACAGGATGCAAGAATGACAACTTAAAAAGAAAGCACTTTTTAACTCCAATATTTCAGCTAAGGAATTAAACATCAGCTTTCATTTTATCCTTACTCAAGTAAGATGCAACCACATACCCTAATGCCAAATGTTTATACAAACAAGAACAAAAGCAGAAGCACAGATGCTTCAATGCACTGCATAGAAAATATTATCTTCCTGTCACAACCTTTTTTTCTGTAAATAGTCTTAAATAGTCTTCTGCCATATTTTTCACAGCTGCTTCATTAGTTTTCTCTCCTGTTGCTTGGTGGCAGCTTTCATCCACGTTTTCCTCACTGAAAAGACACTTCAAGTCTTATTTGAAAAGATTTCTTTGCTATTCTGTTGTCCTTCCCCAGCTTTTATTTTAGAGTAGAACACACTTAAGCAATATTTTACACTGTCATTTCTGGATCATCTACCAATCTCTAAACATTTAATTTTGCAAGTTGTTTGTATTTACTGGGAAAATGCTTAATTCTATTAATTTTCAACTCATAAATTGTATCTTGGTTCCCTAAGAATATCATTACCTTCATTTGAATCTTGAAAATTGCTTTTTTCACTCCACATCACCAGAGATCTTAACCACTGTATAGTTTCCCTCCAGGTTAATAAAATTGGACAGTATGGGGCCAGGAACAGATTCCCAAGGGACTTTAGCAGAAATACATCTGTAATACTGAGACACTTGAGCAACTACCATCAGAGAACCAAAAGGATCTTTACTACATCAACGTGTACACAGTAAATCCTGCAAGGAGAAATAAACACTTTACTGAGCTTTTACTTCCTGTAGAAGAATCTACAGATCCTTGAACTTAAAGGTCTAACCCAAAACCGATGTCAAGAAGAGAGCACAGAGTGTGAATCCCAACTTCATTCCCCTAAGGTCTCTAAAATGTGAGGATTCAGGCATAGCTTTGCATACCTTGCACAACTCTTAAGTTTGTGTTAATTACAAATCTCATTTGCTGCAGATTATCATGCATTCCAGAGACATTATGCAAGTCTCATCTGGGACTAATGAGTGAGTATGAGATTTTGAACTGAAAAGGTTCTAACTTCAAGTAATATCTGATACAATTAGAATTTAATTAAAAATAAAAAAGCTACCCTGATTATAGTTTTTAAAACTATTTCACTGATTAGAAATAATTATTTATTTTTTTTTTACTCTTAAAATGCAGGTCTGAGGTTGAACATTCATCCATTCTTTGTTCTTTTTAATCACTAATACAACACTATCAGCCTTCTTCTGGAATTTCCCTAATGCTCCAAGATTTAGGCTATACCAATGTTATAGACGACTTGTCCAGATAAGTTTTAAAATGTCTGCCAGAAATTAAATCCTAATATCCTGAAGGAAACCAAAGATTAAAAATATTCTGCATCAACAAAGACTACTAGCAAAATGGAATTACCAGTTAGCTATATAAATTAGTACTTTTCCAAAACAAAAATAAGGCATTTTATCCTTCCTGAATTATTGGTAGTATCACTAGTTCTATGTTGTTGGATTTTTATCTTCTTATAGTTCCCTTTTTCCTCCAGACATACATACTTGTTTATAAAAACATGAAATGTACTCTATTAATACAATACACATATTTTAAACATAATTTCCATACATCATCTTTTTGTCTATTACCCTGAGGAATCTCACTGTGTCATTTTATGTTTCCATTCGTCGTTCCGAAAAAAAAAATACAAGTGATTTAAGAGAAATTTTATAATGTTCCATTTTCTCTACAAACTTTGTTTTGACCCATGAATCATGCTTTTTAAAATCGTAAGCATAAAACATTCTGAAAACACTTTCCAAGCATCAGTTCATCTCTCCAGCTCCTCTCCCCTAGTTCAGGAATCTCATCTGTTTTCAGCTGTACCTAGCTGCACTGAGAATCTGGCATGATTTCTATTGCTCTGGAGCTTTCTTTTTGGACATAAGTCAAAATCCTATTAGAACATACACTTTTTGAGTTCTGTCATGTTTTATTCTGTCTGATTTATGCACACTATAAAACGCCTTACATTGCATGTAAGGGTTTTGAACACAGAATTTGAAGTCCGTACAAGTGCTAAAGTTTGAGCTGGGAGGGCAGGGGACACCATGCACCACTGGCAATGTTACATCCCTAACATATGAAACCAAGTTGAAACCACTGGTGCTAAAGCCTTTTCTGCTCACCAATTTAACAGTAACAAAGACCTGAATAGTCCATTTTCTCATGTGATTCAGCAACTAGTAGGAAATAGTAACTATGTTTTTCTTTTATATTGTGAACATACAAGTAATTCTAGATCACTTGTTTCTACTTACTAGGAATTTGGAAAGAAGTAACATCATTTTATGTGATGGTAACTTCATTGCTTTTTCACCTACTTTGTCTTTCTTAATAAGGTCATAAATTTACTTTTTTTCCACACTTCAAATCCAGGGACCGAAATAGCCATATTTTAGTTACCACTTAGTCAAGATTAAATTTAAAAATGAGCGATTCCAATTAATCTTAAGAATAGGAAGAAGAATAATTAGACTCCTAACACTGAGTTTAGCAGTTACAAGATTTCTTTTCACATTCTGGCAGGCTGATGATTACCTTTCTTCCTTTTGACTCTGTGCTCTAGCCCAGTCCATACATTCTCAGAGCTGCAGTCATCATTTCAGAGAGGTTCTGATATACCTAGAAGACCCATTTTTTTTAACACAATTTCCCTTCTATGCTTGGCAGAAATCACAAGTTGTACAGCACCATTCTTCCACAAAATAGGAACCAAAATACATAAGCACCCTGTGTGCCCCTGCTCTGTCAATGATTCACATCAAGTGACATCCTCTATTCATTGAGCAAAAAAGAGATCCAGAATATTTGGGACAATTTTCATGTTTCCTCCGAGGTCTCTTGAGAGATCCATTTGTCTATAAATGCTGGAGGCAGAGGGTTGTTGAGTTTTTTGAGGGTTATGTAGCTTTTTACCATTGTTCATTAAATATCACCTACAAGTCATAGGCAATCTGTTTTCTGAGAAAGCTATTCTTCACATCCATCAGAACAATTTCTCCTATCACCACTCTCCCAGAAAAGACTTCTTTTATTTAATTAAATACAAAAAATCAAGTAAGGATTATGTGTTTTCTGGGCGTGTGACCTGGCATGATAGGGCTGAAAGTGGAAGCCTTTATACAATATCACTATACAATGCATCAATTATTAGTCTTTATTACTAGAAAAAAAAAAAAGTAAAAATAAAAAAACAAAACCTGCCAACACTTCCCACTTTCCTTACAGAACAAAAAATATTGCAGAAGTTGCAAACAGAAGCCATGCCCTAGATTTATGCTACAACTGTACCAGGCAAAAAGTCTGCATCCAAACAAGCCTCTCAGACCTTCCAAACACCCTTCAATCTGCTTCCCTGCAAATCCTGCTGGCTAGCTACATTCACCCAGAAGCTACACTCAAAAACAGCCACTTCAGTACACCTAGTTTCAGCCAACACTGTTGGCACCACAATGTAAATAGTACTGTTTTGTCTGTACTCTTCAAGGTCAGTAAACAAGGTCCAAACTCAAAGAGGGAGTTTTTAACACTTTGTAAACCAGATGCAATATTTTAATAACCAAATTAGTCTGATAAAAATTAGCTGGAAAAAAAAATTAAGTTCATTTTAATGAAAACACATCAGAACTTCTAAGCTCTTCAGTTCCAAGCTCATAAATAGCCCTGTTTTTCTTGCCATTGAAATATTATGCATTTCAGATAGACATGACTCACAGATTTTATTATGCTCCTTCAGATCGTGTGCACACACACAGTCCCTTTATCTGTAACCTTTGCAGTCAGGAATTCACTATGAATTCTTTGTTTGCTACTACAGCTTAAATGAAAAGTGTTATTTCATTACTATACACAGTCCAGATTGTTTAAAAAAATTAAAATCTTTAATATGCATATCATGATATCTCTAACGTATGCCTCCCACCTCAGAATTACAGAGAACAGCTCAGAAAGAGATTGAATTACTAAACAAAATGTTGAGCACCCTTGTCAGATTAACAAGCAGCAAAACTAAACTGTGAAGATCCAACAGCACAAGAGTGTAGAGCTCCTCTTCAACACAAGTTAATGAGAAGTATATGGAAGTGACACTCAGGAACCCATAAACTTGACAGTAGGTGACAAAAAATAGAAAGGACTTTGTAATCAAGTCTGCCATCTGTTTTTGTAGCTTTCTATGTCATTTACATAAGAAATAGATAAAACATTTAAATCAGAACTTCAATGGATTGCATGTTAGTGGTACACCAGGCACTCCTCATATTGGTGATATCAGTGACTCACTGGCATGAAGCACCTGGCATTAGCAGGGGTAGTAAGGCAGCAGTCAAACATCAACAGGTCTTCATCAGTCCTAGGACCAGAAATTCTCCTCCTAGGTGTAACCAACTCTTACAAAGCCTGCATCTCAAAATTAAGACAGAAATTAGATGCAAATTGTCTTTAAAAATGGGTTCATGATTACCTTAGATCAATAAAATCATATTTAGTAGGTTAGTGCTTAGCTGGAGGCTAAATATTAACAATGCAGAGACATGCAAGTTCAATTTGCTAAAAATTAATCCACTACTGGATTAGCAAATATTTGATTATTTTGTGCAGCTACATAAACTAAAAAACCAATCACCATCCTACACAAACAAACATACACAAAAAAGCAACACAAGAAACAGGCAGAAGCAAAGGAAAAAGCAGGCCAGCCCTTCAGCTACATGTCAGTCTCAGCTCAACAGTGCAAGCACTGTAGTTCATTGCTTTAAGCTGACACAAAACCTGTCAAGTAGCAATCAAGCCATTGCTTCTACCCTAACAATTCTTGTGCATCTTTCAAATGCCTGGAACAAATCCATCTGAGAGTTAACCAAGCAAAACAAAATGTTTTACGTGCCACGCCTGCTCCCTAATCTTGTTCAACAAGTGGACATACAGCTCCCCTTACTTGTGGGCTGAGTGGCTCACAAGGATACATGAATTTTTCACTCACTTATTCTCCTTCCATTTCTTTTACCATGTGAACCTCAGACAGCACTGAAGAACTCCAGCATCAAGCCATCCTGGTGGTTCTTGTGAGGGGACACTACACTGAGTTTGCCATAAATACACCATAACAGTTTGAAAATAAAACAAAACTAAAAATCCCCACCATGATATCAACAAAAAGAAGAGCACTTCTTCTATGACCTTTACTGAACATTTTGAATATATTTGTCTTTTAAATGGGATGTTTTCAGAGTTATAAACACTATGGTTCATTATAGCTTCCATGATCCTTGGCCCATAATTAACCTCAGCTACATTTCCACTATACGTGATTGATCATTGTTTTTAGTAAAGAAGCTTGTTGTTATTCAGGATAATATAAGGCTACCTTAGTAACAGAAAGACAGTAATGTCTCTGTATAAATTTTTTCCATCACATTTATGTCATTTGTTTCAGAATTTGTCCTTGTCAGTATACAAAATGAGATAGGGATCATTCCAGCTAATGTAACAAGGCACTTCAGAAGATGAAAACAAAGGCAGACACCAGTAAATGCACATGGAAGAACAAATTAAGCTTAGTTCTTCTAAACATTTTTATCACCATATTGTCTACTTTGACTTTAGAAAAAAGGATCCAACTCCTTGTTTTGTATTTTTTTCTATTCTAAACCAAAGAAATACATTCATAAGAACATACAACATATTTCTTTATATGTGAAAAACTTCAAAACAGTTTAATAGCAAAAGTACCATATTTTAAAAAATGTTTTAAAATATAAAACTTTGCTTTGAATTTCCATTTTCCAGTGATTCAATGCAACTGATTCTCTAAGTTAGTCAACTTAAATTCACTACCACAAATACACCACTTGATATCACTGGGACTAATCAATTGCAAATTCAGTCACTGCAATTTTGTGGAGAGTGAAGTTATCTGCAACATTACACTGTTAAGCTACAAGTGGTAAGTTTCTTGCTGATGGAAATGGCCACTTCACCAGCACTCACACAGAACAGTAGCACTGAGACTCATTTGCATGTACTAAAAGATGGCAAAGCAGTCATTGGTTTTTGACCTGCTTTGGTTCGTAAGGTTTTTTTCAATTTAAACATAGAGCTTAGGCTGAGCAATTTGTCACACATTCTAAAATACCAAAACATCAGCATTATGCTCCAACTACTCTTTTTCTGCCTAAATTACTATATTTAAGGGAGCAGTTCCCTGTTCTAAGAAAGATGTAGATTAGAATAATTTAGCAGTTTTCTATGATTCCTTGCAGCATTTACTCTTGAATAAGCAGAAGAGGCAATTTACAGAAGGACCTGGAAATGACTACATTACGCCACTTTCACTGAGTAGAAGAGAAAGTAAATTCATCACATGGGGTCATCTGCCTCATTAGCACTACAGTTTTTCTGGGTTTATTCCATCTGGAGTACAGCAATTCTTGCTCCTTTCCTATTCTGCAGCATATTACCAATGTCTACGTTATGTTGTCAGACATATGCAGGTGGCTGTCATTGGCATCAGTAGACACCAGCTTTTATCCAAGGGAAACACTGATTTTGATGAACAGCAAATAAACTTCATTCTTTGTTCTTAATTTAACAGACAGGTGTGGCTTTCATCAGCATTCAGTAAGACCTACCTTGTAAACACAAGCAGAAAAAAATTTCATTAAAAATACATACAAGTTTGTGCTTCATTTATGTACTGGAACAAGCAGAAAAGCAAAGCAATCACCAGAACTGCTGCTTCCAGCTACACTGAGATTCTCAATTGATGCAAGCCGCAGTAAGTCCAGCTAAGTCAAAGCAATTATTTGCTCAGTGCAGCAACAGAAGCTTACAGCAGCTGTTAACATGACCATTTATCACATTCTCTGAAGTTGTACTTTCAAAATGCAGTACTTTCAAAAAATATTTAAAGTACAATTAAAGGAAGGCATTTGTTACATTTTTGTGTGTGTTACACTGGCATTGACAAAAATTCAGAACCACCAGCATGGCTGAGAAAGAAAGACAAGTCAAAATAAAATAAGTAGTGGACCTACAGTGCAGCTGTGGGGTAGACAGGTGACTTAGGGTAAATGACCTTGTAAAATCTGAAATTACTGCTGCCTCTTAGTAATCGATCTTTGATCCAAAAGCACTTTTACATTAACTTTTTGAATCCCTCAAAGTATCTACCAAAAAAAGCTTCCTGTATCTCTCCAATTACTGGGTCACAGAGACACAGCCCGGATGCAGAACACAGCTTAACACACAGAAAAATCCCATAAAAGCTCTCAACACTGGAGCAGAATATGACTTGCCTGTCTATTGCACCTGGATAGGACAGGCACTGGACTACAGAAGAGCACTGCCCTCTGGGCAGGAGAGCTAAAGCAGGTTGTCAAGGTGTGAGGTATGTTATTGCAAAGACTTTGGAAAAGAAGATTAATCTGGGTTTGGAACATTTGCCGTTGTTAAGTGCTTGAGAGGAACTCAATTTGCCAATATGAATTTTGTCCTGTAAAATCTCATCTGTAAAAGACACACAAATTCCATCTCTTCTTCACTTCTGAGGATGGAGGACTGCATTTCTTAACCACAGAAGACCAGACTTCAATGTCACTTGTGTATTACAACTGCAACTGCACAAAGGTTTGTAAATATGGGGTTTAAATACAGCTTAAAAAACAAAAACAGAAACAAAAACTCACCCTTTTAATGTGCTGTTCAAGTCACTAAATCTTACTTAAGCTCTCATAGAAATAACACTCAAGATTGCAAAGTGCAAACTGAAAATCTGACTAGTCTGCTTGCATTTTGCATATCAAAAGTCAGTAGACTCACCCAAATTTCATCCATATCTACACACATACAGAACGGCATCACAACATGCTCAGATTACAGCAAGGGCATGAATTCCATCACATACAGCAACCTTGTCAGTGTGCAGATCCCAAGGACTATTTATGACTGCAGAGGCCAACAGCAGAAAAAGATAAAGACAAATACTTAATCAGGTCGAAAGCAACAGGCTTCATTCAATTACACAGATACCTACAGCCACCACTTCCTCTTCCTACACCTTGCTTATTCTTTGTCATGAAATCACATTCTGGGACAACATGATATGTTCACTTCATGATATATGCACCAACTGTATTTAATTTTTTAGAAGTTGGGCTAATCTTGATGAATTTTCCAATAACTCAGCAGTTACACTACAGAAGATGCCTGTATCTAGCATATCTTGAAACAAAACCACTCCACCAAACCACACCCAACATTCCCATCCAATTCTTGCTGGCACCAGATATACTCAGAAGACATAGGCAGATGCGCTCCATTGCTATATCATGGATTATAGAAGATAATCTATTGCTAATTCCTTCACTAGGCCATGATAACAACAGGATCCATCTAGATTTCCACATTGAAATTCAGAAAATTTGTCTTCATATCTGGGACACCAGCACTTTTTTTTCCCCCAATTTTTCCTTCTACAGATAAATTTTTTTGTCAAAAAATGGTGATAGGAACATAGATTCAAATGAGAACCAACCATAATAAAAGCAAAGACCATAGAATATAATCTTAAGATCTATACAGTTCTTTTAACATATTCAAAACAACAACCTGATATTCCAGCCTTGGCTAGATTGACATTTTATTGCCATATGAAATTTGTGTATGTAAATTTTTCCTTCCTCATACTCCCACTATTCTTATTTTTGGTACTCTCTAACAGTAGGCCCAGCAAGTTCTGCCCATCCGAACTCCAGTACACATATATTTTAAATCCAAAATGCAGCATGTACCTGATACATGCTTTGTTATCTGTACTCCATTCTTAATGGCAGCTGCAAGAAAATGAATATGAATCCAGATGAAAAGTGATCCATTTCCCCTCCCCACATCCACAAATTATTCCCCACTTTCCCAAGGAAAATGAGGGAAAGAAGGAAGGCTACAATAACCGCCTATAGAATTAAAACACAGTTTACACATTACTCTTGGTGGTAGCACTACCACAAGCAAACAGACTTCTCATTGATTTGTAGTAAGAGTGAGGAAGATGATAAATTCACAGTAAATTCATCATTGCAGGAACAAGGAACACACTTTTTTTTTGTCAAGGCAGAAGACTTTATTTCTGGACTGGAAGTTGTCTGCCTTCCTTTCAATTATCTTTCCTTGGTTTTCCTCACCATTGTTGCCCATATATCTAAAAATGAAAAAATTTCTTCATAGGGAAGTCCCTTCCTCTTCTCCCCCTCTCCTAAACACTCATAGCATTGATTTGGCCTCTACTATTTAGCAGACACCAACACAGTAGTAATTTCTACTTTGCATTAACAATAGAGAAGAAAGAAAAAATATATTTTTCAAATTTATCTCTTCCAGTTGTTTAACACTACCTCTTCTAGAACCACCACAGCAAACAACCAGCCTCCCAGCTAGGCTGGCAAAAGCGGAAAAAAAGTAAAAAGGGAAACAAGACAAAGAAAAAAAAAAAATCAATTGAACACTCAGTAAAATTAACTACTGTGTAGTATGAAGTGGGACTAAAACATCAACATCTACCTTTAGAGGCTGACCTAAACATACAGAACAGAAAAGTAAATACTGAAGCCCTTTCCTGTTTTGGCTACCATATAACAAACTTGTATTTGGCTACCATATAATCAAACTTGTATTTGCCATCTTTCTTATACTTGATTCAAAATAGGGAAACCAGACCTTGAATCCTATTCATCCAGCTGCTGAGATAATTGAGCAGAGACAGTCAAGTGATGAACAGGAAGCAATGTCAACAGTTACATTTTGTCCTGTGCTATTTATGCAAGGAATAGATATTAGCAAAATGAGCATTTTTCTGTCCTCACTGAAGGAACAAAAGTGATGTGATGAGAAGTCAATGAGCAACTCGTTAGGGTACATAAAATGCTTTAAACAGCACTGCATCAAGCATTATGATCCCATCTCCACATTAATTCAAAGTCTAAGAAAAGGTTTTAACATAAAAGAAAAAAACTATTAAAAAATGGTTGTTCTTAGCCAGCACAGTCTCCACTAATGAATTTGTTGACAAAAGCTCCTGTTGGTTTCATTGCTGTTAGTTCTACAGTCAAGTGAGCCAGCTGGACTCTGTTCTGACTCATGCAGCTTCATATCTAATTAAGTTTCATTTATGGAATCAAACTCCTCCAGTGGTTATAACCTTGCTGGAGACAGAGAATCATTAACTAGCAAAAAACTTTTTATGAGTATGTATGACATACAAAAATACCTACTGTTACTGTCACTTTTCAAAGCAAATATGCAATACTAGGTCATTCAACAGTCATTCTAGGATCTGAACCATTCCTTAATAATTATATGGCTCTGTATAGCTCTTTCCCAGATATTTATTTTGGCACCACAGTTGGCCCTTCCTTTATACATTCAGCAGCTGTTATTCTGATAACTGAAGAGTTAATGAAAGCCATTAACAAAAGAGGTAAAGGTGCATTCATTATCCAAAATACTGTGAAAAGTTCCTAGTTTTCAATTCAACAGAAATAAAAAGACAGATATTTATATATATTTGTACTATAATCTGTACAAATCAGCTTTCACTCATTTCTGGAGGCAGTGCTGGAAAAGTAGTTTTAAAGTAGTTTTAGCAGTTTTTCTAGCTGGAAACTTTTATTGTCCATTTGTGATCACAAGCAACCTAATATATTCCTAATGAAAAAAGTCATTTTTTCTTCCCAAATAAATGAGTGACAATTGCAAGAATAATACAGCATTTACTAACTTTTTAATTCTCACTCCTGAATTTCTTAGCCAGGAAACAGTAGAAAACTAATTGATAGCTAAATGTGCACATAATTTCCTGTAAAAATAAATTAGCTCTGATATCTCTCAAAGAAAGAAAAGAGGTGGGTGATAAGGAATGGTAAAAAGTCAATGAGATCTCATTTTAAAATAAATTTTATCAAGTTATCCACAGTCTCTGGTGTGCTGCCATTTTCGATATTGTATTGGGAAAATTAAATTATGGAAAACTGCAGAGTTCTAAAGTTGCTAGAATTATCAATTAAGGAAGACAAATAAAAAAGAAAATAAATGAGAGAGAAAAGAAAAAAAAAAAAGAGACAAAACTAGGAAAAACAAATTCACCCTGGCTTTAAATTAAAGCATGTTGTAAAGTCTTTTGTCGACAAGATCATTAACTAGGTCAGCTATCCAGGACTTTGATTTTTAATAAATTTCAATAATATTTAAAAAACTGCTAAGAGTAATAGCCTAATTTTGGTCCTTCAAATACCCTTGATGCTGAAGTTTTACAAAAATGAAGTATTTCGCTTCTTTTAATTTCACCAACAAAATTAAGGTGCCTACACTAAAGTGCAACTACTATGAAAATAAATTAATCTACAAATAACTTCAGAGACCCAGCATTCCAGATTCTTCTTGAAACATCTTGCTAGGTTGTTTTACCACCCATTCCTAACTATGTGTCAAATTAAAAAATAAAAAAAAAGAAACTTATAGATATAGAAAAGAATTTTGATAAAGGATAAGTTTCCTTATTATTATTTTTTAATTCCTTCCAGAGTATTATCTGAAGATCAAACATAATTTGTAGCAATAAGACTTAATCTCAAAACCATATACTTTACATTTTATCAGCATAATCCTTTTATATCCCAGGCTATACATAGACATTAAAGTCATCTACTAATTAATCACATATTAGTGACAAGACACATATCTGACTGAGCCAAAAGACTAGCCAATACAGTCACACAATTCTTTATCACCTTTTCACAGTCAGCTCCAAGTTACACAGACTCTTGCTAAGATACGGAGAAGTCTAATATAAAAGCTACATCCTATGACTGACAAGTGAAAATACTACACTCAAATATTTTAATTATTTCTTTTTTATAAGCTGGATGAGTCATGGCATGATATGTCTTCATGCAAGAAGTATGAACTGAATCTAGAATCTGGAGTACACCTGCCTTTTATGTGTTTTTATTTTAATTAATATTATTATTACCATTACACAATTTCGTCTGAAGGTAACTTGTCTTTGGTCTTCATAAATTCCTACTGCTTGATGCCGACTAATTAGACCAAGTACATACTTTAATACTTCAAATAAGAAGCTATACCTTATGGTTGAGTGATAAATATCCAGAGGCACTAAAAATATTCTTACAATTGCAAAGAGCTGTTTGTATGAGTGCCAATTTACCTTGTTTTTCTTATGTCTCTGAACAAGGCTCTCCTTTTTATTTCATGATTTTCCTCTTTTATTGCAGAGTCTTCCTCATTTACAAGGTAGGACATTAGGAAAATACCTTTTTTATTGTATATTTAAATTATTACTAGTGTTAGCAGCTTACCTTTTTTCAAATGCGAAGTTGAATAAACTTTGTCTTAAATCATACTGTGACAGCAAAAATCAGAAAGCATACCACAGTACAGGTATTAGGGTGAGAAATGCATATTACTGGGAAATGTTAGCAATAGATTAGCTACAGAAAGGAAAGATGATCTAACTAAAGATAGGGACTACAAAGATCTGTATTTAATGGCAGAGCTGCTTTGAAGATAATCTAGCCATGAACTGGCACATTTTGAACTTGGAGAAATTGCTTTAGAGATAGAATCGCTGACACCAAGAATAGTCCAGAAATATTCTTGGTACACAGGGCTCTTGGGAAAGGGCTGTGTTGAGCCCAGACTGCTGGGACAGTTGCATGGGCTTCTTCTGAGCATCCAGGAACCAAACGGCTGAAGATTCCAACAGTTACAGCCTGGAAATTTGGCTTAACTAGAGGAGAAGTTAGAAGTACAGAGGATTTTGCATTTGGGAAGGGACCTGGGCAGTATCACCAGCAGAACACAGTGACCTGCTGTGTAAGTGTTTCAAGGGAGCTGAAGGCTGAGAAGGAGAGAAGCATTGCTCAAGGCTCTGCCAGAACACAGTCCATCAAAATCACCAGCCGTGAGGAGTGCCAGATGAGGCCAAGTTCTTCACCAGGTCATTATGTTACAATTGTCAGGAAATACTGGCACTCAGTTTTAGTCTTCAGGCCAGTACAATAAAGTTTATCAACCAAGCAAACAAAGTAGCTGACAAGGTGAGACTGAAGCAATTCTTCCTAATTTATTATAGGCCAAGGCACAGTATTACCAGTAGCGGGCACATTTCAAGAAGGGATCAGCTGTTGATGTAGAAATTCTGTAGTGTTGAAAGTCAGGTTTTTCCCAGATATTCTGTATTAGCATTGTCGTTGGGGATCCTGCATTCCAGAAACCATAGACTGATATTGTTTTTATTTCCATCATTTGGATGGTAACAAGTCCGTTACCCATGTGACAGCAGCAGGGACCATTTAGATAACCTAGTCTGAGGTTACTGGTGAGAGAAGGGATGGTGAGTTATTGACTAGGTCATCATACACTAAAAATCATTAGATAAGCTTTTTTTAGGAAGGTAATAGCATTTCCTTAATTAAGACATCTTAAATTATTTCTGATAGTCAGAGTCAACATTCCAAATGAGGAATCCCACAGTACTCTGGTCTGTTTACACCACCAAGTGAGATAGAAGAATAAATAAGCAACATTGACATCTGTGTCACAAATGTAAACGCCTCAAAAGATTCTTTTTGCCAGCACCAGCAGAGAACCATTGGTGTTTCTGAGGCAGAGAAACCTGTTGCACTAGAAGTAAAATCAAACTCAGCAAGACATAATTAATATTCAAATGCCTTGAACACATACATAAGGAAACGAAAACAGCACAACCAGCAAGAACTGATAAGTACCGTGTGACATTGTTACACCAATAATTATATAACCAGCAGCCAGCATTTCTAACCAAGCTAAACGTAAATAGAATTAATTGCAAAGGGGAAAACAGAGACTTAGTGCAGAGTTACAAAAACAAGATAGAGTAAGACGTGTGCAAGTAGCAAAATCCCAAAGGTAACCAAAAGATGTCAGACAGTAAAGATATTCTGCTGAACTATTTTGGATCTCCTATACACATGGGCAAGATACTTAGTGAAGCTAGCCAACTATATTCTCATTTTGGGAAGGTCTATTTGGTTTTCTAGCCATTACTATTATGGCACTGTGACATGCACACTCTCAACACCAGAACTCCTTTAATGCAGAAATTCCTGATTAAGTGTGAACTTCATGAAGAAGCACAGCATCAAAAAGCATCAAAGTGAGTGGAAAAGAAGCAAGTAAAGAGAGTTAAGAAATCACTTATTCTAGACTGAAAAACATTCATCTTTATTTGTGCCTCCAAATGTTCCAACATAAAGAAAAACACATACTCTATTGCCTGACAGATGTTAAAGTCCGTGATCCAGGCTGTGACAGATCCAGATTCAAAGTGCTGCTTTGTCTCAATCAGACCAGAGATTGCCTGGATTTTCTCAGATATCCCAAGCCAATAAACTACTCAAGAGACTGTGAAAACACAGATTCTGTATTCCTCTTAAAGCTGTTGACAAAGTAGTAAAAAAAAATCCCCATCAAAACTTTTTACTTAACTAAAAAGTTTTCTAGAAAGAGTTCAATGCAATTTTTAAATGAAACTACTAAAAAAGATACATAGTGTTTACTCAGTGCAAATGAATAGAACAAAAAGCTTCAGACCATTTACAATGAGTTTTCCTAAACTGAAGCTTATCTCATCCAAAGCCTTTGAAGTATATTTAGTGTGCTTGATACTTAGTGATATTCTATAAATAGTTATATACTGAAAGATAATTAGGTAGACAGTTTACTCTTAGTTAAATTCTAACTATTTCTAAATTTAAAAATCTCTCATGACAACTGCACAAATTAACTAAATGTGACAAGTCCTTTCTCATCCTTTACATATACAGTGCATTTCCAATTAGTCCTAAAGAGAATAAGTACTGTAAAGGACTAAAGTGAGAATTAGAACCAAAAGGGAAAAAAGTTCTTATGAAGGATGAAATTTGACTGAAATGTAGGAAAAAAAAATCTTTTTTTTTCCCCCTTTTCTATGAAGTAATTTTTATGACCTGGCCTAAACCTTCTGAGCAATAGGACTTGACAAAACACATCAAACAGATTGTCAAACCACCTCTCACTCCAGTGTGAAAGAATCCCAACACAAAGATAACTAAGGCAGTGAAGCTAAATCCATCTTGCTAAAAAGGTAACTTATGACTTTAAACTTATTAACCTACATTTAACAGACTGGAACACCAAGGGGTTGGTGATTTTCTTTATGAATTTGGCAAGGACAAGACACTTTGGGGACATTTTTTAGAATATATTTTTCTAAGGTAAAAGCACTACACAATGAACACATCAAGCCACTGCGGCTGCCAACATCCACGCTCACCTCTCATCAGGTATATTTTGGAGGGAAACCAATAAGCAGACATTGGTGAAGAAAACCCTAGTGCGCTTCAATGAATATTCATTACACCCTCTAATTTATTATCATGTTTACAGCCAAAACTGCAGAGCAAATTACATTCTACATAAGGTCCCGAGGGGGTTTTCATTTCCACAGCTTGGACTGGTACCAAAATAAAGCACATCAGAGAGAAATTGCAAAGAGAGCCATTAATATTTAATGGACTACTAACAGCAGTGCTTCTCATGACAAAGTCACAGGGCAGAGGAGGGAAGGATCATTCAGAACTCTGCTCCACCAAATGCTTCTCATTAAGCAAACTGAATTTAAACAGACAAACAGGTGGCTTTCTAAACAAAAAAAAAAAAAAACAAGCAAACCACGAGAAATTCCCTCCACAAAAAAAATAAAAGCTCCCCACAACAACTGAAAGAACAATCACTCAACATTAAGTAGAAATAAACAGCAAAAATTGGACCGAAGCGATAACAAAGTGCAAAGGAGAAATTAGCTAATGACAAGAGCAGAGCAAAATTTTGACTGCACAAAGAAGCATCACATGGAGAACACTCAAAATAATCAGTGGTTGACAAATATAAACAAGTCATAAACATGACAACTCTGAAATTCCCATTTCCGAGCACAGAAAAAGCTTCAAACTGCCTGTCCAAGAGAACAGAATTAAAACACGGAAAAACAAGAGTCCAGCAGCCAGCAGAACTTTTACAGCATTAGCACAGATGGTATAAACTTGTAACATCTCTCTAGTGATTCAAACAGGATGGCTACAGCAGCACAGACACTGCAGATGGCATGACAGATAAGGATACTCACAGAGTCTAGATTCATTTTCAAAACTGAAAGCAGTTACAGTAATGTCACTTAATACAGCTCCTCAAAGCCAATGAGGAAATCCCAATTACTGTTCCTCTAACACCAGGTAAAGTAGCAGCCATACGAATACAGTTTTGTTTTCAGACTCCAGCTACAGTTCCAACGTAGCCTCGGAACACTGACCAACAACTACTGTTCATCAGCTACTGGACAACCAATGGACAGCACCAATTTTTCCATAGGATAATTCTTTGTCTTTGTCCATGTCCCATTACTCCTGCACTGGGTGTTTTTAAAACCTTGATCCTTCCGGCTGCCTGACCCTGCAAAAAACAGACTCAGGTGTGCTTTTTTCATACTTGCTTAATTCAATCTTCCAATTATTCTATTCAAATCACTTTTGAGATATCATTACCAGTTTTCATTTACAATTCCTTATCACTTTCCATCTACTTTTTACCTTTCTGTGGAAAGAATAAGACTGACAACAGTACAAAACATTCTAAATTGAGTCAGTCAGTAGTAACTAAGCGAAAATATCTTCTAGGAACAGATCAGAATTCACATCATATTCCTGTCTCAGATGTTTAATATTTTCTCTAGGATGCAGTTTTCCAGACTATATTTGGTTTAGGTATCAACTGCTACAGCTGCCAAGGGAACTAACAAAATAAAGACACAGAGGTCAACACCAATTAGCAATGTTGGTCTTTGTCTTTTTTGTCATATCTTTTTCTGATGATACCATAAAACCATAATTTGAAGGAAAGAGTATTAACCATGAGGGCATTTTCTACGTTACCCTTCTCATTGAAGGTTCCAAAGCATTATTATGCTATTTTTGTGCTTGAAGTATTCTTCCAGAAGGAATTTAATCTCATAAATGTATTTAAATTGTGATCTATGTTGGGTAAAAATAGCAAAATAAATCCCCAAAAATTAAGTGTTTCAGTCGCGTTACAGAAGTAACTTTTATTCTTGAAAATAATAGTTCATAAAAGAAAATTACATAAATAGCAAAATAAACATTGCAAAATCATTTGAAGAAATTCAGTTTTAGATTTACAAAAAACACCAGATGGAGTCAGAAGTATAAGTCCTATCAACTTTCATCACTGAGGTACTAACAGAGACAACATTATCAGGTCTCTAAAATTCTGGCTTTCTGTTTTTATATTACGGTGACCTTACATTGAACCCTACCCTTTATTATCAACTTTAGGGCCACAAGGACCTCTTACTGAGGCTACTTTTATAGCAATTTCTCAGTTGAACGAGCCCTTTTTCACCCAAGCCTCAGAAGTCAAAGAGTGTTTCTTTGGCCAGAGGAGCTAATACAGACCAGAGCCTGAAGAGCTGCTAACTCAAGCAGCAACAAGAAAAAACCCAGTATAAAATACCAAGAAAGATGTTTTTCTTCAGAAGAGCTGGGCGTAAATGAGCAATCTTGCCAAGCAGGAATGCTTTTGCATTAACAGACAAGAGGTGACAGACAAAAGTAGTTCATCCCTAGGCAGAGGAGATGAAAATCCCTGAGCTCCCTGGGGTTTATAGACACTAGGCAGTAGAATTGTCTGTGTTCATTCCAAGCCAGAAAACTTCTTTGCTCCACAGACTTTAAAAGCACATGGTATGGAGCCAATTAAAAGATACAAGAGACTCAAACCTGCAACTCCCCTAAATCATGAGCTGGAGAACAGGTGCAACACCTGAGATATTCTCCTGGAAAGAAACAGGTGGCAGTGGACAGACAGCAGCCAGCATGGGAATCAGCATTCAGCCTGTGCTTCCCACACTCAGCCAAAAAATATGAATAATGCAGGAAAATGAGAAAATTCAAGACAGCGGATTAGACCATCCATCTTCAACCTTATAATTATCTTTCCTTCTGAATAATAATTTTTTGGAAGGGGAAAGAACTAGTGAACA
>JAWWMU010000237.1:20398515-20413391 GCA_035048155.1 Cinnycerthia olivascens
AATACTAGAATGTCAAATTCTCAGATAAGAGATCAGCAGTAAGTTAATATATAGAAATTTAGCCCTTCAGAGTGAGAATCTCATTTACTGTTAGATAGGTATAGCACACAAAAGGAGCATTCGTGTATAAGGCATTGTTCTTGGACAAACAACAAATTCTTGGGAGAGCTACACAAATCTAGGTCAAGATTAAGAATTGGAAAAACGTTTGAAACAGATATGGAATAGAGGCCTTTTCTAGCACCACATTTCACTGTGATTGAAAACAGTCTGATGTAGCCTGACTGCTGATACACTGAGTAGAATTTGATATTGAATCACAGATAGCCGTACACAGAAAGCTCACCGTGTTCAACCCCAGATGAGTACATGTGGAGGACAAACTATGATTAATGCCCAAAGTCAAAGTTGACAGCAGCTATTACAGAGTGGATTACACAGCAACCTAACGTAATATTGCCAGACATCACCCTCAATCAAGCCTCTCTCCTGAACAAAGTGATCAACACTAACACCATTGCTGTGCCATTATACCAGACTCATAAGCTTTCCATTCCCCCACACCATTTAAATGTATAAAGATGATGGCTCCTGGCCATTTGGAACACCGAAAGTTCAGACTTGCCTGAACACTGCTAAAGCTTCTAAAGATTCACTCTCTTGGAAAAATCTTAGCCAACAATATATCCCTCAACACCTACAGCTGAGAAACCATGCAGATGTCAGCAATGGATGCCCTGAGCTAGCATATCCTTGTGCACCAATGTGACAACTGCATTATAAACACCATTTTTTGTATCATACATGCTTAAGCAAGCAAAATAATTACAGATTACAGCCACATCACTCAATTGGCTAAATCTAAAGGAGAATTAATGCAAACAAGCTTTGGCAAAGCGATTTTATTCTGTATTCCCAAATGCAAGTTTTATTATTTTGTCTGGTCATATGCCAAAACATGTCACAAAGTATATCTAGAAACACATGGAAAATGTTCTGTAGCTAATATTGCCTAACAAGAGCTTGAATCAAATGTACCTAGTTTCCAAATGAAAAACATCTATAGCTCAGACTTGTTTTGATGACTTTTTTCTTTTGATTTGTTTTAATCATAAGATTACCATTTTAATTATACTTGAGTACACTACAGAAGCAGCATTTACTAAGATCAAAATTTTGTCATTGCTTTTCTTCAGTTGTTTAGGTCATAATTAGGAATAAATAGACTTAGAGCCTGGAATTCTTGAATTTTTTTTTCCTACTTTTTAGATTTGTTTTGGTTTATGAAATCACCCAGTGAAAATTAGAAAATTAAATTTGGAATAATTTTTGTGATGCATTTTGGAAAGAAAAGGAGGGAGGTCAATACCAAACAGTTAATAGGTGTCATACTCAACATTCAAGCTCATATCTTTACAAAACCAATTGCAATATACAAGTTGGCCTGCATATAAAGATCAATTTAAAATCATTTAACTTTATTAGGTTAGGCAACTAAATTTTCCAACTTACTTTAGCTAATCAATTTAAGGAAATATCTAGTGCCATAAATATGATTCACCATACTCTAAAATTAGATGTGCACATCTAAATAGTATAAATTATTTGAGAGAAACAATCTTTTCCCTTCCTTGACTTTATAGGAACAGGAGAAGGGATAACACTACAGCTTAGGCCAGATGGTAAACATTGAACTAGACCTGTTAAATGCCACTAATCACATCTGACACCATAATTATTTCAATACTGATAGCCACCTTCCGTCTTCAGACCTTCTGCATCATCACCACCACATCCTATGTGTGTAATATTATCCACAAAGTTCAAGTAGTGCAATCACATAAGCAAGATACAGTGATTTTGAAATGAACCTAACTGAAGTAAACAGCTCAACTGGCACTCATTTCAAGGATTTATCCCTAACTGCATTAAGAAAAACAGTGAGAGGCATTAACACATTCTCTGCCATAAGTATGTTCGAAAAACCCTTGTGATGCAGCACCAGTTGTGCTGAACATGCACTTAAATCAGTCCTTTACAGTGTAGTTAGTCCATAACATCATCGCCAGGCACAAGAACCTCTTTGTCACAGCAATTTATCAGCTTCCAGCAGACCCCTCCTTCCCAAGACAGCAAAGCCCAGAGCCCAAACTGCTGCCAAGTGCACAAGCACCTGCCTCAGCTGGGCTCTCCAAGGCAGGCTCAGCCCTCGTTCAGGCTGAGCATCAGTTTGCCAAATAGATCCTGACATTTTGCCAGAGGGGAGGGTTCCTACATGCTCTCTTACATGCCATCTCTTCTCCTGCATCTGCAAAACCTGCAGCTAGCCTAATGTCTCCAGCTGCTCCTACCTTTACTCCTCTCACCAGCACTCAAGCACCCAGAGGGCATCAACTACGTCTGAACACATTTAATCAGAGCAAACTCAGTTTGAGTTGCTGAAAATGGAAAGGCCTTCAAAACTCATCGACTTCTAACAGATAATGGATAATCATTATGAAATGGGAAAAGAGCTAGGAGTTACTGGAGTCTGCTACCCACACTGTCACATTACCTCAACTCCTTAAAATCCTTGGGACCTCTACCACTACTTTTAGAGCCTACAATAACTTTTAACCTTTAAAACCTAACAAAGGCTAAATATCCTTCTAACCCAATCCTGCCAGTATGCTATCAAATATTTAGTTCCTTTTGTTAGCTTACCTTAATTTCTTACAAAGCAGGTTCTACTGGTTTAAAGCACTTACATTTCAGGACTTCCTAGCCATTCATTAGGTTTCCCAGAACAGTTTCCATAAGCACTCCCATACTTTCATCAATGGTATAAGATGGGAAAAAAGTAGAAGATACTGATCCACAGATGAAGAAGAATATGGTAAAGATCTGTTCATCCAAATCATGGTATTGATAAATCACTACAGTTGTAAATCCTTGAAGTTTTAATAATTTATGGCAGGACCCAGAGTAGTTTTTCGTACTGCAAGCATTTAGTTTATCCAGACTGTGAGGATTCTTGACCCACTGTCACTTCCCATGTCACAAGAGAGTGAATTTGCTGCTGAGATGTGTCTAAGATAGAAACTACCACAGCAGTACTCCAGTTGTTTTCTCTGCCTTCAGCACTCCAGAAAAGAACTTCTATAACTTTGCATTGATTAGGCCAAAAGATTGCTTGGATAGACTTCCCTCAGCTTTCAAGTATGGATGGGTATAAATATTTATGAGGGCAGAAAAGCATATCAAAATCTAGTGAAGCTGTGAGACAAGTTTAAACAATGCCATTAAGGTTATGCTATCTTTCTCAACTCAGTAGGTTCAAAAAGCTACAAGAACTGGTTTATTTTCACTGTGGTGCAACAAAAGCATCAGAGAAAGTTAATATTAGTTACATAAGTGTGCACATCCTTGCTGGAAGGTTTAAAACACATGTAAGTAAAGTCATTGCCCCAAGACATTTCATTTTGTTTCAACAGAGCTGAAAATGGTGCTGCAACTATTCCTATGTTCTTTATATAAAGATGCAACAGCTGGTACTTAAAAGTTATACAAAAGCTGTATATAACAAGAAGTGTGTTTGAGGGGGATTTTGTTATTTCATGGTGTCCTGAATACCTTGCTAAGGAATACACAGTTAGCAGTCTGGTTTTCCTCCAGAAATTTCCCAGACTTGGCAAAATACTTAAACAAGAACACAAATAGGCTTCATCCATGCTCTAAATATGATCTATTTCAAAAAGGAAACATGAATCTATTTAGTATTCAAGATTACAACTAAATTTTAAAAAAATATAGATAGGTACTATCTGAGAATTTAACGTGAAAGAATCAAGTCATGCAAGATTCTAATTTGACCATACACTGACTATCTAAATTAAAAGGGAATATCAGAGATAATAAAGAGTCTTTTCTAGTAATTGCAAGCAAACAGTTTCAGATCAAATTAATTTTTTTCCTCAATGTAAGATGAAACCTAGTTACACCTTCAAAAATTTTAAGATCACCCTGTGTCTGTGAAGAAGGGTTTAAAAAAATCAAATTATTTCATATAAAAAAGAACCTTCATTTATGTTTGAGACCACTGGACCAACATCTTCAAAACAGTCTTCAGTGTGTTTGATTTCCACTTCAGAAAGTAGAGCAAACATGATAAAATAACGTGCTGTTGTTGAACATACCTTTTAAAACAAATGTTTTGGCTGGTTTTGTAAATAGTTACTTTAAAACAACAAAACTTTTTGCGTCATCCAATTT
Source organism: Cinnycerthia olivascens (assembly GCA_035048155.1). Taxonomy (NCBI): domain Eukaryota; kingdom Metazoa; phylum Chordata; class Aves; order Passeriformes; family Certhiidae; genus Cinnycerthia; species Cinnycerthia olivascens. The sequence goes on from JAWWMU010000237.1 coordinate 20,402,767, forward strand.
CAGTGTTCTCCCTCACTCTCACCAGAATAATAAATTTTAGTGTCACAGTAACACCACATTGTTTAGTTCAACCCTGAAGAATTTTGGGAAACAGGCCTTGCGTGAAAAAATACTTTACACAGGATGTTACACTAACTTCACCAGCTCCTGCTTAGCTTGCAAAAATTTATGAAAAATAGCACACAGTACTGTGGCTGCTGAAGTCAAAGTATTCTTTCCAAAAAAAAGAAAGTTATTCCATTTGATTCCCTCACCCTGAATGTTTTTGATTATCCAGCAGTCTATGGGATTACAAGGAGATGCAGAGTAGCTGCTTCCTTAACCTTCCTAGCTCAGCTGGTTTCATGACTTTTTTGGATACTGATACCCTAACAAAATACAGTAACCTTCAGAGATTATCCCCCTGCAAATTTTATGTAAACACAGCTCTTATTTTCATTGAAAACCCAGCTCTTATTTTCACTCAAATATTAGAAGTAGATAGGCTTGGGAGATTATTCTCCCCATTGACCAAAGCATTAAAGAGCATACCAGAAAAAAACATGTTATCTTAAAACCACGTAAGTAAGCTAGGCTGATATTAAGGTTCTCTGCTATGGTTTAATAGTACTGTATCAACATTAAAAATATTCAAAACACATATTTGGAGCTGGAAATCAATTGCCAGGATTTTTCCCTCAAAGTTGCAGCCACATATCTAATTAAGAAGGAAATAGTCAATTAAAATCACAAAAGAAACACTGAAGAATAACAGGGAAAGAGTTGTGGTACAAAAGGAAACATGAATGGCAAGTCAGCAATCAGGAATTAACATCAAAAATAAAATAGAAGTGAAAATCAGAACTTTGCCACTTAAAAATAAATTCAAAGTTTAACACAGCTTAGAGAAAAACACCTTCCACCCATACATTAAAAAAACAAACAGATGTGATCATTAGGTCAAGCACTTGAGTCTGACAGAGACATTATTAAGACTGTCTGTTCAGATCTAACTCACCCCTAGTGGTCATCCTATTTTTTTTGCTGCAGGAGTCAGTAACCTACAGCTTTTGTGCCAGCAGCTATGGATGTGCTGGCAAATAGTTCTGCCAAGTAGGAGCTACTGCCCAGCAGGAGTAGCTCAGCATTCAAACGGTACATGTGCCGAGGATGTACTTCTGTCTGTCCCCAGTCTGAGCCCAGCAGTCGAGCACCAAATCAGTGCTAGAACACAGGAGATGACCCTGCCTCGAATGGGCTCAGCTCAAAGTCAGGTTTTGTGCTCCATGACAGACTTATGAGATAAGCCAAAGCAAGGCAAGCACAAACACTGGGCCAACAATACCAAAATCACGTTCCTGATGTAAATGAGCTCACTAGGGTAAACTCATCCCTTGCAGAAAACACGGGGGCAGTTTCTGACTGACATCTGGCCAGTTTACATAGGGTTAGAAATGAGAGCATCACAAAATGGATGCTTTCCAGAGCAAATGCGAGTTACTGACAGTATCTCAGATTCCTCATCCACTGGAATATCAAATTCCACAGATATGGTCTGCTTCAGGAATAAATAACTAAATAAACCTGACTTAGCAGTGCTAATACACATAACAACCACCTCTGCCGTGCAACTCCCTTTGAAAGGTTGGTTTTCAGTTTTTCATGGGTTGCCCCCTCCCAAAAAAAGCAAACAAAAAGAAGTCTCATCAAGTCTACAATACAACCAGGAAATATTTTATTAGTTAAGTGTTTTTTTTTCTATTCTGGACTTCTTAATTACACACCTTAAACTCCATTATTCCATTCTCCAGAAGACACCTGTACTACTCAGTGCACACAGTCATACTGCTTATCAGTGGATATCACAGATTACACTCTTTCAAATTTTTCATTTGTCACAGCTTACAGAAGATGGAATTTTACATTTATACAGTGCTGACCTTCAGAGTTACTGCCACAACCAGGACCACTTCTGATTTTATAACCACAAAGCCTCTTCCTCTCCCCTTCCCCATACTTCCTCCACCACTTCTTACATTTTACCATTCAGAAGGCAGCATCCATCAACATGCCATAAGGCTGCTGAAATTCAAAATACACTGGAAGACAATCAATGAAAGGGTACTCAAAATCATCCAAAGAGAAGGGAGAATATTTTCAACATTTCTGTTACTGTGTTCAAGGAATCAAATGAAAAGTTTTCTAGGTCAAAGAAAAATGTTATATTGAAGAGGCAATAGAAAACCTGGAGAAGTATATGAGCAATAACTTAGGTAACCTAATCTGAACTGGTTTTCTCTGATTGCGTAGAACCTGATGTTATATACAGAAACCAGGAACAAAGCAGTCACAATGAAATGACTACAATAATGCCTGGCAATAATGATATTAAATCCATGTTGCTCTAATTATTCGCAGTGTGTAATTTGGTTCTCTCCTCAGTCTTGCTGTCTAAAAGCAGCTGGGCTTCCTTCATTCCAGCAGAGCAGAGCATGAAGACAGAAGTCCCCTTTCATTTCTCTTTGTCATTCACTAGGTCACTGAACAGGAGGATACCTCTGGGCACAATGGGAGAAGTCACAAGGTGAGTACTCTGCCTCTCTGAGTCTAAAAAACAATTTTGAAGCATTACCTGCAGCATTGCGCCACAATGAGCACAACAACAACACACAAGAAAAGCTTAGCAAGAAAACAAGACAGCTTAACCAGTGAATAGAGAAGACTGCAGTCACCAAGGCAAGCAAACTGACATGTTGAAGGATTTAACAAAACAGTCTGTGACAGAGCACTCTTACAGATTCTAACAATACACAGAAAAAACCCTTACAGAAAGTCAGGACTCTAACTCCCGAGTTTTTGACAATGTTCCCCCTCCCAGAAATATAGAAATGGTTACACATTTTGTGATTAGATTTCCTGACCATAACATGTTATACTTCTGCCAATACTCAAGTTCTTCTTCCGTTTGAATTTACTTGAACACCTATCCAGCCATTTCAATTTAAAAAATACTGTTAAACTAGTACCTTTAATTTCTTTTGCTATCTGTATTCAATTAATATCAGTAAATATATACAGATAGGGGAACAAAGGTTGTGTGCTTACCCTAAGAAACAAGGCTTAAGAAACATTACAGTTAATTCTCTTTTAAGTTCATTGAAACAAAGTTGAACATTGTTTTAGTTCCAAGTCGCAGCAAAGGTCCAAGTAACCACGAGAAGAAAACAGCGCAAGGGATTGTACTCCATTCTCCTCATAAATAAAGCAAGACAATACAAAGCAGGGTCGGAGGAGACATGGACCCAAAATCCAAGAAAAAAAAAACAAATGTTTGAGGAATTGTAATGAAACTGGGAATAGAATTCAGAAAAATATTCATGGAGGAGAAAAAAAAAATCAGAGGAAGGTAATTAAAAAAAAGAGCTTCCAATGGAAATGGCTACTGTTGGCTCATAAATCAATGCTGTACTCAGCATGTTCCTGACAGTGCAAGAAATATGACTTTCACAAAAATATCCTGTATGGAACTCCAATTAGCTATATCAGAAATAGAAAGCAATTTGATAAAAATAATAAGGAAGGCTACAGGTCCATAAAGAGAGCTCCTTACTTCAACATATGGTCACATATTAAAGTGCAAATGACCCACACCCCCATGTTCTGTAAGAGACAGCTTTTATTTTAACATTACAGCTTTCCTCTAAAAATGTACACAACACTTTTCAATTTATACATTAATTTGGATTACTTACTTCACAAAATATGTATACATATAAAATTAGATAAATTCTATAGATATAGAAACTTCAAAAATAGAAGGAATTAGAGGGTCTGAACTGAGAACCTCTATCTGGAGTTGTATGCTTTCTGACTTTCAGCAATTTAATTCTGAGGCTAACATCTCCATTAATACAAATATTTGCTATAAAATGTGTTTATGAGCTTCAGTACATATTTTTCCTACATCTGCTACTAATAAATTCATGTTTTATCACATAACTTTATAATTTTACTTGGTTCTGACAGAAGAATGTTGGGGCTAGACACTCTCCCTGAACTAGAAAGTGTTAAGGAACACACCTTCAATAATTTAGACATTATCATCAGCAAGTAAATACAGAATACGAAGGATGTACACAGCCTCCCATACTGCCCAATGTAACAGTTTGTTCAAGATTATAGCAGCTCTTACAACTGTAAGGATCTATTTCTCTCACTTTGATACAATTATTTAACTGAGTTGAGCATTCTGAAAGGATTGCCTTCACCTTGCAGGCAGAGACCCACACAGGTGCTTAACTTCTTAGGCGCTTCTAAAAAAGCAGTCAGCTTTTAATTCCTATAAAGCAGTGATAACATTTCAAGACAAAACAGTAAATGTATCCTCTTCCCATAAGCATGGTATGTTTAGTAAGTAACTGCATCTCCCTGCTGGCTGCTCATGAATCTTTCTTGCAAACTGACTTCAAGCATTACCCTGAAAAAAAAAAAATGAGGAATCAAGGTCACCATAAATTAATTTAGTAGCTTGCAGATCCGGTCTCATCCATTGCTATGTACATTGATCGGGTTCAGAACAGAGGTGGTGCTTTAGGAGAAGTATTGCAGACAAGATGTCTTAGCAGCACAAAAACATCTATCAAACCACCATTAAGTTTGAATTTCTAGCACCTGAGCTTTATAAGCCTAACGTTTTAATCAAACAAATTGAACAAGGCTTGGAAGGATTACTGATGTCCCTTCTCAGGCTGAACCTATCTTTCCTGAACAGCTACCGGAGCAGAAGTTGCCTGTGGGAGAGGTACCATTTAAGCATCCAGCACTAATATCTGTGAATACCATCTACAACAGCACATTGTACTCATGAGAAATTTCAACTTCAGATGTCTATTGGAAACACAGAAGAGAGAAAGCAACTTAGAAGGTTCCCAGAGGATGTGGAAGACAGCTTCCTAACACAACTGATAAATGGGCCTACCAGGGGAGGTGCCCTGCTAGACCTGTTATAGGACACAGGACACTGGTTGACAGAATCCCTTGGGAGTCAGTCCTGAAGGGCAAAGGAGCCCAGGAAAGCTGGATGTGCTTTAAAAAAGAATCATTAAGTATTCAGGAGCAGGCTGTCCCCAGGTAGAGAAAGACAAGTTGTCAGAGAAGACCAGCTTGGTTAAACAGAGAGACTGGAGACTAGGGGGAAAAAAGAAATTCACCCCTGGAAGGAAGATCAGGTAATTTGGGAGGAGTATATGGATCTTGTAAGATCACTTCAAATTGCAGGTTCTGCAAAGGGTCACCCACATCAGGTAGGTGCAGATATCTCCTATTGCATACAACCTCACTAAGAATTTTTCTGGCTGTGGTCAAGGAGCAATTCTAATCTCATCCTATTCCTACAGGCATACTTGTACTTTTCTTTTGGGTAAGATACCAGGACAACACAGGGTAGCAGAAAAAGCCCACAAGAATTCTGACTTGATCATGGCTATGGTCTAACATGAATCTGCCAACTAAGTGATCATGAACATAGCTAAAGAGATTCACACTGGTTTTCATCAAAGTTGATACATTCAATAAAGCACAACATAAATGTTCATCCTGTAAGTTAAAAAGTATTATTTTTAGATGTCATCTTACCATTGGCTTCAGAGTTAAGCCAAGTATGATTTAGTAAAAGCACCTATAAAGAACATGACATCACATATGTGCCTGTGAATTTAGTCTCCCAGCTCCAAGAAGGTTAGAGAAACGTTTTCTAAAAACCCCAATACCTACTGTCATCTGTGATCTTTGTTTCTGAAGCTAACACTGCCTTCACATAAGTCATTTATGAACTATAAGCAAAAATAATTTAAGTGTAAATACTATTTGCCTTTACCTGTGTTAATATCTATGCTGATTTTTATTCATAAAATCATATACAAAATATATGCATCTACAACTACAATGGGCAAAAAAGATTCTAAAGCCTCAAGCTGTACGTATTACTTTATTTTCACAATGATCAACACACAACATTTACTCATTGACTGACATGGCTAATAGGTTTCAGAAAATCATGTGATTGTGAGTCCAGAGAAAAGATCTAGATATAGGTAAAATTATGTCAAAAGTTGATAGGATTTACAGGAAATTCTCTTTATAAATCATTCAGTGGAAAGAATATGTTCTTCTAGCCTATTTAGGTGCAGTAACAAAAATACTGAGATGATCATCCACAAATGCTTTTTTGAATGATATGGTATCTATATAACTTCACCAAGACTTTTAAAATGCAAAAGTACAAGGAATTGCAGTATTCATAAGAAAAATAAATGAAAATTTCATGACAGGTAACTGGGGCAGGGGAACAATGTAACAATTAGCACTGGAAAGTTGAAGTAATTGCTTTTCTCCAGCTACTGCCCATATTGTTGAACCTTGAGCAGGCATATTCTGTAACCACACATGCAGAGGGACAATTAATTAGGAAACACTAATTTGTTAGAGTACAACAGTTAACACTGAGTGTTACTTTGAACATCTCTAATTCTGCTAAAAACCATCATAAATACTTCAGTCAACTAAAGTATACTTTTTAAATTAGCATTTTAATGCAGGCTTGTGAACTATTGAGTTGTGCAAATGTGCACCAATAATAAACAGCAAGGCTTGCTTTTCTAGTGCTTTTTGCATTTTCAAGTTAGATTTTTCTAAGCATGTTATTTAGGAGCTATACAGAATTTCTGGTTCCATATTATTCCATCAGACCTCCTTTAGTATTCTGATATATTATGTTCTCTCTGAATTTCCCAGTCCTGCCCAGATGTGAATAAAGGTGAAAATGCCTCCCCTAAATAGTCATAGATAATAAAAAAACTTGACAATTATGGCAGAAAAAGACATAACAAGAAAGAACTAAAAAATATTATAGGAACCATGCAGAGAATTCCTTTCTCTCTATGGCAGTTTTGATTTGTGCCACATATTCACATCTTTTCCCAATTTAGGATTTTTCTTTAGTTGGGGTGCATGTGTGAGTACTATTTCAATAGTCCTTTAGTAGAGAGACTGGTAAAACTCATGTGTAAAAGCACAAAAAATATACTGCCATTCTTGGTCATTGATGTATCATTGCCAAAAAAAAAAAATATACAGCACCCATGGGTATCAAAAGCGAAAAGTGACACCTGAAAAGAAATTGTAATTTGCCTTTACAATGTCTAACATGCAAATATTTACACACTCTAAATAAAAGAAAATCTTTACAAAATATTTCATAGTAACCTATTAGCATACTCCTAACTAAGATTATCACACCATCTTTGCAATCAACACTTCTTTGGGAAAGGAGTACTCTCCCATAAGCTGAGAAAAAGAATTGGTGGAGTGGGGAGAAAAAGTTATCAGTTATTCTATCGAAAGCAACAGTATTCTTGCAAGTGTAATCCATTCTAATGACTTTTTCTAAAACTGTCTAGTACTTTTTCTCTACACAGTTTGTGCCAAGTACTAAAAATCAAAGAAGATTGAAACCTGTTCCTACTTAAAAGAACTACTACCCTACTTAACAGCCTTAACAGAGAAGTCTATAACATTTTTTCCATCCCAGGACTGAACTAGTTGAATCAGTCCCAGAGAACCTTTCCAAGACAACCTGTTGATATACTAGGTGAATTCAGAGGCTTGAGCTACTATTGCTTTTACAGATGAGGTTCTGCAAAAGGAATGAGCAGTTTAAGATTCAGGGTTTTCAACATTTTCAGGACAACTTTTCTTCAAAGAGAAAGGAAGGAAAAAAAAAATCCCGAAGACAGATGAGAATATTTTAGCTAAAAAATCCCAAGGATACAAGTGCGTACAAGCACATGTATGGGTCACATTGACCATAAGTGAAACAAACCTTGTCACTGGCAAAACAAAAATCCAACAAAACACACAACACAAAAATCCCCACTATATTCACTATCTGGCCGAAGGTACACTGCTACCACTGCAAAGAAAATAAATAAGTATTCTCACACTTCAGGAAAGTGTTAACAGATTTATACTGCTGACACAGTCCACTTTCAGTCATTTCAACACCTATAATATACTCAGCTGAAATTCAGTTATCCTGCACCCTGAAGACCACAGTCCTTCGCAAACAGCCAGCACACACTCCTGTTGTGTGCTAAACTCATTATAGAGAATAATGGAGCACATTATTTCTTAAATTCTCTTGCCTCAGGCCACTCATATCATAAACCATAGGAGTTGTGTCACCAATGCCTGAAACAGAAATGAAAACCATAATTTATGCATATTTTAAGACACAGGAACTCCTCTTTTCACTTTACAATCTTTTAAAGAGCCCTGCAGTATTAAGTTAGCCCATTATGTTTGGTAGTGCTGTAGTTTCCTCAGTATTTTATGTACAAGGCTGTCCCTTTTTTAGGTCATGGCAAAACAGTTACAGAGATATAAATGAGGCAAATGATACCAGACAAAAATTGTATATGTCATATAAGCAATCATCGCCATAACCACTGATGTCTAAGATGTGGCCTCACCTGATCCAAGAGCAACAAGACCCTTTAGATGAAAGCACAGGTATGCTGCAGATCTGAAAGTTCCTGCCTTTAGGAAAGGGATCTTGCTACATGCAATGGTCAGCAATTGGCACACATTTGGAAGCACAAAAATTGGTATGGCACAGATTTTTTTTGTAGTCTTATTCCCATAATAAAAAAAAAAATTAAAAATCATTCCATTTTCTCTAGTTCTCCAGTTTCAGGAAAAATTACTTTAGTCTCATTTATTCTGTTTGAGAAAAGCAGTGAGAGAGAGACAGAAGATATTTCTTTTCCACCCCATTCTCTCTATATTCTTTCTATTGTTCTCAGGAAAAGGTTCAGACAGATCACATGAGATTCTCTCTTTATGCATCAAGAGCAAATACAACTAATTTTTCTACAAGTGCTGCTTGAAAAGACTATTTTTTTTCCACTCTCCTCATTAAGCCAACATGTTATCCCTTCTTGTTGAAAAGCAGAAATCAATAAATGCAGAAGACAGTCTTTATTTTTTAACTTCTTTTCATTTAGTAATATCTTAAGAACCCTTACAAGCCCAGTGTTCTTGTAACCTTTATTCTTTCCTGTTTAATAAGTTCATCACAGTTCCCTCACTAAAGTCTTGCTGGTATATCCCTACAGTCAATGGAAACTTTTCCACTAAGAACAGAGAAAATGCAGAGTTTTATATTTCTTTACATTGTTTTCTTCCTAGCCTTGCCCTTCTCTTGTTCTTTCTTAAAAATGAAGAAAGGACAAAAAAACCAAACAGAAAAACTTCACATATATTCTGCTGAAATAGTAACATATATATTACTAGTACATTCTCATCCTTTTCTTCTTCAAAAACTGTAAGTGTAATTTTTCATCATTTTGACCATAGCTGAGCACTAAGCAGATATTTTCAGTAATCCAGTAACAAAACCAACTGTGTGAATGAAAAGCAACATTTAACTCAGAACATTTCAAGCTGCTTTCCCAAGTTTACCTTGCACTTCACTGTACTGAATTAGCTTTGTAACAATTTCACAAGCCCTTTAAAAGCCACTTTGAACTTAAAAAAAAAAGACTCAAATGTAACAGTTTTTCCATCCCTCAAATCTTTGCCAATTCAGATGCCTTTTGTCACCGCATGTCCTTCTGTCCATTTTCCTCATTCAGCAACGAAATAAGAATTTAGCTTTGCTTTCTTGAGTTTTGTAAGTTCTTACTGAAAATGAAAGTCTCATTTTATTTTTTTTTCTATTTTTTAACATTCAGGAATGAGAGAAATAATTAGAAACAACTATTAATATATCCACAGTTGCTTGTTAATCTAGGGGTATGATTCTCACAGTGTACAAGAGGTCCTGGGTTCAAATCCTGGATGAGCTCAAGTTTGAGGCCTGCCAGCCTTACTTCAGCGTCAGGAAAAGTCACAGAGCAGATCATCCTTAGTGCAACACAGCTAGGGAAAAAGGCCCAGACAGCACAAGACTGGAAAAGGCAGATCCTGCATGATGGACTGGATGTCCCTATGACAACATAACCAGTTAAACAGATGAGGAAAAGCCTGTGGCTATTTTCTACCTGCACTTCAGTAAAGTCTTTGAGAGTTTCCCACACTGTTCTCCTGGAGAAGCTGGCTTCCCGTGGTGTGGTGGTGTGTACTCTTCACTGGGTAAAAACTGGCTGGGTGGCTGAGCCCAGAGCATGGTGGTGAGTGGCCTTAAATCCAGCTGGTGGCTGGTCACAGGTGGTGTTCCCTGGGGCTGGTCCTACTTAATATCAATGATCTGGACAAAGGGATTGAGGTCACCTTCTGTCAGGTTCCCAGATAGCACCAAGCTAGGTGGGAGTGCTGATCTACTGAAAGGTAGGAAGGCTCTGCTGGATCTGGACAGGCTGGATTTTTGGGCTGAGGCCAAGGGTATGAGGTTCAACAAAGTGGAATGCTGGGTCCTGCACTTGGGTCACAACAACACCCTGCAGCACTACAGGCTGGGTGAAGAGTGGCTGAGAAACTGCTCAGCAGAAAGGACCTGGGGGTGCTGGTCCGCAGTCAGCTGAACACGAGCCAGAATGTGCCCAGGTGGCCCAGAAGGCCAATGGCATCCTGGCCAACAATAATATGGC
>JAWWMU010000237.1:20413491-20424647 GCA_035048155.1 Cinnycerthia olivascens
CCAACAATAATATGGCCAGCAGGACCAAGGCAGAGATTGTCCCACTGTACTCAGCACTGGTGAGGCTGCACCTCAAGCCTTGGTACCCAGTTTTGGGCCTCTCATGAGAAGGGCATTGAGGTGTTGGGACACGTCCAAAGAAGGGTGTCAGAGGTGGTGAGAAATGCATGAGGGAGCTAGAGGTGTTTAACCTGGAGAAAAGGAGGTTCAGGGGAAAGCTTAGCACTTCTGCAACTACCTGAAAGGAAAGTATAGCCAGGTGGGGCTTAGTTTCTTCTCCCAGGTAACAAGAGACAGGATGAGAGGCAATGGCCTTGTGCTGTGCCAGGGGAGATTACAATGAAATATGAGGAAAAATTTACTCACCAAAAGTTTTATCAAGTACCAGAACAGGATGGCCAGGGAAGCAGTTGAGCCACCAATCCTGGAAGTGTTAAAAGACAGCACGTGGCTGAGGCCCTCAATGACATTGTTAAGTGGTGAACAGGGTGCTAGGTTAATGGTTGGACTCAATGGTCTTAGAATTCTTTTCAAAACTTAATGATTCTATGACTTCAGTACATACCTTATTATATTACATAATTCAGAGACAAGATTCTGCCAGCTGCTTTTTCTTGGTTTATGAAAACTCAATCACAAACATTGTCTCAATCAGCTCTGATCAACAAACATTCTATATGTGAGTAATTTATTTCCCCTAATAAGCCTTTATAGAAAACCTTGCAAAATAATTTAGTCCAAAATATAACATCCAATTCTGCTTTCATTAATATACTGATTCTGATAGAAACATTTTAATGGGCTTGCTAAAATATTTTTGTCGCACAAAATCATACCAGTTGATTTGGATCAGATTCAATACAACACCTTCTTTAAATCCCCTAAAGGTTTAGAAAAGGTGTTGGTGGTCAACAAATGCATCAGTGCTCTGAGTGATAAAGAAATTGTGCTTTGTTCCTCTGTTTTACTACTGGAGACTTAAAAACTTTGCTGACCTTTAGCACACAAATACGGTTCTACATAGAAGTTACCTTTTAATATTTAGAAATAAGGCAACACGGCAACAAAATGAAAGATTAAGAGACAAAAAAACCAGTTAAAACTCTGAAATGTTTACAAAGGTAAGGACAGAACATAGCCTGAAATTTTCTATAGCAACTTTAACCAATACTTTCTACAGCATACTGAAGAAACAGGCTGCAGTCTGGTAAGTCAACACCCCTGTAACATCTAGTTAGGATATATAATGTCATGAATTAATGCTATTTTCAAGCTTGTATAGATTTAACTTGATTGAAATTTCTATGCACTTCAACTTTCCGATGCAATGAAACATAATCCTATGGAGTGCACCAGCATCAAACCTACCTTAAGCTCACTTAGGTCTTGATCAGAAGACAGCCCTGAAAACATGTGCTCATACATACACACACTTATAGTACTCCACGGGGATTCAATTTACCACGTACAAAAGTAAATTTCACTGTCAGTCACAGAAGGGAAACAGCAGAAGTGAAACTCTTTATATTATTCTTGTGATGCCTAGAAGCGGGAAAAGAAAATTTCAATATGCACTCTGACCTCCTGCAATTTCAGACAAAATTACATTTGAGAAGTGTTAGATAAACTTTGGTAGGCAATTCTGATTACTGGAAAAAGGAAAACACAAAGGTACAGCCATCTCAGCAAGAGGCCACTGGTGAGATTTGTGGCACAATGTTCAGGTTTGAGTTCTTATTTTGCCTAATTGAGGCCAGCAGCTTTCATCTATCAAATTACTTTGCAGGAATCAGAACAGGAACCTGCATCCCAAGCTCCCACACTCTACAGCAATACCCTAATTCCACATGGACAGCAAAAAAAGGCACAAACACTTCATAGCTTTGCTTTTATTGTAAATTGCTGTGTTTTAGATTTTCTGTTGGTCAGCTCTATGCAATATCAGCTTCCAGTTATCAACACAACAACTTCAATCAGATTCTGTGTGAGGTACGAACATTAACATACGTAGGGAGGTAACACACTGCATATGGGGGCATGTACTGGAACAAGAACATGAAAGTTATCGTACATTATAAATAAAAAAATTACCTTTTGGTCAATAAGCTATCCTTAAAGAGGAAAAAATCAGATAATTAATGCCTGTAGAGGTACTGTAAGGATCATATTTTAGCAGACAAAATTGCTGATAATATAGCCGAAGCCCAACAGAAGGGATCCATTAATCCTTTGTGTACTCCACTACTGTTCAGTCAACCAAAAAAAGTGGCATGAAACATTAATGCCATCTTCTCACTCAAGGTTTTTTCATTCAAAAAATTGAGGAGCTCTGCTGATCAGATTGAACTTTGAGAGACTGGGAGAACAGATGGCAGACATGCACTGAATAATTTTTTGCATCAAGCAAGGCTTCACTGTTCAATACAATCTATGCACAAGACCATGCCCCTTCTGAAGCATCTCACTGGGCAGGTAAGAGTGAGGCATCAGAGTCAATTAAACAAATGTGCTTCCTATTGGTATCCAAAAAGTTATGTCTACTCCATCACTAGCCATAAAGGCTGAGCTAAGTGTGTATTGCTGAGTACAAAAGGCCCATTTCCATCTCTGAACTGGGTCAGAGTAACACAGGCAAACAGCAACTGGAGGAAACGCACCACAATACACTACCTTTAAAAAATCCTCATTTTCATGTGTTGATATTCTTAGAGGTGGAAAGGTTAAAGAAGGCCACACATCCTGCTCAAAAACAAGGCAAGTCACTATTGTCAAATTAGGGAACGATGGTTTTTCTCCAGTTCTTTACACAACTGAAGGTCTGAAAAATGCTATGGGATCCACATTAATCTCAGAAATCTTGTGTTTGCATCAGCCTTCCTGCATTATAAGAAATCACTTCAATACTGAAGTTTAAGACTAAAAAGATTGTTTAAGATTATTATTGTTAATATGCCTCTTCCACAAGTTATCATTATGTCTTTCTCCAAAACTTCATTAAGACTTCAGTGGCATCACTACTGCCCCTTTTAGTAAAAGAATAAACATTCAGAAAAACATTTTTCTTTGGCACGAGGTTTCATCAGCTTTCCTATCTGTAACTGTTGGGGAGGAAAGGACTGATAAAATCTTGTCACTGTATTTGCCTGTTTATTGCTTTTGGAAGTGTTTAGAAAAAGCCAACCATTCACATGGTTTGTTTCACTGAAATTAGAACAGCATTTCCATAAAACAAAACCCTTGGAACTCCCTAACTTGCCTTCCAAACTCTCTAAACATCATTTCTACCAGGACACAGCTCTGACACAGCCTGTACAAAACAGTTCAGCAGTTCGAATCCAGATTTGTCTCTACCATAAGATGTGAAGGTGGCTGTGAATTTTAGAAGCAACCAAGTGAACCATTTTTGAATATTTTCCCATTTTTCAGCCACACTGCAGTAGGGTCATAGGAAGCAGTGCACTAACAGCACAATCCATAAAAAAGGTAACTCTAGATTTAAGAGCAACTACTGCCTGAACACCCTTTCTCTACCATGTGTTAAAGACAACCTGCTGACAGTTGTTCCAAGTATTTAACTCTGCAAACTTCTTGAAGTGAGAAGAAATAGATGTGTTGACTACCTCCCTGGATGACTACAAAGCAATTTTCTTTCCTGGGGTAAGAAATTCACTTCATAATCACTCTGCTCTCTTCAGTGTCTGGCCATTACAATAAAGGACTCTACAGTGCCCTGTGACTGGATGGAGTTTTTAAAAATAAACATATATATACACCTATATGTAAGTCTCAGCAGTTTTACTGTCTCAAAAATAACCCAATTGCCCCCCATAAAACCCCATATACATATTTCTAAAACTTAAAATCAGTCAGGTCTTTTATTCACCATGCAACAGGAATAGAGTATTTTTAACAAAATTTATTTTATATCAATTTTAAACTTGTTTGCTGTTTCTGGTTGTGAAAGGATTAAATATCATACTACTGTTCATGTTTCTCAAGGGAAGCAGTCTGATTGTACCTAACCATTGAGAAGCAGCATCAGAAGAAAACAAACAACCAGTCTCATTTCCTAGACATACAAATTTACGATGACAAAGCCAAGGAAACACATTTAAGTGATTCTCAGTGATGTTTTTTCTGCAAGACAAATGTCTCCATGCTATTGTTGCTCCAGTAAAACATGAGAGGGAAACAACAACAAAAAAAACATATAACAACTCAGATGAAATATGCCAGACAGTGACAAATAACTGATTAATTTAAATTGGACAGCTCTGGTTGTTGGCAGAAATTTGAGCACATTTTTGTTTTTAAACACAGAACCAGTGTCAGCATGGTCTGAATGCAAGTTTTTCTAGGCTGTGTCAGTCAGTGTTCGGGTTTGTTACACTGTCCGCTTCCTTAACCTGCAGTGTAAAAGAGGATCAAACAGAGCATTGCCAAAAGGGAAATTATGGTTGCCTGAGCTCTTAACCTATTGTAAGCATCTCTCTTTCAATACCAAGCTATTAATACATATGCAGCACTTCTGTACTACTGATAAAAGATTCCTGGTGCATCGTGAAGTTGAAAAATGATTCTAAGTCAAGAGGGAAATTGCCAGAGGTGTCAGAAGACACGTTGCAATGACGCAAACAACGACACAGACATTAATTTCAATAATTTGACAGTGAAGCAGTGCATATCTGAGCTGCCTAATTCTTCACAATCTTCCTTTTCTTCACAACAAGATTTGGTCACTTAAATTCTTTAAAAGCTGTATCTCCATCTTTCCCCAAGCTCCTCCCCCCCCCAAAACTAAAAAAAACCCAAATAGACATTTCATTTCAGCAGAGAGATTTTCATTAATTATACTAAAAAGAGTGATGATCTGGAAAGGTCATGCCAGCCTTTCAGCAAGCCCTCTCTCCCAGCTAAGTACTTCTCAGCTACAATTGATTACCTTGCCTTTTAGGTTTGCTTCATTCCATCAAGAGCAGCATGTGTGGCATCAATAGCATTACTGATATTGTGATGAGCCACATCCCAACCTGATACAGCCTCCATCACATGTTCAAGGTGCTAAACTCTAAGAGAGGTTGAAGCCTTTAGAGTGACACTCTGGAAAGGAAGAGTACTGGGGAGACCTAGCACAATAGTGGGTATTCCCATGACTCAATGATGTAGCATACAGAGCCCCCATCAGTGAGGGCTAAGAGCTCTCTCATCAAGTTTCATTATGTGTTTTAAACTCTTCTTGACCCATGTCACATCCATTTAAATAGAATTAAAAAAAAAAAAAAAAAAAACCAAAAAACCAAAAACTAAGTTACTAAAATGTAATAGTCAAGAGAGTCTCTTGGAAGTGCCTTTGCTCAACTGCTTTAAAAGAAAGATTGCCACATGAAAGATATTCACACACTGATCTGAGAAGACAGCCACATGCATGCTTTAGCATACATGCTATCCTCTTATTCCAGAATAGTGAGATCTTTCAAACAGCTGTAGATATCCCAACAAATATTCTCTGCATTTTATCAGATCCCAACTACTAAAGACTGGCTCTTGTACAGGCTACTTGTATGTTATTACCTGTGACAACAGTTCCCTACCTGGTACCACACCAAAACCTCTGTTGTGTATCTGCCCAAAACAGTAGCCCATTTGCCCATGACTATTCCCCATTTCAAACATGTAGTAAACAACTAACTTTAGGGAGAAAGAAAAGGGCATGTGGGAGTCTGTATACAGGGGACAGCCAAAGGTTCAGTTCTCCCTCTCTGCCAGGTTAGCAGGGCACACAGACAGACAGTCACCTTGTGCTGAGGCAGCTCAGAAAATGCTTTTTCAAGTATGAATATAAATGGGTCTCGTCACTTTTAAGGTCTGAAATATTCCACTGCCACCAGTTCAACTGCCTCTTAGTTAAGAGATTTTTGTACAATAAATAAATTTGCAAAAGTGCTAGGTCAAAAAAATACAACTAAACACAGTCAGCTTCTTCTGCCCCCATTTCTTTCATCATTACAATGCACTCTTGGAACTTTCAACTACTGGGAAATGCAGATTCTTCAACAATGAATTATGCAAGAGGAATGAAATACATGTGGGTATAGATATGACAGAAAAATCTTTTGCAGTGCGTACGGGGTGACAAGGTACAGAGACAGTGCTCTTCACTCTCCTGCAACTGAAGAGAGAATAGTTAAATTATACCTGTATTGAGGTTTTATTCACAGCCTTAAGCAACTCCACTTACAGCATCAACACTGCAGAAAGCTACATGTGACTTCTGAGCCCTTGGTTACAGAATGACAGAAAGCAACCTGGATACAGGGATACAAATCCCACTTAAGATTACATTTGTCCTTTGCTGCAGACCGTACCAATCTGCTGTGTCCTACTTCACACTTGGTGAAACACGAACACTTGCACCCTGCCTGTTCAATACCCAACATAAATCAAGCCACTAATCATCACTGGAGCTGTTTGTTGTGACCAGGCTTTTTACCACTGGCACACACTAGACTGCAAAACTGTTCTTTGCTCTGCAGAGTGTAAAGTCCCAAGCAAAGGGCAAGAGATGGTGGGTATTGAAATAGCAGAAGATACTTCAGACCAAAATAATCAAACAAACATCTGCAGAACTACAAAATATTCCATACAAGCATCAGTATAAAATGAGAAGTAGGTAAGAGACAAGGTACCTCAGCCAAAAAGTGGAAAACCAGAGGAGATGCAGTACCTGGCAACATCCGAAAGTACTGCTGGCATTGGAGAGTCACATCCTCACTTATATCATGAGTATTCCAGCACACACACAATATTTCACAAGCATTTTTTATAGAAGCTACACAGGTTGATAGTAACAAGTCAATTCTTACCCTGGGTCACACTAAAATTATAAAAATTAGCATAAAATATTGCTCACAGGTTCTGTCAGAGTATACTGTGAGAGAATACTGTGGCAGAGTATATAGTATAGTTCTGCCTCCACACTCTATAAGTGTATAGAGAGAAACTTTGTTTTATAGTATCAAGAACTTGGCCTGAAGGTGAAAGGAAAACAAGCAAACCACGCAAAGCTACTTATTTGCTTCTAGTGTTCTTCATTTGCAGCAGCTCCCTCAGGATGAAGACACTGCAATACAGTCATACAAGAGAATTGGAAGGACAGAGAGGCCCTGCTGAGAGCTTATTGCAAGTGTGACACAGAACAGCAGCCACCCGGCTAAGAAGGTAAATACAGCATGCCAAAAGAAAAGGAGGTCAGCAAGCGGCACCGAGCAAAGCCGCCGGTTAGCGCTCACCGTGGCGCAGCTGCCGCGCCGGTCCCGTTCTTTGCCGAGGATGGAGAGGGGAAAAGGAGCCGATTGTTTCCCTGGCGTTACCACTAGGGACTCCAGAGCTGCTCTCGGGCTGCCGGCAGCATCCTGCGAGCTGCCAGCCGGGAGCGGGCCGGCTGCCGAGGAGCGAGTGCCGCAGCGCCCGGAGCGCGGCAGCGGGGCAGCGGCATCCCGGGGGGCGGCAGCGCTCCGCTCCCGCAGGCGGGAGGGGGAATCAGCGCCGAGAGGGGCCCCGAGCTGCCCGCTCTCTCATCTCCCCGAGCCTCGCCGTGCCTTTGGCCTCAAGGAGCACCTTCTCAGGGAGCCGATTGCTAGATCACGTCAGGTGATGCAGCTTTAATGTTTCCCTTAGAAAGGTGTGCAAAGAACTATAAATAGAGAACCTGACTCCTAAAATAGATGTTTTTTCTTTTTGCCTACATCATATTTAATATACTAAGAGCCTTTCACACACTCTATTTCTTGTCTGAGTCTGAACAATGTTTGCCCCCCAGCTCACACATGAAAGCGGCAAAACTTGTAGGGAGAAATCAGCTCTCTCCTACATTTGCACAGCAAATAGCACAATAGAAACACATTCTGGAAAGCCTAACAATAGCAAGTAAAAATATCAATTAACACATAATATGTAAACAGGCAACAAAACAAAAATAAGGATTCAGGAGAAGGGAAAGGAATATTTTCAATTATATTTTCAAAATTCAAAATAAAGTTTAGGGAAAATATTTGTATGAACTAGGATTCATATCAGAAAAAAACCCAGAGCTGGATGATAACAAGAAATAAAATTTAAAATTTTAATAGTGAAATGAAAAGTAGACCTAATGAAATGTTTTGTGCTATAACTGCGTACACCAATGTCTCCAACCACTTTAAAACCAAGAACTATATCTTCAGACAAAGATTGGTGAACGTTCCATGTACAGAGCCAACTTTAAGGAAAGTTGTTTCAGGTTTCCATTTTTTTTTTCCTGTTGCTGGGTGGTGACTTTATGACAAAAGACTACTCAAATCAGTGAGTAACCAAAATGACCATTTCTAGCCCCAAACTAAGACACACTTCTCCCCAAGAGCAACATTTCAACACTGGCTTGGTTCATCTCGGAGGCAATTACACCAACTCAGTGCTCTAAAAAGGAAAGCTGATCAACATGCAGTCACATTATGCAGGTTCCATACATGTTAGCAAGCAAGCACTGCAAACATACGGGAGACAAAACTGCACAATGCGCTTGGAGAAATAAACAAAGACTGCTTAGCTCCAGATGCTTGAGCAAGGCTTATATTTCCACAACTGGCACAATCCCCACCTTGTCCCATCTTTTATCCTCCTCTTGGTCACTCAGTACTCTGAGACTGACTAGCCATGGGAGACCAGTTCTTTGCTATGTCCTCCCACCCAGCTCCTTCCTAGGTCAACAGCTCTGCCCTGGTTCTTCGTGAAGCAAAGGGAGGACTTGCCTCTAGCTGAAAGCAGAGCAACACAGCATGAGAAGATACAAGCCGAATCTGAAATGCTAAGTATACAAAGACAGCTGAGAGCATGCTTATACACAGCATTCTTTGATTCACTTCCCCCTCTCAAGCAACTTCTTTAGCTGTTTTCCTCTGATAATGACAGTGCCATCTGCTCCTACCATTTATCTGGTATCCCTACCTTTTGGGTATGGAAACATCCCTACTCACATAAAGCATTATCAAATCAATTATGTTCTGTTTATGAAAACATACTCAGTTGCTGGAGGGAAGATCACACAGTTATAAGCAAAGTGACTCCAGATAGCAAGCCACAAGATACTAAGAAGAAACAAAATCCTACATGTTTCTTCACAAGACTATCCTTAGCAGCTGTCTCTTGAGTCAATCAGGTTTTAGAAGAAACACCTGCAATCTCCCCAGAACCAGTCCCAAGTAAAACCAAACTCCCAGGTTTTCCAACAACAGTCTGGCAGAACACACAAAGCACGCTGGGCCTGGGAACGTCAATCTCTGGAAGAATTTGCCATGCTCTAGTTAAAGGACTGTAATCTCTGAAGTCATCCAGCATATGATGATGGGAATAAGTATATTGGTGTACAGATGAGGGCTCTGACTACATTAATAGTTGTATTTATAATATTGAAACTCTACAGCCAACTTCTCAGTGACAGCTCAGTAGCTTCATGTAAGGGGCAACTGTGCCTAAAGAGTCTGCATAGTCTTCATCATTGAAGGTCTTTAAAAGGAAATTAGACATCTGCCCAAAATTATACAAGTACAGCTGATCATTCTGTGAACAGACACCATTGACATCCTTTCAAACTCACACCTAAAGAAGCTTATCCTTTTATCTATCCTAATTTGTAGCCTCCCAGTGGCTTGGTCTCTCCCTTTGTATCTCCATTTGACCAGAAAACACTGCCAAAATGAATATAACACCTAATAAAATGAGACATCACAAAAAAGTTAAGTAGAAAGAAATCCTTAAAAGCACACCAAGAAGCTTTGTGTTTTTAAGGTTTATGAATCATCCTAACAATGTTAGTCAGGGTCAGTTCAGATAATTTTATCAAAAGAGAGCCTGTGAAGTAGGGACTAAGACTCACAGGAAGTTAGCAAACCTATAGAAAGTTGAATTATCTTCTCTCTAATTATTTATCAGCACCTCAGGATTTGGAAGAAAAACACCTGGCCAGCTAAAATGTCAGCCCAGAGTGACAGAGACTACAATTTCCCAGCAATGTCAGTGAGCAGCCAGAGGCTCATGATCATCAGCAGTTTTGTCCAGACCTGCAGATATATAAAGAGGGGAGTGAGAAAGTGTAAAGCTGAAATATCATAACTGAGTCTAAACAACACCAGAGTGAAGAAAGGCCTGAATTTTTAAAAGCTCAATTCTGATTTCTGTGTCCAAGTAAGCGTCAGATTTCTATGAAGAGTAAACTATTCCACATGCAAGCCTTCTGAAACAAATGTGGCTATTACTGCCACAATAACACCATGGAGAATTTTTCAAAGTGTATTCTGCTTGCTTAGGGAAAAGGAACACACAAGAGCTAAGAAAATCCATTTATGAGATCTCTTGATAACTGCTTTCAAGTCTAAAAGGCTCAAATATGTCACATGTTTTCAAGCTCAGTACAGTGGTCTGAGCATATTTCCATTAGCTACAAATAATAATCAACTAAACATTATTCCATAATTATTTGCAATGATTCATATAAATGCCCAAACAGAAAATTACAGTTTATGATGCTTTGAAATTAATATATTGATATTCACTTGCTTTCACCCTCCTCCAAACCATAAGAGAAATTTATGTAGATATTTCTCTGCCTCAAACTAGCGGAATGACCAATATAAAGATACTCCCACAAAATGTTCCCTCAAAACCTTTAGGTTTTGCATTTCCGGTACCTACATTATGATTTCTAGTTTCCTGTGTCATACACATGAAATACATCAGTAAGATACCATCTCATTCTGCCAGGTACATTCAGCAGAGTCAGCTGGCAAAATGTGTGCTTTCTTTTCCTAACATATGGCAAATTACCATTTAGGCTACTATGCAGCAATCTTTTTCTCAATTAGCACAAATAGTCACTAGAGCCTCGGCTTGAGTACTTATCTGATTACATATCTGCCCAGAGCTGTCTGCATAATAAAGTATAATATACTCAATGTAGGACAGGAATCTCTTGTTTATTACACATCCCAGGCTTGGCTAGCTAAGAAACTTTAGAAGATACATGATGATTTTTTTAAGCCCTAGTAAGATGGTGTCCTGGGTTGATGCTAAATTATATCCCCATTTGTCTGTTAAGCTCAGAAATAAGTGTTGTACCTTTAAAA
>JAWWMU010000237.1:20432944-20443137 GCA_035048155.1 Cinnycerthia olivascens
TTTCCCTTCCCATATCCAAAAGCATAAAGGAAATGGTGGGTTTGGGTTTCCTGTTGATACCATCATAAACATTTCAAGTTGGCTTGTTCCTAGACAGAGACAAAGTAGGTTTATGTCACAGAGAGATAAGAGATAAAGTTACTCTTCTCCACCGTTAGACCTCAGAATCTTCCATTACATACCAGATGGAAAAAATCATTGAAATGGTCATGATTCAAAACAAAGCTTTGATTTCAAGTGGGAAAATATATTACATAAAAATAAGTTTTTTTGACAGCTATTTCATCAAGTTTGTTCTCTTTCTGCATTCTGTAAAAACGTCTAGTAGAACATATAAATTATATTCTATCATATAAATATATAATATTCAATGAGACAGGTGTGAAACTTCTCTATTCTTCTAAATGAAAAGAAAGATTGTGCATCTCCACCTACTTCACAAAAAGAATATAATAAGAAGAATTAAGGCAGATTAAGAGACTCTTTTAGGCAGCTTAAGACCCTTAAGCACACACAACCAAGCCAAGTATTTATAATACAAGAAGTCTCCTAGTTACCTCTCTCAACTGTCACTGTTGTCAGTATTGCAATAAAGCTGCTTAAACTATAAAGCTGATTGTCAAGGGAATCCCAGTCTGAAGGGATCTTTTGTGGTCTGAAAGGGTTATGACTTCCATAAAAGGAGGGCATCCGGTTACTGCAGCAAGCCTTGACTATCAATAACAAAGGAGGAAAAGCAAAGCCCACAAGTCAGGCTATACTCTCCTTTACAACTCATCTAAATCACATGGTAGTTGCAGGGCAGGACAAAGTCAAGGAGGACCAGGGCAATCCTCTCTTCCTGACACCACTTGGCTCTCCAGCAAAGCACACAGCCAGCCTCCTACAGGTCACAGGAAAACAAGAAATATTCTGAGCAATGCTATCTTACACAGCCCACTCCACTGCGAGCAGGTCCTGCAAATTTCAGAGGGAAAAACAATGTGGAACAGGTGTCATATGAAACATGAAGAGAAGAAAAAAAATTATTTACTTCCTGATGACACAGGTAACATGAATCCAGCCATACATTAACTCAGCCACAATCCTCTGCATATTCTAGAGCTGATAATAAAAAGCTATTCATAATTTTTTAGTTTCTGAAGAGAGTCAAAGCTTATACTTCTAGTGTATATTTTTCATGGAAAACATGGCTGATTACATAAAAACTGCCATTGTCAAATATTCTGAGGTCTAGTTAATGATCTCCAGAAATCATATTTTCCTTTCCAGTAATGGAAATACCTACCCATTCAGTTCCATACAAATTTTCAATGTATTGGTCACTTGATTTGAAACCATTTCTGGACATTTAGGCTCTTGCATACCCACATAGTCAATCACCTCTTCTGTATGCCTCAGTTTGCTTCAGGCTTTCTGAATTCAACTGATCTTACATTAATTATTTTTAGTTAATGAGAAGAATGATTGCATATGTGAACAGATAAAGAACATGACTTTAATATTTATTACCTAACTGCAATACAATAACTGAGAAGTCTTTGGTGGG
Source organism: Cinnycerthia olivascens (assembly GCA_035048155.1). Classification (NCBI taxonomy): domain Eukaryota; kingdom Metazoa; phylum Chordata; class Aves; order Passeriformes; family Certhiidae; genus Cinnycerthia; species Cinnycerthia olivascens. Next base: position 20,434,494 of record JAWWMU010000237.1, read on the forward strand.
GTAGCACTTCCACAAAGTTCTGTTCTGACTTGAATTTTTACTTTATATTCCTTTAGTTAAGGAAGTGTAAGGAAGCTCAAATTTCCTAGATATGTCTAAGCCTTAAGTTTTCAAAGTTTTTTCAAGAGAGCTCCAAATCCCTTATAGAGTTTACATGACACCACTCTTGTTACTAGCCTTATTCAAAATAAAAATGGAGACTTGAGACCTGAGTTATTTATGAAGCATATGCTTGAAATGTTTAAAAGAACACTCTACAACCCATTTTCTCCAAGCCAAATTACCAAGATACACCTTGCATGCAAAATGAAAACTTTCTTCCACATACAGTCTGAACAACGCAATCCCTATTTCTACACTTGCAAAAATAGGGAACTACCTTTGCCTTTGAAGTAATCTGAGTTCACCTTATTCCACCCTTTTCTCTCCAGTTTTTCCCTATTGAACTTTATGGTTTCCAGAAGGCAGCTGCTCTTGCAGGTTTTAAATTGGTAGATCATTTAGTTTCAAAGTGCATAATTTTATTCCTGAAATAACCAAGGGTATAGTGAAGATTTATAGGTTTACATGAAATGCACCGTTATCATGAGTGGCTCCAGAGAAAATGAAAAATAGGCTGAAATGAGTGCAGTCTCAATATGAGGATCTCTGTAGAATGGCCAAACCCTCAGAATATTCACCTTTGCTTTGTCCCTTCAACTAGTAGCTACTAATGATGCTTTCAAGAAAACGTAACTGATAGACACTAAGAGGTGAGGTAGAAATCACACAGAGGAAGAGGTGCTATCCCAAGATTTGCATAATCATACCAAAATGATGTCTACAATGTGTTTAAATAAGCAAGTGAAGCACCATAACTAGCATAGAAGCACCGTTTTTCTTTCTCGTTTGGCCAATTTATTGCTAGGACACCAGAAAGACAATAAAGTTTATATGCTGGTAGACAAATTTCGAAAAGCAAGCAAAGATTGTATAAAAAACATGGCCACTGCATGATAGCCTGTGCTGTATTTTATCCTACAACTAAACAAGAGAAAGGAGACGGCCTCTCCAGCCCTCACAGGAGGGCCTTTCATAAGTCCTTGACATAAATTCAACGTACCAAAACAACATTGAAATTATCAAAGAGTTTAGAATGGGCCTCATGGAAAAATCTGCTGGCCACGGGTTGCAAGCTCAAAGATATGTAAAAAATGCAGGAACAGAAGCTCTTCATGCCTGCAGTTACGAGCTTCATTTAAGCAAGTTTTTGTTTTACAACTTTCTGTTCACCTCTGAACAGAGTACAAAGAATACTTACCACTGAAGGCCAGTTAAGTAACAAAATTTTGGCAAATTACAAAATAATTGTGTGTGCTGAAAGTTTCTTCAATGCACACTGAGAAGAGACCTAGATTTCTTGCTACAGTTCTGCCTCTGCAGTATCTGTTCTGAGAAAGAAAGTCTCCAGTTTCTGAAGAAATCTCTGCCCACCACCCTCCCCCAGGATCAATAGGATTCTATCTTATGTAACCACTCTAAGTTTGGCAGCAAGAGCTCTTACACAGCAGCATCTTGCAGATTGTGAGAACACCGAAACTCCAAGTTTCCTCCTTAGCAATATGAAATGGCTGTAGAAAACTCAGCATACCACTGGGTCATTTGATCTTCATTTTGAGAATTTCACAGTCACTATCTTAGCTAAACAACCCAATTAACTGTCTTTTTGGCAAGTTAAGAAATTAAATCTCCCAAACAAACTTCACTTTCACACTTCCAACTAGGAATACTGAAATTGGTTTCAGAAATTAATATTAACTGGGTTTAGATTCAAGACTCTTAAGAAGCGTATTACCTACCATGTTTGCTTACTAGCCCAGGAAAAGGAATTTGGAGTCTCCTTCACTCCTAAACCTTATCATTTGACACAGAATGAAAAGAAATGGGAAGGCAAGTAATACAGAAAGGGAAAGGGAGTTTGGGGAGGGTGTGGAATGTAATTTACTTCATTCACCTAACTTGTTAATTCAATGGATGTATTTGTAACTTCATTTATCTTCAAGTAGCAAAAAGTAAATTTTACTTACTATTAATTCTTTTAAAGAGTTAAGAACCCTAAGTCCACCTTCATGAATTTCCAGTGATACACCATTTGTCAAAGTAGTACACATTCATGAGCAACATGTTCCTGATAAACTACTCTTTTCTGCCTCCTTATTTCAAAGCCAGGCCAGTATCATCACATTAGTGTAAAATAATATTGCAGACCGACACAATGAGTCAGCAATCAAAATGACACATTCTGCCATCCCACAGAACTTGTTCTTTTGGTTTAAGTCCTGGAATCACTGGTACATCTCCTCTCTCCCATCCTCCCCTTACTTCTATGCCACTGCACTGCTTAAAGATTGCCTTACCAGTTGTCAGCCCAGTTTGTTTCAGAAGAAAGAAAGAATTCATGTGTAAAGTACCCTGGGTCTTAGAAACACAGAAACATGTGCTAGAGAAGGTTAGTGCCTGGTTGGCTGACTTCAGCAACAAGAAAAGGAAGCTGCTCAATTAACTGGAACTAAGTGAAAAAAATTTCAGTTATCTTTCACTTATTCTTAAAACAACATTTAGACAATTGAGCTGATGAGTTCCTCATTGTACCCATATTCCTACTGAGACACTTGCCCTATGACACACTTACTGCAAGACCTGTGCAGGCCTTCCAGTCACATTCCAGCTAAATGCACAAAGCCTAGTGCATTGAGCTCACACAGACAACCAAGGAGCACAGAGGAGAACACGTTTTACACATTAGGTGAGACTGAAGGCATATGGGGCACTACACTGAAATCCAATTGAAATTCAAGGATCACTGAAATGAAGCAATATTCCTTTTACAGATTGACTACTGGTTTGGGTCTTTTTAAAAACAAAAAACCCCCACACAGTCCAACTGGTGCTAAAGCCTGCTCCCACATAAAACCTGCTAAAACTGCGTATTATTAATTTCCATTCTTACCATAAGAATAGCAATAGTATTAGAAAAAATTGGTCTTGTGATAACACATTATGCTACATACAATGTCATATATAAGAAATACAAAAATAACCCCAAAAATAGCAAGTATGATAGTATAATTTAAAAATCAGATTTGAAATTCCAAAAAAGTTCTAATGAAAATCTACTAAACTGACATATTTGGGGGAACATGAGAAGCACAAGGTTTTCTCTTCAGTGAGCCTGTTTAAATGCCAAATAACCACCATTTGCTTTAGTCTGCAATACAAGGAGATAATGAAAAAGTATGACTACATAAAAAAATAGATGATTAATAACAGCTGGACACCATAAAGAGTGATGACATACTTCTTTTCCAGCACACAGGTGCTCTTCCACTCATTTAAGGCAACACTACTAAATTTTATTCCATACATCAGAATATATAGAAAAGGAAGTGAAGAAAAATGTGTCATTTTTGCCAGAACATGAAAGTTTCATCTCCAGGCAGAACATTTACCCCCTGCTTTCATCCAGTCAACATCTCTGCTGTGATACTTAGACTTCAATTCTAAAACCTGGGTAAGGCTCTAAAAATCATGAGTTGTCATCTCTTCTTACACGCTTTTTTTTTAACCCTCATTACACAGAGACTCTTCCCCATAGTTAAAAGAAAACACAGCTCATCGTGTTGTGAAACACAATTCCTGTGCAACATGCAGTTGGGGCTTGAGGAAAGTACAACAAGGGAAAACTATGGCAAACTGCATCCTGCCCAGAAAGAGATCTGGTTGTCATAATCATATACAGTAAATGCACATGCAACACAGAAGCATCACTTCCAGAAAATGAGGGGAAACACACCTATAACCAGTTCTCCTTTCTTCCTTAATCCATCTTTAAAGCTATTATGCAAAACCAGTGGGAAATAGAGGGACTGACTGACAGGATGCAATAATATAAAGTGATTTGATTACTCTGAAGCAGAGCCTTTTCATTAAGTTTTTAGCTTTACAACACAGGATCTATTACAAGGGTCATTATACTACTTTCTACCAAATAGATCATCCTATTTGATGTGTCTTTGTATTTAGAAATCTAATTCCCCTTTTCTTTACATACATACATATAGAAGCCTCTGAGAATCTGTTTATTCAGTAGAACTCTCTTTTCACCCCTGTCTTTTTACAGTACCTACCCAGCTCTGCAGCATTTCAAAGAGAAATCATATTCTTCAATATTAGTCATTCATATTCATATAATTGAAACGGCATGAGTACCTAGCAATTGCATTTGGAGAACGAAGCATCTTTGAAATGTATTTACAGATGGTTTGCTTACCTCCTTGGGAATGCTAAGTACTATCAGTGCAGCAATAAAAAAAAAAAGCTCAACTACAAGAGCTCTGATTCTGTTGCAGTGCAATGGTATTTTATTTCTATTATTTAATGGAACAATGGGAAAGGCTACATTCATACTGTTACAGTAGAAACTGCATTGGTGGAAGGGGGTGCAGGGGAAGGAAAAGTGCCAGGTTTAAATACTGAGTAACACCAGAGCAATATAACTGGTAGATCTCCAGAAATTCTGGAATGCCATGAGCCATGCTGGATGAAGCATTTACTTTGGTCACCTGAATGCTTAGTAGCACCCCCATCCCAAAAATTAATGGCGCAAAAGAACCCATTTGTGATTGGCTCTTTATACCATAAGAGTTATTATTGTTTGGTCCCATATATTGCATAAACTCTGTAGCCAAGGGGGAAAAAAAAATCAAAGCAGCATTCAAAAGGTTAATGAGAAGCAAACAGATGAACTTCATGTAAGTGGATGCACGAATCCACAGATTTCTATTCTGCTACCTTCTCCTTTGCCTAACAGAAGCAGAAACAGCTTTGTACTTACATATTCATCACTCCAGAGCTGACTGAAATGCAGAGAAAAAAAACTAGACAAGATTTATGAAAATATGGAGGCTTCTATTGAAGATACTGTATGAGCTATATTTCTTGCCCATTCAAGATATTTCCCAAATATTTCAGCTTATTTAATAAAAAGATTTCTCTTCCTAGAAATTCTAATACCTTTGAAATAAAAGGAGCTTTATAGTGCTATTTAACTAACATTTTCCAGGAGCCCTATAGATTATTATTTTGCAAGCATTTTTACTGTGCAAATGGCAGGGGAAAGGGGGGAACCAGAAAAGGAAGTAAAAAAGGGGATGCAAATTACAAGCACAGACTTCACGAACACCACACTCCGAGTGCACCCAAGGCTAATGTTTGAGTCTTTTTCCCCTAGTTTAACCAAGCAAGCAGGAAACAAACAAGAAAACAGAAGGGGTAGACAATCCCCTGGACTTACCTTCAGTACAGTCCCTCTATAAAATTCTCAGAGAAATTTAAATTCCTCCAAGCCGATGTGATTCTTTTAGCTTTTTTTTTTCTCTCGAGTCACACAGAAGCAAAACAATTAGTTTTCAGAGGTTCCATTTACTGCTCTTCCATCCCCAGTAAAATGCGTCCAGGAGACTATGCCAAAAGTAAGCCCAGAACTCAAAGGCAGTTGGAAAGGGAGCATGGGGGGGCTGCTGAAAGACCAGATTGTGAAATTCGGTAGCTTGAGCACAGAAATATCCTACTGTACAGTATACCTGGCTTCTTGCTCACCAAAAAACTGTAGTGCAAACTGTCAGTAGTAGTCTCCAATAGCTGCTGTGTGTGCTGCAGATGGTATGTCTCACTGTTACCTTCCCAGATGGGTAGAGGATTCAGAGAGCAGCAAAACCAGGGGGTCGCCTCCAAACCAGGTGGATTGCCAGCCACTCATTCACTCAGTCCAATTAATCAAGACAAGAACAGCTCAGTCACCGGAGGTATCTCCTTCCAGGGTGCACAGGATTATGGCAAGGTTATTAATCTTGCTTTGCTGCATCCCCCCCACCCCCTACATTCAGCAGCCTGCACCGAGATGATTGCCAGCTCTGTCTCTGTCCCTGTTCTACTGCATTTTGCTCAGCCCTCTCTGTTGCTGCAAGTGAAACACAGAGGAGGGAGGAATACTAATAAGGTGGTTAGCTACAGTTTCTTTAAGGCGTTCTACATACTGCGTGCGCGTGTGTCTACGTGCTTGTGTGTGTGCGTTTTCCATGGGGCGATCTGGATTTCTTGGCAGCTGAAACAGGACTTGTTTCTACATCAAAGTCTGAATTAATCTGGATTATCACCTAATGAATATCAGAGCCAGCAATTGTATTTTACTTAGGATAAGAGGAGGGTACTCTAAATGGTCTAGAAGATTAGGACGGCAGCAGTGGTTATAGGGGGAGGGAATGGGGGGTTGGGAGTGTAGAAACCACACTACAGCCAGAAGAGCATAATCACTTAGAAAACTTGTTCCAAACAGATCATTTTAGCAATGTTTTAAAAGTCATTCTTTTATTCTGAACCAGTTGGGATTTTAAAATCAGCACTATATTATCCATCTTTAGATTAGGCAGCAATATGCAGAGTCAAGTAAATATTTTTAGAAAAGAAAAGATTTCTGGCAGGAAAAGAAAAAATTAGAATGTCAGTGGAGGCAGACATCCAGCACTGCATTTATGAAGGTGCTTGAAATTCCCTCCTTTAGTGAGAATTGCTCTGCCAAAAGCTTTCACTCATGAAATTAGTTTAGAGTTCTCAGTCCAAGAACAAAAACAGTTTTCCCATATATTGCCTAAATAGCTGACCTGCATTGGTTCATGAACCTGAGCATTCTGCTGTGATGAATACAAGTCCTAGCTGTAATTCACTCATGAAATATGAAAATAGTCATATTTCCTTTGCTTTCCCACATGTAATGCAGACCCTCTGCATCAGGTTCAGGATGCAAATGCTGCTGTCTCACTTGTCATCCATAATTTCAGCTTTCTGCAGCAGATGACACTTCAGAATCCTTCAGAAACATGAAAGCAAAAATAAACCATTCCTCAGAAGCAGCTCTGGGATTACTACAGTAAATTATAACTATGAGGGACTGTTGAGGAACTGGTTCATGGGTCTGAGCAGGCAAATGCACTTGACAGAGCTCCCTAAAGAATGAGCTACACAAAATGAGTTTGGTGCTTCATATCACAAAAAGTTACCACCACCAGGTTTAGCCAATTGAACATGGTGGAAGTGCTTTGGGGAATTTTAGATGCACCAATCATAGGATAGCTGGCAAAGCAGCCTGGATGCACTGACCATTGTAGCTGTTCCTGCTACAGTAGCATAAATCACTGCAACCTAACAGGGCACTATCCATAAGCACTGCGTCCACAATATTTCATACTAACATGGAGTAAAAGTCTTCTACTGTTAAGTAAACCCTGCAGTTTTAACAGCCAATGCACTTGCAAAGCCACACAGAAAAGGAAGCTGTGGTACCTGGAAAGAAATATAAGACACAGTTTGAGAAGATAGAAGACCTACACTGTTTCAGAAATTGCACGTAACCACTTTGGTTCACTTTTTCAGTATAAATTGCTGTATATATTAAATTTAAAGTGATTTATTTACATAAAAGTCCACTGAACCAACAGGAGAAATCGTAACATTTTCTTTGCTTCAATTATTTTGCTTCTCCACCTTATCTGTTCTAGACCCTCCACCCTTTTCCCAAACTATATGACATCTTATGTTGCTTTTTTCCTGACTCGTGGATCTTAGAGAGGATTCTCACTCATATACAAACAAATATGCTTATCCACATAGGAATACAAGCAGCCACAGCAGCTTGGACTGAAGATCCACCTAGCCAAAGCTTTGCCTGCATTGTTCACTGTCACAGGGAGCCATTAGGTCAAGGGAAGCAAATGGTGCTGTTTCCCAAGTACACTGCACCAACCTTCAATCATCTGCACAAGGAGTTGCAATGTCAGAGACAGGAGAGCCCTGCACACTTTAGTATGCCTTTCACAGATTCATAGTCTTTTATCATAAGCAGCCTGGACTGATTTCCTCATGCTGAGAAGTCCTGATGCATTTACTTAGCCTTCATATCGACTTTGCTCTTCTCAAACATTCATCACTAACCTTTTCCACCTCATGCAGTGACCAAAATGCCACAGGAGCACTACACTTGACACTTTCTACTTTGAGAACATATCATCCCAGAGCACATACTAATGAAACTAAAAGCATGTCCTGTTTTCTGGGACTGTGGTATGAGTAATTTTGCTATTCTCAGATTAACAATTTAATCAGGGGTATAACATTTATAGTTCCTAAGGTTTCATAAGGAAGACCTCACGTCTAGACCGAAGTCCACTGCGGACAGCCTTTTCCACAACCTTTATCTAGGTACAGAATTGCTTGAGTATATTGAAAAAGCTATAGAGCTAATTAAATCTATCCATAAATCTAACATTTACAATCTATGGGACTGGGACAGCAGCAAAAGTAATTAAACTGACTTGCGTTCTAACTTCCATGGCACAAAATACACATTTAATGGAGAGAAAGAAAGATTAAATGTTGTGCAAGAAAAAGTTCGTATCTTCCAAATGCATCATAATCCCAAAAGTGCAGGCAAGGACTTTTGTCCAACCTCACCTCTCCTTATGTCATTTTTAAAACCATATTATGTGCTAATTATTTTCACATTAATGAAAAGGAAAACACATTCTTCGCACTTCCAGGGTGGGTTTTTTTT
>JAWWMU010000237.1:20448260-20466529 GCA_035048155.1 Cinnycerthia olivascens
CGGGGACTCTCCAGTGCAGGACTCCTCTGTCTCCTCCTGGGACATAAACCTCTGGCACTTGTGGATATTCCTGACACCTGCTTGCCTTAGAGTCAGCGGCAATTACTGGACCCAGAAGGGTCCATCAAGTATATTTTGGATATGTTGTGAAAACTGATAGAAATCTGTATGAGCTACCTCCTACCTGCCAATTTGGTAAGCCTGTTTTCTCTGCCATGGGTAAGAGAAAATATAAAGAGAGCAAGGAGTGGGAAGAAAGAAGCTATTACAGGAAAAACTTCTCCCCAGTTCTGTGAAATTAGAGTCACGATATAGAACGAACACAAAACCACCAGAATGCATTGACTGGACTGGTAGTGTAGGACAAAAAACAAAAAAGGGAGAAAATGTTGGGGCAGGGGAAGAGGGGTAGTGTAGGGAGAGATGGGACAAGCCTCAGAATTTGTGACTAAAAGTGAAACGCCTATAAAACTAAAACAAATACTGCTTTCACATGAACAGAAGTCTGAAGGATTAAGCAAGAGACAAAGCACAACCAAGGACTTCACAAGCTACAAAGCAAAAGAGAAAGTAAACACCTTAGAGAAAAATTGTAGAAATATCCCGGTTTGGAATACCTCAAAACAATCCAACCAAAACTCGTTTCCTTCGATAGTACATTACTCCATATAACAACGTTCATCAAAAACAACCCACTTGCATTCACAGACTCGGTAGGGTCCAGTGGCTGCCAGTTGCTACCACTGGCAATTTGTTACAGGACTTTGGCTCAAGAAAAAATAAATACAAGCTATTCATAATTTAACCCCAACTGCAAATAATTTGTGAGACAAGATATGTGCTAAGCCACCTGAATTAATTCAAGAGTAAGAAGAGAAAACCTTCTTAAATATTAACTTGATTCAAGTTGTTTGGATGAAAACAAAAGACTGGCAGGAAGCATAACTCTTAGAAGCATACATAAACATACAGAAATAAAATAAATATACCCTGATTTCTAATCAGGAACTGAGAGTTATTTTACATAATAAAAAAACTTTCACTAAGAAATGTTAGATGAAATTAAAGTAAATAAAAATTTAGATTATAAAACAGAAAACTATGCATGAGAATCAGATCATTTTCAGCTTTGGAAATGTCATTCAGAGGAACTAGCATAAGTCCTAGAAGAGGTCTCACTTGAAATAAGCCTAGACAAAATAAGAGTACAATAGTGAATACCCTTATGCGAGTGAGGGGCATTAGGTGACCTAATGAATTAACTCTTACATTACTAGCTTCCATGACCTAATGAAGAAAACTCAAACAGCTGGTGAGGTTTTTCAAAAAGGCATGAATAAAAAAGAAAAACAAGGATTTTGTTGCCACTTGGAATATTAGAAAGATCCCAACAAGAAAGTGTTCATTTTTAGTTTCTTTTTCAAAAGGATTATGCAAAACCTTTAAAAAGGTGCTGATTTTTACCGTACATAATGAAGGTCATTTGATTATAGCAGTCACTTTAAACAATAGGAAAAAAACTTAGAAATACTTTCTCATTGACAGTTGATAATTTTATAGAACTGTAGCACTTTTGGATTATACATTTCCTGTCAAGTACCTCCTTCAGGCTAAACAGTTCAGAAAAATTAATTCAAAAACTTCAGAAAGCAAGAATTACAGTAAAATTACTTTGATTTGCTAAGAACATTATAGCAGCTAATCCACTGAATTTTCCAAGCATATTTGAACACTAGAATAATTTTGATTTTTTTTTTATTTAGCAAGCAGCTCTCCCTATCATCAGAAAATTTCAGTCCATATTTTGAAAGTAATTTCCAATTTGTAAGACAAACACGCAAACCTAAATACCCCTGTTCACACCCATTCAACAGAGCGTTACTTGGGCCGGCAGCCGGGGAACCAAAGGGGGGAGGCCAAAACGCCTAAAACACAGGGAGGTGAGAAGGACCGAAACCTACAGGAACATAGCTGAATTTGCACTAAGTGATGAAAAGGAAAGAAACTGGAAATGTCAGAGACATCTAAAGGACTAGAGTATGCCTCTAAAAATTAGAGAACGCAGACAGCCCACAGCTAGGAAGAAACGAGGCTCCCACTGCCCAAGTGATCAACCCAGACAGTGTCCTCACACAGAAGGAGCATGTGTTTGCTCGTGTGGTATTTCCACACAGTTATTTTGGGTAGCCCATTATAGCAAGTAGAATAAACTTTTGCACAGCCTTTGAGCATAGGATATTTACCCTCAGAAAAGAGCTGCAAACCACATAAGAGTGCCCTGAGTGTAGTCACTTTAGACACCTAAAGAACAGGAAGAATTCTATACATCCTTCTTTTTAATGTCTGTGCATCTTTCCACAAACAGTATTTTCCGTTAGGTAAGCAAAGGCAATTTAAACACAATATCACACACGCGTTACTCACCAGTCCTATGCTCAGACTCCTCAGGCTCTTCTCAGGAGTTTTCCCGTAAGTACCTTTCCCAGAATCAGAAGTAATCCCCAAAAAATACAACCCTCCTAGTAGGTCTGATCAGGACAGAGATCTACAGATGCACGATGAAGGAAACCCAGCAAGGTCCTGCGTTACCTCAAACTCCTTTTATCATTGTAAGCTCCTAAGGCTCCTCCCAGGCTGCACCTGAAAAGCTGCACCTACCCCCACCCAGCTGAGCCCTGATTGCAGCAAGTACCATCAAGTAACTGTGCTCCACCAGGCTGGCACTGATCCCTCACAGCTGCTGGTAGTTAGGATGTGCTAAAGAGCATGAAATCCAAAATCCTGGTCTCCTTGTATCGTGCCTCTGATGTTTTTAATCTGAAATGTTCTGACTTCTGTTCCGTGTGTAAAATGGGCATCATATCATCTCCTTATAAGACAAGAACAGGGGGAAATAACAGTAGAGTATTAATAGTCATTAAGCTCTCAGATGGTCTAAGGATAAACACCATGGAAATCACCATTTGTGATTCTGTTCCCAGGAAGTCACTTGAAACAGTTGCATTGAATAAGGCGCAAGGTCAGGCACAGCAAAACCGCAAGTTTAGCAGTATTTAAAATAAAAATGAGCCATGCAGTCAGCAGCATAAAAACACTCAAAGGTTATTCCTAGAGCTCCAGCTAAACCACAAGGGAATCTGTAAAGGCCTGTGCTACTAGAGCAACTCATCTCTTGTGGCTTAGTGGGAAAGCTTTTAGTGCCCTCTGCTTCCCCCTAAATTATGTGGCATTAAGAAGTCATCAAAACTTGTATGTGCTTCATTATGCACATAGTATTAATGAGGCATTCTTAGAACTTGTATTTCTAGTCTTGTAGGAGATCAGTGTTTGAATGACCTCCCTAGCAAGCTTATGGAATTTCCCAGTGAAACTTTTGTTTCTGCTAAGTGTGCGCACACAAACCTGCACTGGTTTCCTGTGTAAGACACGTGCTGCTGTGATGTACACTCTCCTGATAAGCTGGCATAAGCCTTTTTTTGCCTCTAATGCTAACTGATATAAAATTACATTTATCAGCTGTTTCTCTGAACCTACATATAAACACATTCATTCCCACACACCTGAAGCCACATAAGATTAATCCTGTGACTACATTGGTTTGATTGTTATCCTATAATTATGAGCACCTGGACTTGAGCTGCTCAGAGCAGAAAGCCACACAGGGCCACCCTTCAATGAGTTATTCAGTGCAGCTGAGCAGAAATATTTTAGCCCCTTGAAAATGAGAGCTAAAATACCTCAGCCCAAACAGCTTCTTTAGACAGTTATGCTAAAAGAATTTATTCTTTCATCCACTGCCTTCTGCTAAGGCACAATATAGTTGTGTGTACTTGAGTCCAGTACACCACTGAGGGCAAATTGTCTTAAAAAAAAAAGTAGTCTTAGCTCAAGAATTCTCTTCAGAAAAAGTTTCATAATCAAAATGTCACTGTAGAAATCAGTGTAATATATTAAATCTTAGACTATTGGAGGGTTTTATACATACACTGAGGGAAGGAATGTTCTTTTACACATCAAGGGATTTAATTGAAGAATATTCCTGAAAAATATTAACTTTTGTTGGTCTCTTATCCAAGTAAGGGTATTTATTCATTGTCACATGTTGTAAAATGGGAAGAAAGTCTTTGTATAATTGTCTAAAAGTAGGATAGCAACTGAGAGGAAGGGAAGCCCTATACACTCAGTTGAAAAACTCAGGTTTAGAAATATTATCTTTCTCATTAACAAGTGAAATATGTTCACCTCGGGCTTTTAAAATAGCCATTTCAGCAAGCTGTTGTCTTGTAGATAGTGGCCTTGATCCTGATCCTAGTTTCTCCATTAGCATCTCCTTTATCTTCGTTAGGATTTCAGGGTTTATATCCAAATTTGCTTTTGCGATGTACAGTCCAAGTAGCAGTTCTGAAAAAGAACTAAAAGAAAGCAAATTTTCTGAGTGAACATTGCCATCTGAGCTGGAACTATGATATCCACCACTCTTAACCTCAAAAAACCCAAAATGAGATCTTTAACAAGTTATTATCTTCCTGTCACAACTTATATCCATCCGAGAAACTGCACCTCCCATTGCACACCTAAACACCTTTCCATGCACTGATGCAGAAAGAATCCCACTATTAGCAAGTGACTGAAACTTGTGTTTCAGCCCTTCTTACTGTTTTGCTGTTGTTTAGCTACCCTATGTAGCAGGGATTTAATTCCTTGATTAAATTTTCTGAAATTCTACCAGACGTCTGTTAAAAAAAAAAAAAATCAACAACAAAAAACAAAAACAAAAACAACAAAACAACAAAATCAAAACCACCTGCAAAAAAATGTCAGTTCCTGTTAAAGTCTGGAAGAGCGTATTGTGCCTGAACCTGTTTAAGCAGTAGGAGCTGCAGCACTGCCCAGAGGAGGACATGAACTGCCCCAGGCCAGTCACAGCCAATTCCAGATGGCTGCAGTGCTGGTGTAAGCAACTTACTGACCCAAAACCTCAGCAGTGGGTGGCCTGCCCTGGGGCAGAAACAGCCCTGAGGCACCCCAGCTGTGGGTCACCAGAGGAGAAGCAGGTAGGAATGGTTCTGTGCTAATCCTGGACCCTGTGCTTCCCATCTCCTCTCCAAAGGATCTGGGGAGGACTGGATGCTGCACGTGAACAAAGCTGAGGAAAGTTAAACGTAGGAAATGGGTGGAGCAGTGTTTGATTTAAGCTGAACCTGGGGAAAGCAAGGGTCAAGCCTTTTCCTCAGGGTTTGGTTTGTTATGCACATTTTCCTTATCTCTGAATATTCAAATCAATAATTAGAAAATTGGTTTAGTTGGCAACAAGATACAGTAAAAACTTTTCAAGTTGATTCTGTTTTGCTCATGAAAGAATCTATAACACTGTATGTACCTCACTATCAGTTACACTAACCCATCTGCACTCTGCTGGTAATCAGCCTCTGGGACCACAGCTCACACAGTGCATCAACTACATGAATCCGACAGACAATATATTCTTTGAAAAATGAACACAGAGGCTGAACTTTCTGAGAAAGTTCATGATTTGCATTTTTTAAATCTACATTTACTGGATTTTTACTGAATTCACTAAAATTAAGCAATCAATGACATTTCTGAAATTAGTGTATACCTACAATCCAATGGCTTCATTGGGCTAGTCCAGGTTTAGAAGAGGGAGCTGATTTCTCATCTGTCGCTCTTCATCACCATTAAATTCCATTTGAGCATCTTCATTGATTGCATATCTGAAATTTTGAATACTAAGTAAATTTTATTGTACAATCAGGTCCTGCTCCCCAGTGTAACCATGAGAAAATTGCACATAAGAAGCAAGGAAACCATTTTAGCTGTAGACTCACTTCAGTAATAAAATTGAAAGTCTCACAGCCTTCTTGGGGAATCACTGCTTGGACCAAGCATGTTTTAGTGACTTGGACATCTAAATACCCTAAAAAGAACCAAAATCTCCATTCAAATATACTTCTCCTCATTATCTGGAGCTAGAAATAGGAGACAAAAAGAAAGTTGGAAAGAGATTAATTTTTCAGTCTGAACTTGTGGAATACAGTGTAGAAGGTATTTGTATTACTGAGACAAAGACATTTGGACAGTCATGAAAACAGATCTTTACTATACCTTAACCCAAGAAAGTGTTTTGGTTCCCTTCCTAATCAAAAAAAGTGTATATGTGCACTGTATTTAATTATATAAAATATAAATTTAAATATATAAAATACATTGCTATCTACATCTATTTTTCACCTTTCCATTAATTTGTAGTTATCTGGTCCTACATTTCCACAAACGTCTTGAAAATGTATTGCCCATATTGTTTCTTGAAAAGAGACAGATGTTGGTAACTGCAAGTGGCTAGAGAAGAGCTGAGATCTGCTGGGCTTGAGGAACTTCACTATGTTGCAGAGTACTTTGTAGGACATTTAAAAAGTGTTGGACTATTTAAGGTCCAATTCCTTGCATATGTACAAAACCATCCACACTCTAACCACTCTGTTGCAGTACTATCAGCAGCATAGCATCTGTTTCCAGAAACTAAGGCCTACCTTATCAAAGGTTTTCAGGCATGTACCATCTAATTAGTTGTCTAACTCTCAATGCAATTAATAGGATATAAACACCTAAAGAATACAAGGTACTTTACCTACACCCCACTCATTAAAGAGTCCAAGTACTAAGAACAGTCATTATAATTACCAGTCAAATGATGAATGTCCAGGAAAGAAACACAGGGTAAATTAATTCCTTTAAGTACACTTTTTGTGAGTGAAGAAAATGCACATATGTTGCAGTAAAATGTGGTGGCTGCTATAAAAACTTTTCTCATTAATCTGTGATTGAAAGCAACCTGATTTAACACAGTAGTAGCAAACAGAGTCTAGGCTTTTCTATGCCTGCCTCCTATCTCCACTCACTAGGGGTAAAGTATTAGGAGGATCTTTTGGCCTGAACAAGCACAACTATTCTTGGATTCTGTGCTTTCTTTCAGTATTTGACACTCCAAACTACATGGATCCACTTCAGAGTCTATACTTAAGGTCCAAAGGAGAGTTCACTTAATGCAGATTTCAGCAGTGGCAGGCACTTAGGGCATAAGATTTCCAGAGGAATTTGACTGAAAGACTCTAAGGTACATTGTCATGTTTATTATTATTATTACAGCTGAAACAGGGCTGTTGTGGTTAACTTTGATTAAGTTCCAAGTCACCTTAAAAAAGATCACAGCATTCAGCCTTACACTGCATTTTTTGCCAATGTTTTTCATGAATCTCTGTAACACACGCCTTTGCAGACACCAAATTGTATTTTTGCCTCTATATTTCTCCCCTGTCGAAAGCTTCTCATTTACAAATGGCAAGCTCTCTACGAGGCAGCAGGCTCAAGCTCTGCAAATTGTCATCCTTCAGGTTATCCTCCACTCTCTGACACTAAGTTCTTACCTTCATCAGAGAGCTTTCAATTCCCTCCTTACTTACGGGAGATAAAAGCCCTTATATTCTTCCCAACAACAGGTTTTCATCTTCTTTATGTGCACAATAGATTTCAGTTTTCTTCCCCCCAGCCCTGCCAATTTCCCTAATTATCTGTCAGTGGTGCCGAGAGCTCCCACATCTATCATTCCACAGCATCACTCCATAGTCACTGCCACAGTTCAGCATCGCTGCATCAACTATCTGCTCTCCAAACAGTTTTATGGCACTGACATGGGGAACCGCCTCTCACAGTCAAGTGTGTCACTAAATAACCCTCTTTCTTCTCTTTCTAAGCAGGTCCTGCTTGTCACTTCCAGCTGTCCTCCTCTGTCGTCATAGTCCTGCTACTACAGAATTGATATCTACACTCCTCGTACTTGGTATGAAATATCATTCACACAGCTTAACAAATCTTGATAACTTCAAGACATGTTTCTCCATTCTTTTCTTCAGTGTTGCTTTCTACTTGCTGCATGAATTCTGTTGTGTCCTGTAATTAGTACGATTTTAAAAAGTCACAGTACTTTTATGAAAGCTACAGGTGAATTTGAAACACCCTAGCCTTTTAATTTGATGCATTATTCAGACAAGCATTTACCTGTATGCCATTAGTGTACACACCCTGTGAATGATTAAGGGAGGAGGTGTAAAGAGTCCCTGCAAATCCCTGGGATAACTCTTGTACATAAAGTTGCTCATGGATGTAATGATTTGTAGAAAGAAGACCATATTTTATAGATTAGGACTGTTCCATAGAATGCCTGAAACTGTTTTGAACCACAGGATATTAAACTATGTCAATATGCTGTTGTTTTTTAAAGAGTTGAAAAGAGAAGAAAATTACTGTAAATCAAATAAAATGTTTCTGAAGGCCATTATTTTGAGTATTGAGTATTTGACCATTGAATCAGATAATTCTGCAAGGATGTTGAGTAGAAAGTTTTCGTTTTCAGGCTATCCTTAATGTTCCACAGCTATTTCCAAGGAAATTGTTTTAAATAACCAGATATAGTTTCCCCAAGACAAACAATGATTTTTATTCTTCAAGATGGTCAATAAAAAATGATGAGTTACATTTAGTGGAAGTGTTGGAGTCTTTGCTATTTCTCTTACATTCTTCTGCAAATAGAAGTCCAACAGGTTAACTTTGTTCTATCCTGCTGCATTTAGTACTCTCAGTACTCTTCTAATACTAGACGTGTTTACTGATTTCTGTATAGTGCCTCAAGGCCTTAAAATGAATGTGATTTATGACTGGCAATGTATGTGAGGTACATAAGAGTGAAAATATTTTTCAGTTCTATTCACAGTATTATTATATCAGAGTGTATAAGTTAAGTATCTCTTCTACTTTTGACTTTTCACGGTCATATTTTACTTCACTGGGGTGCTAATAGAGTTAATTCTCTAAGCCTTGATCCACAGCCCAGGGAATTCTGTGGAAAGACTCTATTCAACTTCAGTGTGTACTCAGTAGATACAATGCTTTCTTAAAAGTGCTTTGCAAGCCTTTAGTTGACAAATTATATTTAAACAAAAATGTTTTAATTTATTTGTTTTCCCTTACTTTGTTACTGATGTGTCATGTTATATATCAAAGAATGAACTCACAAAACAAAGGAAATATTTTTAAAATGTAAGCACAAGACTAGAATACTAAATCACAGAAGGAATACAGCAATTATATCAGCAAATGACATATCCTGGCTTCTTACACAAGAGATGTCTTGATAGTTTGACAGTTAGCTTTGCACTGTCCATGGACCATTCTAATATTTATTTAAATATTAAGTAAATATATAGCTAGCTCAGAATAATTTTTGTTTTATTAGAATCAGAAAACACTGAGAAAATATTTAGGCAAAAGAAGTAGTCTGAGATCAATAAGTCCCAAAACAGTCATCCTTCTTGGGATTTTCATAATGCAGCCTTTGCAATGGGGAAACTGACACAGGGATCAATGTAACTAGGAATAATTTATATGTATGAGGTTTTTAAAATGATATCATCAAACAAGCCTAGTATCAGAGTTAGGGTTAGGGACAAGAGGCCAGGTTGCAACCTGCACGTGCATTTGGGTATTTCTTGAAAAAGGAGTAGCTACACAGCTTCATAGCCATGTCCATCTGCATTTGGATTAGGAGAGCACTCCCTTCTGGATGCCATCCAGATGGGTCTCTGCAGATTTGAGAGCTGGGCCTGGGCAAATCTCAAGCAGTTCAACAAAGCCAAGTGCAAGGCCCTGCACCTGGGTGAGGACAATTTCAAACATTGGTATAGGAAAGAAGCCCTGAGAACAAAGACTGACTTGGGGGGTAGTGGTTGATGTGAAGCTCAACATGACCCAGCAATGTCAGTGCAGAAACATCTGTGTCCTTGTCTACATCAAAAGCAGCATGGCCAGAGGGCAAGGGGACAGGTTGTCCCCCACTGCTCTCCTGACACCCCTTCTGGAGTGATGCACCCAGCCCTGGGTCCCCAGAATAAGGAGGATGGGGCCTGCTGAAGTGAGCCCAAAGGAGGCCACAAAGATGATCAGAGGGCTGTAACATCTCTGCTGTGAAGACAGGGCAGGCTGAAAGGGTTGAGGTTGCTCAGTCTGGATACAAACAAGCTCCAGGGAGACTGTAGAGTGTCTTCCAGTATCTAAAGGGGACCTAAAAGACAGCTGGAGAGGGACTTTTCACAAGGGCATGTAATGATAGGACAGCGGGGAATGGCTTTACGCCGAAGGAGAGACTTAGATATTAGGGAGAAATTCTTTATTGTAAGCATAGCGAGGCCCTGGAACAGGTTGCCCAGAGATGTGGTGGATGCCCCATTCCTGGAACTGTTGAAGACCAGGCTGGATGGAACTTTGAGCAACCTAGTCTAGGGAAAGGTTCCCTGCTCACGGCAGCATGGAACAGGTGATCTTTAAGGTCCCTTCCAACCCAAACCATTCTATGACTGTGATTCTGTGATTCCTTCCTGTCATACAGCTTTCCAACTGCCTTCAGACTCTTCTTTCTGGCTGTGAAATTTCTGCAGTTGAGAAATAATCTTTCTTTTTATTTCTGGAGAAACTGCTACTTTAGGTTTTATAAACACCAAAGTCCCATATATTCTCTATGGTGAATATTTCTTCTAAAAGCAGAAGCTTTTGACATGACAGCTGCACTAAAAAAAAATAACTACATGAATTCTATTGCACACTGAGAAAAAATATCATTACCACTTGATAGACAAAACTGTAAAAATCCAGATTGTGTAGTCTTTTACCTTTGGAGAAAACACTGGTTTAGCATTGTATATTTCATTGACACAGTCCTGGGCACAGCTATAAAGCTGTGCAGCTATTTCTATTTCAAGAAAGACCCAAATGTATGTGAAGGTTGCAACCTGGCCTCTTGCCTCTAACCCTCACTCTGATACTAGGCCATGTTTGATGATATTATTTTAAAATAATACATAAATAAATTATTCCTAGTTACATTGATGTATGTCAGTTTCCCCATTGCAAATGCTGCATTATGAAAGTCTCAAGAAGGATGACTCTTTTGGGAGCCAATTTGGGCCAGATTACCATCCTTTTGTTACTCTGTCCATGGTTCTTTGCTCTATTTTCTGTTTGCTTCACCCTATGACTGTTAGAGCACCATCAATGGTCACCAAAAGTCTCCTTTTATGCTCAATTTATTATAGAAAAGAAGCACAGATATTCTTGATATCAAGATTTTTATGTGTCTTACTGTAGATACCAAAACCCCTTGGGTTTTCAGTTTTCAAGAGCACTAAACTTGTGTTCAACTCAATTTCTTGTTCATTAAACCTACCTAGAAGGCAGATGCTTTTTTTAGCTCTTAAAATATTCCACCTCTTATGTAGGCTCTTGCTGGGGTTAGAAACCTGGGCCTATTCCAAACACCTAGATGGTAAAGGAAAAATTAAGTTTCCACTGTTACCTAATTCTATCTCCTAGAATTTCTACTCACTATGATTTACTTGCCTGATGTAGTTTATCTAGTTATTCAGTGTCTTCTGACATTAGATTATTTTTACAAAATGTTTCTTGATATATTATTCAAGCCTTAAACATGTACTGATTGGATTTTTTAAACCTTCTCTTAACATCATTTATCTTTTTTCATGCCTAGCACCAATTGTTTTGTTCTTTGAAAATTTGTCTTTTATTTGCTCTTCTGACAAAATTGTGTTTTGCTGCCTGTTTCCTAAAAATGTGTTGTTAATATAATTTTTGCAATTCTCTAGCCATGGAACAAATCTCACGTGAAGTTTTTTGTTGTTTTGGATTTTTGTAACTACTATGTCAATTTTAAAAATCAGCTTTAAATAATTATAGCTGCAGTGCTACAGAGATAGGCAAAGGCAGACAGAAACATTTTTGGGATTTAACAGTAGTCTGAAATTTTTCTAAAAGTGATGTAAGTTTAGGACATTAAAAAGTAATTTTAGAAGTAGAAAAGGTATTAAGTTTAAATCTGAGGATAGGCATTTTTTTCATAAGTTTGTTTCTGTCAGTGAGTTTCACAAGTCTACAATATGATCAGGGAATTCATGGAGCATTATTCACTGTCAAGACTCGGGATTAGAGCTCTACTCCAATTTTCAGAAAAAAAGATGACATTTCAACTTTAGTTTCACACAAGATTAAACTGTTTACTTCTAGACACAGGGAATATAAAATACTTTGAAAATTCAAGAATGAGGTAGACATTTTCAGCAAAACCTCCACATAATAAAGAAATTTTAAATTCACTTTGCATGTAAATGTTTCTCATGTATTACATATCATTTTCTATTAAGGAATATGGGTCCTATAAAGGAAGATGTACAAAATTAAGATCTATTATTGCAGTATTGTTTTGTATAATCTCCCGCTGAAAAAATGTTTCTGATGTTCAGTTTACATCTTTATTCCTTAAAATCTTGATTGTCACAAAGTAAGAACAGAACTTTCTCTGCTCTTTTCTGTAACATCTTTAATCATTCGCAAATTTTAATTGGGTCTTATCACACTTCTCTTATTGTACCTCTTTGTGGAAACTTATAAAAGGAAAAATAGTTTGCTGCATTTTTAAAATGGATTCATATGTGCACTTCCTACAGCCAAATACACAAATTTCTCCCAGTCTTTTTAAGGTAAAGGCAAGGGATATTGTCCTATACGTGGAGACGATAATGCAAATTCCTACTAAAACAATCTAAGAGTGTTCATTCTTGCCTGTTACTATGACTCATGAAACCATAAGATGTTTAGTTCATATCTGTGGCTGATTAGAGGAGAAAGCATTCTTTACTTCTTTCTATAGGTCATTGAAATAACAATGTAGAAATACAGGTGTTCTGTCATTCTTACATACCATAGGTTTAGTTGGGTTTTTTTTTTTTTGGTGTCTCATTTTTTTCAGAGCAGCTTTATAACCTCTGGAATAAAGAAAAAGCACAGCTATCACAAAAAAATAAAAAAGAAAAAGCATAAGGGAGAGGCTCAGAAAAGGAACAAAAGGGTTTGTTTCCAGGGCTGTTGATCTGACCATCAGCTACAAAACATTTTTGATTTTTGTAGCATTTGCAGTTCTGCTCATTCCCACCAGAGGGAGGGATCGAAGCTGCACTGTTTCAATATATTTGCATATAAAATCTAGTGTGATGTGCTGTGAAGGGACAAGAGAGAGTTGGTTAAAATAAAAATTCAGGCCTGGGGTATGAAATTCTTGCATTTGCATTTTTCCATATAAAATTTGCCTTAGCTGAAAGGAAAATATTATAACTTTAGTCAAGTGGGCACAGAAGTGAAGAGCTGGCATATATGTCTAGGAACATGAAATAAGCATTTTAAAGCTACTAGCAGAAATGAATTGCTTATGAATACTTAACAGTCATCGAGTTCTTCAGAGTTATGCACCAGTACTTTATCCATGTATGTATTTTTGCCTGACAATATGGTTCAAATTTTTTTCTTTTCCCCCTTTCAAATTAAAATTCTCTTACATCACACATATGTATTTCCGTAAACCAATTGAATAATTACGTCCATTGTTTTCATACTTTCTTCCTTTCAAATCCATTAGTCCTTTAACTACTTCTTCCAGGCCCAGGATACCCCAAGATATTAATCACAAAATGTGTCAGGTTGGAAGTGACCACAGTGGTCATCTGATCCAACCTCCCTGATCAAGCAGGGTCATCCTATGGCTCATTGCACTGGCCTGTGTCCAGGTGGTTTCTGAATATTTCCAGTGAGGAAGACTCCACACCCTCTCTGGGGAATTTGTTTCAGTGCATAGCTGCCCACACAGTAAAGTTTTCCTGCATATTCAGATGGAATTTTCTGTGCATCAATTCCTACTTTTTGCCTCTTGTCCTACTGCTGAGCACCATGAAGAAGAGCCTGATCCACCCATGTGTGATGGTTTCACATTTAGCCTTGTTTTCATCAATGTCTGCATGAAGACCTACAGGGGGTAATAGCTAGATGTGTTGAGAGGCCTTGGCAGTCTTTCTGTGATGTCTCTGATTCAAGCCTCTGCCAGGCAGCAAGCTTCTCAGGACACAGGTTAGGTGGGCAGTTGGGTGCCCCTGTCCCCTGCAGTGGGAAGTCACAGACTGCCATTGCTCATTGCCTCTTCCAGATGATCCTGTGTGGCTCGGGATCTGGTGGCTTGGGTCTCCCAGCTGTTGTTCAGCTTCCCTGCCTCTGGGAACTCTCTGCCCAGCTCCTTCTAGTGCTCAGAACTTACTGCAGCCAGTGTTGGAGTTGTGGCTGTTGCCTTTGTCAACACTTGCCTTGCTGACTGACTCTAAACCTTCTAATCCGTCTACCAAGCATTGTTATTTAGGTTTTAAATTCCCCAAGGCTATTCTCAGCACCCAGTGGAACCTGTGCAAGAGCTTCCAGAGCAATTATTCAGGGAGGTTCCCTGAGCTATATATATTTTTTGAATATATGAGGAAAAGTATGTCCCTGATTCTAGGTCTGTAATAACTGCATTATTTTAATGTTCAAGACAAATAAATTGCTCTTAAATTATCACGTTTTCTTTTCATTCAATCACAATTATATTCTGTGTTTCCTCTGTGCCATGATTTGATTCTACTGTGGCAAAATTTCCAATGTTCCATTTCCACTCCTTGAACAAGCATGAAAGGTTATGCCAAACACATGATGCAACATTTGTGTTTCAGCAACCCGAGTCTGCTAAGACTGTTTAGAGAGCCATGAACCATGTATGGTCACATAAGCTCTCCTAAACACACCTGGGTTCATGCTTTGAAATCTTGACCTGTGGCAAAGTCATTGAATTCCTGACCTGTAACAAGATTAAGAATATCATATTCACATTCAATTTGAAGACTTAAAGTCAGACGACTAACCAGAACATGTGCCATGATTTTTAATGTATCTTAGGTATAGAGACATTCTGTATCCTCTAAACTAAGGAAAACATTTCATTTTTGTTATCTAGGTAATACATACCTGGTCACATAAAGAAATTCAAGTTTCTGTATCTGGTCTCCTGGTAAACCTTAAATTCATGCATGTACATGACACCACACAGCCTGAAAAGTCAGCCACTTTTAATGTTTTCAGCAGGGTTCACTCCATGGACCCTGAAAGGTAAATTGGCTCCCCATTCCCTTCTAGAACTCCTGCTATTCTTCAAGCAAGTCCAAGGCCTCATACTGACAAAAGTCAATTGTCACATATGTAACACTTATTATATTTCCACATCCATATGAGTATACTTACCTTTTACAAGGCGAAGTAAGTGTCTGAAATAGAATGAGAGGAAAACATATACCTTCTTCTAAGTTAAAGAAAGATGAAAATATGTGGGACAGAAACAGTTTATTATTTAAAATACTGATCATTAAGGTAAGAAACATCTTTGTCTCCCTCCTAGTCTCTCTAATAAAACCACTTCATTTTTTTTGATGGAGCCTTTTCTTTCAGTTTCTAATTAGTACTTGTATCTGGGAGTTTAATCACAAGACTCTTCCTTTCTCAGCTGAGTCTTTGAGTTATAGTCCAGTGATACCAGTTTGTATCAAGTTCAGTAGGTCTGATTTTATTCATGCTCTGCAAACCTGTTCCCTTCAGGACTACACAATAATAATGCAGCTAAATTGTCCCTACTCTAGGTAAAATATTTTGTGCTTAGAACAAAAGCATTTCTGTGGATAAAAGATAAAACTCTCTACAACAGACTGTCTAGACTGTGAAGAATACCATCCTTTGGATACAGAAGTCTGAAATTCTTTAGACTTTTCTCTGCAAAATTTGTCTTGGTCACCATGTTTTTCAGACAGCAAAAAATACCTCATTTCATTTAGGCTTGTGGCACTTTAGCATTCAACAGAAAGCTGTTCTCAGGCTTGTAAAGGAAACCAGAAATGGTATTTTCACTGAAGGTTGGAAGGTACAATTGTGGCCATTCTGACTTCTCACAGCTTCTCAAGATGACAAGTCAATAAAGTGTCACATAATATACAATATACAACAACTTCCTTCTCTGATGCAGTCACACAAGACAAAAATGCTCATAAAAATTACTGCCTTTCAGTATTCTTAATGTTATTGCATATATCTCTGAAAAGTATATGTGTATATTCCATTGCCTCTAGGCAGAACCTTTGGCGCGCACCAGGTGGCTCCTTTAATGCCAGGTAGTTGGAATCAGTAGAGCAGAGATCATAAGGAAGAAATATTTATATTTTTTAGTTATATCTAAAAAAGCAAACAAACAGAAAAGCTACTGGGTTTTCTAATCTTGTAAGTGGTAAGTTATCTTGTCACTGTCCTTTTTAAGTAACTCATTTTACCATTCATTTTCATGGTGTGGATATAGTGGGGTAAGTCTAGCATCGCACAGAATCACACTGGAAATCTCTCTAGGTTTGCATCCCTCTACACTTTCTCATATCCTTAAGTGCTAAGATATCTTATGCCAGTCTGCTCACTGAACATTTGGCATATGAAATATCCCAACTTTTTCCTGGATAACTTCTCTGTCAGAAGGCTGGTTTACTTAAGGAAAGAGTAATCTAAGTCTTACTTGCAAAAACAAGTCTGAATTCATAATCAATCACAGATAAATGGAGACAAGTAAGTCCCAGCACTATAGTAAAAGATAAATTTCCTTTCTAAAGCCTGTATCCCTTATGAGGAATACTACATACACGGAGATAACATGCTCCCATCAGCAGCTTTTGTCTCTGTTCTAGAGCACAACACACTCGCAGCTCTTCACCTTCCAGAAAGTCTTAAAATAAATATTATAGTTGGGAGGTATAATACCTCCCTCTTTAAGGCTGTATCTTTCCACCTCCTGCTATCTGTGATTTCATCACAGAAAGCCATGAAGTGCCTCTCTGATTGTGTTGCTGAGATTGGGCAGCCTGGTAGCAGGAACATCACCAAAGAGCATTGTATAAACCCCCATGTGGATGCTCATGTAGTTATTTTGTCATTTAATGATGAAAGTCTTGTAAGACTGGTGAGGAAGAGCAGTGTTTGTGCTAAAAATCTCCTCGCAATGGGGCCAAAGCCGAGTCATACAGTTTGTCAGAATTTGTTTGTCATCAGATGCAGTGCAGACATGCTAAAGGCAGAATAAAAGCTATGGTGTGTACACACCTTACACACTCTGTAAATTGAATTTGGAAAGAATTTTCAGATAGGCAGTTGTATTGTTCAGATTTAGCTGCTTAACTTCAAACTCCCATGTCTGAGCATACTAAATGTTATCACAGTTTTGTAATACCTTGCTGCAACTAGAACTGGAGAAAGACAGGCAGAATCTGAGCCAGTGGATGCATCAAACAGATCTCAGGGAGAGAATAACCAGATTTGATCAATGAGGGTTTAAAAATTGAAACAGCTTTCATTTTTATTGGCATCTGGCCTGTCTGTTTCCTTCCTGTTTCCTTCCTAGGGAAGAAGTGATGAACTAATATGGATAAAATCTAGTTTCTTCACTCTCAGTACTTCTAACATAAACCATTCATATAGAAATGCACTAAAAGTTACCATTTTTCACATAAACTTTAAAGAAACAAGCAATTTCACAGTTTTTAATTTCAATAAAGTTAAAATTTTGAGGTGGGTTTCTGTTTATTATAGTTAAGTTACATTATTTAAACCCTTCAAAAAAACCCAACCACCCAACACTACACTGAATTCCAGAAATAAAGGTGCTTTTCCCATTGGAACATTGCCCCTGGCTTTCAAGGTCAAGGATGGCTTTCACCTTTTGAAACAGTGCAACATCCTGCTGCATCAAGGTCAAAAGTGATCTTAATAACCCAATCTGGCTCTCTAGGTGTCCAAAGTCCACCAGTATGGAGGAAACTCATGTTCAACAAAAGCATGTAATCTTTAATTTTTTTAGAGGTTTTAATCTCAGTTCTCAGAAAAATATGATAAACAGTTTAACAGAAACCTAATGAAACAGACTGGAACAGTCTGGAATGTAAGCAATCTTTGCAATGGATCAGTGGTCCCAGTCCTTCAGCACATAATCTCTACTGTAAATGGGACCAGCTACAAACCAAGAGAAATTAGTGAAATATAGAATGCAAATATTGGTAATACGTATTTCTTGGTATAAAGCATCTAACAAATGGACCATTTTTCTGTAGCCAATCCCTGCAAGAGAAACAAATGTTATTATGCCAGTGTTTATAAAACAGTTTGAAATAGTATTAGCTTAGAATTGTGATAAAACACATTATCCTTCACAGTAATCTTTAAAGAAATAGGTTTTACAATGATGATATTTAATAATA
>JAWWMU010000237.1:20466629-20499916 GCA_035048155.1 Cinnycerthia olivascens
TGTTTTCATCCTTTAAAATTAAGTGCATAAAATAATCTTACTTTTAGGACCACCAACTGTGATCATGACAACAACAATGGAAATGATGAGATAAGACATGTAATTTTAATTCATTAGCCTTCCTCTTGTTCTTCAATTTCCCTGCTGCACTCTTAAGTGAGTAAAACCTTTTACAGATACTGCCATGACATTTGTTTCCTGGATTACCAGCCCTACAGTGTCCTTTTATGACACTTGTAGGTACACCAATGCTGGAAAAAACCTGCAAAGAGATTTAATTAATATGCAGCACAACTATCTACTGGGGAGAATTTCAAACTGTATTTCTGTGCATTTTTAGAATTGTTTTTCAGGTTTGTACACATATAGAAGCACCAATTAACTTAGGTACTATGAGTCCATGAGAATACCCTATGTAAATCCAATGAATGAATTCTGTAAACAAATGCCTCTGTGAAATAAATTATTCAACTGTTTTGGCAGACAGATTGTCCTTTATCTAATGCTTCAATGGAAAACAGAAGAAAATGCAACTAGAGTAGCCTCGTAACATAACATATGTAAATCTTTTCTGAGCTATTTGGTGGCAATTTAAATGCCCTTAAGCAGTCAGGCTGATGGTCTCGGTAATTGTTTTCCCAGTCTTTTGGGAATCTTCTAATCATTCCTTAAATTTTGCATCAGTAACACCTGTACTCTTCCATCAGTTCACGCTTCTGTGCTGCTTTTGGGACTGTGGGCAGAACTAACTGCTGATGTAACTCCAAATTTCACTGCAAAAAACATGTGCACAGACAGCTCTTGATTCAGTGGAGATGTTATCTATGCGCGAACAATGAATATTAACAAGTCTCTTCCTGCCGTGCGGATTTAGGTCGAGTTGCTTTGTATTGCTAAAGAAATGTCAGTATTTTCTGTCCCTCGTTTATATATCCATTGAGTAAATCTGAATGGCACTTAGGGAATACACATTTGGATGAAAGGAGCTATAGAAATTTAGCTAATGCAGTGAATCTAAGTACAAATTAATTCATTTCTCATGATACAGATATTTGAACAGGTATTTTCCTATATCCTACTCAGCCTCCTTTCACATATTGCTATTGTTATAAGAGACAAGATAAGTCCCAGAAACTTTATCAGTTAGCAAACTTTCTCTTCTCCATGTGAGTGACAAAGAGAGAATTAATTGTTCTTTGTAAAGCTGTTATGAACAGTCTGCAGCCTTCTAGCTCTTTTATTCATGTGTATGAGCATCAGCTAAGTAAGGCCCTTTTGTTATTAATAAAATTTAATTAAATTTCAATGTGTGTTTTCAGTTTAGGCGTGCAATATAACAGAATTGACCACCACTATACACACACATTTCTTCACAGATTAACCACACTCATACAACAAGTTTCTTCAACACTGTCAGATCTGGAATCAGCTTGAATGGAATGGCTCCAGTTGCTCACTGACTCCAGCAAAGTTGTCTTTGACTACAAAGAAACAGATCTAACTTTCCATTAGGGAAAGTTTTACTGGCTTTTGTCTGTGGGATCCATTCAAAATGTTGCAGTCTGCACACTTTGGATAAGTGGCTGCAGCAGATCAGCACAAAAGCTCATCCAGCCTGGCATCCTGCTATGGGAGAAGGCCATATGTGAGTGCCTGCCTAGGGTCACACAGTGGTGACTGTCTGATCTGCTTTCCCAGCTGCAGGGGTTTGCGGCTTTGTGATTTCCTGAACCAAAAGTGTTATCCCTGTAGTTAATAACACCCTCATGGATCTATTTTCCATTCTAATTCGTCTAATTGCTTTTTGACGCTGTGTAAATGTTTAAGCATCCTCGGCGCCCAGTTGCAAGCAATGCTTCAGCTTAATTACGTATGGTGAGAGCACTGGAAGCCTGATCTGCAAAGGGCAGACACAGCTCCTGAGAGACTTCACAGTTACCCTGGCCTTTGGAAAGGATTTGGGATGAATTTACTGTAATGGGCTCTTTAATGATTAGAAATGCTATCTTGTATGTTGTCTCGGGCTAAATGTCTGCAAACTTTCTGCAATGAGAGCTGTGGAGTGTAAATATGCTCCCGCATTGGATTTAGGAGTTTCCTTAATGGACAGTCTAGGTGGAGGGAAGAATTGCCAAGAGTAAATGTGCCTGGGGATGAACAGAGGGTAAGGCATGGGAAGCAGAACCTGAGCTGGCAGTGTTATGTGAGAAAACTGAATCTGTACTTGGCTTCAGATTTTGGGCTACTATTAACCATCTCTGAAGTGGGGTAAAAGCTACCAGCATGCAAACTGTAATGGGAAAAAATCTTGTATTTGTTGTTATTTGTGGAAGTTTGTCACCTTTTTCTCTTATCATTCTTCCCCCCCCCCCCCCAACTAAAAAAGACTAGGTTAGGTAATGAATATCTGCCTCACAGAAGAGCCAGAAATAATGATCTCATATAAATGGATTAATGTTTGTATTTAAAAATGAAAAGGATTAAGCTCTTACTAAATTATTTAAGTTTGCTTATGAATATACAAGCAAGCCTAGACAGAATTTTTCCTTTTATTTTTTACTTGAAAATTGATTTTCTTTTAAGAAAAAGAAAGAAAAAAAGCTCATATCAAATACAATGAAATTGAAATCCTCTTTTATTTAAAGAAACCTTCATTCTTTGACCCTTGTTTTGCATGGATAGCACTAAAGATGTTGAATTCTGCACTCAGCCCCAGACATTTTTTCACCTGAGTTACAGGGAATGAGATTGGAATCTGTCATCGGATAAAAATCTGAGGAGATTCAAACTCCAATTCAAACATACCGTAAGGATGCCTGGATTTCCCCCCAGACACAGCTGTGAGCCACCATTAGATCACCAGCATTTCTTTAAAGGCCACTCACACAGAGACAATGACAGGTGCATATATTAACACATCCTAAGCTCATAGTTAAGATCTGAGTCTGAAGAATTTCATACTGAGTGATGCATAAATACATCACAAGAAAGATAGGAGGACAGTGACAACTAAAATTATATTTGGAAAGGGCTTCTCTCTAAATCCATGCTTTGACCATTCAAACCCCTCAAATACTTACTCTAGTGATTGAAATATTAATTTTAGCAGCTTTAACATAACAATTGAAATATCCAAACAGGACCTATTCAGCCTGTTATGATATTGGCTGAATAGGAAAACTAAAAGAAAATTAATGCAGCTTAGCCATTATAAAAAGATTATTTCAATGTTCTTCTGACCAGTTTAAATGATAAATCATCAGTATTTCTGAAGGTGAAATACAGAGAAATAGTCTTCACTGAATATGCATTCATATGTGTTCTAATTCAAATCCATACAACAGAAAACAGACCGAAAATTGTCTTACATGGTACACACACAAAAAATCAATATGGTATAACCTGACATCTTGCAACAAAAATGTTCCATTTTAACCAGCATCTTATATGTTGATTTATGACACTTTCTCTATCATAAATTGCAGCACACTTAGGCAATATTATTTTGGTACCAGATAAAGATGTCAAAGTACCTCCTACACTGGCATTCCTATATGTTATTTCAGAAACATAACTTACATCTCATACTACATCTCACATAAAGCAAGAGAAATTCTGAGGTGATGTTTACTCTATACTTCAACAGAGAATTGTTAAGTTCTCTTGATACAAACAATCAACCCTCCATGCAGTCTTACGTGAGAACAGCTTAAGCTACTGAACTAGACAGAAAACTTCAGTGTCATTCATTGGCAGCACATGGAAAGCAAGTGGTCCAGAAGCAAGTGATCCAAATATTCAGTGGTCATTTTGACCCATAAATTGTGTCAAGTTTTTGATCAGACAAGACATGAAAATTACAAATATTTAAAATAAAAAGCAACCATCCTTGTGTAACAAATGCTACCTAAGCTCCAGCAGGGAGAGTTTTAGAAACCCTGAGTCTTGCAAGAAATTTTATCAAGTCTCAAAGCCTAAGGACTTTTCAGATTTCCTAAATTCATTTCCCCTGCCAATTTGTGGAAGTATAAACTTCACATCTCAATGAAACCACCAAAGTTTGACCAGTTATTCTAGTCCAGCTCCAGTGTGTGGTATTTCTGCTCTAAATCCTGCTCCTCACGACACCAACTTTATGCCAAAATATTTTGGTTTATCATTTCAATAGCATCATACTCTGGGTATGAAAAAAGGGAAAGCTTCAGCACATCAGCCAGCCAAGTAGAATAGATGTTCTCTCATATAACTGTTTCAGAAAAAGAAATCCCTCTGGGGTTATAATGCAATCTCCATCTTGGGGGTATCCCAGAGCTAAATGAACAAAACCTTAAGGAACATGATTTATGCCCAGTGCCAAACTGCTCTGAGCAGGAGACTTGACTTGAGACCTCAGGAATTCCCTTCCAACCCAAAGGAGTGACTGATTCTGAGAAATTGTTTGATGCTCATAATTTTAAATATAGGGGGGAAAAAAAAGATTCTCTTGACTTTGTCTAATAGTATTAGACAAATAGCATTTTTCTAATAGTATTAGAAATATACATAACAGTAGCTGATTTGAACTCAGAATTGAAATTTTTCTTTTTAATAGATGAAGAAAACAGTTCAAGACCAGCTCTCTTGAAAACAATGGCATTAATTTCTATGGGTAATGTCAGAGTTAAGACTTCAGTTTACCTGTGACTTTTGTAAGCAATCACCATAGAAGTGCTCCTATCTGTTCCTATCCAAACACTAAACATCACTGTGCAGCAAAAGATTGCCAGAACTAAGCTACCAAGCTGAAAAGGAAATATGTTTTCATCCATAGCACTGGCTTTGGAGCTATGGGGAAACCATAGAACTCTGTTTAGTCACGAGAACTTTAGATGCTTAATTTGGCAATATTTGTCCTATGTTGAGACTCAATTTATGGATCTGCAAAATAGTCATATTATGAAGAAATATATAGAAATATTTTTCAGACACACAAGTTGCATAATATTATAAGACTTATCTTTACAACATTTCTAGTCTTCACATTGTATATGGGAGCTGTATAAGATGGTGCTGGAAAAAGGGAGGAGCATTGACCTTTTTCTAACTTCTCCTATTAGAGTACACTATGGGCATAAGTTTGTTTTTTTTCTGGAAAATTGAATACAGGAATTCAGTCTGAAACTACTAAATAACTATCTGATTTTTAACAGTCACTTATTCTAAAATAAAGTACCTTCAGATATTCTCTAGAAGGTAAATCAGCAAGTTGTCGTCAAATTAGAAATTGACCTTCAAATTTTTCAAGCTTAAACTAGGAATTTTTCTATAATTATGTTTGCGATTATCTTAGTATAAATTTCAGTTTCTTTGCATTTAAAATTCCTTTAAATATTCTGTGTGTTTCAGGGCCTCATGCTCTGCTATCACAAATGTTATGAAAAGTCATTTGAAGTCTGAATAATTATATCACATTTAAAAGAAAATGTAAATGAGATTTTCATAAACTCATTTTAAAAGCAACAGTTCAC
The DNA here is from genome assembly GCA_035048155.1 of Cinnycerthia olivascens. Taxonomy (NCBI): domain Eukaryota; kingdom Metazoa; phylum Chordata; class Aves; order Passeriformes; family Certhiidae; genus Cinnycerthia; species Cinnycerthia olivascens. The sequence goes on from JAWWMU010000237.1 coordinate 20,472,137, forward strand.
ATACATTAAATCAGTCTGACTCATTCAAGAAAGAGAAATAATATCTTGTATGAATTTTTGAATGGGACACACTCAACAAGAGATTGGCTATCATTCATTTTGAATTCAGTTTAAAATTTTTATTGATATTTTCAATTATTATTTACTTATATTCAAAAATTATCTGATGCATATTATTTGCAGTTATGAGAACATCAATGAGGAAATCATTTTCTAGCATGAAAAGTATATGAAAACTTTTTTAGATAAACATAGTTAAGCATTTTGCTGTCTTTTAAAACAACCCATTGAAAGATGGCGGCCATTCTTTATTTAGCTATTACATTACTTTTTTTGTGCATATTTTTAGGGAAAATATATAGACAGGCTATAAAAAATAGTATCCTGTTTGGGCAATGCTGTTTCATGGGAAAAACTATTTCACAGTAATGTGCAAGTACTGGAAACATTCCAAAACATTTTCTTAAAAAATTCAAAGTTATAATGTAGGATTGAATTCAGTTCTGTGTCATCCTATGTTTACTCCTCATCTGTTTGTATTGTTTGGTGTGTTTTGTCTAGACAATTGAAACAAAGTACAAAATATTTGGGTTTTTTTTCTTTGAAAAAATCCAGAAACCTATCTATGCAATGCTTTGAAATGCCAGCTTTTCCACTTGGTTGAAGACAAAAATTATTTTCAAAATAAATGAGAAAAAAGTGAGAACTTTCAGACAAGTAGAATTTCTGGTTTCCTGCTAAAGCTAGTGATGTAAGTCCAGTGTTCACAACAGTTTATGATAATGTTGGGGATTTTTCTGCATGTCCTTCCACGCTGTCATGACCAGGAACTGGTCACTAATTGCTTCAGCTGACGGTGTCTCCAAATGGGGAGAAACCATGAAAAGGCTGGGCAAGTTTCCAGACATCATCTTCTCTACTGATCAAAATTGTTAGAACTTCCTTGAAAAAAATTTTATATCACAAAAAAATATTTTCCCCCCCAACATCTCTAGTTTTATCTCATCAAGATCTTGTAAATATATTTTTTCCTCATTGTTTTTTTTTCTGGAACTTCTCAGATCTCTAATCACTTTTTTAATGTATTCCATTTATATTTCACCAGGTCACTACGTATCAGCTGTCAAGACTCTTTTCCTTGAAAGTGTTTGCACTGTGTCTTATTTGCAATGTCAGGAACATTATCTAAAATTAGAAGGAAGTAATAAATTCAGTGAAATAATTAATTTTCTGCTTTTTCTATTAGAAAATATTCTCTAACAGAACTTGGTTTCTGAAATAACATCCCTTATTTTATTGGTTATTGTTATTGCTCACATACCCTATAAATGTTGTCATTCTGTAATCTTAATCTAATGATTGTTTCCTATTTGTTTGTGCACAATTTTTCATCCCATGTTATGCACAAGATAAAAGAAAAAAGGGGCTATGAAGAACTTGTTTCTCAAGTTCTGGCAGCATTGCACAAAAGAGAAAAAGTTAGTGTCTGACAGCTGAAGGCAGTTTCTCAGAATCTATATGTTTTTCTGTGAATCCTGTACTTATCCTGGTGCTTTCACCTCCTGGTTACACTGAAGCGACAAGGTGCCAATGATTCCTGGCTCCATTCATCTTCAAAGCTCATACTTAGTAAATAGATGCCTTATTTGGTGGAGTTCAGGCCTTTTGTGATACTTAGAGGGCATTTCTAAGGACAGGAATGAAGAATTTGGTTTGCAATGTTCAACAGCAACATTTATTCCTTGATTGTAAAAATAACACAGTTACAGAAAGAATTACTAGCACATACAGTTGAATTATTTTTTTTCACTTTCTTACTTCTCTTTCCTAAACTTCTTCCCTTTCTCCTAACTTCTAGGTACCATGATAGTCCAAGCTCATTCTAAATCAAACAAATATCATACCCTTTTTCTCCAGCCTATGGGTTATGTGTACTCTCTTGTTTCAGCAATGTTGCCTATCTGTTCATAAGTGAGTTTTTTAATGGAGTCAGACTGGCAAAACTCTGCAAAGAGAAAGCAGAAATGCTCCACTGACTGAGACACAGAAGGATGGTGCTGCCAGGCCAGCTTTTAAAACTTTTTCTTGATTTAAAAGGGAAGATTTAAAAGTTGTACCTAATTTCAAACATATATTTCACTTGCACTTTTTTGGTTTTACTTACTGTGGGTAAATAATTCACACAGAAGTTGTAATAGAAAGTTCTGAGTAGTTTTTTGAATAATAAACTACTATCTATTGCAATAGCAAGAGCCTTAAGTGATTACAAAACTGAGTGTATTGAGACTTTATTTAGAGAAGTTTACTCTTCTGTTTTCCAAGTTCTTTCAGTAGAGACCCAATCTGGGTTATTTGATATTTTAGAAGGAAGTAAAAATCCAAACCCAACTTGATAAATTGCTTAAACACAGAGCATTTATCCTACATGCTAATCACCTAGCTGTGATAAATGATTTTTTCATTTCATATGGACCCATAAAAGATATGGAGAACTGTTATAATGCAGTTAAAACTGAAGTTAGGTATTATCTCAACCAAGCCAACAAAGCCAGCCAAAATACATGGAAAGAGGGCCTCATCTTAAGAATTAGATAAACATAAAAAGAGTCAGAGCAGTCCAGCAACTCAGGATGAGCATCTAGTATTCAATTTTGTCAAATTGGAAATTGAGATCCCTGAGTAAATAAACAGGTTGTAGTGGGCACAAGAAAAGTATGTTTGCGTGTGATCGATGGAACAAAATCCAGAAAATTACATGTATTCAGATTCTCACACATTTAGAAAAGTTGAAAGGGTGGAGAAAAGACCCTCAGACATTGCACAAGGATAACAGAAATGTTTTACATTGACAATGTTAAAAGATACAATCTCTTATCAAATAAAGCTGAAGAGATAATGATAGTGTAGAAGTACTCTTTGATTACTGACAGAATATATGTATCTTATTAATCATCTTTTTCATTCAGTCACTAATACATCGGTACACCCTCCACATTTTCAGCCACTTGCACAACCCTGCTGGTAATCTACAGGGCAGATATAAAAAATTTAGAAGAGATATTTTCCATTTGTATGTTCCTTTACTACTAGCCTGTTAATCATGCTGCTCCTTGGCCTCAGAAAAAGAACTCAGACTGACAGTTTGAGGAAGACAGGGACAGTTTCAATGACAGCCTGGAAAGGGTGAGGAATTAATAATATGGGTAAACCTAATTTGTATTTCTATTTTTAAAGCCTTCCATTAGACTCTCTCAGGAAAGTGTGCAATTAACAGCAAAACAATGATCAGGATTTGAAATCACTTATAGCAAATGACTAAAAAGACTAATTTCTCAGCAGAGCAAGCAGTCATTTCAGAAGTACTGTAAACTGTTCTGCCTCAGATCAATTTATATTTTAACTGCACGAGCCTAATAGGCTGCATTCATTCTGCTACTAGTAACTGTAAAGTTGCTCGGTGGTTCTATTGTGGTAGCTTTTATTTGAGGCCTTATTTGTCCTTTGTTTGCATTGCTGATACATAAATGAAAAAATATTGGTTAATACCCAGTCAAGCCTTGTTAGACAGACATATTTTACTCTATATCTCACCTTCATTTCTCTAAAACCTGTCTGTAAATCTGATGCATTTGTTTAGGAGATTTTACCTAGATTTTGCAAACACCATCTATCTCATATTCAGCTTGAAACATAATTTCGTGTAGTGTGTAGGCTAAATTATCTGCTGTTTTGCCATGTGTAACCTCCCTCTATACAGACTATCTATGATATTGCCACGGGTAGAACAGCTGCATTTCATATCTACTTTTCCCTATCTTGTTGCAAATAAAGGTCTGAAGTAGCAGAGTAACAAACTATATGTGATCCAAGTAAGAATCCTAGCAGAATTAATTTGTGTAACTGTTTCTTCCAGTACTCCCCTAAGGTGTACTTTTGTGGCGAAAACTTGCACAGCTAAACTGTTTCAAAGAATGGATCTGGTGTGATATCTGGCTTGCCTGTGCTTTCTTTGCAGTTATTTTGCAATTCTTTCATTGCAGCAATGAACTATGAATTTGGTTGAAACAGAGAAACCATGAGTTGATTAAGTTTTCCATGTAGCAAAAAGTTCTGACCACAAGATGAAGCAGTTCCAGGTTTCAGAGTAATGTTCAAGAGACCTTGGAAAAAGAGGATGTGAAATTACTGCCCATTCATGTTGACTTATGTCCCAAAGTATTTTAAAAAACCTATGAACATGTCAACACATTTTAGTCCAAACCTCTGCTTCTATAATTTTGGAACTTCTCAGTTTCTTCAATATAGGAAGAAAAATTAACATCACCTGTAAGATCAGAGGAATTGATTGTAGCCTTTTAAAAACAAAGGCAGAAGGTGCCTGTTGCATTCCAATTTCATTCAGCAATATGCAATGCACAAAATGTAAGCTTTCAATAAGATCTTTAGTACAAGACTGGGCACAGATGGACAGTAATAAGAAAGTAGCTCCCAAGCTGGTAGGGAAATCACCTCAGCATAATCTAGGTCATGATGTGCTAAGCACCTTTTAGACATATTTTAAACAGAAGTTGGGTGAGACCCAAAAATGTTATGTGGAGGTTGAAAAGTGCTTGCAAGAGAGAAATTAGTTTTCTTCACATCAATAGACCAGAGCTTCACTTCCTAAGGACCAAAATATGCATATAAAAAAAGGAACAAGCCTTCAAACTCCCACAGATTTGGATCATACTATTTTACATCACTTCATAGACCTAACATGCTTGAAGGAGTGGGGTTGTGTGGAGCACCAGTTAGGGATTTCACCGCTAGAGGTAGCTCCTTGTGAAAGAAATACAGCTGTTGGTACTTAGCCAATGCATTCACTGGACTTTGGCAGCATTTGCCGAGTTATGGAGGAGCTGTCAACTGAAATGGTGTCAGTGTTGACAAGACAAAAAAGGAAGGAAGCAAAAAAAAACCCCTGATATCAAAAGAGACATTTCAACTGCAATAATTAACAACTATTCTTTTATTAGAAAAATATGGGAACAGTAAAATAACAGTGATCCAAATTATGCTTAACAAAATCTCCATTTAAATTTAAGGGTGAATCAGCAATGAACAGAGAGTCACAAGACAATCCACAACAGCTTGATTTAGACAATTATCTCAAACTGTGCCTGAACATCTCAGCAGCTGCATTAAATTGGCATGAGATTCTCATAACTGTAGGATTTCTCCTAAGTTATGTGTAGTTGTCTGCTGTAGTATTCACAGTAGCCCTTCAGAGATAATTTTGATAGAGCTCTTGTAAATATTTTGCAAGGTAAAGATACAATTCTTACTTCATACAGTGGAAAATGACAATAACCTTCTTGAGTCCTCATGAGTTCTACTGATGTCAAACTTGTAGTAGAACAGATTGAACATTTGTAAAGAAAATTTAATACACAATCAAAAATAAGTGTCAGAATGTCCATTGTTGATCTAGAGTAAAATTAGATATAATTCTCAAAGTACTTCTGTTAAATAAGTTTTATTTTAGTAATGTTTAACATTTAACAAGCATATTTTCTGTGAACTAGTGCAACTATGTGATTATGAAGATTAATTTCTGAAGATATATTTTGATTTATTAAAAAAAAGTCCCTTGAGGTTAATTTATTTTGCAATTAAATTCCTCTCAATATCATACTGCCTGCAACTGCCTGCAAAGGAAGGGAATGTAAATTTATAACTGCAAGCCCATGCTATAACAACATAAACACAAGGGTAACATGCAACCCATTATTTTAAGAAGGCTATAAACAAAACCCCATCACAGCTAATGTGCAGCCATCAAAAGAATATGAACAGATGGGCTTTCCACAGCCCCACAGAGGTTAGCACAGTCTGAAGCTCTTGTTAGGATTTGGGAAGGCTGGACATAAGCAATACCTCACCACAAAATCTCCTGAGCATTCAGGCAGAGAAGAGAAAGGTCATTTGGCCCAAGATCCCCTAAACACTGGTGTATAATACCTGAAGTGGTCATATCCAGAGTGGGCCTTGGTATGTAACTGGGCATCCAAGGCTTGGTGCTGAAATACAGTTTCTGTTAAGACTATCTTCTATTGTAATATTTCCTGTTTGTCCATCCAACACTTGCAATTCTGAAATGTGAAATATAATTAGCAGTCTTACCACAGATTTTATTCATGAACTTTAGAGAACTCTCTTTAAGGGAGACTTCATCCCTTGGATTCCATGTATGAAGATGGGCACAACTGTAATTTTGAAAATCAATTTTCTCTTTGACAGCATTGCCTGGAACTGGATGAAGCATGGTATTTTCTGGAAAGTCTTTAGTATTATCACAAAACTGAGAGTTTTGGCATTTGACCCCAAGTCATTGACCCATATGCTTGAATGTTCTAGAAGCAAGCCGCTAGAGAAATTTTCATTTGAACTTGTTCATTACTTGTTTTCTACTGGTATTAATCCATTGCTGAGTCAAATTTCTTTAATGCTGTGTGCCAGGGGAGAATCAGGTGACACACAAACCGTAAAGCCTTTATAGGTTAAAATACAAATTCAGTGCCAGAAATTTTATATACACACACACACACGTGTGTGTGTGTGTGTGTATGTGTGTGTGTGTGTATGTATATACATATATATGTATAAATATAAGATCATCTCTTTCTTAGCTAAGTCTTTCTGTGGTCTTAGGAACAGAAAACTGTCAGCTGGTTATTCCCCACTGAAGAATCGTTTCCTGATAATTTGGTTAGAGTGTAAGAGTGTGGGAACAAATTCAGAAAAATAAAACAAAAAAATAGCTATTTTTTTTAAAATGAAATTGTCAAAGGTCTTAATTCTCTAGCCTTTAAAAGATTACAGTCTGACCCTTTCATGCTGTGGTCAAGGATTTCTGATGGATTATGACACTTTAATTAATAAGCAGCTTGCCTTAGGCAGAACTGTGAAACTGCATACTCTGTTGTCTTTTGGCTTCTTACAGATTCCCAGCTAAAGCTGGAAGGAGATCCAGGACTGTGGTCCATTTTGTCCATTATCAGTCATAAAGAAGAATCTCTGCAAACTATTTTTCACAGATCTTGGTGGGAATTATAAATTATTAAGTATATTTGAGTAGACTGGACATCTAAAACCTTGTCCCCTTTAGAAGAGTAAAATCTCTGCCTCAAAGATGAAAAATAGCTTCTAGTAGTTTAAGCCAACAATAAACTCCATTTCCTTTAGTCTTCTGTGTCTATAGGAGTTTCCTTGTCAGGAAAGAGTCAAATAAAAGAAACCTACCAAATACAAAGACCTCAAACCTTGCATTCCTGACCATTTATCTTGATTCCATAGGAGGGAAGCGCTGTAAGATTCTAGCGTTTTTGTCATGGAATTTATAAATATAATTCGTAAGGCTACACAGGGATCAATACAGTTATAGGGACAAAAAATGATCAATCTTCAAACTTGAAATCTCACACAGTTAATGGAAGATGCTTTTTAGAACCAAAAAAAAGGCAGAGAGGAAATTCACTTTTATCACACATATTCCCATACCACGACTTTGTGTAATATGTCAAATAGAAAGTTGGGAAGGGGGAAAAGAAAGATTGCAGTATTTTGATTTTTCCTTTTAATTTATTTATGTTATACTGAAATATTTAAATATATAGAAATAATTCTAGCATTTTTCAGCATTTTACAACAAAGTGTAAGATTTAAAGACATAATGTTAAATATTAAAAAATAATTTTGACAAACTTTGAACTTTACTTTGAGCAAAATAAAGATTCTAACCCAGCAAAAATATTCCCTAGAGACAATAGGACCAGTGAGAAATGTAAGTACTATGCCCTAAACTAGCAGTTTACTGATCTGCATGAAGTCACAATAGATGTTTGACATCAATACTAAATTAGTCACATCATGTATTCTGAGCATCTTTGAGATATACATACAAATCATAATATATTAGATTCTGATGTACCCACAAACTGAAACCAGAGCAATTGAACAGTTCATCATGTTAAAAGAAAAATGGATTTGTTGTTTGACTTTCTTGTTTCCAAGAATGTAAAAAATGCCTTTTTTTTTTTTTTTTTTTTGTTTAATGGAATTACCCTCTTCTCATTATACATAAAGGCAGAATAAATACCAAAGAATACAAAGCCATAAAGTCTTCATGCCAATGATCTGATTAGTTATAAACTGATAGAATCACACCTTTTTTTAAAACAACATTAAAAATATCCCAGTTATATAGCATGTAAAAGACTTCAAATGAGTTTCAGGTCCTATACTGGCTCTGAGTCCTACTGAAAATCTCATTAACTATATTTTCAATGAATTTGATCCATGAAGTCTTTTATAAATAGGCCCACGAAAGTCATTTTCAGATGAAAGTGTTTCTCTTGATGTGATTAATTTATAAGATGGGTCTCTGTAAGTGCAAAGCTTTCAAGTTACCAGAATCTTCTAGAGCACACAATCCACTCCACATTTCCAAAGATTTATTTATTTTAAATTCTTTCTCCTTCTTTTCTAGCTGGTCAGATTTTCTTCACTAAAAGCTACTTTAAAGTCATACTTAAAAGTGTCAAAGTCCTGTCTTTTTAGTGACTCTTTTTCTTTCTGATATACTGTATTAAGCAGCACACTGGGAACATTTCAAATCGCTTTGAAACACAGAAATCATTTTGTCAGTGAGGAGTTAACACTGTTCAAATTTTTACTAAAAATTTAAAAAGTTAAAAAATTAAAAACTCTTTACCTAACCCCAAAATTTTTCCTGAAGTACTCAAAAGTGCCTTTCTTATTTCGTTCCTAATGATTGTTTATGTTAATTATATTGTAATCTATCAATTCTCACCTGGCTTCTATAAGTACAACACACAGAAATTAATTATAGAGTTTGACACACATAATCTAATCTTAATTACGTGTTTAGAAATACGCTGATAGATATTTTGCATTTATAACAATTAGTGAATTTGTTTTTATTGAAGACCTTTCCAGGCCAGCACTTTCATCCTCTGCTCACCCCTGAACCACATTTCTTTCTGAATTTCACCCTGCTCTATTCAGTCCCACAGTGTCTCATTGTAAAATGAAGCAGCCTTTCTCAGCCCAGACACACACCCTTTCCAGCCATCAGAATCTCAGGAAAAAGAGGGTTTTGATTCAATAAAACAAACATCAGGTAAAACTAGAAGAGTGGTGATATTTACACTCTGTCTCTACCCTTCACTTTTAATGAGGAAGTGTTCTCAGGAGCCTTTATGGACACAGAGTAGGAGTTATTTTTACTTGTCTCTTGTATGACAGATGAGAAGATGTTACTCCTTCTCATGGCAGGGCACTCACTGTTAATTGTCTAGCTTGTTAGGATGCAGCCAAAGGCTACATACAAAACTTTGTTTTCCTCAAGCCTCTCCACCAAGTCTTTCCATAATGAAGCAGCCTCCCTCATTCCTGCCAGCTCTGGTGCTCAGCTACAACCACCTCTGCACTGAACACAGGAGACCCTTGCTTTGCTGCACAAACAACTTTGGCACTTTTCCAACAATTGTTTTAAATCCTTTCTGCCTGTTCTGTCTGATATTTACATTCATTCTATATGAAAGAGGACTGAATCTGCACAGAAAATGTGCAGAGAAATATCATCCTTCTCCCAAAAGTACATGGAAAATGTGTCATCTCAGCAATGTGTACACTCAGAAAAAAGGAAGAACTGCTTTTGAGATGAAGAAATCTACCTAGGAGTTGCATAAGTGCTCCCTATAAGCAAGAATGGGAGAGCACATCTCTAAATTTCAGTAAATACTATCTCCACTGAACTTTTATACCTTCTCTGAGGGGGTTGAAAGGGATAGCTATGATCTATCAAGGTTCCCTTCTCTGATGCCTACTTTGCCATCCAACACCAATGTCTATATGTGCCTAACAGAGAAGCATGGGGAAACAAAGGTACTTCAGGAAACGTGGTTTGCTGGAGGAAAAAAAACCAAACCATATATCAGACGCTTCCATGCCCTTACAGTCTGTAAGCCTAAACAATACATATTTTTTGGTAGCTGAAATCTTTCAAGATGTTTCTCATGTTTGAGAAAAGAATGACCAGAAAAACTTCTTATCGTGAACTTGGGAAGGCCTACATTATTTGAAAGGAGTAAAATTAGCTCTAAATATTAAATAGAAAGCTTGAAAAGAAAATAGTAGAGGAAAAATCTTCAGTTTTTATGTTACTAACTCAAGGATTTTTTGTTTATTTATGACAAACTAATAAACTGATCTATTTCTTTTTTCCACAATTTTTGCACAATATATATAGCCAGAGATCTTTAATCTGAAGGTATGAACAACAGCTAGTTGCTATTTGATCCACTCAGATATGATTTATTCTCTTCTTTGTCTCCTCAAGTAAATTCAAATTCTTCACCTGGGCTACAGTCTCCAGCTTTGCCCCAGCAATTAAAGAGTTATAAAAATCAAAGCTGTTTCGTTTTGGAGACTGGTTTCACTAAGCAGTTAGTCACTACGAGTCAAGTCAGAAACCTATTCAGAGAGAGAAACAGCAGACCTTTTGCTGCTAGGCTGACTGTCCACTTGCAGAGAAGAAAGAAGTGTCTGGTCTCCTTATACTCCTCAGGTGGTAAGTTACCACTGAGAGGATGTGAAGAGATGAAACTCTCCTTTCCTGATATTTGGCTTTATTCAGGATACAGACGAAGAGGAAGAGCTACAGCAAAACTTCCATAAATCATACATAAGTCCCTTTGAAAAGGTCAAGTAACAAAGTGTGAAGGGGGTAAAAGTGAGGGGATGGAGTGGAGTACTGATGTTTCCCATTAGAATGGACTAAGTGGTGGCAAGCTTATGGCACAGCATGTACTGTTGCACTTTCACATTAAAAATAGAAGGAAGTCATTCTGGGTGTGTGAGGAAAGTCTGATATTAGTGATGTGTTTCTGTCCAAAACCATCTCAGTTTAATTGTTAAATTCAGATCGGAGAGTTTCTTTTTTTGCCATCACTTCTTGTGTTCACATAACCAATCTTTGAATAAAACTTATTACTAACTTTAAAAATATGAAAGGTTATTTAAGTCATTAAATTCTGTACAAAAGTTTAATCGATTTCTAAATAATAAATCAACTCTTGGTGCTCTTAATAATCTTGGTGTAACACATTTCAATCCAGAAGCACTACAAAGTATTTATCTTTAATGAATAATAAATGAGGCATTGGTATTGACTGAACAAATGATTAAATATTCAATCAGTAAGAGAACATGGGAATAATTTTAAATTATTAATAAACTACAGATTTTGCTTGTCAAGTGCTATCATCTTTTTGCATGAATGACTTCTCTTAGCTGTCATCATAGGACGGATGAATACAGGAGTTCATATTGGACACCATCTGTCTCTGAGCAAGAAAAGTTGTTTCAAAAGATACCAAGGGGTCTTACAAAATCTATTTTTTTTCAGTGCAGTCTTTGGTTCTGAAATCCTGCTGTAGTACATATAAAAATATTTGTTAGGAAAAAACAGTAACTGGAGACATGAAAATGATGGTCAGCTGGCCAGCCTGACAGAAAGTTTAATCTGCTGTGTTTCTTCTGCAGCTTTTTCACTGGCAGCAGTTCTTATGATTCCACAAAGAGTTTTACCCAGTAAGATTTCATGAGAAACTCTGAAACTACCTGAAGCAAGGCTATCCCCAAAAATATCCCTAAATAAGGGTTTTTTCCCCTCTACTGGCTACCCTGAGGCCTATAAAATCACCCATGAGCTGCTTGAGTAGAGCACTGTGTTCTTTGTCTATATCTAAACCAATGGACCATTTGAAATAACCCATCCTCCTGTTCTCCCAAAGCCATACTGTGGCACCACTAAGTCCAAAATCCACACTGGCACTGGTGTTATCCCTCCTCTTCTCCCAAAGGGTTTTTTTATTTAGGTGAGGGAAAAAAAAGCCTCTGTATGCTCTAGCTAGAACCAACACCTTCAGCTGTGGATGAGCAAAGGCCTGGCACTGTGAGCTGTGCCATAACAGCTGTCCCTCGAGACACACGGGTCCCTCGTGGGTCATGGCAAATCCCTGCTTGCTGTAAGGAAAGAGTTTGTATGTGCCTGTTCATACCTTGCTGTCACTTTCCCTTGGTTATGGCAAGTAATGAATACTTTACATTTGTTCCTTTATATCGTGCTGCAGAGTGTCCTGGAGCACAATCAGAGAATTGTATAAGAATCACCATCTGAAATGATTGCTCTGACACCCTCTGTCTACAGCAACCTTTTTGCTCAGCTGAACTGATACCAGAGCTGTAACTAGTAGCTGTCCTGGAGAGTAGTCTGAATGTAGACTTATGGTCATAAACAAGTCTGTCCAAAGCAGCTATTCCTTATCACTGTACATATTTGCAAGAGTATGTTTTAATCATCTCACTTCGCGGCTGAACAAGTTTCCTTCTGTTAGATTTGAAGGGCACAGTCACTAAGCAACAATTAACTGGGTCTTATTTTACCTCATGAATTATTGAATTTTCTATCCATGTTTCAAACACAAAACCTTCATTAGACCTGGTGAAGCATTTTTTTTTTCTTCTAGAAAGTACTTTCTTTGTTAAAAATCCCCAGCCTTTAACACAAATACACCAATTTTATTGGCATTTTCTTAAGGAAAAGTTAAAAATCATTTTTTATAGGAGAAATTGTTTATTCTAATATTTTTGGAACAAGAGTTTTCTCTCTTTTTTTTTAATATTGAAGTGACCTTTCATTTTAAAGTTTAATATTAAAAGAAGTAAAAAGAAAACAAATTTTATAATGAAAAATGTCTTTTGAATTGATTTTTTTTTTCCTGTTTCTTACAATTAGTAATGGAAGACAGATTACCAAAAGAGAAAACTGTATCACATACTTCTAGCACTCTATTATACTTATAATTAAGGTCTAAAAGGTTTCACCCACTGTTTGTTGTACACAAAAGCCCGAGAGATCATGCAAGAAAAGGCAATATTGTCACAGGGATCACACATGGGAATATTTGGTTCTGTTCCCAGGCCTGTCATTGTCTCTGAGCCTGACTATAGGGAGGAAAGATGACTTCCTTCATTTCCACAAAAACAACATAAAATTACTGATATTATTCTACTTTTGAGAAATGTTTTTACTTTATACATATGTCAGACTTCTAAGTCTACTGTGAACTTTATCAAATGAGATGCATCAAAATTTGTATTATTTTACCAAGTGTGATTTAGCTAAGCATCCAAAGTCAAGCACTGTACCAAGAGGCATGATACCTGGTCTTTGAGGATTTGTGTTGAAATAATTATGACCTATGGGGCTGATGGCATTCTGGAATTCACTTGCAGTTTCACAGAACAGATGTAAAAAGAAGAAGGTCATCACATCTCAGAAATCCTAAGAATTGTTTGGGATTTTTATGTACTAGAGACTGGGAAAACTACACAGAAGGATGCATTAAAAATGAACCTTCACCTCCATTTTCATTCTTTGAGTTTTCATAAAACTCAGTCCATTGAACTTGTGCCAGAAAAATGGATTCATGAAACTTGAGTCTCATTTTAAATCCTCATTTTTAAGGATTTATTTTTCTATACTTGTGTAAATGTAGAACCGACAAGGGTGAAGAAATGAACTTAAACTCTTCTTTGAAGTGTCAGTCACAGAAGATGTGGGCCAGTGAGCTTCCAAGCTGATTCTTCCCACAGTTTCAGATCAATGGGACCAGTTCAAAAGTCAAGAGCTATTCCTTTATGAAGGCCACAAGAGCTACTTGTCCTTGCTTGTCTCTCTTTACCTCTCCAGATTTACAGAGTACCCTAAATACATTGGGGTGGACTTGATTGGAGGGAATTGTCATCCTGACAACACACTTCAAATCATTTAGTAAATCTGGTTGTCTTTCTTGGTAAAGTGAAATTCTACAAGCCCATTTACAGAGATCTGTGCTAGGAAGGAATTCAGTCAAACAAAATGGAACTTCCTTTATCTGCTCAGGGCAACTAAAGCAGAGCTTAACAATTTTTTTGCAGTCATTTTGCATCTGCATGTCTCATACATAATAAAAACTTTTCTAGTGTATCCACTGAAACTATGTATGCCCTCAAAAAGCACAAGGAATGATTCTGTTTTGATAGACAATCTCCTGATAATCTATCACAATCTTTCTGCAACAATAACATACCAGAATTAATATGGGAAACCTGAGACGGAAAAAACTTGAATGCATTTATCAGGCAAAATTAAGTTCAATCATTAAATGTGTCATAATGTTTCCTTTGATCAGCCTTTCTGAAAAATAGAATTAGGAAACAGAGGTCTAGGAATGTAATAGTGCTTTGGCAACATTGATTCTCATATATACATTTCCAGTAAACTGAGTATATCAGCCAATGACTGCAAAAGACAGCGGGTTATATATGTAGTTATATGTAACACTTAAAAACTACAAAAGACACTACTTCCATAAAGTTTATTTTCACAAATTTTATCTTTGCTAATACTGTGTTTCTGTATTTGAAAAATATAACCTGAGAAATAAATTTCCATGGTTAAACTTACTATAGCAGTCAGTCCAGTTCTTTGCTAATAGAATCCATGGTCTTTTTGTTTGGTTAGACTTTTGGGAAACAAGATGGTCCAGTTGTTATTTTATTCATGTTTTGCAGTTTCAGCTTGAAAATCTTAATTATCACAATACCAAGTTTGCTAGCAAGCACAACAGTTTGAGTGAAGAGCTATTTTTTCTACACAGCGTCTGTTTCAGAAACTACATTTTATTCATGATAACCTTCTGGATTAGTTCTATTTATCAAAAAAAATATTGGAAGCTGTTCTGTCAGACGATCCTGAGGTAAAAAAATATGTACATCAGTCTCACATATTTTAATTATTTCAGATATGCCTTGTTTAAAATAATAAAAAAATGTAAACAGTCAGACTTTCCTGTGCTTGAGAAAAGGAAAAACAATAACAAAAACCAGAGCTGGAGTACAAGAAAAATAATTTCTAGGAAATTACATAAATTGTAATAGCGTCATAAAGAAAGGATGCTAAAAGATAAATATAAAGCTGATGAAAGGAGAAATTTTTTAAACATGATACGTCATTGACCTGTGGAACTTGTTGCCACAGATTATAATTGAGGTTAAGAGCTTAAATGGAATTAATAAAGAATTATACATTTACATGGATAATGAGAACCTAGACATGATAAAAATTTACTAGAATGTAAACCTTTTACCTCAGGGCAGAAGCTAAAAGGTAGCAGCCTGAATGCTTCTTACACTGTTCTATGACAAATGTATTCTGATTAAAACCTAGGTTTTTATCTTGTTAATTCTACTGGTATACTAAACTGACTTTCCTTTGTATTTATCTGCACTTTTATTCTGCTACTTGTGCCATTGATTTCCAGGGAGTGGTAAACCTTCAGTTATCCTAGTTTCTCCTAATATCCCTCTTGGTATGCAGGTAAAGAGAGAACTCATTTTAATATACACTTTCAAATCTAATTTGCGGCACTTTTGGAGTCCCTGCTGTATCATTATAGTGATATCTAAATCTAATGCACACTTGAGAAAGGAGGTGTAAGGAGCTGATAACAGCAGTGGGCAAGATGGCCAGGCAAAAGACAGAACTGGAATGTGACAAAAATGACACAGAAATGCTATTTTTGGACAAGGGGAGAAGACAGAGTTGGGACAACATTGAATGGATACTGGCAGAAAAGGAAACCTATGTGAAGTTCTGGAGTTATGGATGTCTCAAAAACTGTCTTAGACTAAATGAAAGAAGATGGGAGCAATTTCAGACAAAAATTTGAACAGTGAAAAGTTGAAAAATTTTAAGCTGTTAGTCCCCCCCTCCCTCCCCCCAAAATATTTGGATGAAAGCATTAATAAAGCTGCACAGACCATTTACTACTTTTGTTTTGTCAAGAGATATAGCCTGTAAGAAGATACATTCAGTAACACGGATTGGACTGTTGCTATTGCTAAAATAAAGTAGCAAATCAATACATTTGTTTGCCCAGACAAAAATTGAGAACCTCCATGACATAAAAATAAGAGGTCATTTGCCAAGTCAAGTCAGGTCGTGATGGATCTGGAGAAGCAGATCCTGGAATAGCCCTGTGCTCTGTGAAAGAGGAAGAATTGTATGTCATGTAGTGATGGTTCCTGGAAGACTTGCAGATGAAAATTTCTGTTAGTGTTCCCTGGAGGCATGGCAAATATTAGGTGCTACAGTGTTAAATTTCTCATTGCTAGCATGGCAACTATTTGTGGTCATCTAGCAAACTTAGTTTGTAGAGAATTTTCTAAATAAACTCAGATCTGTTTTATCGCTATGTAACACATTACAGACAGTTCAGTGAGAGGAGGATGAAGACCTCACTCATAAGCTTGTGACCAGAAATACTGCATGATTATAAAGCAAAAGATTCGGGATGAAAGGAGTCCTCTAAACAATTTGCTGGAGAATTAGAGACTGCAACCATGGTGAATCCAATCCAACTCAGCCATGCCTGCTGGGCAAGGGTGTTTCCAGAGGGAGTTAGATAGTGCCTGAAAC
Organism: Cinnycerthia olivascens; assembly: GCA_035048155.1. Classification (NCBI taxonomy): domain Eukaryota; kingdom Metazoa; phylum Chordata; class Aves; order Passeriformes; family Certhiidae; genus Cinnycerthia; species Cinnycerthia olivascens. Next base: position 20,488,725 of record JAWWMU010000237.1, read on the forward strand.
ATCTGGACAGGAGAGAGCTTCATTACAAAGAGGAAGACACCCTATGGAGGTTTAGAAACTGAGTATTGAAAAAATGTCTGCAATGCAGAATATTAGTATTTAAAGATGTTATCTACATTTATCACATTTGTCACTTGCCATTAATTTAAATTCCCTTTATGCATCTGTTCAGGAAATAATTAGAATTTTATGCTGCAGTAAATATGCTTGTTCATCCATTAGTACAAAGCAGAAGATTAATTGCAGTACAATGGGAATCAGGACTACCGTATTCGGAGCTACAGCAACAAGGGTGACAGCTGTGCTGCCCACATACTCTGCCTCAGTAAGCTTCAAAGCTTCAAACCCAAGTATAGATGAGAAAAGAATTAAACTCCTGAAGAGTTAGGGCTACTCCTGTACTTGTGTGTGCAATCAGACAGACAACCAGCAGAACAACAAAAGATCACACAGAAAATAAGAAATAACACTGTCCCAAAAGTTCTGTTAATCAGTTATTCAGCTATTTTTATACACATAGCTTTATATACAGAGATTCACAGTTTGTATTAGTCAGTTTGTATTTTATAGAAAAATAACCTGACATCTCTTTAAATACCTGTGGTAAAATTCCAAAATGTACTAAGATATCATAAGGCTGTATTAATTTGGCAATAAAACTCTAGAAGGCTGAAAAAAAATCGTAACTGCCACTAGCTCAAAATGGCACTGTAAAATTAAAGCCAAGACCAAAGAAAATGAGTTGTAGGAAAGAGATGTAGGCAGCAGAAAAACACTGTAAAACTTGCCCTGCCTCACTGTGTCTGCCTCAAGACAAAGGAACAGTGTGATACTGGACCTACCTCCACACCACTCTTCAGTCCTAAGGTGTTTATGAACATTGTCCTGGGTATACAAAACAAAGAAACATGAGCTTACTCCTTCCTCCAAACAAAACATCAATCACTTACCCAAAAGCATACCCTAAATGAGGATCTTTGTAATGGCATTTGTTTGTGGGGATTGGTTAAACCCACTGATAAATGCAGGGAGAATATTTAATCCCAACAAATCAATCATATGTGATTTGCCGGGAGGGTTGTGCAATTGAAAACCCAGTATCGTAACTGGATAATTCATATCATTCTAGTGCATTATATCAAATAATCTACAGATGAGGTGAGAATTTTGGCTTATTAAAAATTAGGATTTTTAGAGATCTTTTGTGATATTCATAATGAGTAAAATCAAATACAAATTGGCAAGATTCTTAAAGGCTTGGCAACTGGAAATCAGCTGTTAGAATCAAAGTACATTTAATCTTTTGTGGCTGCTTAGTGGCCCCATTGCCCTGACTAAAGATAAAGTATTTTTACTGCTTACTTTACTGCTAACTTGCTTTAATAACTTTTTTTGCAGACAGTGCAAAATCCTCTTTATTTAAATTTGTTGGTTGACTCACTTTGTGGCATGTAGCTGAGGACAAGAGCAAAGAAGGCACTGCTCAAATTCAAAGGTAACCATTTGCCTTGCTTTTAAAGTGGATTCATGTTTCAGAGATGGGTGCAACTGTCAAAAGGAGATTCAATTTATTTTATGTCTAACATTTGTCTGGTATATATTTTTTAAGGATGATATGTGCTTCACACATTTGTCTATGCTACTAATTTAGTGCAATTATCAGAGACTAAAAAATAAAATAATGAAATATATAAAGAAAGCATTGAAACTATCTAATCCAATTGACTTTGGTGTGGTAAATTTAAGTCCAGACAAGAATTTACTTTATGTGAATAAAAGACCTAAATATAGATTGGTGTGAAGAACCTGCAGAACAGAATGTGAAAAATCTGATCCTAATAAAAATATTTCATGCCTAGAATAGAGCAAAACAGTTTACAAAAGAAATCACAGAAAATTAAGTAATTGGTTATCAGGAAACATAGGCTGGAAACCAAACTTGACTCATGATGAAGACTGCTGTTACAGATACCCATTGAACTGATGGGTAACAAGATCTGCCCCAAAACGGACATCTGCCCATTCCAGATTGTATATAAGGTATTTTTTATTCCTGTGCTGTAGTTGCTCATTCATTCTGTGAACTCTGTTTTGCCATAGTTCATCTTCAATAACTGCTATCAGAAAAATGGATTTTCTTTTCCAGAGTGTGTTGCAGTGTTTAAATCTCTTTGGTCAATCTCTGTATTATTATTCAGGATGTTACTATTGGCTGATCTTTCTCTATTTGATTATCTTCATAAGTCATCTCTCTCACCCCCTCTCCCGAGGAATGAAATTAGGAATGCCTTTTTTCTCCTTCTATAACTATTTATGAGCATCACAGATAGATTTCTGTGGGTCTTAAGCAGAAGCAATCTTTTGCACCCATATGCAGCACCTCCCACCCCAAATTTGTGTTACCATGTGTGACTTCTTATACTGTTTTTAAAGTAGCCATGCAAAAAGAAGGGTGAGGAGACAGAGTATATTCATTTAAAACAGAGTTCTTTTGTATTGCAAATAGAGTTATCTAACAGATCAGTTGGCATGAAAATGCGCCACAATTCCATGTGTTTTGTGGGAAGATGCAGCCTGGAGGAATGTTATTAGAAGCAAATATTACTGTTTCACACATGAAGTGAAGTACTCAGCACTTTACCCTTCTGACAACTCCTTCCCCCGTAGTGTTGCCAGAGTAAAGCTGTGAACTAATAAAGACTGCCCACAAATTGTGGGTCTAGTGACTGAAAACACCGCACTTGATTCCAGTACTCAAGTTCTGGCTGCAAGCAACTATTTCCAGGAGCAATCTAGAACAGTTATCTGTAATGAAGAAATAGATACGATGACAAGTCCCAAAGTTGTGACCATATGGAGACAGGCAGAAGAAGACACAGAAGAGAATGTTCCTTTTGCATTACATTATTCTGACACTCTTTCTCACTGTGAAGAATCCTTATAACACAGACAAAATTAGATTTGCATGATTAATTTTCTTTATGATACTTAGGGTTTAAAATTACAACCCTTTTATTGATTTTTAAGGCCAGTAAAATACAGTTTTATCATCTGAATTCTACTTTCTGTCTAATGGAGCAGAGAATTCCATCCAGTCATCCTTGATTGCAGGACCATAATTTGTGCCTTCATTGAAGGGGTAAAGAATGAAAAATTTTCCAAAGTAATATTTTGCGATGGTGAGTTACACTTACAGCAAAAAATGCAGGCCTTATCTCCAATTTTAATTCTTAAAATTATAGACATAATTTCTTGCTACATATTTCTTCACTATACTGTAGACCTCCTTTAATATCTAACATTTTTTTTGTTAGTGAAGATGCTATATAATTATTTATCAACTCTTTATTTTTTCTTTCATCAGACAAGCAAATGAACACATTTATTCTCTATTCCTTTAATTCAACTTCTGTATTTCCTTCGCTCTTTCTAACTGCTTTTCTTTTTAAAAGATGTTGCCTGTGTTATCAGCGCTTATAAGTATAAATAGTAAAAGGATTAATTTTCCTCAATTAATCTTTCTTACATCCAAAATTTATTTTTTCCTTTCTGTGCAATAACCTTACAGTAATAAACATTCTAAGAGCAAAATAAATTTAAATTGTTGATTTCTGTCACTATTAGTATGAACAGTTTTAGCAAGTAAACACATTGTCACCTCCTCCATCACATATTAAACTCTTTTGAGTGTGCAGAAAAGGACCAAAAATAATTAGAGAGAGTATATTGGCTAAAATGGAATAATAGCACTAAACTGTGTTTTTTATGAGTAATCAGCAGGATATCTGGCACTGCTCAAAGCATCTTTGATGATTTCTACTCCAGAAATTGAGAAAAAAAAACGATAAATGTAGTGCATAACAGTATTTTTGTTGGAAATTATTCTTGTTCCACAAATTTACATGTGATCCTGACAGGAATGTTCTCTCCAAAATTGCTTTCTGAAAAGCTGACTGATACAGCTGATTTGTTTTCTTTGATTTCATTTCACCACAGGGAGTACTGGCTACTAATGGAAAAAAAAATCTGTGTGTCCAGTCACAGACAGTGATTCTCATGGGAAACAGTTGTGTGGAAGAATTGTTAGCATCCCTAAAGTAAAATACATTCATACTGCTAGAAGAGTAGGTTGTGGTTTTATGTTAGTGTTTTGCTCATTTGTTTGAGCAAAGATATAAAGAAATAGGTCTTAGAATAAACTTGGGGGACTTCACTGTATTAAGGAAGAGGGCCTGAGATTGCTGGAAGCGTTCTGAACAACCCAGTACTCTCTAACTCACAGACATGCCATATGACCTTCAATTTATTTTTGTATGCTTTCCTCTGCTCTTCTTTTTTCTTTATTTTTTACTCTCTAGTTATTGTTCAGTATTCTGCCTTCCTTCACGATGCGGGGTTATCTGTCACTATGTATGGGAAATTCACCTGCCAAGCCCACTCCTGCCTCTGAGCTACATGGAAAAATGCCTCCAATCCCTTTTCTAGCCAGCTCTCTTGAATGAGTCATTCCTAGTTCCAATGTAGCCTGAACTGACAAGAAGAAATTATAATTTATCACTTGACTGATAGAACTAAAATGCAGCATCTAGTCTGTGAGTCTTTCCTTGTCTCCATCTTCTAACCCATTACTTCCCTATGTACAGTTCAACACCTTGTCTAATGGGACTACTTTTGCCTTGCTGAATTCAAGATCAGATTAAAATGACTGTACGTACACAGATTAAGGTTTCTCTATGTAGGAAAACGCTGTTATATAAGTCCTTACTGGTCCTGAAAGAGTTTCGGGATCTACACAGCTCATGCACTAAATTATGCTCAGGTATTCAGTTTTGGTTAACATGATTCCAAGAGCTACCATTCACATCAGGTCTCAAAGTCCATCATTACAAACCCCACATTATGCCACTGTGTTTATCTAGTGCCTTATACACACTCCATCAGGAAGGTCTACCGTTAAATATCACAGGAACAGTTTTGAAAAGGAATTCTGAGGTAGATGCAAAATAATTTTTTTAATTCATTGCTCATTAACATGAATTACAGTTAATGTGTTTTCAATTCTCCTTATTAAAGGCAGGAGTTCTCCCCTTCTATAGATTGGTATTATATCTTCTCTTTCAGATGCTCTCAGTGCCAAGAAGAGAGAAGAATGGGATTAGGGGACATCTGCTGCCTCCATTGCCTTGTGTTCTGGCATGGCACTTCAGTCCTAGTCAAGGCAAAGACAGTTTGCAATCTCACATGCAATTCTGATGGATTGTAATGCTGCAGGAAATGTTACATTACCAGTAATGGTTCCTCTAAAAGTTTATTTGAGGGTTTTTAATTTCAAACATCAAAAAGAATGACAATGAAGTGTCATTTTCCATACTATATTCAGAGCCACTAGATGGTGGTATGCACTAGACCTGAGGAAAAGTACACAAGGGGACTGATTAATGTGCTCTTCCGCTGTCTGAACAGGAGATTTTTCATGCCTCACTTTCCAGTCTTCTTCCAGCCAATCTTTTTCCTATCAGTTGTTTATTTAGAAGGGTGATTGTGACAATTATAAATCTCAGTTGAAGTTTTTCCCCAGCTTATTGACTGAGTTTGCATGACAATAAGATCTCATTTTGAGATAAATCTAAAAAGCCAAGAAGATGATGAAAGGTCAGAGACAACTCGCATGCATGCAGTGAAAAGAATAAGAAATAATTATGTGCAGCTTGGCTTATGCAAACTTTAGTGAGTGTCATTAGATAAAAGTGTTTTCAACAGTTTTCATGATAAAAACTGTATATTAAGTACAGATGATCCAGTGACCCATCTTTTTAAATTAATAGGCTAGGACAAATATATTAAATATTTTAAGAATTTATGTTTACAAACATCTTTAAATTTAGCATGTAAGTTTCTTCATACTAAGTTATGATAGACAAAACTATCTATAGCTGGTAAACATAGCTTTGTTGGGACATGGATTTTGGTCATCTCTCCTCCAGTCTTAATTGTAAGAGAGATGTGTAAAATTAAAATCTAGGATTCTCTTCCACCACCACCCAGTTGGGGTTTAGGACATTAATGCAGCAAAGCAATGGTAGAATAAGAATTTTCAGCACTGACTCCCTAGGTACCACAGCTACATGGTGATGTTATGTTTCTTTAACCTTTTCCTGCTGCCTATTTTTCTTTGTTCCATTTTTGTTTCTCTTGGCCTCCATCTAGCTGTCTTGGATCTGCTATTTGGCTCTGCCAACCCATGTAACATTTCTATACAGACTAATAAAACACCCCAAGTTAAAAATCCGAACTGCAGAGGAAAGCTGTGTGCTACCACAGCAGTAAAATAAAATACAGAAATGCACTTTCAATTTCAGAGACATAACACAAGAGAAGATGATGAGAAAAATGAAATAAATAATCATTCTATTTTTAGAAAATGCAATGATAGAAAATCAATAATACATTGAAACCCATTAGACAAATATCTTGTAATAGTAATCATGTTAAAGAATAAGTGTCATTTATGCAACTATTTTTAATTATTATTTTCAATCTCACATGAATTATTTCAAATTAGCAAGATACAAATCAATTGTTGTAAATGACATTTGAAAAATGAGGAACAAGTCTTAATGGGAACAAAAAGCTTTTATATTAATATAATGATGATTAAGATTCTTAATCTATTCCACACTATTTGTAGGAGAAAAAAGCATGTTTGGCATTCAGCCACAAAACATAACTTGTGTGAGACACATCTTCCAGAAGATGGAAGATAGAAGAAAGCTCAGAATGGGGAGAAAGAAAATAGTTTTAGTGATGATGTTGCAGCATAAGTGATGAACTTGCTTGAACCTTTGCTACCTTTATTCTTTAATTCTATGGAATAGATCTCTCCATTTTAATGATGAATACTGCCTGGCTGTATACCTGTGTTTTGACAGCTATTGATTTGCGGGAAACTGATGGAGCATTGTAGCAACAAGGTAACAAAGTTCAATAAGTAATAGCATAGCAGGAGAGGATAATGTCATTTTTGTATCAAAACTGATTTCACTAACTACCAGAGACATATTTACACCTACATACTTCCAGCACTACACTTGTGCATCCAAATAGCATTACCAGCAGCCATGAAAGCAAGATTTTATCCAAGTGATCTTTATACAATTTCTTGTGCTCGAACAGGTGACAGTGGATGCCAACTAGTAGAACAGCCTTCTCTGCTCTGTTTTAGGTTGATTGCTCCCTAATAAGGAAGTCATTCACCTCTCTGCTGCTATGAATCAGCAGTGTTCTCCACCTGCCTTTCCCCACCCCTCTCCTACCCCTCCCTGCCCTGACATCCTGATGACTACTAATGCTGGGACCTGCTAATGTCAAGACCTGCTACTCTTGTTAGCTTCTCCCTGTCACTGTTTTCTTCAGCACCTTCCACAGCCAGCTTTTCCCTTTCTCCCTTCACACTTATCCAATGCTTCTGTTAGAGTTGTCCTCAAAACAAGAGGCTGGGGACGATCCGACTGCCAAGAGGCTGACAGAAAGGAGTGACGAAGAGCGGCGATAACACACACGGACATGTTAAGGCTGATGGAAAGTTCTTAATGGACATCAAACCATCCCGGAAAACAACTGTTTCACTTAGGTGAATCAGAGATAGGAGTATCCTGGTAGAGCTACAAGGCTTGATGCAACCTCTTGCAATATCAAGAGTACAAACTCTCACGAGTCTCAAAATGTGAGTCAATTGAACTCTTATCACTCATAAGTAAGAGTCATGGGTATCATTAACTACAGTGGAATAGTGTGTAAAAGTTAACTTCATAAAAATAAATGCATTTGCACAGTTTCAGTGTATAAACCCTTTGACACAAACCCTCTGTAGTTCTATATTGAATGCAACATATAATGGTTCAGATTTCTTTTCAGTGGTCCTTAATGGGAAAAAGAGTTGGTCTGTCATTGGACTACAATGAGTAATTGTAAAGCCCTCACATTGCTCCTCTGTAAGAAACCTTATTCCACACTAAATATGACAAGTATTCACATGTTTTCCTGTCCTACTGAAATTCACAGTTTTATCAAATGCCATAAAAATATGGGTTTGGATTATGTTTTCTGCTTGAAGTGTCAGAATATGCCATGAGGAGCAAGAATGAATCTACCCTTCTTCTTCTCCTGCCTCTTGTTTAACATCACGTAATTAATCCACTATATAATGAGGAACTAAGGGTCAGCCAGAACACATCAATGAGCTCTATTTGCATCACTAGAATACTGTACATGGTAGAATATAATCTCAGACCTTTAACCAGCTACCACACTTCCCTTGTTCAAAATAAATTATGACACATCTGTAATGTTAGTTGGAGACATTGGATATTTAATACTAAAGGACAAATAGTGTTGTTCAGTAGTCGAAATAGGGAGACTGGGACTGGTTTTAGCAAGATTTGTTTCCTGAAAAATTTCTTCTGCACCTATGAAACAGAGAGACAAGATATTTGAGGCATTATTACGGACAAATGTTGGATAAATTAGTGTCTATATTTTGCACATTGGTGACGATTAGAGTCAGATGACTCTTTGTTTATATGAGCATAAAAAATAAATAAAGGTTTAAGGGAAATAAAAAGGTCATTTTCTTCAACTTTGTGAATTAAGGAGGAAAGAATAAAATTTTGAAGTAGGTACTGGGGCCAATAATGGGAAAAATGACATTCTAATGAATTACAGCAATTACAATTAGGAATTAGCTTGAATAGTTAATAAATCAAATTATAATCTCTAGGACGAGGATGCACTTCTCAACAAACTGCTCCTGTTGACCTATACAGAGAGCTGAAATATTCAGGAAGTTCAGAGTGTACATTTACAAGTCTTTTTTTAACACTTTGTCACCATCCTCACTTCCTCATCTCAACTAATGGCATGGAGGAATGGCATGAATTATTAAATTGGAATTTGGCTTACTAAGTGATTGTGTTGTGCTTTTTTTGTTTTTATCTCGTCTTGTAAATGTTTCCCTAGAGTCCTTATTTGGGGGATGTATTTTTGAAAGACTTTTATGCTCAGTCAAGCTGTGGAAGGCATCTTAATTAAACATAAATCACTTTTGCTGGTATGCATTTGTATCAGCTGTGTGGACAAATATCTGTGTGTCAAAACAAGTATAGAAAAAACATCATAAAGTTGTAAGGCTTGTCCACTTGGCACTTTCTGACAAGGTGCTACTCCACTACCTCTTCAGGGGAAAGCTGTAAAAGCCTGATTAGCTCCTCAAAATTGACACTGACAGCCAAGGTCGCCAAGGTCACCAAGGTAGGTGGGCAATTGCAGTAGCAAAAGGGCAGCAGCTGAAAACAACACCGCAACCATCCAGAAACAATAGGAAGCAAATGAGGTGCGAGGGTCGGGATTAACATGAAAAACTAAAGTCAACCAGTATGCTGCATGTGCAGTACAGAGTGGATAGTACAAGATTTTGTTGTAAGCTCAAGCACCAAGACACCTTGGAAGCACTTCTAGAAATGAGAAATCAACAATAATAACAATCACATATAGAGAGATATATAGAGAATTGTTTCGTATAGCTTTATAGCTTCTAATTGTCCTGGCTACTTGTGAATGTCCAGCCCAAGTCCACCAGTGCTCCCATAGACTATTCCAGAGTCTAAAATTAAGTGTGTAATTTTTCTGTGAAACACACCCTATTCCTTCTTCCCTTTATGTTCAAGCCAGAAGTTCGAGCTAATATACCTGTGTTGATCTCTATTGAGACTCAGGATTTATCTTTACCTTTATCCAATTTATATATTCATATTTGTTCTTTTGCATCAAAAATTGTTCAGGCAGCTGTTTCTGGTTTTATGAAGATATGGACACTAAAAGCTGCAATCTACCAGTAATCATCTGTCAGAAACAAACACCTCTGTAACACAGAATAATAGTAATTGTTCAGAGTTCACAGCAAAAAGATTTTCTCGAGTTGCACATTTTTTTACCCTATTAAATGCTACCTCTTCCAGATTACCAGCATAACATCAGCTTTTAATTTGAGCTTCATTTTTCAGATAAAACACGAATTTTGTAACCACAGCATTTAATTCCTATTCCATGTGGTATGGATGGTTTACAGAAAGTCATGAGATAAACATACTGGAACAAAGTCAACTTTCTTGACATTAGGACTTTCAAATCTCTTTACCCTTCCAGGAATTTTTGCAAAAGTTACAGAACTCAGACATTTAATTTAGATTACAATCATTAGTCCCAAAAAACTGAGATTCAAAGAGATTTTAAAAAGGTGTTGGTTAAATGTTACACGTATTTTCAAATTTTATCACCCTTTAAAAAAGAAAGATGTAGTACAATCTAATTTGCCACCTCCACCACAGCCATCAACAGCAGTTACTCAGGTAACTTACATAGCAGGTTGACTATATTTCTATTATTAATACATATTCATATCTCACATGTAAATGGTAAAAGACTGCTTAACTACTTCATATTATTTTACTAATTTACACAAAAGAAAAAATATTATACTAATATTGTACTACTTCCAATATTTGCTTTCTTCCGATTTTATTTTCTAACATTATATTTAGGCACAGTCAGGACCCCTCTTCCTAAAAGTCTTGCTAATCTGTCTATGTGTTTTCTTTACTTGAGTGTCTCCCATTTCTCATAAAGGATCTATACTATGACTCAGAATTTAGCCAGGTTCATCTTCCATTCTGCTTTTCAGGGAATAGGAAGCATTTGACAGTGGGATGTCTACATCTAAAGTATTTCTCTTTAAACTTCACTTGTACATTTTAAGTCTCAAATTCTGCTGATTTGAGATACACAGAAGAAATTTCAGAAGCATTAAAGATCTATTCCTATCATTTAAAAAAAGAGTAATCTCTGCTGTTTCTTTCTGTAATACAGAAAGGAAGAGTAAGAACAGTTTCCGTGAAAGACTGATGAGATGGTTAAAAATAAAAATTAAATAAAATAAATTAAAAAAAAACCCTAAAAAAAAAAAAACAACACAAACCTGTTAACAATTTATGTAAGCTATATAATATCTCCGGTAATCAAATTCTCAAGTCACACTACATATAGCTGCAAGCAAATTTTCGTTTTACTGTAACTTATTTTAATTAAAGTGTAAACCTTTTATAAAGATACTTGAAAAAGTGAGATCTAGCTGAGAACCA
>JAWWMU010000237.1:20509432-20532660 GCA_035048155.1 Cinnycerthia olivascens
GTCCCCAGTAGCCACTGACCCTTGTGGTCACTCCCATGACTTGTTTGTCATTGCACAAATCTAAACAAAAGTGTGTTACATCCAAATACTCGGGCTAGGGACACTTTTGTCTAAACTAGCACTACTTGGTTTCTCTAATGTCATTCATCAGGGTGATTTAGGATTGAAACCACATTAGATTCCTTTCACGTCTTGTGAAATAGTTTCTACCTCCACAGGACAAGGCATTTTAGAGAAGCCCATGCTTTAGTTTCTCAGGCTGTTTGCTTTGACCTTATAATTCTCCTGAAGCAGTTACAGTTCAGCACAGCCAGAATGTAGCCCATGTCAGATCTTCAGTTTAGCAGTGTTTTAAAGCCAGTCTGGACATTTTTCTCTAATATGAGTCACTGCTCTTTCCATCAAAAAGCTTTAGCTCCAGTAAAATTCCTAGAGCTGGTTTGTAGTGAGCTGGATGATGCCTGTATCCGACACTGCCACCTCAAGCATGGATAAAGCTCTGCTTAAGTATTTGTGATTCTTTCTTAGAGCAGTCTGAGTCTTGCAAAGGTGATGCAAAATTTTACCAGTAGTGAGAGCTGATGAAATTATACTTTTCCCCATTTGGTGAAAACCCTGGAGCACAAAAACCAATAGATTTTCCTGTCTTGTACATATTTAATGAACAGTTGATTAAAATATGTCACACTTGTGAGAAATCATGCTTTATGAAAAGGAAAAGATCACATAAGTGTCACAGAAAAAATTCTTTCCATTAAGTAATACAATTTCTTTTGTCAACACTGCGCAGCTGAGCAAGTGGTTTTCAGAAAAAAGTACATGTGAAATCAGAATCCAAACAGAATCACGATATGAACAATGCATGCAAAACTGTAAGGGTGCATTTCTGCACCAGATTAAAAAAAAACAACCAACCAACAAAACCAAAAAGCCAGAAAACAAGCAAGCAAACAAACGAAAAAACCCAAACTGACCCAAAGGAAAAAAAAAGCCCCAAACCAAAATTATAAAATCTCAACCCAACAAAAACCCACACCTCACTTGAATCTGATCAGGAGACATTAAATTAGGGGTTTGAATGCAAACATTTCTGGTAAGAACTTTCCTGTCCAGGTAATTGCTCTGAATATACAGCATTCTCAGAGCTCAAAACTCAGACTGCGTATCTTGCCAAACTACAGAAGTCCCTTACTTTTGGTGAAAGTAATACGTGGAGCAATATTTACTCAGGTAATTCAAAAATGCTCTCCAAACTACTTCACTTTCCATGCTGTCTGGGCAGGTTAAACTGGATCCATTTAAGACCATTTCCAAACCATAAGAATTATCTACCTCAAATATGGTGGAAGTGCCCACAGAACACATTTAAGCAATGCATTTAGACAAAGTGTTTATGGACTCTCTAAAAGCCAAAAAGAACTTAAAATAGTTGCAGAGGGACTTTTTTTCAATTCAATTACTTGTAGCCAGAAAAGGAAGAAAAACTTCTATTTGTAAATCATCTGCAGATAACAATAGCAAATGGGAAAAACAGGGCAAGAAAAAGTTTAGTTCCTTTAGAAACATTCATAAATCAGCCTTTGTCAGGGGAAAACCAATAATCATAATTTCTATGGTAATGTAAATGTGGGAAGTACCTGAAATGAAAGGAAATTTGTATCTTGCCTCTCAAGAGATAACTGACTAATTTGTGGGGGTAAAAAAACAAAACAAAACATTGCTTTTTTTCAGGAGAATACTGTTTACAAAACCAATGTGTCAGCCGGTTATTCTGTTGGGGTTTTTTTAATTTTTAAAGATGACTCTGTTTTTCACATGTCTACTTGGATAAATCACATTATCTGATGCTTGTAAAGCCTTGCTTTTCCTCCTCCAATTGGCTGCCTTATTGACTTCTATTATTTTTGTTGTATGATATGTGAAAACAGGTTTCAGCTTGTCCCTGGAAGCATAACCAGTTCCTTGGGTTTCAGTTGGATTCATCCTTTAGGACAAAAAAAATCCTTCCAGATGCACCTTAAAATGTGTGTTTTGGGTCCTGTTCTATTGACTGAAAGTATTTAGCTTGTTCTAAAATAATACAGCATATGAGAGTAAATGAAGATTCCTTAAACAGCAACATGGTTTATTTTCTGTGGAAGCAAGGGGCCTCGCTTTTCACCAAACTGAATTAGGACAACAGGAGTGCAGATCTGTTTCCACTGATGAACTCAACTAGCAGGGAAGTTACCCATAAATCTGACTGCTGGATCTTCTTTTTATTCAATTCAAATCTACCCTTCTGTTTCCAGTTAATATTTTTACTGCCTTTACCAATATTCTTTTCCTTTACCTTTGGACTCTGCAAAGGCTCCAGCCTCTCCTTTGGAGAGTTTTCTCTGTTAATAGAGAGATAGCCTTAGCCACTCTAGGATTTTAGCTCCTTTTGAAGCACACTATCTTCAGCTTCCAATCCATCTGGCTGAATGACTGAGCAGTTTGTCACGTCTCATCTAATGATTGCTCACACTGAACACACGGTAACATTGCACTGTGCTCTCAAACAAAAATTCAACTAGAAGTCATATCCTGCATTTCAAGCTGTGATATTCAGCAGACCTTGAGGCTAATGTATTCATAACTCATTATTTTCTGGTGTATATTGGATGTCCAAAGTGTCCTGAGGTACCCTGGGGGCTGTCACATTGGAAGCTGAGGTAGCTGGGTGACATGTTCAGGGTGCAGGTCAGCATGCACTCCTGAGATGAAGGCAAATAACTCCAGCTATAACACAAAGAATGCTGTTACCATTGTGAACAAGTATCTCTTCAAGCCACGGGTAATGGTTATAAACCTGATCTTTTACAATCAATCCATTGGACATGGATGTCTTTAAGGAAAAATTATATCTTAGATAGAACTGAGCACCATGGCTGCTAGATTTTGTGCCATGAAGCAATCCACAAAATGGTACAAACCTTAAGGTAGGTTGTAAGACTGTACTCCATAAATACCAAAAAGGTTTATCCTTTAAGTTTTGGAGTTCAATAAAGTAACTGCAGTTTCTGTAACTCTGCTTAAACACCAGATTCTTACTGTATCTGAGTGCATCTCAGTAGAGGTACTCTGTACTATGCAAATCTACTTAAAGCCCATGGAAAAATCCTAAATTCCTTCTCTGAGTATATAAAAGCTTTATAATCTAAAGTCTGTCTCAAAACAGTTCATCTTTTTGAAGACAAAGGCACCTTGAAACAGTCTGAGATGCTTATCCTTCCAAAGCATTTCTCTGGGCACTGAAATGCTTTGCTTCAGGAAAACTGGCAGAGGAGACAAAGCTGTCTCTTGTGCCAGTTACCTCTCAGATTAGATGAGATGGGGAGCAGAATGCTTCTATACTTTGATTTTCTGCATGAAAAGACCTTTTTTCCTCTGGAATTTAGCAGTACACAAATGTTGCCTGCCTGGCCCTCAAGGTGTTTGGCACTAGGATTAGCTCACAGCAGTCACCGTTCCACCTCCTGTCCAGTCAGAGCAAAGGCTCAAGGAGCATCAGCTTCAGAGGTCAATTCAGATGGGATAGGCAAGGGGCATAAAGTGTAGGATTAAGCCATCAACATGAGAAGTAGCTTTGTGAGCATCATGGAAAAAGCAGGTGTGGTAGCCCAAAGAGAAAGAGTAGAAAACCAGGAAAAGATCTAATGAGTGAAGGCAAAACAAAAGCCTTTCACAACTGGTGGGGGGAGGAAGAAAGAGTTCAATACAAGGGGGAAGGAGTTAAGGGAAGAATACAAAGAGACTAAAAAGATTAACTTAGAAACTGTGCATTAGAAAGATTGCCTCTAGTATTTATGTCAAGGAAACAAGCAAGTGAGAAGTTGAAAGCAAGCTGGGATAAAAGGAAGAAAATCTGGCAAGACAGGGGAACTTCATCATCACAAAAAAATTAATCTGTATACATTCTTTTGGAGTATATCTACATAAGAAGCATCCTAAATTTGCTTAATTTCTGAGGAAAATGATCATTGTTGTCAACAAAGACAGTTTTACGCTTCCCCTTAATAAATGTGGAGAAAATATATTGACTCCACAGTACACAACAGAACATGTCATTAATAAAAAGCACCACTGTCTATGAGGTGAAAGTTTCTTCCACTTAGTATATTGGAGATGGGGAAGAAGAGCACATTTCAAGAACTTAAGAAAAATGTATGTTTCTTTGAAGTCTGCTTCCATTCCTCCAACATTAAGGCTGTGTGCAAGTCAGTCACAAATAAAAAGCTGCTCTGAAAATCCCCAGAACCCAAAGGTGACTTAAAGAAACCGACATTCAGCAAAACCAAAACAACTGAGTCGTCCCCTTTGATCACTCTAGCCAGCTGCCCTAGGCGAGTCTGGAGCTGCACGAAGCTGCCTGGAGACCTCAGCCAATACACCAGATGTCACCCAGAGACAGAAGAGAGAAGATAGATGGGGGAGGAGAGAAATTTTCAAGCTGAATTTTTGAGACTGACATTCCACAGAGGAACATCGGAGGATATAAAACTCATCATCTTTGCCTACAGGAACAGAAAGTGAAGGAAGGAGAAAGGGACAAAGCATTCACAGAGACAGCTGAGAGCCTCAAGAGAAAGACGATTTCTGCAAATAGCCCCTTAATGTTTGGTTTATGTCTGGGTCAGGAGAGTAACCATAAAATGTCACCTCATCACCATCTTCAGTCATCACAGAAGTTGTAAGGGACTATTTGGACCCATTCACGATTGTCTTGTTCCCTTCCTGGGCAAGATTTACTGCTCTTTAACTCACATTTTATTTTCTCTTTCTTGCATTCATTTAATTTCAGTGTCACTGCAATTATTCTCCACCATCCTTTTTCTTCAATAATTAATTCCTCATAACTACTGGCTTGTAGCTACAGCTGCAGTAGTTTCAGTTGGGAAAAAAATTCAGGTAATTATGAAAACCATGGCATTGTTTATGAAAAATAAAAGAACAAATGCTTCTAAGAACTGTTACTTTCCCACTGTCTTCCTATATCTCCTTCTTCAGGAAAAGTTTTCATAGCATGTGTCATGATCTAAAAACAAAAGCAAACACAAATGTCATGGCTGAAAATGACATTTCAAAGAAGTAGCACTTGCACTGGAACAACTTCGACCATCTCTAATGTGTTTGATTCAAAGTTTAAGATAATCTATATCTAGGAACCGATGTCTAAGATTGCTCAGTGCATTTACAGATGACAGCTGTACAGCGAACACTACAGCTTTCTATGCTTTGTGGCTGAGATGATGTGAAGCACGTGGTGTCTCCCCTTCCTACCAAGAACAAAGAGAAGTTCCAGAAATTGGTTTGGTAGGTGGGTTAGAAAGGGACTAAAAGGGGCAAATGAGGGCAAGGTGAGAACTTTACAGGGAGAACAGTTTTCATGAAAGGAGTTCTATAATTCTGCCCTACAAAAATCTCCTGCCAATTTAGATGCTATCATCACATCATCAAACTGGTCCTTGGCAGCCCTAGAGTTGGAGGGAAGCAAGACTATCTGTGTCTTTTCCTGGTCTTTACAGTAGAATATACCTTTGATTCTCCCAATATTCAGTCTTGAAATTGTGGCAAATCTGGCCTCTTAAAGATATTTTTTAGTTCTACAGTCAAGAAATTGAGAGCTGTGAAATACCTCTACTGCTTTAAAAATTCTTCAGTCCAAAAAAAGAGATACTAAGTAGAATTCAGTTTTTGATAAATCACACTTAGGTACATAGAAATATGTTAGGTCTTCACCAGTCCTCAATGGAATCTCTGTTATCTGATTAGCAAAAATCTCGTGTTCACACCAACTGGGATTGGCCAAGCCAAAGCTTCTGTTTTCTAATTTTAAAATAATTCACAGGAGGATTTATTTGTACATCTGGATAAAGCCTTTACCAGTGAAGAAGTTCCAGAAAACATTTGTTAAAGGTATAAACTCGTGTCTCACTTCATTGCTGTGCATTTTCGATTATTTGATCCTGCTTGCCCTTGCACATTATTTTGACTGGATAGCAGCCACAGCAGCAGCCACAGCAATGCGATTTCAGGAGCAGACTCTTGCTGGTGTATTGTGTCACCTCAGCCAGTGGGCTATTAGGCTGGCTCATTGAGATGTGCTGGTACTGCCTATGAGTACGTGTTGCTTTCTAATTTCCCCACATGGGACTCCAAGAATGAGCAAGAACTCAGATTTCCCTCTCTGATCCCCAAAGGCACTGTGTGGATGATGCAGTGTTTAAAAGGACCCTGATGGCGTTAATTGCTAATCCCACTCGATTTTCTTATTGAACTTGTTACAAAGGATTTTACACTTATGCTTCATAATTAAAGACAACACAGGAGAAATAATCTTTTGTTTCCAGTCCCTGTCTGACTATTCCATCCCCCAAATTGTCATTTTGGTTTAATGGCTTTAGATGTGTGTTTCCATGCTAGCCTAAATCAGTTGCTTGGGTTACATTTTTTAAGAAGTGATGTGACCTATAAAACAGTTCCAATTTCTTCTTACAAAGGATTACAAAAATAGCTTGATGTGACTGGCAATTCATATTGCCAGACTTATTGCTAAGTGACTTGAGCAAAAATGAATCTATTCCTGGAATTTCTGTTTCTGTTCACTGGAGTCTGCAAGAAGGGATTTACAGAGGGCAGATAATTAAAGGAGGGGCAGAAAATCCAAAAGGGAGAGCAAAGTCCTCACTTCTGCAATATTATGGGCTTTCTCAAAAAAATTCAATTTTAACTGTGCTGATGGCTGCTTTGTCTCCTCCATGTCTCTGCCCCAAAGTTCCTTCTACTGCTCTCAGCTTTTTGCTCTTCTCTAGCTTCTCACCACTCACACTAGTGGTACCTCCTAGGCCAGTTGAAACTCTTGAGTCTAAAACACATGCAAGCTTCAACAGAGACTTTAATTTCTGATATGGAAATCAGAGTTTGCTGCAGACAATGTGTGCCCAATCAGGCCACCTTATTTGAATACTGCTTTCAGGTCATAGACATAGCCTTTCAACAGTCCTATCTCATCCGAGTTCCCAAGTTATTAGCTCCTATCCACACAAAAGGCATATAAGTCCTGAAAGTATTGATGACTGTGTGGAAAAAGAGAGAAAGTTAGAAATGTAGTTGTAAGAGTCCTGGAGTCATTGAATCTTGTTAAAATAGGTTTTCTGGGATTTGCTGTGTCAATTTGAATTGAGAAGTGCCCTCTTTCACTTCTTTATTATGCCATCAATCTTACAGGCAGTGATGTGTAGTCACATCTTGTAATAGATACTTCCAGCAGGATTTCACTGTTGTGAACACGGTTTTGCTTTTCCCCCTAAGAGCCACAGTAGCTGTACCAGCCTGTGTCATTTGTAGTATAATTTAACAGAATGATCTTCATGGAGGAAAGTTCATTTTCATACAGAGGAAAGTTTGTATAAAGCATGACCACAGAACAGGCAACACATATCTGACGATTGTGGTGAGGGCACCCTGACTGGCCGCGTTCATCCATCTTGGCATGAGCCACATTTGTGTTTGTTCTTTACTTTTAACTACGCTTACTTATATCGAGAGGTTGTGTATGGACAGTAGAAGCCATTTGGCTCTGGTTGCCTGTAAGGAAGTTCACCTCAGTCTCCTGACTTTGGAGCAATGGTGATGGAATATGCTTGGAGCTATAACCTTCATTAAAAGCAATCACGTGTAGAACAAATGTATCTATATGCCATAGCTTCTGTGAAGCTCTTTTGTGTGAAATGGATGAAATGACAATGCACATAATAGCTTTCAGCTATTCTTTAATCTAAACTGTTCCTTACAGGCACTTCACATATCCTAATTTTTCATTCTACCTAACTACCTTCTATTGTTATTTCCTACCACTGTCAAAAAACAGGTGTTCTTAGCAAATTTAAGAGCGGCACAGCAGTATGTCTTCTTTTTCTCCCACTCTTTCTCAGTAATCACTCCCTTCATGGTGACTTTCCAGTGCCAGGTGGCAAATCAGCTGAGCATTTTGGAGGAGTGAGGTGTGAAAGACTCTTCCAATGACACACTCCACCAAGCCAACTCCATTTCATCACAATTGATATATGAGCTCATACAAGAAAACTAACAGTCAGTTTAAACTTTTTTATTGAATCTGCAGTTTTCTTTCTAAAAAGTAATTTTAAACTAAGAGAAATGAAGAACTCCTCTGTATCTTACACTGACTCCTTTCAGCTGCCAGGACTATGTCCCAGACCATCTAAGAAATATTTGTTTTCCTGCTGTAAGAAATGTGATACTAAATTAATCTCTCACATTTATACACAATCTTCCTTCTTGTTAGGAAGCCAAAGTACACTGAAAGATATATAGAGATTTTATTTTGGACTTGTGGGAGCCTGACACTTCAAAATATTAAACTCGCACCTCTTCCTCTTGTTCTCAGAGAAAATTTCCCTGTAACAGACAATGAAAAAGCAATCTGGAGAGAGTGAATGGGTAAAACATACGACTGCATTCACTAATGCAATGCAGCCATTTAATGTGGCAGGCAGAAAACGGCTGCTGTTTAATTTCTTGCAGCTACTCTGAGTGGCTGATTAGAATGGGAAGTGACTAAATCTTATGTATATGGCCAAATGAAGGTTTATACAAAAAGAATACAATTGCCCAATGGTTTGTCATGATATGCATACAAAGATAACTAGGACATTGTTTAATTTACAAGGCAAATATTTAATAAGTCGTATATCTACTGGTAACTACTAGCATTTGTAATGGTTACTAGGATATTAGGTGGCACAGTTTCTTTTGAACTGTTTTACTTTTCTGTAAGAGGAATAGCATAAGAAAGGGTTTAAGTCCTTTCTTGGGGAATTTTGTACAACTGGGACTGTCTGTTTGATGATCCAAGGCCATTTTTGATACAGAGCCAAGAGCACCAGTAATTAGACAAATATGTGAGTCTAAACTCTGAATCAAAATGACAGTTGCAAAAATTAAACTGTCACCATCATTTATATAATTTCCCACTTAGCCTTTTTATCTTGTTTCTTTGCTAATGATGATATTATCTGAAAAAAATCCCCATCCAAAACCCAGAAACTTAATGTCTGACATATGTAGAAGTTTTTAAACTCCTTAGAGTCTTAAGTTTACCAAGATTTCACATCTGATCTACATGGCTCTTTGCAAGGTCTGCTTCTTTTATTGATCGTGTGTTCACACTCATACATTGTATAAATTGTTCTATATACAATGCCTTCGTTTGAAAGATACTGTTGACCCTAAGAAACCCATAAACTTAAGATATTTTTGTGTTATAGCTGGTAATTAAGATTTAGAATGGTAATGAGCACTAAAAAGAGAAAGAAATCAGAAAATACACAGTTATAGCTAAATTACACTAAAGTTTTGATCACGGGTCATTCCTTTTCAATATTAATAGAATTCATGGTTGCAGCTAGAATTATGAGAATGAAAATTTTCATACTTATCAACTGTGAGACTTGATGTCAGATCAGGGACATTAAAAGATTATTTTTACCTCCTTCTTCTGGTCTAGAGGCAGCTTCTAGCACAGGAAATTGGGCAAGGAACTGTGTTTCAATGGATGGTTCACAGCTATGCTGTGTGATGCTTCCTAAATATTCTGAAATAAATGTTCTGCTGGTCTTCCTCTGAGATAGGGTCCTGGTCTAGCCCAGTATGACTATCTATGCTCTCCTGAAGGATTTGGCATTAGGAGGTGCAGATAATGAAATAGGAACCATTTGGTTATTTGACAATATCTCTGTTATTACCATGGAGGACGTGATAGCAAAACAAAAGAATCTGGTTTTGTATAGAGGACTCTATAAGATACATTTTACAACACTGTTTGTTAATAAAAGATATACTGAAATTACATATGGAAATCAGTACTAAATAGTTCTATTTGTTATTCTACCAATATACTGTTTTTCTCTGAAGTGTTTCCTGATTGAAATAACCTTATGAAAAGCATCTGCTTTTCACAAAAAAATATATTTGAGAATATTTTTTTCTGCTCTGTTGTACTATTAAAGCCCCAAGGGATAAAGCTTCTGATTCTTCCCCTCACAGTAAAGAATGTTTCCCTTTTGGGAAAAATCTGCAAATATTCAACTTAAATTTTTCTTTTCTCAAACTAATATCTGCACTTAGACACCCAGACATTTATAACTCATTTTCTTTGTTGCTCTTTATACTATTGAATTACTTGTATCTGGCTCCCTCCGGAAGGAATCTGCAACTAGACTGGTGTATGTGTGGAAGAGAAAATATGAGCAACAGGGCTCTGGACTAAGGGAGGAGAATTTACAGCACAAACACATTTTCTGCTTAACACTGGGCTCATTACTGTACCATCTGAGCTAAACATTAATGTTAAAGCAAACTAAAGGCTTACAGCCCATTGCCTATACCCAGCTTCTAGCTTCTTTCATTCTGTTTGTATACTGTAGCCTCATGGTTCACAAGCAGTGTGTTAAATAAGCTTAATATGATTTCCATTTTTCTACCACACAGAAAAATTTTTATTAAAACAAAGAAGCAAACTACTCACTTCACTTTGGATTACATTTTTGAGTAAATGTAATAGTCATGCAAAAGCATCTTTAAAAGAAATGATTTAGCATCACTATTGACTGCTTGTAACTCAGCAGCGGTATGTTTGTGTTTCTTAGGATACAGAACTTTCCTACTAACCTGGTGTCTGGTTGAGTTTGTCATGAGACACTGAAGAAGAATCATTAATGCTCAGTTCAGTAGAAAGGAAACAGTTTGTGGTTACAAAACAAAAACCTTTTTCTAATCAACTCAAAACCTGAACACCTCCAGAGTGCCCCAAGCAGTTCCTGGGAGAAATGAATGTCATCTGAAAAGCCAGGATATATGGTCACTTAGCTAGACTGAACTCTGAGACACTCCAGCTGAGCCTTAATACTTCACTATCTTTTTTCACTTCCTTGAGGCTTCAATAAACAATTGATTTCAGATTTTAAGTCTGTCAGAACATAGCTCTTTTAGTTAGCAATGAAATGCACATAGTAACCTTCAAACTATTCTCATGAGGAGTTTAGGAGCTCACAGGCCTAAGTATCTCCATATTAAAGGAAAAAAGAATCCTGAAGTTATAGATTATATTTTTACAGTCAGATGGAATCTTTATTATTACTAGAAAAAGTAATTATTATGAACCAGTTGGAAATCACTTATCTCCACAGTTTACTGCTGGTAAAACAGCAAACAAGCTGTTAATTTATGTCTTGTAGCTGTACAACATAAATACAAGACATGTTTATATACTATATTAATTTTTTTCCTTGATGTAAGTATCCTTTTTCTTTTTTTAATCTGTTGTTCCCCATTACACAAAATAATTCCTCAGAAGGAAGGCTCTAATCTTTATGTGTATTTGGAGAGACAATAATTACAGGTAAGTTAGGCTGACAGCAGTGGCCGCAGGTAATACTTCTGAAGTGAGAAATTCAGAGAGGGCAATCCTGAGGCCAAGTATAGCTCTGTTGAAACCCTTCATGCTAAATAAGGCCCTGTAGTGTCTTACCTTATATTTCAACTATGATTAAACCCTGTGCATTTCAGGGAAAGAATCCTCTGACTAAAACAACCATTCCGGGTAATAGAAGACTTTGATTTTCTTTCTTTTACTAATGCTCCATTAACCTCCAACATCTGTTCTCTCTGTGCACAGTCAGCAGGTCCACTAATATCTCCCTTCTCTTCTGTTCTAGCAGGAGCAGCCATTTTTAATAAAGTTGCTATCCTGTTTCTCTCCATCTCTCCCCTCTACAACACCATCCTGGTGTCTGAGTTCGTGCCATGCCACAGGGATCAGTAGTGCTGTCTAGACATTGCTTTCTCTTCGTTTCAGCACTTCTTGACATTGAATCAGTACACTACAGGTCCATTAGAAACTTTCAGTGTGAACTGATGCCTCCAGCACTGCATGTGAAAAGCTTTGGTGCAGCCTAAGGCCATGGTCATGGATATTTGGCTGAATTTGTCTCTAAATGATAGTAGAAGCCAGAGACAGAAGCTCTTAAAGTACTTTGTCTCATAAGCTGCATATTTTTTTCTGGTGGTTCCTAGACTGCTGACAAAGCCATGCAAAAGAATTACCTCATCTGCTACCTAAGTAGTTTTTCCTTGAAGCTTAAGGCAACTGTTAACAGTTCACTTTAACAGTTGACAGCACCACAGTGCACTGCAAGAGAAATTGAAGGACATAATGCAGTCTGTGTACTGGCAAATCCCAGACCTTTTGCATCCTGCATGAGAAACAAGAGGCCTGGTTATGCTGTTTTTCTTTCTATGTTGTTGCTATTTCTGGATCTGTATCCTCTATTGATGGTTTCAATTGCCTGTACTACTGTAATGATGACTGTACCACTAATAATATAATTACTTTTATTCATGGAACTAAATAGCATCCATGGAAAACATTCTTGTAGAAGTTGTATTTTCCTCAGTTCAGAGGTAGATCATTCCACAGGGATGGAAACACAAACCACTCAGAAGAATTTCATAATTTCTAGTAAAATTTAACTTCATATTCTTGCTGTCCTGCCCTCATGAACTGTGATAAACCACAGTTCCTTAATGCCTATGAGAAGGTAGGGCTGTGATTTAACACCTCATATCATCAAGGGCAACACAGAGCTAAAAAGGCTTTCCTGCAACTCTATTCTTTCAAGTGTCTTTTTTCCTCACAGTCTTATACAAATAAGTTCAGTTATTTTTTTGGATGGCTATCTATTAGCTATAAACTAGATTTCGGCAACAGTTGACCGCAGGTACATCCAATTCCCTGTACTCTCTGGGTGATTTAGAGAGAAGATGAGATACCAGTGTAGGATTTTCTGAAGAGGTAATAAAAGAGAAATTAATCTGCCAGATGAAAATTCTTTGTTGTCAGCACTTCTGTGAACTGAAGGATTAAATGTATGCTGAATTCTAAATGGAAAATATGTTTACACAGTGCTGCGATTAACAGCCACAGCAGTGCTCCGTGCTGTGTGAAGATATGTGCAGCAGGCTATTCTTAAAGGATTTCAATAACCCTAGGCAACCCAGAGTTCAAATCTGACATCCAAACTTTGGGGTCCTTTGAGATCCGTATAGAAAACAAACTTATATTCTTGAAAGGTCTTCTCTTTTTATAAGAGATAGAAAATTACATGTGTGATCTCATAGGTAAAGCACAGTAATCTGAGTCCATCAATTTTAATTTATTTCTGTTTCCTCTACAAAATTTCTGGATTACCTAAGACAAAAAATTTTTTTGTTCCAATTTCCTAGTGGTTAAGCCAAGAAGATAACAGCTCTGTTTAAGAGATGCCTTCTGAGATATTGGAGGCTGTACACAGTTGTTATCAGAGCAGCCAGCAGTGGCTGCCCTCGGGTTCAGCCACACTCCAGGGGCGCAGGGAGGAGGTGGCTTTGGCCAGTCTGGCAGCACCCAAGGCTGGGCAAGGCAGGCAGCAGGCTGGGCTGCTGGAGACAGCACTTCAGGGGAGGATGTTGCCTGGAAACCCCCGCGTGCTGCGCGACATCAGCGTGCTGATCCTGCTTAGGGCACACCGTGGAACTGCCTTAATTGCTACATGGATAATCTACCTAAAGCTAACTTCCAACAAAAAAACAAGGACCAGTTCCAAATATACCTTGCAGTTTTAATATAACCTTGGCGTTAACTAGGCAGATTCACAAACTGAAGGTACATTGACTGGGAGACTTCAACAAAAGTCTGGAAAGTGAACAACATCCATGTATGTGAAGAGTGGCAATGAGTCAGTGTTTAGCAGCTGATGAACCAGTACAGGTGCAACCTCTGGCATGGATAGAAGACGATTAGAATTTCTGATGTGTCTTCAGTATTTGATGCAGTACTCCCACAAAAATTCAACTGTCTTTGAACTCCTTCCTTCTAAAGCATTGGAAGTATTTCTCTGGGAAGAAGTTTCTGTGGCTCAAAACACTCTTAATGGGGAATGCTCTTTTGCCAAATGGGGCATTGACACTGCTCTGACTGATACTGCTGAGATCCTTAACAGATCTGCACTGCACATAGCCAGTGGCCAGCATCAATGTAAATCTAGATCATACTTTCTACAATAAGTGCTGTAGTGGTTTTGTTAATTGCCACAATCATCATGGATCCTGCACTGAAGGATTTATTAAGGATTCTCCAGGGTGGGTAAAGTTCAGACAGAAAAGTACTGTTTAGTATGACTTTTCAGGAAAAGCTGTGAAAATAATTGATTTTTTAATTCAATAGCTAAACTTTTACAACTCCACAACTTTTGATGTGAACCAAATGTGGCATATTTTCTTTTTCTTATTATACTTAGACAGCTCTTGCCCTCTCTGCTGTTAGGAATTCCAGTCTATTTGGAATAAAAATATTTAATCTTTACTGTTGGCAAAACAACAAAAATCCAAACACTTCCAATTTCATTGCTATATCCTCCATTAGTATTACTTAGTAATCAAATCAAATTACACAGGGGAACTCATTTTGACATTGCGAATAGTCTGGGGATGCTGAGTCCAGAAAGTTTACTATTTCCAAAAAAAGAGAAAAAAAGAAGATAAAACAAATCCCCAAATCACTTAGCTCTTTTTAGAGTAGAATCTGTGAAATGCCTCTGCTATACAGCAGAGGAAAACAAAGAAGCTGCAAATAAGTCTCAGGGATGAGCCTATACATCTGGTCCTGTGTGCCCTTATCAAAATGCTGATGGTATGCTCCAGATATGCATCCTTTTCCTTCACAAGAACGAAAGTTCTGAAGACACAAAATAGATCTGAATCATCAGGGAATATGTGTGATGGGAAAATGGGGAATAAACCAACTCTTTAAAGTATTCTCTATCTCTTCTCAGCACCATTTTTAAGTCAGAATAATCAGAAGAAAATTTCATATTGCTTTTAATAAAACTTCCCCCAGAAACCTGCTTGTTTTCAAGGAACTAAGCAAAGCAATAGCAGTGAGGAAAATTGGCCCCAGCCTTCTGATATATCATAGCTCCTTTTGTTTGTTCAGAATGAAGAAATGGAAAAGGCACTAACAGGAATGTCCTGCTTTCCCTTCCCAATTCCTGGAAGGGTTTCTGCTCCTCCATCTGTAACAGGAGGTGTTTTCTCTGCTTGTTACTTACGGAGAGAGCCTGACATGAAAGTGTCTCTGCAGCTGCTGAGGGATTCGAGTGTGCAATGCAGATCAGAGGCAATGGTGAGCTACAACGTAGCAAAATGACTGAGCACCAGAGGTCTAACTCTGCCTTTGCACATATTTCTCCATTACTGCCTGTGGTGTAAATTTTTGATTTGGAAAGATGGACTCATAAGCCTGGCAAATCCATGTGCTAGATTCTTCAGAATCTTTTTTCTTTGAGAAAGAGAAGTTTTCCAGAAAATGAAAATTGCTCTGTTGGTCAGCAACCTTCACTTGAAAATATGCTTTTATTGCTAAGTTACTACAAAGGTCATTAATTACTCTGGTATTAAAAAAAAAAAAAAAAGCAAGCAAAAAATTAGTTCCAGTAATCAAGATTTTTCCTCATGCCCTGAAAACAGCTGTCATAACCAAGTAAGACACAAATGAATGATAGGTGAAGCAGCAGAATTCAGAACTAAAAGCAGTTTCATCATTTTCCATAAGAGATTTCTGTTCTTGTATTTTAAAAGTTTTTTAGAAGGGAAGTGAGTGGTTGGACTCCAGGAAGTTATAAATACCTTCCAGGAAGAATTGCTTATTCAAGTAAATAGCTAATATTCTTCAGAATAAACAGCTGAATTTGTTACTGGATGCACATTTATTAGGAGAATGTGCATTTATTGGGAGAACAACATAGGAAACATTCATTGCCCAAACCAGAAGCAATCTCTGGCACGCAGCGTGAAAAAAACACTGTCCTGCAAACATGGTGACCCAACATAACACAGAAATTAGAGAATGAATGAGTCTGTAATTCAACTATACATGGATCCAAATCATTTCAGTCACTTGCCTGCTCCTTCTTTTGTCACTGTATGACTAATTACTTTTGCTTATAAGAGGATTACCATTTGTGGAAATTACTACTAGTAATCATTAAAAAAAACAAACTACTAAAACTTTCCAGGAACATTGCCATCATCATTCTCCAAGTCAGGCGACACAGGGAAACAACATGTAAAAGAGGTTCTTAAAGAAACTTCAAAACCTGAGGGATTAAAAACTTATATAAAGAATAAAAGATGACAGAAGAGAGATCTGTTGTCATTTTTATCATTCATCTGATTTCAGGGCTTCACTGACTTTACAGGGGATCTGAACTTTGTCATATAACTTTCTAGGAGCACGCTAATTTTATGATTCCTCTGCTGCTTGCAAAATATAGATATTTTTGTGGTTTTTCCCAAAAAAACCCCAACCAACCCAAAATATAATATATATAAAGTAGTAGCAGAAATTCCTCCTGGAAAAGCCCAAGCTGAATTTTAATTTTTTGTAGTTGATAAAATGTTTAATGCTTCACTTTCATTCTGATTTAAAACTACCAAACTTAAGAGTTAGATTGTTGGACACAAGGATCCTTGTGAGTCCCTTCCAACTCATAATATTCTGTGAAACTGTGTATTGGCCAAAACACAAGTTTCTAAAGAGTTGCTTTTAAATATTTTTTTAATATATAAAAATAATATAGATTTTTCCTAACAGTTTTCCAATTGAAAGATCTCTTTATGATTAATTAGCATTTAGATAAATACAGTATTTATTTCCTTTCCCTGATCTTCAGCTGGCAAAAGAGTATCTAATTAGATTAAGGTCAGATTAAACTTGCAGAGGATGCTGCTTTCACATGTAAACAGTTTAATCCACAGGTCTTTGCACAGTTCTGTTTGATGTAGGTACAAACATGCCTGTGATGCAAACAGCAGGAGGGAGACACAGGCACTTCAGCTGCACAAAGCGTGAGAAGAATTCTCACAGTGTTCTCCTGTACTGCTTTTAGAGAGAAAGGAGAAACAGGGAACAGAAAAAAATATTTAATTATTTAACATTTAATTAAAAATAACGTGATTTCATTTTGGTTGACTCTTCAGACAAGTTCCTGTTTCCCAGCCACCCTCACCCATTCAGAGCAGATGAACCCCCAGCCTTGGTCCACATGAGGCTCCTCTGAAGTCAGTGTCAGGCTCTCTGTTGAGTGTGGTGGGTTTTCTCATCTATACCTGTAAGAAGCCGGTTTGTTTGAATCTTTGAAGGTTACCACTCTTTGCAAGGCAAAATATGAATGTCATAATGTGGACAACCTCCCTCATTTCTAAAATGAGAGACTGATAATATATGCTTCCAGAGGTGATTGCTGGTTAGGCATCCAAAAACAGGAATAAAGTCAGGGAAGATTTGGTTTTCATTCCTTTTATTTATTCTTGGGGGACAGAAAGAAATCCTTCAGGCTTTGAAAAAATCAGGGCAGAGTGATGGATCGGGATTGAGGTAATACTTCCTGACTATGAAAAACAATGTCTGAACTGTTCTCTGGAGAATCTATTGTAAATGCTTAAAAATTAAGTACTTTTTTAAAGAATGATCTCAAAAGTTTATCTTCATCTCTCTTTCTTCTCATAATCTGCTGTCTATTTTTCATGCTTAGACTGAATCCCAAGGGCTTACTATACATATTCAGCTCACAGGAAATCTCATTATGTTTCCATGCTAAGCATCTCATCCCATTGTTATGCCAGCAACACAGGCTACTACTGTAAGATTCTGTATGGTATGATATTTCCTATTGCTGTATGTGCATGAATCATTCAAACAGGAGAATATAGCAGTTCCCCCTGGGGCTCATTTATTTACACAAGTCAAAGTTTTGTATACCAGCAATACAGTGTATTATGTGCCTGGGAAAAAAATCTTGGCTGAAGTGAATTACAAAAACCATCCAAACCAAGGAAGTTTCTGTTCAGCACTTTGAAATGTGAACTCTCTGTGATCTACTCAATTTGTTCCAAGACTGAAATGCTTTCAAATGAAAAAAACTGTAAATGGAGCTCCAATCACTGTAAGTGGCAGCAGAGAATCATTAACAATGATAAGTGGTGTATTTTTACAGTATATTTAGAGAATTCTTGAACATATACAATACTTCTCAGCCTCTTTTATCTCCCATATAACTGCCAAGTCTGGCTGATGAGATTGCATGCTTTGCTATATTTCTCTAATGCGGTACTTTGAATGAAACAGCTTGAAACTTTTTCTTCTGCCTGGGTCATGAATGGAACAGCAGCAGAGCTATGAGTACTGGGAAAATGCTAAAAGGCTCTTATCTGTACACTGGAGTTTCTCATCTGCCCACACTGGTCACATATGTCAGCACTGTATTAGCACAATTAAGCTAAAGTGAGGTTCCTTGGGATCTTCATGGGATATGTGAAGCCTGGGGCTGTGCACTGAACTACAGTGCTGGGCAATAGACCTAACAGTCTGTTTGTTAAGGGAGCACACTATCACAGGATGTCCCACAAGAATGAGAAACTTGCAGTAAAATGCACACCAGCCACAAAGCAGATATTAATAAGATGAAATGAGCTGCAGGACGGCTAGACAGTAACACTTGGAAAGTTGGTCACAGTACAGCACAGTAGTTTACCATTGTAAATCCATGTAAAAAGAAAATATGTGAGCATGCTATATGTGCTTACCATAAAAAAAAAAAAAAACAACTGAAAAACAGAAAAACAGAGAAAGAAAAAAGGGAGAATCTGTGAACAAAACATCTCTCATAATTTGTCGATCTGTGTAATATTCTGTAGATGGCAGTGTGGGTAAACCATCTCTGAATTTGTAATATTGCAGTGCTCAGCTTCTGTGCATATGTAAGACAGCAATATCTAAGCCAGAACAAACAGACTTTGTCAGTCAGAAAGCACAGGGCATTTTTGGAAACAGAAATCAACCCAGAATTCATATGGGAAAGACCTCCTGGGACATGTCTGCTTTTTGAACTCCAACTAGTTTATATCCCAGTTCTCACTTCTCCTTTTATGAATCATGACAAACCTAATTTTGAGTTGTCTGGGATACACCTAAAATTAATAGTTGTACTTCTATAATGGCTTACAGTGTTGCATCAAACTGTAGAATGGTTTCTGATAGCTGCTGCTCCCTTCCCACTGCTTGGGATCAAATTCAAGGCACAGCTCCTGAACTAAAAGTCTCTTTACATTTCTGACCTTGGATATATTGAGCCCCAGTTCATGGCCAGAGATCAAGTTCTCTCTCAGCAGCAGATCTGAGATTTCCAGATACATCCATGGGTTTCATAGCCATACAGTTGGTGGGTCAGTGTAGACCTGACCCGTTCCAGTACAAAAAAACCCAAGCAGTTTTTGTGAGTTTCTTTTCAGAACAATTCTGAGAGCCTAAAGTATTGCCCTACACCACTTTCATTTCTATACTGGGTTTAAAACTGACATGAAAAAATGAAGAAACCTATGATAAAACTATATGATGCACACCATATATACAGACAGACATCAGGAGTCTGAAGTGAATGCTTTAAAGCCCTTTTTGTAATGTACCTGCATGCTTCAATAAACACAGGCATTTTGAAAAGTCTAGAGACATTTACACCTATCATAAAAACACAAATCTGAGACAGAGAACAATGGCTCATCCTTCATTTCTTTCATCTGCCAAGTAAGAATCCTCATATATTTTGGGAGCAGCATTTTGGGCCTTAATCTCTAAAGATTATGAAAATCTCAGATATATTTGAGATACAGACCAGGAGTCCAGGACCAGGCAGTGGCCCAGCTGTGAGGCAGTGGGAATGGGATCTTTGGTGGGCTTTAGCATTAGACCCTCATCCTAGGTGAGCTCCTATGGGATGGGGATCAGCTCTGTGCCAGGCCTCCCTACCATGGTGCTGCAGAGCCTTGCCCAGAGACCTCCAGCAGGAGAGGAGCAGCTCTGGGCTGTTCTGGCCTGGGCCTTGCTGCCAGGGCCCCAGGAGAATGTGGCCCTGCTCCTCAGGTGCATTTCTGCAAAAAGTCAATCCTATACAAGGTAGTCCTTATTTTACATTAATGCTGACCTGATGCTGATGTTGATTTATCAATGAGAGCAATAATTCTCTTCCACCAAGCCATAATTGATGGAACTCAAACAGTGTAAAACATCCTCTTTTGCAATCTAAGCACAGACCATGAAATCTTTTTAAAGGAGAACTCATTCATAACATGCAGTATGTGTGCCTGAAATGAATTGATCTACAATATTTAGCGATGATGATTGATTTGTACCCAGAGGCAGGAGACAATTCATCAGTTTTTGTATCACTTTTTGTAGCATCTCCATCCTATTCATGTCAAATTGCTTGAATAAAAATGAGAACTTTTGGTGCTTGAAAGATAGAAATACTTTTCTTTGCCAGGATACTGTTTTCTTTACAGATTCCTTCTTTTAAAATGTGCAAGTTCATATATTTAAAATGAAAAGGTGAGCTGAGGATTTTGAACTTCAGCACATGGAATAGCTATTAGAACTGGCATATCCTACCTACAAAAGCAGGATTCAGATTCCCAAAAAGAGTCTTAACCTGAGACATGAGGCTTATGCTCTTATCTCATCTTGTAAAAAACATTAAGGTGACAGCACAATCCAGACTTCAGCTTTCCATTTTGATTTAAAGTTGGCATATTCATCAACCCATTGTATCTTGTGCATTTATCCCTCACTGACATTCGTTTCTTTCTAAAGAAATTACACATTTCACAAAATTCAAACCAGATCCATCAACAGTTCACATAGCATCTGCTTTTAGTACACAAAATCTGCATCCAAAGTTGACCTTGGTAATAATGGATTCTTAGCTAGTCAAACTTACTTGTTCCATGGGGAATGGATGTAGCTTTCCCTTGTAGTAGTACCATAATTGAATTTAGCTGCTATGTTTCTACCGTTCATTGAATTAAAACTCATGAACATCACAGGCATTTTTTTAATGTTGGTGGTATCTAATTTTTGTAGTATTTATTTAAATTAAAAAAAAATAAATAAAACCAGAAAACCAGAAAAAAATTCAGTGCAAAAGACAAAAAGGTTAAAAGGTTGTCACAAGTTGTTTACTAACCTTTAATATCCAGCAGCAAAGATTTTCAAGTATGTTTAATTCAGAACACAAGCCTACTCAACAGGATATTTTAGAATAAAGAAGTGTGGATCAGTATGCAGCAACCCTTTCCTGTTAATCATTCATTCTATGAAATGTTTATCAGAACATCCATTCCTTTTCCCATGTGATTTACTCACGATCCACCTATCTGCTCTTCTTCCTTCAGCAAACTTCCTAGCCCTATCCTACAAAATTTTTGTACTTATTTTCTTAAAAAAAATCTCTGGTTTATCTAGGTGTTTGTTTGGTTACTAGATACCTTGCCTGACCACAGAGAGTTTTGCATAGGGGAAGCACCAGAGCACTGGGAGAGAGGCTCTGCTGCCCACCTTTGATTGGTTATGTCACGCCAAAATGTCCCCTCCTCTCACCAGCTCATGTCAGACTGCTCAGAGGCATAACCTCTGACCCTCCCTGCTTTTACTCCAGGTAGGGTTGCCTCAAACACCCAAGGACAGCCCAAATTCAAAGTGGGTTTGCTCTCCAGCACATACCTGCTCAGAGGGAAGGTGTGTGATCCTATGAATCCCTAACACTGGGAGGTGGCTTAGGTCAAACCTGTTTGTGATGCCTCTGTTCATTTAAAAATAAGTAGAAATTAGAAATACAATTAATTTTGTTATGCTCAGAACTTAACTCAGGGGGAAAATATTGTAGATGTTTTAGTAAATTCCTTTTGCCATTTCTTCTGACCATCGAGATCTCTATCTCCATACTTAGCACACTGTGTGTGTTCTTGTCTGTAACTGACACTCAGCCCACAGACCCTGGAGCTGACCCCTGGTAAGCACTTTTTTAAAAAAAACACATTTGTTTTCCATACTCAGATAAGATTTTAGTCTTATGTCTTTAATTTTCTAATAGTCACCTTGATTTTGAAATTGCTGGGTCATTCATAAATATAACAATCATGTATTTTTTTTCTTTTAAAGACACATACACAAAAAAAAATCTGTAAGTTGACAGTGGAATAAGATTTGCACTGACCTCCTCTTCATTTCCTCTACAGAAAGGAATTTTAACGACACCTGCTAAGGCTGTATGCCAGAGTTAATCAATACTAAATATACAAGTAGAAAATAGAAGCAAGTCTTAAAGTTTTCAGTTAACAGAATGCAAAGTGCATTATTTTAAAGCTGGAAGTTAATGTCTGACTACTTTGATCTTTAAAGACTGTGGATAATATCCTATGAGTTCTCCAGATTCCCAGTGAAAAACATCAAATTAATGTTAGTTTTGATGTGATAAATAATGACTTTGGAAATTAATATTATGGATTTTTTCCAAAAAAGCCCAAGAGAATTTATCTGAACAAAACTTCCTATCATTTCATGACATTCATTTCATATTCAATTATTTGTGGCAACTGCCTTGAAGTTTCTACTGACTTTGAGGAGTGGCAGAAACCATCCTTTATTTGGTTTAACTGCATTTAATGGTGTTTTTTAGCATAATTATTGAAAGAGTGATTGTAATTAAAGTAACTATACAAACACAGAATGTACCTATTTTAAAAACAGATTTTGTTTTTCTTTACAGTAAAGATTTTATCGGGTTTTGTAACATGGCAATGATATGATATGATATGATATGATATGATGATATGATATATAAAACTGTTACTGATGACTGTTTGAGATCACTCAAAAAAACCACCAGTGAGGACATCAGTAAAAACCAGTTGTAATATGAAGCAACAGCATGACAAATTTCATTGGCAAGGTTTACTTTACTGCTTACTTTGCGGTTAAGGCACACCATGGAAAAAAAACCTACAAACAAAAACCAGTTAATGAATCCAAACTGAAATATACTGAGAACTGTGTGTGTGTGTGTGTGTGTGTGTGTGAGACAAAAGGATAGGAATGGCAGGGATAAGAGGATAAGAAGGAATACAGCCTGAAGGCTTAACAGCACTCAAACATTAACAGGACTGAAACATATCTTAGGCTTGACAATTTAGCAAAGGAACAAGACATACCAGCATTTCTCTTAGCTTATAACTTAAATTAAGCTTGTTTTCAGGCCTAA
>JAWWMU010000237.1:20541531-20587840 GCA_035048155.1 Cinnycerthia olivascens
TTTTTTCCTTTTCTGTATTACAGACACGCAACTTGCAGCACAGGGGGTCAAAAATTAAATTCTCAAAGGTCCTAGCAGGAATGTCCTACAGCATGAACTGGACATCAAGCAGAGGCTCTATATTGGTGCTAAATGAACTGGTTTGAGATCTCTGACTAGAAAGAGAGGCCTCAAAAACTTCCTTCTGAGATATAAAGCTAGCTGACATGGAGATCTATTGCTTCAAGGCTGCAGGGCAGTTTCTCTGTATGCTCTGTATGCTGTGAATTGCTTTATGTTGACTGTTCTGCAGACAACTCAGGTGACCATAGTACTGCATTGTTTTGTATGGACATATTTTAGGATACATCTTTTGAGACTAAGTTCATCAACAAAAAAAAAAAAAAATCAGGAACCTCTGGGCAAGAGAAAGTGAGGCTTTCAGTTCTCTAGGAAAATTTGTGACTTTGATGTTATTTACAGGATGTTTTTAAATGTTTAAATGTTATTTGAAATTTACTGAATTTTAAACCTAAGACCTTAAGAAACTTTATATTTTTTAACACTCATCAAATGCTTTTACCCAGATGAATAAAGAAAATCCATAATATTACTCCCACACAAAATGGAAAAAAAGTTTAATGTTCAGAAATAATGATCATTAGCACTTTGCTGACCAAATCCTTACATGCAAACCTTTATACTTATGTACAGTTCCCTCAGTACGCACTCATATGTTCAGGCACATGACTAAGTATCCTCTGAAAACATCAGTACTAAGATGTAAACATAATGTGCACATTCTGTCTGTGACACATCTTATTGGAGGTTCTGCTTTACTATACCTGTCTGTAGACATCTATATGTACATACATTTGCCTCAACAGTATTTTCCTTAGAGCTTCCAAATGTATGAAAAGGATGTTTGACAAACCATGTGCAAAATAGAATGGGAGGGAGCATATGTTCCCTTGTAAATAATTCATGGATTTTTTTCCTCCTGTTCTTCAGTTGATTTGGAGTTGTTTGGAGAATTTTCCCTACTATTGAAAATGTATAAATGCCTTGCAAATCATCTCAAATATTACAGTACCTGGAACCATGCCAGAGGATCACAAACAAAAGTTCATCTGCCTGCCAATTCAATAATCTTGGGATAAAGATGATAGGAAATGAAGGATTACACATAATAGTCTTTTGGCATCTTGACTTGCTTAGGGATATCAGCTAATGGGCTGAGATGCTTAATTCCACTGCACAGAGTCTGTGATTGGTGGAAAAAGTAGAAATTACTACAGAAGATCTTACTGAGAGCTCACAACCACTGATTTTTCATGGCAAGAGCCCAAGGGATCTACCACATTGCTTCTTGCATTTGCTTCTAAGCACATAAATTTATCAGTCCCTATCAAGCACTAAAAGCCTCAGTGCTTTCAGGACTGTTTGGACAATGCTGCAATAAGAGGCAGGATGCTCCTGCTTGTTTTGAGTGCAGTAACAGCAGTGGGCACCTATGCCTCTTAGCTACAACTATACATGGTACTCTGCAGTGTTAAACGCTGCAATGTGCAACGCTAAGCTCAGAAAAGCAGGAATTGTGTTAGTTTGACTGAAAACTGAAACCACGACACACCCTAAGAACTTTCTGTTGAAATTGCAATTGCATATGATATGTTGATATTCTAACTGCATGCTCAAGGTATTTACATGAACATTTATGGCCGACCAACAGCTGGAATATCAGACTAGTTTTGAAACACAGAGAAGTTTGATTACAAGGGATACTTGGGGGCCATGTGGTCTCCAGTTAGCTCAGAAAACTGCAGAAGCTAATATGGATTCCCTGAATATTCTTGGAACCAAACACTATCTTGGTGTCCTTTCCCTTTGCTTTTCTTGAAAAGATGCATGGCCAAATACCGCACTAAAGGATCTCAGCCTCAGTGGAAAATGCCCCTTGTGATGGAACCTGGATTTTCATAAAGTACATGGAATAGTAGATTTAGAGGGGAAAATGCTGACTTGACTTAGTTTTGAAAATTTGGAGCACTCCATTTGGTGCACTGAGCTTTTAATATCTTAGAGGCATAACACAAAACTCAAAGCTTTTAAATCTATCCCGGAATTACTTGGTTTTAGGAATGCTAATATGGATCAAGCCTCTCATCCTAAATAAACCCCCAACTAGTAAGTTAATACAGCATTAGAGAAGTTATGGTAAAACAAATGTATTTTCACCCTGCAGCAATTAGTTGTGGTTTAGTTAACAACTACATCATTTTTTAGATAGAATATAGAACTCTTATATTCAGAATAGAAATTTTCAAAGGTAAATTATAATATTAAAGTCCCAAAGGAGTTTAATGTCTTCTTTAAACATACACATCATTAAAGATTTCAGAAGTGATAAATACAAGTGATAAATATTCTCATTTTATCTCCTGCCAAAATCTCTTCTGTTCCAGGAAAACCAATCAGCCATCCAGTAAATGGAATTCACAGGACCTCCAAAGTGTACATCCTGGCTTGCATAAGCAAAAGTGTGGCCAGCAGGATCAGGGCAGTGATCGTCCCCCTGAACCTGGCACTGGTGAGGCCACACCTCAAAAACTGTGTCCAGTTTTCAGCACTACAGGAAGGACATTGAGGTGTTGGAGCAACAAGCTGATAAGGGAATTAGAGCACAAGTCTTATGAGGAGTTTGTGAGGGACCTGGGGCTGTTTCGCCTGAAGAAAAGGAGTCTCAATAAAGACCTGAAAGGAAGTTGTACCCAGATGGGAGTCAGTCTCTCTCCCAAGTAACAAGGGATAGGGGAGAAGAAATGGCCACAAGTGGCACTAGGGAAGTTTTAGATTGAATATTAGGAAAAAATACTTCACTGGAAAGGTTATCAAGTGTTGGAACAGGCTGCCCGGGGAAGTGGCTGAATCCTCATTCCTGAAGGTATTTAAAAGACATGCAGGTGTGGCACTTTGGGGACATGGTTTAGTGGTGGACTTGGCAGTATTGGGTTAACAGTAAAATTATGATGTTCTTAGAGGTCTTTTCCAACCTAAACAATTCCATGATTTGCTGGATTTTTCCTTTATTTTAAGAAAAGCTTGAGAGTAATGCAAATTTAATAACAAAAATGTGAAGCAATACAGTTAGAAGAGATATCTACTGAACAGTGAAAGGAATGAGAATACCTTGCATATTTTAATTGGGAAGAACAGGAGTGAAGCTGTCTGCTTCTATCTACCAGCAGCAAACAAGTTGGTAGAGTTCCCAAAGCTCACAGGGACACATAAGAAAGAGCCTTCTCTACCCAGAAAAGAACATTTCAGGCCATGCAATTGAATTAAGCAAATAATGAGAAAGCAAATAAGTGTTCAGGAATTCAACAGAGCTCCAGCAGGAGGAAATACTTAACTGAACAAAGGATGTCTCTGCACCTCAGCTCCTTAAGTGGTTACTGTGTTCAGCTCAACATCAGTTAGTGCTGTCTGTGGTGGCCCCAGGGTGTGTGAAGGAACTGCAAAATGGGAAGCTGAGCTGCACTTGGCATTGTGAAAAGATAGGTCTTCAACAGATGAGGAAAAAATAGTGAGAGACAGAAAACCCAAAGTATAAATATTAATAGCACAACATTGGCTCTTTTTCTGCACACCCTGCAAGAATTTCACAGCTAAACTTGGATCTGAAGTGTAGCTGCTGACCAAGTCTTCATGAGACAGGAGCTGAAAAAATTTTGCATCCACTGGGAAAACAAGCAAGACACGTCCCTACTTGAATAGCATTGTCAGCACGGCATCAGTGTCACCATGGTGTTGTCATTTTACTACAGCACAAACAACACAGGATATATGGGTCACTGTGAGTCACAGCTGTAAGCCCCAACCCTGATCCCTTCAAAACACGTAATCTAACCCTGCATAACCTGTATTTGATTAATGAGGAAAATAATGCTCATTTGCTTGACACATAGGGCCACTGAGACTAAAGATTAGATTTGAGATACTTTATTTCAACATATTTTGCCTTTTAAAGTCAATCCCAAGGAGACATCGTTTCAACTAATTGATCTTCCACTCCCTGAACTCTGGTGAATATGGGCCTGCCTTGTCTCATTACCTCTGCTTCAGCCCTCTAAAGGTTGATTTCACAACTCCACTGTACATCACAAGAAATGGTTCCCTACCCTCACGGAGCTCTGAATGATGCTGATAAAAGCCACGTTAGAACAGGCAGTCATACATTGGGATGCCCAAGGTAGCTGTCCCAGCTGTAACAAAAGGAGAGTGGAAAAGCAATAAGCTAACAACTACCAGAGAGTTTTTTCTCTTTGATGTTCAGCAGCTTTAGGACACATTAATTGTTGCCTTTAGATTTCCCCAGATGCTGGCTTAGTATTCCAATTAACCTGCCTCAACTTTTAATGATTGTGTCATATGACAGAATGTAAACTCTAGTTATGTGTTTTCAGCTTTCTCAAAACCTTGGGAATGGGCATAAAAATTCAAGCTTTTTTTGTCCCTTTATGACTTTATTTCTCTCTGTAGCAAGATGGTTTAGATTACAGGCCATTTCATAAGCAGCACTGTTTCAGGGCTCAAATCCTTTTCCTGGAGT
Organism: Cinnycerthia olivascens; assembly: GCA_035048155.1. Lineage (NCBI taxonomy): Eukaryota > Metazoa > Chordata > Aves > Passeriformes > Certhiidae > Cinnycerthia > Cinnycerthia olivascens. The sequence goes on from JAWWMU010000237.1 coordinate 20,546,123, forward strand.
ACCAGTGAGAAAAGCTTGTGGCACTCAAAGTCATTCTTCTTACACATATAAGAAACTGCACCGTTCTCTGGCTCCTCTTGGACTGAATGCCATTGATTTTGTTCAGTTCCTGTCTCTAATCTTTGTACATCCTCATGTTTTAATGATATGCCAAAAAAGTTCCCAGCAGGATATGGAACTGTGCCTCCTTGTGGAGCTTTCAATAAACTTTTCATCTGTAAAGAAACTCCAAGAGAAACATAGAAAGAGAACACAGTAAGGACAAAATTTAGGCTTTACAAGATACATAGAAAATAAAAAAAAATAAAGCTGTTTATCTCTGGTATCCACTAGGCATCTTATCAACTCGATTGGCTTATATCCTTGCTAATCTTCTACTCTGAAATGATAGGATTTTTCAAAGCTAAATATTAAAAAAAATCTGTCTTTCTCTGTCCTTGACGCTTCTGGTCAAAGACTTCCTTTACAGATAGATGTTCCCGTGCTCAGGATCTCTTCATTTATGCTTTGTGGAAGAGGGAGGAAGAGGCCAGTTGTTTGTATGCATTGCTGTAACATTTAATTTTACTGTGCATATTAGGATTCTTTCAAGATGCCAGTGTTCTGGATCAGAGTCTGTGCAGCAGGGAGGCCACAAGCTGTTGTATTGGCACCTGTGCTGAGAAACTCTTTAGTGAGAACATAGAAGACAATTTCTTCAAGCTATGCATAAATCCTATTAGCACGGTCAGTTGACCACACTGATGTTAAATCAGCAGTTAAGCCTGACAAAACAGTGACAATATCTGCATTGTCAAGGCAACCCTTCTAATCGAAGAAAGATACTAATTTTGTCAAGGTGGAATGGCATTTGTTAAGGATAACCTGACATAAGACCAGAATATCCAAAACTACTCAGCTACACTTCTGTTGGCTTCTTTTAAAGCCAGTAGAAATGGTTGCAAATCCACATAAGCCTTTAATTGATGTCAATAAAATATAGGGTATAATCAAAATAAATGTGTAAGTGCCTGGAATAACTGCACATCAATCCGTTAAGAGGAACTAACTTTGCATTTATAGAGCTAAATAAGAACTTGCCAGTTATTTCACACCCAGCTGATGCATATCCACTCCTGTGACCAAGGCAGCCCCTGGGTCTCAATAACAGTTATAACCTCTGGCACAGAGCAGCACTGGAAATGGAGTTGTGAAAAGATGCTGAAAGCACCTATTTGTAAGCCTTAATTTACCATATTCCCAAATTCTGGCCCATTCTGTAGTGAAATGGGGTTAACTTTTAGTGTAAGAAAAGTTCTCATGTTTTTAACTTCCAAAAGCAATATACTGAAAATGGCTGCAACTGAGAGGCTGATCTAGCAGGGAACTGTGTTGTATTTTAACCATCCACATTCCACATTTGGAAGACTTCTTTTTGTCATGTTGGCACAGATATGACAGAATTTACAAAATCCATTTAAATGCCATTTGTCCTGCAATGTGGTCTTTACACTTTGTTTTGGCTGACAGTGCAAAAAAAAATAAAAAAAAAATCATTGTGGAACAAAAAAAAGGAAACTCTTTTCATGAAATGAATGGATATAACATGACCTACTTTCTAAGTGTATAAAAATGGGGAGATTAACATTTTCGCACCTTCCTGAGGTGTCCTCAGGTTTTATAAATCAAGAATGTGCTATGGAAATATCAAATATTGTGTGGGATGCTACAATCTAGATAAAGCTACCTTGTTTGTTATAGATATCTGCAGACTTTCATGTTTCTTTATCTGAGAGTTTCTGAGATTTTTGTACCTGAAGAAAAATCTGTCCACATATCTTCTACAAACCAGTGAAACCCTTCAGAAGTGAATAAACTATTTCTGAAGATTTTTTTTGAACAAATACAAGGATCCATTACTGTAAAAAATACTGTGTTTTTTAACCTCAGGAACTGTCATATGTGAGCTACAAACACAGAAAAGACAATACACTTTAGTTTTCCCAGAAACTAAAATCACCAAGGTCAATCTACGGATAGGGGGAAAAAAACAAATCTATATTAACAGAAAAGACAAGCTCTAAGCCTCTTGAGAAAATTTTACACTGGAGTAAAATGCCATTGAAAGTACCTTCATCGTAACCTTGAAGAGTCAATGTCTGTATTATTTAGAGATGGTGACTAACTGTTCAGCTACATACATCCAGAGGCTAATGCCCAGAAATCACGGGTGCATACCAAATGTCTATTTAAAAATCAAGTTCATTTGAGTTACAGAAAATCCAGAAAGACCAACACAATTATTAGCTTTTAAAACAGTCCTTTAAATGACTTGACATCAACTTAGTTGTAACAGCACGCAACTTGAGGAAAAGATTTTGAGATTATTACTGTTCTTATCATTAAATTTTCTGAGAAAAATATTGATAAATTTGAGTAATCTTCACACACCTGCCAAATGAGGTTTTTTATTTACATGTTCTTTTTCTATGAAAGGGCTTACTTGGAAGCCCTGGAGAAAAAGACAGTTAATCTTGCTACTTTCCCAGTTCTTCAGTAGGATACTATTTACTTTGGAGTGCAAGAGAAAAGATCTTATTTTAAGAAAAACCCAAGCTGCTAAGTATCTTGTTTGTCCAACCATGTTAGTTAGTGATAAGTGTTGGGGTCAAAGATAAGCCCAAGAATGCCTTGCTGACTAGGAGTTCACACACAGAAATAGGGCCTCAGTCATAGCAGCTGCTGACCGGTTACTGTTGTGCCAAATATGCACATTCCATCTAATTGTGTAAATATGTACACTCCTACTTTCTAAAAGGAAAAAAACATAACTCAGGTATAAACTCTTAAATCATGCAACAGGAAAATTAGGCATAGACTCAGATCTCACACTGAAAGAACTCATTGAGGACATTTGACTGTTCTGTAAAAATAGTCAGTTTACTCTCTTGGCTTGTTATTGAAATAGACTGATAGAATCTGTGTAGTCAATAGTTTCCCTTCCAGGTAATTGATTACCTGCATCAAGTCTCCTGAATTCCTCACAGACCAGAGGCACTGGAGAATCCATTTAACTGTTGTGCATATTTTGTTTCCTAATCTATTGACCAGCAAAGTAGCATTAATTTGCCTCTGCAGTTTTCTGTTGACTTGATTCACACCTGCCTTGTAACCCCTGAAAAAAAGTCTTTTTCTAATGAATATAAAATATCATCAATTTTCTAAAGAGTAGAGTTAAATTCTTCCAAGATTCACTTCTTGATTTTCTGTATCAGCACCCATTTAGAAAACTATTTTTAACTCTTTCAGGATTGATCTATAGTAATCTCCTAAGAACACCTTAATTCAGAAAAGTTTCTGACTGTGTCCAAAGAGCTAAATCAAAATCAAAGGCTTTCAGCTGTGCCTTAATATTATAGAAGTACAAACACAACCCAAATCCTACTTTTAGTCCTCAGTTCGTTTGGGCTATTTTCCTTTGCCTCCCCTTTAAACCTTCTAGGCCTGGCAAAATCCACTAGGAACACTGATGGAAGAAAAGGAAGAAAGGAGAAAAGCTTTGTTACCTCCCTCTTGGCCCAAAGACTTATAATGTAATTATTTGGGTTGGAGAGGACCTTAAAGATCATCTAGTTTCAACTCCCCTGCTGTAGGCAGAGATATTTTCTAGGAGAGTTTGATAATTTTAAAATAATGAATAATAAAAGCTCATAAATTCTTGCTGTCACTCCTGCTACTGGCTTCTTTCACCGAATACTGTAGTGTTAGTTATCAGCTTTGGAGTTATCAGCCTTTAGTGTGGCACCTCAAAGGGTGACTCTAGTAGTTCCACTTTATAGCATCCTTTCAACGACTTAGCTTAGCCACACAGGGGGTTTATGAAGAGTTATTAGGCAACCTACAACAGATAACAGCAGCAGAACAATTAGCTACATTCATCAAGATCACCTGAACAAGGAACAGCATGTCAGACACATTTGTATCCACTTCAAAAGAGAATATAAATCTCAATATGTAAGTTTAGAAGACTTATCAGACTTTCATGCCTTGACAAGTGTTTTATTTTCATTTCATTCTACTCTGCAATGAGTTGCTGACATGCAATTATTTCTTTTAGTCGTGGAATTGAGCCAGGTTATTTTGCAGTCATGTATCTCATGGTCTAGTGATAGAAAAGAGGACTTGTATAACAATGTTCTAGAAGGAGGTAAAAAATGCAGGTACGTTGAAGAGAAACAGTTGCATACCAGACCAGATGCGCATAAGTTAAGAAAGTCTGTTACTCATTAATGCTGGGAGTCTCCAGATTTTCCTCACTTTCTGAAAAACATTGTTAGGAAAAGATTAGCATCAGCATTTCCAAGCTTCAGTTCATCCTGTAGGATTGAAATAATTAACCCCTTTTGCATCACACACAATTAAAGGTAGATTAATAAATTGGAATTCACAATGCTAGAGGCAATTTTTTTAAGAGTACCTGCACTTACTGAAGTGAGACACTGAGATAAAAAAGTATTATGCAATCTATGCTGAGGTCCTTGTTTATTACAAATTACCTGTAAGACTGAGGAGGTCACTGTGAATAGGCGCTGTTTCCAAGAGTGTTTATTCCATAGGGTAGCTAAGCAAGCTGGAAGTAGGATGCTCAACTGTTCCAGTGGGTTTAGTATGATTTGTACTAATAAATGTAAACATCTCAAAGCTCACTCTCAGTAGGGTTTTTTAGCAAGGTCCAAAGCTACCAACTCATGTTGCAATTACTTGTCATAGCCTCTCTCAGACCACTCACCAAACCAGTGTCAGAAATTATAAAACAGCTCAAAGATCACCAATCACTACAGTCTAGTGATATTTCATAAAACAGGATAAACTTTACAAAGCTACACAAGTAAATGAAGGGCACAGATATCTTCCTCATCAAAAGGGAGAAATAGGTGACAAGAAATATCAATCTGAAATAAAGAAAGCACCACAGAGACAATAATGTGTGCCATTTACTTTAATTAGTGAGTGGCTATCTGCTGTTCTAACAAAAAAGACACTTCAACAAAATAGAATGAACTTGCATGACTCCCTTGGCAAAAGCAGAGCAAAATAACTTTCTTATTAAAAGGATATAAAATTCAGCAGAAAAAAGACAAAGACAAAAAGGATAAGAAATGCATCCTCAACAAAATATTCAAGTAAACTCCAAGATGAATACTGTACAAATGCAATAATTTGAGAATGCACTTTCTCCACAACATCATCACAATCACAGCTGGGAAGCACTTGCTAATGTTGCAACAGATTACATACTTTTCATTAAAATTTTTTTAAATAGTTTTTAATGCTTTAAACATCAAAGAACTCTATTAAAAGGAAAAGTGTTTTGCTTACTAAGAACTTCAGGTAATTTTACTGGACATCTAATTTAATTCTCTGAAAATTATTAATTTATCTTTATTCTCAGTATCTTTCCTTATGATTTTGTCATACAGGAAACATCATAATGCTGGGGAAGTACTGCTCTACCTATGTACTAAACAGCTCCAATTCCAGTGTAGCCACAGCTCACTGACTTCCTTCCAGTGTAGAACTAGCCTGCCAGTGAAAGAGACACCAATTTTAAGACTTTGTTTTTGCTTTTTCCGCCTACAGTACAACATCAAAAGTGCTTACTCACTTGCTTTTGAACTTCTCACTTACACATTCTGTTTTTAGTCTTTGCTTTTCTCAGTCTTGGAGTCAAGTAAGAACTCCAACGCTTCAATTTACAGTTCTGTAGGGAATGTTAACATCCTTTTACCTTTTTCTCTTGATTGGTTATCTTTTAAACCATAAACATGTACTACAATACAAATTACTCTCCTTACCCACAGTAGATTCTGTTTGTGCTTGGATAAAACAACAAAACAGGACTTTTATCTCCCTAGACAATGTAGTTGAAATGTTCAAATTTCAATGAGATGTCTACAATCATCCATTTGATGTAAGCCCTTGAAGTTCATCCAGGAGTTACAAAGGGGAGAGATGAGCAGAGAGGTTGAGGGGAGCAGTCACTGGGGATACTCTATACTGAGTTACATGATTTACTTATATACACACAGGTGTCCCTGCCAGTAGGATCAGAGACCTCTTAGACTTGGGAAGAATCTGTCAGGAAAAGTGGAAAAAACCCAAGCCAACCACACAAAAAAAACCCCCAAAACCAAGGAAAATCTTGGCTCTAGATTGACTCATGCAATTTTCCAAATTTTAAGCAAGACTGAAACACTGAATAAATCTAATGAAACTGGAAACAAATAGGTACAACTACATTCCTTCTTTTAGGATGAGGGAGAAGTCCCAGAGGAAATAAGAGAAGATAATAATGCCTTAGTGGCAGAAGTCTCCCCCAAAGCCTTATCGCAGCAGGGATGGTGGTGGGGAATCAATTGTCTTAATCTCACTTTAATTAATTCTATAGCGAGCATATAATTTCACCCTCCTGCAGTACAAAACATATTAATTATGAGTACAAGGACACAAACAATAAAATTAAAGCAAAATTAGAACATAATTTCCTTTCCTTCAAGTGCTAAATAGAGTAGGAAAATAAGGCAGTAGCTCAGAGCTTTTTAACTGGTGCCTGATTAAAAAGAAACCATATAAAAATCCTGGCATAATTAACTAAGCATACAGCACATTCATTTTTCTAATTTAGATCTTTTCTAGTTCCTTGGTTTGAGTTTTGTTTTTTTTTTTTAATACACATTTCATTATCTCAAAAAATCTTCCATTTCAACCCTTGAAGAAAATGTCAGTCTTTCTTCAAGGCAAACAAAGTAATGAGATGAAAAGGGCTGTATACATACAGAGAAATTGAAGATGAGATATTACAGGATTAAAATATTTTACAAATGTTTATTAGTTTGCTATGGTTTTGAAGGAGAAAATAGATTTTGCTTCAATGAGTCTTCCAGATCTAGAGAATACAACCTTGAAGCTTCTTATTCTCACTGAATTTCTTAAGCCCAGATTGCTGGCAGAGCTCAAATATGGGTATTTTATCCAGATCACTGGTATGGCCAGTTAAATCAGTCTCTTAATTAACATCTGTCCAGATGCTATAGTACACTTCCTTCTTCATCCACTCCTTGTCTATGTACATTAAAATACTGTTTTCCTCTGCCTCCTCCTCTTTAGATATAAACAAGGATGCCTAACTTCTGGCAATGTAGTAAGTGTGGATTCTCTTGGAATGGATCGCTGATTCTCCTGTGCAGCTCTATAAAGAATTTCCTACAGATAGGATATATATATATATGTATGTATATAAATGCATTGTGTGATTATTAACTAATAAATGTCACCTGAAATATCACCCAGGAAGCAGAACACCTTTCTTGCACAAAGTCATTTGTCAGCCTGAACAATAGTGTGACGAAGCTCTGGTCATCTAAGTAGAAACTCAAACCTCTGCAGTAACAACTGCAACATAAATTAACCTTTCCCAAACCAGTTTACCTGTGACAATAATATAGTCACATCGTAGCTATTTTTTGACCATCATAGTTATCCTTCACTGTACTCCAGAAGCGAAGAGACTGTCCTAATTTTCAGTGAAACAGATTTATGATAGGCAGAGCCACACTTCAGCAAAAAAAGCAGACTACACAGACTTGCTAGTTTGTCCCAACTTGCTGTTTATTCTAGCAATAGTGCTGACAAATATTGAAAAAACACTGACATAAGTTAAATGAAAAGTTATATAAACACTCATCACAAGTTTTTATTTTCTGAAAGTGAGAAATCTCTTTGGAACTTTCACTTTACCATTATGAAAGAAGAATACCTCTTTCCTCACAGTTACATTGCTTTACTTTTGACCTAGGGAAATTATGCTGTCAAGAATTACAGAGGATGACATGACAGCACTGGCCTCTGTTGTACCCGGGGAGCGGAAAAGGGAAAGGAGCAAATAAGAGAAGGTGTGCATGAAAGCAAAACTGAAGATCTAGCTAGGAAAGAACTTGCAAATAGATTATTGCACCTGCAAAGCTTGTGTTGCTGTTGTCCAAAGATTTGATTCTTTTTGTTGGGTTGTGGTAAGGGAAAGAGGTGAGTGCTATGCTTGGTTTTTCAGAACATTCACCACACAATAGCAGACACTCCTGTCACCTAGTACAGGATATATTGAATCCAAATGACACAGCTGACAAAAAGAGTTATGTCGCTCCATGAGCTTGTGTACTTTATTGCTTACATTAGCTCCTGAGAAGAGAAAAAGGGACCTCAATGGGCTGTAAATCTTCACTGGAGCTCCTCATGACATTGTCTCCTTGCATTAGGGAAAGTGAAGGTGACATGTGGTACCTGCCTATCATGAGTATGGCCAGCATGAGATGTTTCTGATGCTCAGCTGTCTGACACCTCTCACAGCAAACAGCCAGAACCCAAGCATGGACTGAAGGGAATAAAATTGCCAATACATCTTTTTGGAGACAAGTTTCACTTCCCATTATCCACATGGCTGTATGAATTCTTCAGAGAAAGATTTAAAATTCTTTACAGAATCACATGAAAAAACAGAGTTTGTTCCAAAAAAAGTCAAAACATTTACCCTATTGCCTTTCTCTTCAATAAAGCAATCTGTAAAGGTTGCTGACAAAGCCCTACAATATTTAATTTGCTGTTCAGTTGCAGACCTAACAGCTGCCAGGTCACTGCACTGCCTCCTAACATCTGCCTTGTTGTCACTGAGTGAGTAGGTGTAGCTTAGCATAGTTTAGTCACAATGGGGACATCAGGAAGGCATCCAGCTACTAGTGTGATAAGACTTGTGGCCAGATTGGACAAGGTAGCTGGAAGAAAATTACCGCTGTTTCTTAGCCCACTGAGTCACAATTAGTAGTCAGTATTTGGATGGTTTTGACATTTTCTGATTTCTTTTGGTATTCCTGCAGTCTGATGCCATCAATCCCAGCTGACTGCAAAACTTAGGCAAATTCAAAAAACCAGCAAGAGTCAAGTACAAAAAGCACATTTCACCATTAGTAAGTTCTGACCATCATCTGTCACAAGCCAGTGTCTCTGATGGCACAGAAGATAATCTCTGATGGCACAGAAGATAATCTCTGATGGCACAGAAGATAATTTTGCCCCTGTATCCATACCTGACAGACCATCATAGCTCTATTTGTGGTCTCTGGTGTCCTGACTTACAGTGTGTTAGCTTAGAATCACTCAGACAGAGGTATTACTCAAACTCCTTTTCACAACTACCAGGGTCAGCATCTTCCTGTTATCTTGTAGGTCTGAGGGGAATAAGGTTTTTTCTTCCTTGCTAAAGGAAAGACTTGGAGATATGTCTTTCTTCTAGTGATGATGTACGCTTTTACTTGTAAGACTTAGAAAAACAGGAAATTAAGAGGGCTAAAACTGTGTAGCCTTGTTCTGTCATGTGAGATGGGATTGATTTAAAGCGACTGGCCTCTCGCACATTTCCCTTACCAATTTTGTTATTTCCACTTATGATGCCTGACTGCTGTCTTACTAATGGCATTAGCTCTGCTGCTGGAGCATGCTGCCATGCATGTCAAAAACTTTCATACATGTGTGGCATTACAAGCATGACAATTTGACATCTGCTCAGTTTAAAGCATATTTACAAGAGATTACACAAACCAGGAGAGTTTATCCATCTTTCTTTCAGAGATTAGGTTTGGTAGGCAAAGCCAAGAATAAATGAACAGGAAAAGACTGTCACTTGTTTCAGCAAATCAGCATAGGAGTTGTTTCCTGACAGCACTGTCTGCTTCAGCTGTGGCTGTATAAATCTGCTGAAGACAAACCAGCTGGCTAATATCTGTGTGCTGTTCAGAGTTCTCATCTAGGACATACAGTATAAAAGAAAGAGCAACTTTGTATTTCCGTGCTTTACTTAACTAAGTTTTTGCATGGTAAGGAGGCCAAGGTGAACAGTGCACAATATTCCTTTGTTGCATTCATAATCACCAATTAATCTCTCCCCAAGGGACAGTCGCATACACTGTGTTGCTCTAACTCTCACCAGAGTTTGGAGCAATTTATCATTTTCCAGAAAATCCTTACATGGTTTGTGCTTCATCTGCAATTTGAAATATGACAGAGCAAATTGAAGGCATCCTTTCAACAGACTCACCCAAGCTCTGCTTTATACAATTACTGCATGTTTTTTAATGTACATTTATAGATATATAGTGGTGAATAATTTAAAGAGAAGGATACATTTAGTACTAGGGAGATATGATGTGCTCATTTGATCTGCTTTGGTAAAGTTATTTTCCATCACAAAATTTGCAGAAATGATGTTCACCTAAATATTTAATAGTATGCAGAGACATCAGCATATATTTTCCTTTCAAAAATACTTAATTTTATCAGTTTTAAATGATGAAACTAAAGCTAAAGTTATTTAAATTAGATTTAACATGGGTAAGTTAATGGGATAGTTAATGCTTTTTCAGCAGCCTGTGAACAATATGCGCTGTTTGCATTCTTAAGTGCAAAGCCCTGTCATAAAAGCCAGTCCATAAAAACAACATCATGAAACTCTATTTCTCCAATGAGCCTGTGTACAATTTAGCTGAATTTAGAAATCAGAAGATTTGCATAGACATGCGCAGATGCACAGAATCTAACTAACCTGTAAATTCTCTGTAATCCCTTAGTTCTTTCTTCTGTAATCTCTCCTCTCTTTGCCAAAATACAGCAAAATAGAACACTTTTATTGATAACTCAGTATAACAGGAGGTGAAGCGGCTGAGTCTCTAACCTGGAATTAAGATTCTGTGATTTTTATCTCAATATTTGGTGCATTAATTGGTACCTATATTCAGTAGTACGATTGGACTTTCAAGGGCATCTGAAGACAGAAGGCTTGTAAGGTGTGTGCACATGTGTGAATTCTTTCTATTTGCATTTCCAGTTGGCTAATGTGAGTCACCTCTGGTTGGTCCAGAAACCACATACAACTTTATTATCAGACCACTGTGGCCAGAATTTGCATTTCCTCCTCTATATTCTAACAGGATCCTTAAAGACTGTAAAGAAGATATTTGCTCAGACACTACTACATAGAATTCCTGTATGAGAGTTAGGTTACCCCTATTCATTTTGGTGTTTGAGCAGAAGAAAGTAATGCAAGTGTGTTTGTCAATGCAAATATGCATGAAGTTTCATAGGACCAAGTCAAAATAATCATTACATTCCTTTACTATGACTGCATAACAGAGAAAATAGAGTTTCAGTATGAGTCTGCTACTTCATTCATATATTTTTTGAGTGTGTGATAAGGAATCTTTCTATGATGCTATCTAGTTTAATCTAAAAAAAGGAAAAAGCAGTCCCTACCAGAAATTAAAAGAACAATCTCTTCTCTATGTTGAAGTGTAACAAAAGTTACGAGTGCTTTTGATAGAAGTTATCGTACTGATGTCTTAAGTTTTAGCTTTCATATTTTCCATATTCTGTACTGCATTAGTATATAACTCTGAACTTCATAGAAAGAGTTAGCAAGTTCTCCTCACAGTTCAGTCAGACAAAACAATCCTTTTCCAGACCAAGAACCAAGGACACCATTGCAGCTTCAGGCCTAAAATGTACAAATAACAGCGAATTGAGGAGAGCAATCTGGGAGGATGGGACTTCATAACCTGAAGTTGTAACTGGACAATTAACCCCAATGTGTAAATGGAACAAAACTTATAAAAGTGTGATAACTCATGACACACCATCCATCTTGAGTGTAGCCTTGGCCATGCTCTTGTACTGCCCAAGGTGTATCCTTTGAAAGCATTTTTAATAAATACTTTGTTCCTTTAACACTGTCTAGCCTCTGTTCTAGATAGCCTGTCAAGGCATCAGTACAAGGCATTCTACTTGATCAGATTCTCCACCATCACAGTAAAGACCAGACCCATGTTGTACCTGGTACTTCACTGAATATAACAAGCAACCCTGACTGTACACATGATCCCTGGCATCTACAAATCTTCCACTGTGCCTTTTATGTCTTAACCTGAGCTGTGTAAGCACAAACCCTTCCTTTCTTCCCAGCTATTGCAAACCCAGTAGAACTATGTATGAGGAAATCTTAGAATACAGTGCAGCTGATTGAAATGGCTGACACCTCAGAAGTCCAGTACACTCATGAACAGCCCTCTGGCACACTGGGGTTACCAATATTCAGTAACCTTAGCCTTCAACATGAAACCTCGAAAATTACCTAACACCCTTGAAAATTACCTCATGCTTGGAAATAACCTAAAAACTAAACACAAAACATGTTGTTAAATGACATACCATTTTTCCTAAGCATGTGAAGAAATTGTTCACAAAATTACACCATCTATTGTTTCTGATTTTAAAAGGCCACAGAGACTAATCTTTAAGATTTTGACAACCAAAAAACTCTGTGATTAGGAAAGTTATTTGATATGCAGGTTAGAGGTCTATCCTAAGTATCTATTACTGCTAGCAAAACCTCATTAAACCTCAATAGATAATTCTTCATCTACTTTGGTGTACAAAGTGTTTGTATATCGTTTCTCTTTTAACCAGTCCCTTTGTTATAGTGTCCATTTATCTTTCTTTCTCAATCTCATGCTAACGGTCCACATTTTCTATACAACACCAATAAAACAGGTCACAATTAAAAAATATTGAAATGTATTTCTGTGGATATAACTGATATGTGTTTCATGATATAGGTGCAGGATCTTCCTCTAGTAAATATAAAACAATTACACTTTTCTATCAGTTTAATCCATTTTCCAGTGGGGTCCCAAAATGATTGTTCTTACTGTAGAATATGTGGGAAAGGTCATCAAGAATATAAGTTCTCTATGGGATGTTTCCACTTTGTCTCATAATTAAATCCTTTGACCTCTAATACTTCATTGAAATTAATGTTAGAAAAAAATTAGACCTTTATACTTGGCTGAAAAAAATAATAAAAAAAATTCAGTGTCTTGCTTTGTTGTTCAAGAAGTGCAGACAACACAATTTTGCAAATTGACACTCACTGTCAAACACCATTCTTGTGAGGCAAGATCAAAACAATACAGCTAGATATATGTACCTGAGCTGCAAATGGAGTTTGTGTATCCAGGCTCTGAATAGATAAAGAAAGCAATTGCTAAGTAGCAGAATGTCATATTAAACCTTGGAAATCATTACAGTTTATCCCTTCCCTCCAGGAAAAAAATAAATTGTTTCTGAGACATTAAAGTAGTGAGTTGGAACATATTTTTTTCTAGGAGAGGAGAACAGTACAACCAACACCCCAAGGCCACCAGAGGAGCTGGCAATGAACACAACTGCCCAGAGCCAGGGTTTGCTCTGCTCCCCTTGTCTCCTGCACTGCCCTGGACCCCGTGCAGCCCCCAGGAGGCAGTGACCCCTACCCTGGGCCATCTCCCTCACCCACTCTGGGAGCAGCACAGCCCTGGACCCCAGCGAGGTGACAGTGCTCTGGGCACAGCTCTGGTGCTGCCACAGGGCTGGTAGTGACAGTGCCCAAGGCCCTGATGCCTTCTGTTGTTTGTTCCTACCCCAGCCAATGCTCCTGTCCAGCAGGCAACCACACTCAGCCGGCCTCAGAGACATGGGCAAGTTGCTGCCATTAATTAGCAAACCAAAAATTATCTGTACTTTGTTGTACAGTAATAAACACCTGGATAAAAGTCCTTCCTTCATGATACTTTTTATTATGGTACCAGACACTTTCATTTCATCTCACTTTCCAAGCATATATAATTCAGCCACTTCTAGTGAGAGAGGCTGGAAATCATCCAGCAAACAGCAGAATGATTCCACAAGAGTGAAAATGTAATTAGGTAAAAAGAAGTTGGAGAGGACCCTATTAGCTCTAAGCCAAAAAGAAAAAGAAAAAAAAAGGATAAGAAAAGGTTTCAAATACCAGACTCTAATTTTCCTGCTATAATCTGCCTGAGATGATACTGAGTTTAGTCTTTCATCATCATTCTGGTGAACTGAGAATCTTAAATCTCTTCTTATCTCTACATTTAACATTACAGCTGAAGATAATCAAGTGTATGAGCAAAAATATTACTGAACAAAGTTAATTAACATCTCTTTACCATTAAAACTCTCTGTGTGAATGACAAATACGGCAGAAAGTTACCTTCTGTGATTTCTATTGCCTGGATTTTCTAATGACCACATAGGACATAGTCAACTACTCTCTTAGTAATTCTGTGGGATAAAATATATTCATTATTTCTGCCTCATAAAACTACACAGAATTTATTTTGTAGAAATATGGGATAATTATGATTGGTGATCCCTGATTAGGAGGCCAGTCCTTTCACAATTTCATAATGCATGCCCTCTGCAACAGTCTGCATCTCCACAGCACAACCTATGTTAGCAGCTGGAAAACTGGTCAAAAATCTAAGCTTTCTTTCCAGATCATTAATGAGGCCTCTGTCCTGGCCTCACATAGTGCTGCTGAAAAAATAAGAATTTCAAGGGCTTCAGATCATGCAGAGTTATTGGAAAAATTCCAGTCAGTTGGAATGACAAATGTCATAGGAGTGAAATATGCTGCATTAGACCTTCACATGACAGGGTAAATTTTCATATTTCATTTTTCATTTATGCAGATGAAGCAAATGTTATGCTATAGGAAATGTGTAGTCAAATAAGGCACATCCAGTAAAAATTTTAGAAGTACCAGATGGAGAAGAACCAGACGGTACCAGTCACTCAACAGTACCACAGAATGAGGACATACCTTGTTCTAAACTGCCCCACCACTGGTTTTATTCCTATGATGATTCAGGCAACTCCACGAGAAATGAGATGATGAAAGCTTTTTACTAATATGGCTGGTTTTGGCAGATGCAAGGTTTCCACTCAAAATTTCAAGAAAAATTGAGTGAGATTTTTTTTTTCATTATTTTAGCAGAATGCTGATTAAAAATAGGACAGTAAAGAAGAAAAAAGAATTTGATGCCCAATGAAAGAAACAGCTGATGGAGAACCCTGGAGATCAGAAAACCATTCCATAATTGCAATGTCCACCCCTGTAAATGAAAAAACAGGCATCAAATATAAATACATCAGCTGAAAAACAGACATGGGGAATGTTTAGATTAATTTTTCTCCTAGGCTCCATCACCACATTTGCACATCTGTGCAGAAAAGAGAAACTCTTGAAAGTATGGAGGGGAAAAAAGGAAGAAGAAACAATTCATTTTTAAAAACCTATTTACCACTGGCAAGAAAATAAGCAACAAGTAAAGGTATCTTGGTCATGGAAAAACTCAGAGGTACAGTACATTTTTTTTCTGGTGAGAGGTAACCAAGAAGGATAATTAAACCTCAGAGGTATTTTTTTGTCTTGTGCAATTTTTCTTTGAGTAGAAAACAAGCTTTGAGGCTGCCCCAAGACACTCTTAGGTTTGCTATAGCCACAAATGCACACAACAAATGAAGACATTGCATTGATTTGTTCCTCAGTTTCATAAGAGGAGGCACCTTAATATTCACTAGGGACAAAATACTGCCAAAAAAAAGAAAAGAAAAAGGAAAGAAAACCCTGGCAATTCTATACTGAATGGAGTAAGAAAGAATATTTTCAGGAAATGAAGGGGTTTATTTTAAGTCATCAGCTGAAGCAGCCTGCCTTGCTTATGAACAAGTGTATTTACATGAATAGCAGCTACTTGCTAGCTTTCACGTGAGGAAAGAACCAGAAGAGAAGTATGTTATGTGGAAAAGTTGTCAAAGTGGCATTCACATATTTAAGCCTCACATTGTGAAGGCTTTCTTGTTACACAGACATCCACCGAAATTAGACTCCAAATTATCCACTCCCCTTCCCACCACCCCTGCCAGCAAGAGAGGGACAAGAGCAGAGACTCTGGGTTGGGATAACAATTCATTGAAAACAAACAGAAATGGATTAAGGAACGCACAGTAACAGCAACAATATTAAAAACAAAAGTATACAGAAAGAGAAGGTTCTTTCCCAAAAGAAGTTGTTCAGCACCGCAACATAGTTCTGTGTGATAACCAGGACAAAAACAGAATTGTAGCTGTTCCTAACACTAAGGGTTTCCCATCCCCAAGCCCGAGATGCTGGGAAACAATGACTGATAAAACCCTGGAACTGGACTGTCTGTGTAGCACCATGGCTTTTCCAGACAGCTGTGGAGGCAATCCTCAGCCTGGATCAGCTCCCCATGCCTCAATCCATAACTGCTTCTTTTTTTGCACCTGCTCCTGGTCTGCCATTCCTCCATTCCCAGCTCTTAGAGCACCTTTAGGCGTGAATCTTTTCCTTTTTCCTTTAACAGATGTTTGAACATTTCTGAAAATGGTGATAAGTAGTATCAGCTTTGAAGTCAAGACAAATGGCAGATTTGAAAAGGTCTCTGCTTTTGCAACAATAAAAGGGATCTTATATAAAATATTTTTGATTTTCAAAGATGTCAAGCAAATCAAAACCTGTCTTCAGAAAGAACCACATGGATGCAGAATTTCAGGAAAGCAGGAATAATAAGTCCTGAATTTTGAAGTGCTTCATGGTTATCTTCAGGGGTTTAGTGTAATTATACACAGCTAGAAGAGAATCTGTAGGACAGTATTCTCCATTTGTGATTCTCTTGTAACCTTTAAGCTATCTTTTTTGCTTTTGTTACAGGCAAATAAATGCAGTAATTTATGTTGCTCTTGGTTTTGATGCATGTTTTGTTTATTAATTCTTAGTTAGTCAGTTAGTTTTCTCCAGGAAGCAGTATACCAACTTTTGGAAGCACAGAGATAGCCTGGGGGTTCTTTCAGCTGTGCACAGCCCCAGCATCAAAAGGATATTATCACGGAATAATGTTGCCAGGAGGCAAATACTATTTATGAATCCTCTGGTCCTATAGTGCTGTAATGATAAGAAATGTCACTGTGGCATATTGTGCTGAATAACAAACATTCCTTACCTACCCACTTTAAAAGTGCAGGGAGCTGAGGCTGCTGGCTATCATTAGAAAGAGAAAAGATATTCTGGCTTTTCTGCTTGAAATTGCACCGAAATCTTTACTGTTGATGATGCCTGTGGTGGAGCAAAGAGTAGGAAGTTCTGAAAATATCTACCACAGGCACATGAAATATAGTTTGACTAATTAAATAAGTTCTCAATATAACTAACTTTAATTTCAGAAAATAATTAAAAATTTAATTAATTAGCACCACTGTGTGACATCATTCACTAAATTGTTAATTGAAAAATGCATGAGGATACTTGGTGTGTTTACTGGGATCCTTCTGTGATGTTAATGATGAGCAATACTGTGGTGCTCTGTGTAAATAAATATATCCACTGGAAAACTTTTGGACATTTTCAGGGTTGTATTGCATACGTAAAAGCTTACAGAAACATAAAGTAGGGGGACAATAAAGTCCTTGCGTTAACTTGATAAAACTCTTGCTTCTTCTAGTATGACTTGACTCCCTGGCTTGACTCTGGATCCCTAAGGGATGGAGCCCTTGTCAGAGAGGTCCCTGTTCAGCCTTGCTGTCAGCTCACTTTCCCTTGAGGGACAGCCTCCTTGCTCCTCACTTGGTAGTTTTGTACTGAGAACAAAGACAAAAGAAATCTAGGATCTAGACACCTGTGTATTAAAAAGGCGCATTTCCATAATAGTTAAAGCTCATTGCTCTTAATGATGTTGTCCAAAGTCGGGGGCTTCAATTCCAAATATTTGGCCAACAATTTCAAAATAGAGAGTTTTTTTTCTTCCATTCCTGTTCTATGCTGTAACCCATATTCTTTCTAGCTAAACAGATGGTGGTTTCATGTTTTTGCAAGTTCTAGTCAAGGTCTAAAATAACATATCATAGAATCATGGAATATTTGGGGTTGGAAGGTACCTTTAAAATTCCACAGGTCCACCCCCTCTGCAATGAACACCTTCAACTAGATCAGGGTGCTCAGAGCCCTGCCCAGCCTGCCACTGAATATTCCCAGAGTTGGGACATCGACATCCACCACCTCTCTGAGCAACCTGTGCCAATGTTTCAACACTCTTGTTGGAAAAAACTTATATCTATAAATATTATTATATCTATTATATCTATATCAATCATTTTGCTTTTAATTTAAAACCATTATTCATTGTTTTAACAGGCCCTGCTAAAAAGTTTTTCCCAGTTTTTCTTACAGAGTCCCTTTGAGTACTGAATAACTGCAATAAAGTATCCCCTGGGCTTTCTCTTCTCCAGGCTGAACAATTCCAACTTTCTCAGTCTATCTTTGTAAGGGAAGACTTCCAGCTTTCTATCTTCACGGGCATCCTCTGAACTGCTTCAGTGGTCCAGGTTTTTCCTGGTTTGAGGATCCCAGAGCTGGATGCAGCACTCCAGATGGGGTCTCTCCAGAGCAGAGAGGCAGAATCACCTCCCACAGCCTGCTGGCCACATTGCTTTTGGTGCGTTTGGCTTGCTGGCCTGCAAGGGCACATGGCCAGGACATGTCCAGCCTCTCATCCACCAACACCCCCAAGCCCTTCTCGGCCAGGCTGCTCTTGATCTGTTCATCCCCCAGCCTGTGCTGATAACCATGCCTGTCCTGGCTCAGGGGCAGCACCTTGCACTTGATCTGATTAAACCTCATGAGATACCCATGGTCCCACTTCTTGATCTTGTTCAGGTTCCTCTAGATGGCATTCCCATGCTTCAGGCGAGTCAACAGCACCACTAAGCTTGGTGTCATCTTCATGGAAAGTAAATATCTTCAATGTCCATAGAGTCAAAAAAGGATCACATAAGTGAAATGTATGTCATTATCACAGCCATTAAAGAACTATGCAGAAGGTTCATATACTCATCTGCTTTTTGAAGAAACCTCAAGACATCCCTTCTAAATTTGATTGATTATTTTAATTATGTATTATTACTCTGAGAGGTTTTATTATTTCTGATGTATTTTAACTGCATGGTTGTGAGGTAATTAGAAGGTTTTGTTGAACAGCTACATAAAAATTAAATGAATTTTTATTAAACTGTTATCTCTAGTGCTATCTACTGTAAGCTTGATGGGATCTTTTCATGAATCTCCCTGAAGGCTTCTAATTGACAATGAATCACAGTGCTGTTTCCTCAGTTAAAAGATGCCTGAAAATTTCCATTGCTTTGGAGCAGATATTATCGTGGTCATCACATTCGTATGAATAAACTACCAGCTTTAAAAAATAGTTATGCTTTCTTGTACCATACCTTCCATGACATCACACATAGTTTCTCCTTTACTATTAATTTTTCAAGGTTAACTACTCTAAGTGTTTTGGAGATTTTTACTGTGAAAAAGGTCAGAAACAGACATACTTAGGGAGAATGAAGAACTGAGTTGAATGAACATCATCCCTACAGAGTTTAATAGCATTAAAAACCACTCCTTCCACCTTTATAGTTATATTTTTTTTTCTGACTCTTCTTTATGTAGAAAACTTAATGAATGAAACACATATATATATTTCAGTATTTAGTATTCAGTATGCTCCACAAGTGTGAGAAACTTCCAATTTTATCTGCTAAGACACAAAAGAGAAGCTGTTTTTAAGAATGATAAACAGTTTTTTCCTTTGAGATAGACTACCTTCTGGGAAGAAAATATTCATATAATTTATCTTTTTGTGTTTCTTCCTGCCCTCCTGCCAGCAAGACAAACTTCACTTTCTCCCAAGGAAATAAACATAAGATAAATCCACCACACAATCTGCAGTTTCTTACAGGTAGATCCTGTCAATATGTGTGTAGGTCTCTTGCCTTTCATCTTCTGTTTCCACAGCTGCTTGTGTCTGCTGCCTTTGCAGGCTTTTGGTCTTTCTTCACACTGATATTTCTTACATTTCAAATGACCACAAGAGCAGGGTGAAATACAGATCATTTGGTGCCCATTTTGATTCAAATGAGCATATGAAAGAAAAGTTTTCCTGCTATGTTTTGCTTACGTATCATTACAATGTAGGCAACTACTGCAGCCTCCTGGCACCTGTGGGCCAAATAGACTATATTCATGTGCAACACATAAATAAGGTTACACACTTGCTAAAGAGCAAAGTGCATTTCGTGGTTTTATTTACCCACAATTAAGACGGAAAATGCAAATGCACATTTTTGTGGTACTAGAAAAATACAGCAATAAAAAAATGCTGTATGAATTATGTGTTCTGTTTCTGGCAGGTTAGTTCCATAGAGCAAGGGCATCCTTATATGTATATGCATTGTACCTGTTTTCCTACAGGCACCTTCTGGGGAAGAGCCAGATTTGTCCTCTGAATCTCTCTGGGAGCAAAGGTAGAAGGCATTTGGATCTGATATCCCTTCTGCATGGTGTATCATACACCATGTGGATAAAGAAATCTCTCTGGTGTAATAAAAATAAAATAGACTAATGACAAGGCAAATAGAACTACTAGAAAAGAAGTTGATTCAAATTTTCCAGTTGTACCACTAACTAGAGAGCAAGTTTTCTCAAATTTGGTAAATCATAGTCTGGAATGTTTATTGGTGGGCAAAGGGTAACTAGACAAGTATTCATTAAATTGTAATGCTTTCAGATCTAATAATTCCTCCTATTCTGTTGTCCTTTCCCCTCTGCTGTCTGTAAAGGTTCTGTTACTATGCCTGTTCTGAAAGAGGAGTCTGTAGATATTAGCATATGAAAGCACACTCTGATTGATACTACCTGTTGTGTGGGAATGAAATTGCTTGATTAAGGAAATTTATGGATTTGGCCAAATTTAGCTGCTTTGCTGCATATACCTGATATAGAAGTGATCATCCTCATCCTCTCCTTCCTTCCTTTGTTTGGATGCAAGATGGATGGAAACGATATAGAAAAAGATGTGCTAATCTTTCACATGAAAGCAAAGAGATTCCAGGGGACCACTGAAAAACTAAACTTGTACCTGCCAGGATACAGTCTGTTCCTTGCTCCTCACAACAGTGCTATAAGTGATTCAATGAGATTTAGCTTTTATAATAAGAAACCTTGTCATGCAGTAAACCATCACCAGTTGTGCTCACCAGAATATACAGATATTTTCATACCTTTAATCTGTAAGACCTCTGTATCCTCTGTTTTTTTGATCTGAATCTTTCTGATGCATATTAAGCAAATATTGTGCTTAAAGCAATCAGGAACAGAGTTTTTGTTTGTTTCTCTTCTGAGAGGATCAAAGCTCTGAAAATTGCCTGTATGGAGGAAATCAAATCCCCCTGTTCTCAGACTAAATCTGAACCTGATGTCACGCTCAAATATTCATACATGTAATTTAATGAGCTCACTCATGATATGCAAGTATTTAGTTCAGCTCTAATATATTAGATGCAACAACTTGAATAGAATCAGAATTATCATATATATAGTTACAGGAATAAAGAAACTGAAACAGAGGTCTTATAATCTAACCAGGTGAAAGTAGAATTCAGGTTTCCTGAGCAGAGGTAGTTGTCTGCCCTGAAAGAAAAGGCAGTCTTCAAGGAAGAAAAAATAAAACCAAAAAAAAAGCTGTCTTTGTTTTGGAAAAAATAGGAGAAAAAATAAGAATTTCTAAAAATAGAGAAATAAAATTCGAAACAAAATTATAGAAATATTGCATTTTGCTTAAACAAAGGGGTGTAAGAATCCAAAGCCTAAGGCCTCTAATCTCAACTAAAACTCCCAGTGCTTCTAATTTCTAAGCTATTCCCCATACCTAATGGAAGGCAAAAGGAACAAAAACTCTGCAACAAATCTCAAGATGGCAGCTGAGTTACAAATGAACTACAATATTTGAAAATCTTGAGATACCAAATCCAGAGTGAGACACATCCCAGCTGCCCATCCCAAGATACAGCTCAGATCACAAAGGCAGAAAACCTGGAAAAACTACATAAACTGAAGAGCCTCACCTCAAGCAGACCTCTGACCATTTTAGGTGCTTTGTCAAGGACCCTGGACTCCTAGCCTGTATCTACAGCTTAAGTTTTGCAGATGGACATGTGAGCCACAGCTCACAGAATTCCAGCTGCAGCAGGAACCAGACATCCATATAAATATGCAGGAACCAAGCAGTGTTCTTTCAACTTTTCTTTCTAATTTTTACAAACAAATATTTCTGATTAAAACGTATTTGGTCATAAAGGAACTAGTTATATCTACTCTGGATTCTTACTTCTTTGGATACTGGATCACCATTTGCATGGTCCTGAATATGAAGACTGACAGTGTTGGGTGGTTTTTGAATATAGACTTCATTGAGGAGGGTCTAAATTTAGTAACTTATACTACATTTAAACTGCCTTGGTGGCAAAATCTTCACTACATATGAAAAAACCTCTCTCTTTCTACCCTCACCTACCCTGTTTCCCTCCTTCATGCAACACTTCTTTGGGATCATACTAAGTGTGACATAGAAACAGTTGGGAGTAGAGGACAACATTGGCAGGGCCTTGTCCATCTTACAGGGTTGTAAGATACAAAGAGTATCTGATTTTACTGAAGGAGAACTGTATAAAGACAAAGGGATCTACAAAGGCACAAGAGACCTCTAGAAGCAGAAACATTCTTTGCAAAGGCTGCTTTAAACAGAGTATCAATATCCCATAAAAATGATAAGTCATGTTCAGAAATCATGGGGTTTGAACTAAAACATATTTTTGTGCCTTGTGTCCTAATTTCAAGTGTTTAGAAGTCATCTATGACATGCCATCCACCTGTGCCTCTCAAACTAATCTTTAAAATCACGGGAATGAGTAAGTTCTTTTTGCTTTTAGCAAATGTTTTCTTTTTAAATGGTTAACTACTCATATATTCAGCTGACTGGACTTTTCAGACCCAAAACACTAATATCATAATGAACAACAAAGATCATAATAAAATGGCAAGAGTTGAGACTATAAAAATTATTTTGACTCTGAAGTCTCTATTATAAATTGCATGGTAAGATCATGGAATTGGGAGAAAAGTTCTTGATTTTAATTAGTTTTTTTCATTTCCCAACTGATAGAACTTCACTGAAAAAAAACATCCTATCACTGTTAGTTTTCCAGAGAAGAAATATAACAGTTCATACTCACTTTTCTTTCATAGTACATAGGAATGGTGCCCAAAGTTGATATGCAATAAATGATAAATTAAGAAAAACTTTTTCTCCATCTACATCCTTTTCAAAATTAACAGTAATCTTTTTTCTTGCTTTCTCTGTTTGTAGGAGTTTTTCTTTGGTTTTTTATTTGCTTGTTCAGCTAACCAGAAGGCTTTCTATTTTTATTGCATATATCCAGCTTCAAACTCATTCTGCACTTGGCCCACAGAGGCCTTAAGTAAAAATCTTTGTGCCAGCTGTAAAGGAATAGGAGCCCTGGCCCCCGGCTGTATATGCCAATGCTCTGGCCAGTAGATAACGCAAATATCTACCTATTTTTGATAATATGAAACAGACTTTGGTTCTGAATAAATATTTTAGCAAAATGTTGTTTTTTGCAAACATTGTCAAAAGCTTTCTTTTCAGTTCTGCTGTGGAACAAAGGAAATAAAATTGAGGACATAGTCACAAAATGAAATTGTCAGCTTTGGTTAGCAGATGTATATTTCATCTCCTTGTGCCCATCATTAGTAGCTCTTTGTAGGAGTAGAAAATGAGCCTTTATTCACATGGCACTTTGAAAAGTGTGTAAATGTTATCTTTTATAGGAATAAAAAGAGTTTCTGAGTCCAGTTTAAAATGAACATGCTATTGTTATGAAAAAAGACGTCAGTAGTGGGGACATAATGACTGTAAGTCTGGAGCAAATTTATCATTATGAAAAAATATGCCCACTTTTTCCAATAATTCTCTTTCATTAAGGCAATCTTCAGCTGCTTTACCTTCATGAGTCTACCTAGGTTTCCCACTTTCACAAATCTTGTTCCCCCAAGACAGCTCTGTAATGAGAGTGAAGTGTTTTTATTATTGCTTTTGTTAATCATGCTTCCTGCATCCTGCAATGTGCTTCTTACTCTAAACTGTGCCAGAATTATTGGGGAATTAATCAATATTTATTACCAGTCATGATCACAGCTGTTAATCACAGCTGTAATTACCAATTGATTAATTAGTGCAGCCCTGCTCAAAAGTCAGGACTCATTAAATTTCCAGTACACATAACTTTAAATTCAGCCCAATATCCACAAAGCTATACAATTACATTTCAACCTACCATGATTTATTAAAAATGCTTTTTATTAATAACTTTTAATAATTACAGTGTTTTCCAGTAACCCAAACTGAATTCTTAGTCTATATATAGTTTCTCACTGCATACCTACTCTAAATATAATAACTGAAAGAAAATCTAACCTGCACATTTTAGGGACCTTGTTTTGAATTACCCTTTCATTGTGATAGATGCCTTAGCTAAAGAACAACATTTGGGTGTATTCCAGAGGATGATACACTGAAATTATTTACTTTCTTCTGCGAGTGAATGCAATTTATATTAGCAAAACAGCATTTCATTGTATTAACTTAGGCACTGGCTGATTTTTACTGGACAGTGTGTATTGTCTAACTCCTAATTCATTGATCCTTTTTCTCCATAGTTCCAAGCAGAAGAATCTGAATGCATTCCTTGAAGTTTTAACAGAGTAAAAGGAGGTAAGTTACCTGTTACAAGATAAACCATATTTCCTTATGCTTTCTAGTTACTTAGAAAATTTATAATATTTTCTGGCAAAATCACCAGTCTGCCTTTACTCTCAAAACCCTATTAAAATAGCTTTGATTAAAATTCAAAGGTCAGTCCTTGATTTAAAATGCGCAGTCCTTCATTTGAAAGAGTACAAACCCCAGGCATTTGTAAGAATACTAAACATAATCTACTTCACTTGTCTCATAACTTCTGTTTGTATGTGAATTTTGGAATACAATTTTGTTTGGCAGCATGGCTCACCCCTCTGCTTTTCTGCCTATGACATCTGACTACTCCTCAGTGAGTTTTTCTTCTATTTCCTCTTTCTTTTATAATCAGCAACTCCTTTCTGTCATCAGATACATTTAGTGATCTCTTACCTAATTGCCATATTCTAGTAAGGTTTAGACATGAGAAACTGATATACCATTGTTCATAATCATATTTTTCTGAAAGAATCTAGTATTTGAATGTACCACTTGTTGCACATCTCATATTTTATTATTCTCAAGCAAAGCACAAGGATTTTTTATATCATCTCCTACGACTTTTCAGTGACAGACAAGAATATTGGGGAAAATTAGTCCCCAATAAATTAGTGTCACTGATCCTGCCCAGTGATCAAGTGAAAATAATACCCAGAACATAGACATACCTGCCTGTCCTAATCACCCCAAAAAATCAAAAAGAGTTCAGCTAATAAGCAAATACAAAATGTTTTCATTGAATATACTGCTGTAACAAATTAAAAAATCTTCTAAATGGAGCCAGAAAAAACAATTTTATATTTCATATGCTGTACATTTCCAATATATTAAATACTATTTCACCATCTAATTAACACCAATATGAAATAAATTTGCTTTTTGAATATTAGAAATACTTAAGTATTTTAGCTAGAGCAAAACACATATATAATTTAGCCTGATTTAAAGATATTTAATGGTAGCTAAGCTTTATCTTTCTATATGCATCTGCTCATACAAAAATATATCTACTGACTGACGCACTGTACCACTGGGGCAGAGGTAGTGGGGTTTTTTATTCCAGATGTAGTTGCATTAGCAGACGGCATAGTTATCTCTCACCTCTCAACTAGATAAAGCATAGTAGCAAAAGTAGAAAGTACTGAAAACATAATGGCTGAATCCCTTGGATTTCTTGGTAGTGTTACACATTATGTCCATATTAAAAGCAAATAGCTTTAGCAAGGATAATGGTGTCTTACAAAGACTATCCAAGGAATTAGAGGCTATTACCCACTGGCTGAACAGCTCTGTAATGTCCCTTCAAGTTCTGAAGCTGGGCGATGTCTGCTCTTCTCACTGGATCTCTATTACTGCAACTGATGTCCATCCTAAGTGCTGCCATTATAGCCTGCAAATTGCTAAGCCATGCAAATTCAATGCTCCTGGGAGCAGAATAATAAAGGCTATGCATTGTTAAATGCGTCAATGATTCAACTCCCATTTCCCTCAGCACAATTTTATAGTGCGTGCCCATTCAGCCTCACAGGGACAAATAAAAAGGGGTGTTTTCAAGCAATATCCAGCTAAAGGATGAGGTGTCATGGTCTCTTGGCAAGTGACTACTTGGATGGCAGAGCAGTTTGATTTGCAGCAGTTATAAAACAGCTATTTCCGACCCTAGAGCGTTGCAGAGTTAATTACGGTAGTAAGCTGTTTGGAGCAACTCATTTATATTGTGATGCTTTAGTTGGCACAAGAAAGAAGAGATTTGTCAAAATATACTAAGACAGCTCCCCCAAACCTTACTTTGTTTTGTAACTCAACAGTAAAAATCCTGTTTTGTTATGACAGAGACAGAATATAGTCAAGGGAAGGTGTGTCTTCCTTGTCCTTAAGGCCATATTTTCAGTTCCAAAGAGTGCTAGCTGACAGGCCAAACATGCTCTGCAGAGTCTTTCAGAAAAAGAAAAATGTTGGGGTTTTAGTTGTTTTCACAAGGACTACGAGTTACAGAATGACAGCCTTTTGGCTAGGCTAGAGAAAACTTTCAAGGCTAACTGTGTAACAAATGAAATACCCAGTCTTCTGCCTGCTGCTTTCTTCATCTCTTGCTATCAGACTGTAGAGGTACTAGTGACTTAAGACAGCTTTTGCCATTATTCTCTGGCTGAGAAGCCTGTTGAATAATTAAATGAGAAGGAAATGTCATTGACAGGAATGCACAATTCGTGTGATTATGCTTTAAAATGGATTATTAGAAAAAAATTGAATCTTGAAGGGTAGAGAACTACAAATATTGGAACCTAGCAAAATTTTCAGCAACTTAATTTCTCCATCCCTGCTTCTGCTTCAGAGTTCCCACCAGAGCTGTTACCCACAAGTTGAGAAAAGTAACCTCAGTTGTATTAAGACACCATCAGGTTAAATTTGTGTGATGTTTACTAGGACTCTGCCTCTCCAACTAAGCTCTTTCAAGTTTGGATGGATCACTATCTATTGTCTGTGTCTTCATTTGTTACTCATCTGACAGATGAGCAAAGAAAAGGAATATTCAGGACAGAAAACTAAACATTTGTTTCTATCAGGTCACACATATAAAACCAGATAACTGAAAATGGGAAATGGGAAACAAGTTCTCTTTTTGTGCTCTGTATACCATCCCTCTTCCCTCTCTTCCGTGCCATGAGTCTAGAGGCATTGTCCTTCTGGCCCTCACCTACTCCTCACAGTACCATGTTCTGCATGATCTTGGTTCTAAGAGGCAGAGATTTCTGCACATGCATCATCAAGAGGTCTCAAAGCACCATGCAATTTTTACCAGTGAATAAAGCATCATAAACTTCAGTTTATGAAGCAAGCTTCCCTGTTGGTCTTGTTTGATGTCTGCCTAGTGGAGTAAGTTATGGGAGAGAAAAACAACTTTTCTGGTTTTCCTGTTTAATAGCTTTTTTTTTTCCAGAGCAGTGGAATATCAATAAAAAGTGAAGCTATTTTATCATTGTTATTTACCAGAGCATGGCACTTTATGCTTTGCTAATCTGTAAGACTCAGTTTTGACACAGCTCATCACCTCTTTTTTTATAAACAAGGTGGACAATCTCACATATTTCATCAAAGATAATAAAGGATCCAGATGCAAAATTCTTAACCCCAGTTGGCAGAAAAAAATGTCATTATTAATAGACAAAAATTAGGGTGCAGACTTTGTCTCCATTTGAAAACATACAATCTGAGAAATGTATGTACAGATTTAACACAACTCTGTTCATTTTCCTTTCACATTGATTCCAAATGATTAATTGGATCTGTGAAAATGAGGCAAAAGGTCAATCCTCTGGCAGCCAGGCTGTCAAAGTCACTAATTACTTTGATAAATATGGGTTCTGATGACTTCCTAAGGCTGTCTTCAGCCCATCAGATATTCTTAGGCATATTTTAAAGCATAGTTTAACTTCTCATATACTTTATTTTTAGTTTTGTCTGTTCCTACAAACAGGAGGATGTAAACAGAGTGAGAAGGGAGTATTTTAGAACTATAGTCTCATAAGTTTATATCAGAGAAGATTTGTCATGCCATGTTTTTAAATCAGAGAGCTTGAGGAGGATATTCATGCCAGAAAATGCAATTTTAGAGCATGTGGTTTGATTGCCTGTCCTGGTTTGTGCTTTGGAGGGAGTTAATTTTCTTTTTAGTAGCTGGTACAGTGCTGTGTTTTGGATTTAGTATGACAATAATATTGACAACACATTGAAGTTTTGGTTGTAAGTAGTGCTTCTTCTAAATCAAGAATTTTCTGTTTCCCAGGCTCTGACAAGAAGCAGGAACACAAGAAGCTGGGAGGGAGCATAGCCAGGGCAGCTGATTGGAACAGGCCAAAGGGATTTTCCACACCATAGGATGCTGCTCCCAGTATGTAAACTGGGGGAGTTTTCTGGAAGGTGCTCAGGGACACTCAGCTGGCGATGAGCAACTGAAATGTGCACCACTTGTTTCTCTCAGGTGTTATTCCTTTCATTCTCTCATTTCCTTTAAAATTATTGCTATTATTGCAATTGTAATATTTTGTTTTGTTTCAATTATCAAACTATTCTTATCTCAATGCATAAGACTTCTATTCTTACAATTCTTCTCCCTGTCACAGAAGAGTGGGGAGGGGACTGAGCAAGTGCTTGTGCTGCACTTAGTTGCTGGCTGAGACAATGACACTCTACTAAGGTGAGAAGACGAATTTTTATTAAGTCTGTTGAAGTTTCACAGACCTACAGAAGTAAAATATATGTTGTGGTTTGATTTGGAATAAATGATGGAATGTATCCTTAATATAATTTTACTCTGACAAATGTTGCAATATCTGTACTGTCAGAGCTTTGACATCTGTAAGAATGTGCTGGGTATTCACACTATTGTGATTTATCTCATAGGAATAAAAATTGCACTGCTTGATTCTTGGAAAATGATTTCCAGTAAACCAGTGATCTTTCAGAGTAGGATAATCAGACAAATGCAGTCAGTGTACTGTAAGTATAACTTAGAGACTGACTAAAGAAATAAACTAAATCACTCCATGAAAACCTTCGCAAGGATTTAATCATGATCAGGTAAGCAAACCAGGTCATAATTATATAATTGTTTTGCCTTAGTAGGGTTTCTAATACACTCTGAGGCATGGAAGGGCTCAGTAGACATTCTTTTTCTCAATCTGATGGTAGAAACTGAGCACTGTGTGTGCCTTGGTATATTTTCATACTATCCTCCAGAATGATTCCCCATAACATGGCTCTGTTAAATTGCTTTCTGACAAAAAACATTTGAGCAGAGAGGAAAAATAGTCTCTATGGGTTTTAATTTACAAAAGTAAAAAAAATTATTATGGTGGAATGACTATAATTACCATACTCCAAAACTGTATAATTTGTGTGTACAAAACACAACTTTTTAATTTCTTGTGAGGGAGTAAAGTTGGAATTATTTGTACAAGGGGTGCTTGCTTCTCAGCAGCTTCTGCTCTCATCTCTGTGCACATGCTATCATGCCAAAGCATGGCCAATTAATAATGTCTCTGTGAGAGGGAGAGTGGTCCTTTGCAACTTAATGAAATGGAGTCTTTCCTGTAAAGAATTGGCAAGTACATCCCTCCTAAGAGAGACCCATCTGGCATCTAAAGGCTTGTAGTAAGTATCAAAGCAGGTTATTACAAATTTCTAAGGGGTATGACATTATTAAATGAGACTGAAGAAGCCAATGACCTGTGTGCTTCTATGCATGGCATGGTTGTCAAGACCTTTGTTAGAAATGTTCTTATATATTCTGTGAAGCTCCCCATGGAAGAACTGAGCACTGTGTCTACAACAGAGATTCTGCTTGAGCAAAAAAGAAGAGGTACTTTAGAAGTTGGGAAGCACTTTTATACCCAAAAAGATTTCCCTAAAGTCCAAAAGCACCAGTAAGCTAGGTTCTGCAATAGATGCAATCAAAATTTATTATAATGAAGTAAAATCTGAACTCTATCAAACACTAACAAACTCCTATGGGGAATCAATACCTCCCAGTGAAAACCAAGTATTGGCAATATATCACTGTATCAGTGCAGAAAATAGGTTATTGGCCCAACATTTAATACTCACTAGGTGAGACAAGAGTTTCCCATGTCTCTCTGCAGCTGTACCAACAAGAGGAATATGATCTCATTTTATTCATTTATACAGTTTTGGTCTGGGTAGCAACTTTCATTTCCTGTTTTCTTGGTTGTGTTTTCTCTAAGTGCTGGCCACTGGAAATGAGGAGGCCTGAAAAGGTGAATATCTTATACTTGATAAAATAAATTGGAATAAAGGAAGGAATGGGAGTTTCTCATCCTTCACTCTCTTTCTGAAGTTGCAGACAGTGTAGGGAACTAAGGGAACTGCAACCTCCCTCATCTGTATTTTCCAAGATAAGCTGGTCTTGAAAAGTAATTTGTGATCTTTGTGGTTCATAGTCTCTCTTGTGACAGGTCCATGAAATTTACTGGGTGATGCTGAGCAATGCTGTCTCTACAGGTCAGTACTGTACAGTTCTTAGAACAGCCTATGCCATCCAGTTCAGCTGCATTTTGCAGTTCTTTGGCTACTCCAGGGAAATGTATTACAATGACAGTCTCTTAACATTCCATTGAACAGGGGCTTGGAAGAAAGGAGTGACTTGTTTTCAGTCATGGAAATAAAAAAGATCCCTTTCTCATGTAAAATGAAAATAAAGACTGTAACAAAAAATTATTGGAAAAAGAAAGTATAGACAGTGTATTACAAGACTTTATCAGGATATGGACATATCAGAAAAGTATGAAAAGACATTTTTAACTTTCTTCAAAGTTGAAGTATACAGTGTGTCCTCCTCTTTTTTATTTATGCAGTTGGCAAGTTATAGCTGAAATGTCTTGCAGAACCTGTCCTCAGGAAATAAGAGTTAGGGCATGGCAGCTCATGAATATCCACTCTTGTCTGCTATCTGCTGGTTCAGTCTTTCAAGAATCAGAAGTGATGATGAATATGGTGTGACTGATTCACCATCTGCTTATGATGCAGCAGGTGACATATCACTTCATAAGAGACTCATGAGAAACCTTATTCTTCTGCATGCTTCCCAGCAAGTGTTATAATCTGATCCCTTAGAAAAACCCATCATACTTGCAGCTTGCTTATCATATGAACACATTTTCTGAAGCTTCACTGTTAAGTGCTGCCCAGGCCACTTTCTGACAAATGGCCATTCTGTACAAAGAAAGCAGCAATCTCTGATAGTAAGAGTCAAACTATTAATGCTTTTTTTTGTTATTCATTCTGATCTCTTATGTTATCACATCATAAATCAGAATGAAAATTCCTTAGATATCATTCATGCTCAGTAATTAATATTTGCTCCTAGGGGAGAAAGCTTGGTGACACTTAGTATGTCTGTATTTTTTAAAGTCCCCCTCAAAATATATCAGACATGGTCTGCCTAGTTAAGGAAAGAGGAAGAGATGATAGTACAGAAAAACCTAGGGCAAGTGCTAATCCAATATTCAAAAGTAACCTCTCATTCTTGCTTGTCCACCATAAAAACCCTCAAGTCAAATGAACTGTTGAACTTGCAGAGATGCTACAAGTTTTTCTCCAGTAATGTCACCCTCATATTTCAGTTTGGTCACATGTAGAAAACACACAATAGCCTGCCTGGTGTATTGCAGCCAGAGGGATTGGTGAGCTCTCTATCTGAATGATAGTGGGTTTGTTGTCCCATCACACTCTTGCATCCTCCTTGGAAGAAATGACAAGTCCGTAAGGCTAAACAAGTCACCTAGGACATATTCTACACCTTTACATAATTCTTTGTATTTGAATGCACATAAACTTAGAAGTTAGGTGCTCTGCTGCTTAAAGAGGATGAAAGTACATGACTCTTTTTATATACAGGGCTCCCTGCAATTCCACATTACTCAATGAAAAGGATATAACAGAATGATAAAGGAGCAGCAGTCACTGCTCAAATTATTTATAAGTCATTCATTCATCTTTATGTATAGGGCTGTCAGGGTTTTTCCACTCACATAGAAGGAAAGAAAAACCAAGACTTGGTGCTTGCTCTTCCAAAGAACTGTGCAAACATTAACTAAAACCAGGTGGAAAATAATGATAGAGGAAAAGCCCACACAAAAATTAAGTTTTAAGGCAGC
Source organism: Cinnycerthia olivascens (assembly GCA_035048155.1). NCBI lineage: Eukaryota > Metazoa > Chordata > Aves > Passeriformes > Certhiidae > Cinnycerthia > Cinnycerthia olivascens. The sequence goes on from JAWWMU010000237.1 coordinate 20,578,443, forward strand.
TTTAAATATAGCTGGTTAAAAAGAAAGTATAAGAAGATTAGAAAGAAATTTGCACCAAGACCCTCAATATGTTATCATTTACTCTCCTACGAAGCGACTGTAAATGTATATGAGAAATACACTTTTGATCTGGTGGCATTATGCTCACCCATTCCATTGGAGTAAAGTAGCAAAGGATTAGACAATATTGAGTCCAGGTTATTAAAGACAGCATTCTGAGAGATATGGTGAGTAGAAACACAATTTTTAAGAGAGAGAAAATTGAGCTGGATGTCCTTCTAGTGCCTAACACCCAGAAAACAGGATGAGTCCATAACAGGAAAGGTATTTTTTACCTTGTTTCTCAGTTGTTTTCAAAGTCAAGCTGTAGCAGAAGAGCTTGTGCTTCCAACTATTTTTTTTAATAGAAGGTCCAAGATTCATGAAATAACCATTGACAATTAAGCAACACAACTGAAGTCTCCCTCTTCGAAGGCAAGTCAGTGAAGCAGAGAAATATACAGGTTGCCTGAGTTGGCGGAGAGCCCTCTGTCATGATTGTCTTTTTTTTTTGTTAACTTTTTTTTGTGAAAACACTTCTGGCACCACCCTGGTCCTGGTGGAATCATTGTCATAATTCCACATGTTTGAATTTTCTGTGATTTTTTTTCTTTGGACAAAAGGCAAGGTGGAATCAACCTCTGAAGCATCTGGAACATCATCTTGTCAATAAAACTATTTCGATAACATGCAATAACTAATTTTCAGATTCTTGAGTTTTGAAAATTTCATTCTAGGTTTAAGTCCAGCTGGCTGCTTGGGCCATCATTTGTTAAAAAAAATTATCTGGAGACAGAACCTTGGCTGTCAGGATGACTTTCTCTGTTGTGTGCTTAGCAGTACTATGAAAAATTTGCAGCTTTGCACAACTTCTCAGTACCAAATACACTTTCAAGGTACCCCAGGGAAGCTGCTGAGTTTGTTAATATTGCATCATTGACAAAGATAGATAAACCTCTTTCATTCTTTCCTATTTTTGGCAACTAATTTAGAACACCATCTTCCAACTCTATGAATCATGCCTTCAAATATATTTCAAATATGTACCCACCTGTCTAGAAGAGGAAAGGGAATATCTGGCAGTAGGCTGGCCAACTTGGTGAAGCAAGTTTTAAATTGAAGGACTCGAGGTAGAGGATCCAAAGAGACAATATTCACAACATCACATCCAGCTGGGGAATGAGCCAGACCCACCAGAGCAGTGACAAACATTCCTTATCTGCCTCCCAAGACAAAATCCAGAAGGCAAAGTACCTCAAGGGTGTGTATGGCTCTGGTGGGGCCTCTTGCACCCTTTCTGGGAAATCTGCACATTTGATTACCTCTCTGAAATGCCTGTGCACACAGCATGGGGAATAAACAGGAATAATGAGAGATCTGTGTGAGGTCACAGGGCCACGATCTCATTGTAGTCACAGAGACATGGTGGGATAACTCACCTGACTGGAATGCTGTCATGGATGGCTACATCCTCTTTAGGAAAGATAGGCCAGCAACGTGATGTGGTGGAACTGCTGTTTATATGAGAGAGTAACTGGGATATGTTGAGCTCTGCCTAGGGCTGCGTGAAAAACAAGAATAGAGATGGGTAAGAATTCAGGGGCTGGCAGCATGGGTGACACTGCTATGGGTGTTTGCTACAAGCCACCCCGTCAGGAAGAGAAAGCCAGATTTCTACATTCAGCTGGAAGGAGCCTCTCTCACAGGCCCTGGTGTTCATGGGGAGCTTTAGCCACCCTGTTTTCTGTTGGAAAGACAGCCAGGAACACACTGTTCAGGAGGTTCCTGCAGAGCATGGATAACAAACGACTTGGATGCAGGGCCTGAAGGTACACTAAGTAAACATGCCAACAAAAATAAATTGGGATGAGATGTTGGCTCCCTCGAAGGCAGAGAGACCTTGAGAAATCAGAGATATGGGCATTTACCAACCATGTGAAGTTTAACAAGAGCAAAGGCTGGATTCTACACACGGGACAGAGGGACCCTGGATGTGTGGACAGACTGGGGAACAAGAGGCTGGAGAGCAGTGCTGCAGAAAGGGCCCTGGGGGTCCCGGTCAATGACAAAGTCATTTGTCAGCAGTCTTGCCCAGGCAGCCAAGAGGGCCAACCCTGTCCTGGGGGCATCAGGGACAACATCACCAGCCAGGCTAGGGAGGGGATTTTGCCTCTCTGCTCTGCACTGGGGTGACCTCACCTCGAGTGCTGGGGGCAGTTTTGGGTGCCACAATATAAAAATAACATAAAGCTACTAGAGAGTGTCCAAAGGAGGGCAATGAAGATGGTGAAGGGCCTTAGGAGCAGTTAAGGTCACTTGGTCTGTTCAGGCTGAAGAAGAGGAGACTGAAGGGAGATCTCATCACAGCCTACAGTTTCCTCACAGAGGGGAAGCAATGGGATAGGTACTGATGTCTTTCTTCTGGTGACCAGCAGCAGGGCCTGAGGGAATAGCATGAGGCTGTGTCAGGGGAGGGTTAGGTAGTATATCAGAAAAAGGTTTTTCACATGGAGGATGTTTGGGCACTGGAACAGGCTCCCCAGGGAAATGGTCACTCCACCAGGACTGACAGATTTCAAGAAGCATTTGGACAATGCTCTCAGGCACATGGTGCGATTCTTGGGCTCATCCGTTGACAGAGGCAGGAGTTGGACTTCAATGATTCCCTGTGGGTCCCTTCCAACTCAAGATATTATATGATTCTCTGATTCTGTGGTGAGTATTTTTTTAAAGGTAAATATTTTAATTTTTTTTTTTCTGAAGGTCAAATAAAATAGTGCAGAGGATGCCACAAAACTGAGAGGCTAGAACTGCTATTTTCAGAAATATAAATACAGGTGCATGTTCTCTGTTTAAAAGAAAACCATCACTGTTCAATGCAACTGTTTTAAATTGCCTGTCCTAAATAGAGCAGAAGAGTCAGCAAACTTATGGCTGCACACGGCTCAGTCAGGCAAATGTCTGGAGCATATCTTTTTTTTTGCAAGGAAAGGTAGAACCATTCTACCATGTTCTGACTTTTCAGATATGTGCTACCAGTGTTACAAGGCCCATTGCAAATTACTATTTCCACATTCATATAATCTTCTATTACCTCTGCTCAGTCACTGTGAGGCAGCCTAATCTATTCCTCACCATACAGACAATTTTTTTCTAACCACTAAATAGCATTTCCCATTTGGATTCTGATACCCAGCAATGGGCTCATTTGTTTAAAGACAGTTTCTACACATGCTGCTAAAAATGTCATTTTGCAGCCAGGGAGTTTAAATGCCTTCCCAACCTCTAAGTTTAACACATTGGTTGTACGTGTATGGGCTTATTTGTACACATAATTTTTATTTAAGTCCATGGCATAAATGACGATCACAAAATATTGCAAAGATTCTATGATGGCTTGTCATAATAATGATTTCAAGATTCCTTTTACTGATGAATTACTACAAAAATCCATTTATGAGCCCTAAGTTGGAAAGCACTTACATAGCTGCTTAACACCAAGTATGTATTCAGTGGGAGTGACCTAGAACCAACCTAGTTTTTACATTCATATTGGATAGAGGTGAAATAGTGATGGTTACCATGGTTTTTCATCATATGAAGCCATAAGGATAATGTGAGAACACCTGGAAAACTGTCTGTAAAAAAAAAAAACCAAAAACATCCAACTATCACTTGCAGTGTGAGGTGAATGAATAAAGGGACTGTCTTATTTCTTGTTACCATACTTATGCACTGGGGCTTTTTGAGAACTTGTACTTGCAGGTGTTTGTTAATTTATCTTATGCATCGTCTCTCATTGACATCTGACTTTGCATCTCATTTTCAAACATGTCTGCAGCCTAAATCAACATGTTGTACCTTGCATGGAAATACAAATGTAAACATAGAAACAAGCTTGTAAGATCATATATAATGATGACGTGCTAAGATCAGAATAGATATTCATTATAAATATAAGGAATGGCCAGTTTTCCATAGTAACAATGATTTCATGGGAAATGTAGGCCTCCACAAGATGGTAACATTGACCTCCAAATTCGGAAACTGATCACTTCTTGATCAGGAAAGCAAACCATAATGTTTGTTTTGCAAATGTTCTACCTTCAGTCTGTTTATTGATCTAAGTAGTCACAATGCCCCTGGGAAATCTCTCTGTTTCTGACCTCATTTCCATACCTCCCTGAAGAAGGACTTCCAGTTAGACTAACAAGGCAACTCAGCTTAATGTTATGGGAAAAAGGATATATTAATATTATCAATTAAAACTATAAACATAATTATATGTTTCACAAGAAATTCTGGTATTTCAGCTTGATTTTTAATGAAAACAAATCTGAAAAATCAAAATTTCCCATGGGAGCAAGAGAGATAATTTTACATTTTGTTTCTTAGCTGTTCTTAGTTGACTTAAACATAAAGGGGATACTTGGAAGTATGATTTAGCTTACTTTTGTGCTGGCCACAAAATGAGCACCTACTGTAACGCTACAACTCACAGGTTATACGAGTTATATGATGTTATAGGAAGTCAACTAGGTCTACTTACCTGGCCCTCCACTTGCTCTTGAATGCCATTTTTCTTGAGATGGCCTTCTGGGAAAAGACTTTAGGCTAAATCAATTATTCTGATGGTGACAGGCTGCCCATGGCTGCCTTTTTCATCATTCTGAGCTGCGCTGCTCATGTGCTACATGGTTTCAAGTGTTCTGATAAGTCTCTGGGGAAAAATTGGTAGTGAAGAATAGGCTGGTTATCACTGTCAGAACCATGAATCCATGAATCCTTCTGCCTGACTTTCAAATTGCCTGTGGGCCAGAGAATAGCTGGAAGTGCAAAACATCCCTGTTGGAGGAAGACACCAGTTATCCTTTTTCCTAGGGCAGTTGTATGGCCATTTGTGTTCCAATATTTAGGTATAGGAGGTTCTCAAGCCTAACCTGAAAGGTTATAAGGAGGTGAGGATTGGTCTCTTCTCTAAGGTAACAAGTGACAGGAAATGGCCTCAAGTTGTGCCAGGGATGTTTAAATTAGACATTAGGGGAAAATTCTTCTTTGAAAGGGAAGCTAGGCACTGGAATAGGCTGCCCAGGCCAGTGGTTGAGACACCATCTCTGGAGATGTTCAAAAGACATGTAGATGTGGCACTTAGGGACAGAGTTTAGTCTGTAAATCAAGGAGGACTTGATTTACATCAAGAAATTTGCTGCACATATTGCATGATGAGAATTTTGCAGCTAAAACAAGCAGTAGAATGTTAAGGCTTCTTCAATGGAGTCATACAGCATTTTCAGCAAATAAATCAATTTCCATGTAACTGAAGCCTAAATGAAAGCTATTTATGAGTTTCCAGTCTGTCTTGTACAAAGAACAAAAAGTACAATTAATTGCATTACAAAGAGAGTGTTGGCAAAATTAATTTGTCTTGCATATGTCACCTTGCCATCAAATATATCTCTAAATATATATTTATATATATATGTTTGCAGGAGTGCAAACCTTTTCAAGCAAGAAGTCAGCCAATATGGAAAAGTGATGCCTGATTCTAGATGACTCTGGGGCTGGGGGCATGGCAATACTTCTCTCATATTACAGCAGTGGTTTTCCTGGCAAAAATCTTAAAACCAGGAAGTGATAACACCTTTTCACTTTTCTTTGCATGATATCTTCCTTAGATGTTATTAAACATACGGTAACTTCACCATCAGAATCTAAACCATTAGTTTCAAGCTGTTGTTTGGTCTTCCCAAGTGGATCATATATTAGAAAGGACTCTTTAGTTTGAAAGACAGTTTTTTCATAACTGTTGCATGCCTTCAATCACATTGTCCATAAATAATTTTATAGTAATAATTGAGCAAACAGAAATTCCTTCTTTTTTATTAAATTAAAATTTCTTTGAAAATTTCAGGAATAGATCATCTGCCCAAAGGTGCATTGCCTAATTTTGATTTCTTTTTGATGAGTAGACAGTGAAAGAACTGACATACTCTCCCAAAAATCAAGATTTTCTGAGCAAATGTTCTTTTGTAGGGAAGACAATTTGCAAAAACCAATGATCCACCTAAAACTCCTCCAGTTTGAAATAGCTTTTAAAATATCATCAAAGAAAGAATAGAATGTTTTTTTTAAAACTGTATATCAATCTTACAATACTTTTCCAGCTTTACATGATACTGTGTTATTATATCCTACATCTTAAAACACTCCCCCTAAAAGGACTTTTTTTTCTGATATTTTATGCCTCATTTGTAAAGTCAAGCACAAAAGAGAGGTTGAGTTGATAAAATAATCAAAATAAACAATGACAACACTCAAAAGGACACCTACAGGACATCAGAGTTAGCAGCTCTTGGAGATGAAGGGAGCAAGGATGTGTCACTGCACAGGTCAGATCGAGCCTGCTCAGGCATGGTCAGCTGTGCTTCAGCACGCAACCCAGAGACACACTGACCTTTATTAACAAGTGACAGGAAACACAGTCTGCTAAAACATGGCATGGAATTATATAAAAAATATTGCAAGTTGCTGTTTCAAAAACAGGGAAAGGGAAGCCTGATGGGAGACAGATGAAGTTGTGCAGCAGTTTAGGGGTGAAATGCTAAATTGGTTATATGACAGGAAAAAGAAGACCTATCTTTCCTTCTTCATAAAAATGTCCTTCTCTAGGTAAGATGGAATTATTTTTGAGAACCCCAAGAGCTGATAGCCCCTTTTTGTAGCGCTGTGTTGATAAGTTCATTGGAACACAGGTTCTTGTGAGCATTGGTCAGGGACAGAGTGAATTTGTTTTTTTCAGAGCAGTGTAAAATCAAGAAGAGTTAATGTAGCATTGAGACAGGCATCTCATTTTTATATGATTTTCTCTATAATGTGAATCACAGTATTCATATTGGATTCCTCAAAGTAGAACATGAGAGTTTCAAGCACTGATTTATGCTTTTACCTGAAAGCATTACAATGACAATTTCATGTCAGCTTTAGTCCCAAGAGGGCTGGAGGTTCAGCAAAAGCATGGAAGACCCAGTCAAAAGACTGCAGAAAGAAATAGCAAAGAAATAACAAATAGCTGGAAAAAGGTAAGCAGCACTTCTGCCTTAAAAAAGGGCTTAAAAAGATAGAGTCAAGAAATTTTATGCTTCTCAAAATACCTCTTTCATGCGAGTGACAAAAATCCAAGCAGTCAAAAGAAAAGTTAGCAGTGTAAAAATCACTTCATGACACATTTTTTTAAAAAATAACCTATTACATTTCCTTTGGTGAATGTTATGTACAGAAATAGTTTGAAACAGCTGGAACAAGTAGAAATGAATAATTTTGCCTAGGCCATAGGAAATATTTGTTGTATGCATACATAAAGGAAAAATTAGAGACACATTTTATAATGCAGCTGATCAATTTATCTGCCTTGTAGACTCATGATTATTTCAACTGAACATTTGTGACTGCGGAAGCAGCCTGTAATCTTGATCTCCTGTTATTTCTTTCAGTAACTGTTGAGTTTTGATGCTTATTTCCACGAGGAGATAAATTTATTAAGCGTTTTATTCTTATATTAAAAATAGATATATTTAATGAGCAAAAGACTTGAAGCAGAATTTGGATTTTATCCTGAGGCAGAACTGTAAGACAAGACCTACAAATGCAAATTGCTCTTGTATCTGAAGTGCCATTGGGTTTCTCTTACACGTCATGAATACTTCAGGCTGCTTACCTGTTGCCATAATGTAAAACCAGGAGTCATGACAAAAGTGAAAGGAAGAGAGACACAAAGAAAGAGAGGAAAGGCAGGCAGGAAGGCACCTGACCCTGTGTATACTAATGGCAATGGAAAGTGATCCAACATTTGGAGTGCTTACTTGAATGAACTGTGAGTGTTCTGAATTAAATAGATCATTGTATTCCCTGACAAATTGAGAGTTGTAGTCTTTGGCACAATGATTTATAATGTATTCAGGCTAAGAATATTAATTCTATCATATGTACAATGCAACCTATGAAGTTATAAAAACAGCTGCATAAATATTGTGTAGATGGGGGCTTTTTTCTCAATGGAGAAAAATAGCTGGTAGAGATAAAGCAACTTGATTCTGAGTTAGAAGTTAATTTTGAGGCTAGATGAGTTGTTAGGCTTGTATTGTCTTAAATGAAAATGACAAGAGGTGAACCACAGAAATACATAAACAAATGGCATTATAGAGTCCATTTTGCCTAAAACAGCTATTTAGAAATTGTAAGAGGAAATAAGACTTGTCTGATGTTTTCTGCTATCACTGAACTTGTGAGGATTAAATTATTCCTTTAGCTGAAAATAAGATCCTTTAGCATTTTAACCTCATCCTCTTACTTTTAATCTGCATTTTTCAAAGTTTTAACATGAAGGTAATTGCCTGTCACTACTGAGTAAAATAACATACAGAAAGAAAAAAATAGCTTCCCCTTTTGACTGGAAAGTAATGGTATTGGGAATGGACAATTTAACAATTATTTTTTAGGCTTAGAAGTTAACACCCTGCTGAGGCATTTCTATTTCTCTGGTCACTTGCAAAGAAGGACATTGCTGCAGCAGGTTATAACTGACTTATAAAACTAAGTTTTTCTTTTGCAGTCTGCAGCCTTGAGATTTCATTGTTGTAATCAAGCAACCAAAAGAAACTCTGAATACTCGATTCTACCCCACAAGACAGTCTCCAAAACCAACCAGTTCCCCAGACTGCCTTTCATCACCCTATTTTGATGAAAAAAAGGTTAAAAAAACACAAACATGGAAAAAAGGAAGGTGATTTTACTTTTCACAGATTGTATGGCAGTGGAGAAATCAAAGTGTACTCAAGACAAATATTTACTGCAGCTGAGATTTTGCTAGAAATTTACAACTTTATGAGAGGTGACAATACCAGTATGACAATAATACGAGTTGCTAGATTGTGTGATGTAGGTCACAAAGTAATACATTATTATTGAAACATCTTTACAATAAACACATTCCCAATAAAATCTGAACTGCGTACTATAGAAGGCTCCAGGAAAACCTTTGAAAATGCTGGAAATTTCTGCACAGGGGGATTGTCCAGACCTTCAGTTATTCATAACATCATACTAATTAATAATGGTTTGAGTGAGTGGGACAAATCCGTGCCACACAGGAACAGGGCTGCTGAAATCTTTGCAAAAGTCCCCATACTTCTCCTGTTTCAAAGGATAATTTTCTTACCAAATTCTATAGAAGGCAAAGTCATGCACTGTTGTGCTTGAAAAAACCATGAATGTGGTTCTTCTGGAGTGTAATTAGAAAGTGCTAATACCAATAAGATGTTCAGAAGGACATTTTTTCACTATATTCATTCGTATATACATAT
>JAWWMU010000237.1:20587940-20606684 GCA_035048155.1 Cinnycerthia olivascens
GTGTAATTAGAAAGTGCTAATACCAATAAGATGTTCAGAAGGACATTTTTTCACTATATTCATTCGTATATACATATGTATTTATATAGTGTAAACTTATATATCATAATAAAGAATTCAAAGAAACAGATTAGTTTCTCCTTTTTTTTTGTTTGACATATTTTGAAATTATGTTAAAATATAGCAAGAATCAAGAAAGTAAAAATAATCTCTCTATACAGAAAAACAGTGATAAGGGGTTCTAAACATAATTGAAAGTGCAGACATCTACTTCCTTGATTTTCATTATTATTAATTTTAGAATGGATATTTTGATAAAAGATTAAGCAATAAGTTAAATGGAAGATTTGTTCTATCTAGAAACAAAATTTTTAGGTGAGTAATCCCCAGATGTGTTAATTTCAAATTGAGTTTTGGAAATCTATATTTGCAAGAATTTTTCACCATCTTCTTCCTACCCCATTTGGATGCATTTGGATCACACTTGAAATGTCAAACTATAAAGATCATAATTTTAATATTTGTGTTCATCACTGGAGTTTTTAGATAAATGTTCAACATATTCCTTTTCAATGAGCTAAAATTTGGTATGGCAGAATTAAATGCATTTTACCACAGCAACCCTGATTAAATCCTAACTGAACATTAATCCAACGTTGTCTGAATGGGTTGACAGCTGTTGCCTATGTCACACTGCTTTCTGCAGTGGAACAGATTCTTCCAGGGATGGATTAGAAATGGAAAGGGACCAATCTGTCCTACGCAGACGCCTTCTGTTCCAGAGTGTATTCAGCCATTAAAAGACAGATACTCCTCCCTATCCTCTGTTAGGCTTCTTTCCCTTGCATATTGAACAGCATCTTTATGTTTATGGATTTTTAAGAACCCGATAACCCAAGGAATCACAGTAACTTCCTCTTAGTGGGAAGAGAACTTCAGCACAATCTCACAACCAGCCTAACTGCACTGGTCTTCCATGGCAGATCACTGTCAGCCTCTTTTATGTCCCTTTCAAAGCAAAATCTTCTAAAAAATTCCTATTAATAGGTGACACCAATGATGAAGCAATGCATAAAAATTGTCAGAGAGAAGGATAGTATTTGTTGTTTAATGATAATTGAATAAGATTAAGTGATTAGTAGAGCAGATTCATACTGGACACCATTAAATTTGAATAGCATAAGTGAGCCTTACTTTACTTGCATTGACAGCAGTTAGGTTTTGCTGATAAAGACTACTTGTTTTCTCCCAGTTTGAAACAAATTTGAAAACTTTTAGAAAGATCTAAATAGTGAGGGTATTTATTGGAAACTAGCAGTTTGTGCTCAAGAGAGCTGGTTAGTCTTCCTCTATTTGTACATTCCATTTACATTCATGCTGGCACGTTTTAACACTACAGACAGAAAAAAATCAGCATTTTGTTTTAAAGCTCAGCTACAAGAGGAAGTCATTGCCCATTATTTTACCTATAATATTCCTAGCAGGGATTTTTTATTTTCTTTTTTTTTTAATGAGAGAAAATAAACAAAAGATATTGCCACATATTTCAAACTGGAAGCTTTTAAAAAGCATCATTATCTTTTTTTTCTCTCCAGATACAGGAGCAGAACAGCCCACAGGTGCTGTGTAGGGTATTTTGTAGCCTCATTTATTTAGAAATTAATCTCACCTGGCAAAGTAAAAACTATTTGCTATTCCCAGCAGTGATGACCTAAAAAGTCAGCATTAAACAGTATTTGTTAGACATTTTATAATGTAATCAGGCCTCTTTATTGATGCTCACTGCTGAGAAGGGCATAAAGGTTCTCCCAGAGAAAGTAGTGGGAACTCAGTTTCAGCAAATCACTTAAGCAGGTGCTTATTTAAATATGTGTTTCAATTTAAGCAGGGGCTTATATTCCATCAAAGTAAACTAGTCTCAAAAATGTACTTCTGTGCTCTGCTAAAGCTGGGCTAGCACCTCGATTAAAGCCTAAATTTGCAAACAATTACTTTTCCGGCTTTTCTTTAAAGCTCTTTGAGAATTTCAGAGCCCCAGCTTAGGTGTTATGCATCTTCAATGAACAAGAACATTTCCTCCCTCTATATGAGATCTCTCTGGCTGCTGAAGAAAATATAGTTTAACATTAAAAAAGATAAACCAGAAGCAAAGTTTTATCTCTTCTGTATTAAGAAATGCTCAGTCAAAATGAGCTTTAATTCCTCTGGCAAGGTGAATAACCACGCTTGTGAGGAAGATCAGTTGTCCAGAAATGCAATGTTCTTACCACTGAGTCACAGCTGAGCCAGAAAACAGATCCTTCACTTCTTGGAATCTGCCAAGGCCCCTCAACCTTTTCATAAGAGCCTGTTTCTCAGTTACATACCCAGCCCAGATGTCACTGTCCATATCCACATTTGCCCTGATAAAATAGCCCATTTCTTCAGTCATTTCAATCTAGAAAAATAGATTGTTTGTATAGTTTCTTAACCTCTGTGCTGGCCCAGAGTTACCATATTTCATAACATGAAGAAGGCCTATTTAATAAATTCCTATTTCTAAATGTGTCAGATAACCTGATGAGAATTATTCACGTGTAGTGATGGTAGAATTAATACTAATGGTAAAAATGTACAAAATGTACAACAAATACGTATACTGAGCCATGCCTCTGCTACAAGGAGTTTTGTATATATACATGTGAGTAACTGGATAAAGGAAAATTATATTTATGAAAGAAATGCAAAGAGAGAGGAAGGAAAAGAAATTTCATTACAAAGTACAATTCTTTGAACATTTTTGTGCCAATTAAACTGTGTTCGAGGGTTTGGAGATGTGGTTTGCATTCTTGGTTTTATTCCTGATGTCTAAATGATTTTTTCAGTCTGAGTAATTTAACTTCCAAAAATCAATGTGTGCTTCTGGATAAAGTCTGCAGGGTCATCAGACACATAGATGTTAAAAAAGCTATACTCTTTCTGTCTCAGACATCCTTCATCGAGGATTTGCATATAGCCAGAAAGATCAAATTTCTAATTTGTAGAGTATTTGGGGATTTTTGGAGATGAAAGGCACTATTCAAATGTTAGCTATTACCATTGCAGGAGGCAATCTTTACTATCACGGTTGGGGTAAGTGCTATAATTAGTGCCAGATAGCATTGCTACTGTTTTTCATTTATATTACTGACAGTTCTGAAATTATCTTGTGGGGAAAAGCAGAAATTATTTGAGAACCTATTCCTGAGTCTGATCCCTAATTAATTGAACATATTATCCCTTAGAGATACATACTCTTTTACCTGAAATATTACAGTAGTTAATGTTTGCATGAATGACAGTATATTGCTCTTTATGTGCCATGGGACACTGAATATGATACCGTACAATTTTCAACTTTTACTTTCCTTTGAACATACACGTTCAAGCCACTACTCATCCACAACTGTTCTGATCAGCTGAGCAAGGTGTTTTAATTTATGTAGCAGTCATTACTACTGCAACATAATTGAGAGGCTTGAAAATATTTAATGTCATTTGACAAACTCAGTTGACTTTATCATTACTTTTTTCTTTTTAAATTGTGTTGTATATGGTTTTTTACTTGTATATTAAACTTAGCATGACTGTGTTTATTTATCTGCACTCAACAATACAAAATTTATCTTAATACTTGAAGGAAAATTTCTCGTCTTCACTAAAGCACTGAAAAAAACCTCAGTATGACAGAGACAACCAGTAACAAAACTGCAGTAAAATTAGCATAACTGGCAGCTTAAGGTTTTGTCATGTTTGTAGAGAACATTCAACACATCCAGAAAATATATTATTTACTGTAAAAAAAACAGTAACAGGTTCTTACAGTTAATTATTTTTGATAACTGGTAAGAATAAAATCCAGTGGACACCTTCCCATTTCTAGGGCCAGTAGCACCACCAGGTACATAAGATCTGTAAGAAACATCTGTTTTTCGTGGAATCATAGAATGGCCTGAGTTAGGAAGGACCTTAAAGATCATTTAGCTCCAAACCCCCTGCCATGGACATGGACATCCTCCTGTAGACCAGAGTGCTCAAAGCCCCATCCAACCTGGCCTTGAACACTTCCATCTTGACATTTCTGAGCAGCATGTGAAGCAATATTAGGCAGAGTATGCATGTACTGTAATGACAGCACAAATCCAAGTGAAAGGAACAGCTCAGGTGAATCTTTCCTATGAAATCTGTGACTATTTCCTATTGAACTTCTGACCAATCATTTAAACTGTTTTGATAGTTGTCATGCAGTATTTTAAGATAGAATTTATTTTATTTTTATGAAAATTGAAAGTATAAATATGTGGATAGCTTGTTTCAGTGAAGTTTGAAAAACCCATAATTTATTATTAATATGTTTAACATACCAGATATGGGTAGGTACTTGCTATTAATGGTATAAATATTGATAGTATTTACAAAAGATAGGGAACAGCTTTCTGTAAGACCATCCTAAACCATGAAGCTGTCTTTACAACTTGAAGGACTGTTGCTTTCCTACCATTTGTTGCCAAATTTAGCTTTCACTATGCCAGATGATATAACTGCCTTATTTTCTCTTATGAGAGGTACTGTCCCGTGTAAAGAAACTGTTTTGTCAAGGTCTTAGACCATATATCCAAACAGAACACCCAAGCTAACCATCACTTCCAAAACTTCTGTGACTGACACACAAATTGGCCATTTCTCATTTAAAAGCACTAATGGAAGTTTAATCATAATTTTTATACTTCTGACATAAATAAGACATCCTTGGCTCTGTGAACTTGTTATATATTTGCTTGTTTTTGCACTTCTGCAGATTCCCTAGAACAATTTGCTAACTTTTGACTTTGTATTCAGGCTATGACTTATTATGCAAATATTGTATCCATTTTTCCAAATCATTTACTACACCATGAGTCTGATGGTGTGCATATATTGAAGGTAGGGGTTCTATGACACCATCAATTTGTAAATAAAACGTTCCTGCCAATTTGTAGGATATATATGCATGTGTAGCCCAAAAAATATCCATATTGCATTGTAAAATAATTTTCAACAGGCTCTTCTATCACAGTCTAATGTTTAAGGTTTGTGATTCTCAGGCTTTTTTCTCCAACTGAAGTTACATTTTTGGGTGTCTTTCATATGCATGTTATATTTATGTATGTCTCAGGAACTGTTAAACTTCAGTTCATTATGCAGTGAAGATAGCAAAATTGTAACACATGCATTTCACAGACTGATTCTAAATTAAATTTTCATTCCTATTTCTAGGCTTTTCAGGTGTGTTAATATATTTTGAGAGGGCTTGCAACTTCACAAAGTCATCAGTAGCAGTGAATTTCATTAATAATGTTACCCTTTGGTTCAAGTTATTAATGAGGATGTTTAATAAGAACAGGCAAAAGATCCTGCACTACTCTGTTATTAATAACATTAATATATTTAATACTTGGAAACCACTCTGCTTTTTTTATGACATACTATATCTTCTCCATTAGACTGCTGTACTTCTGTTGTGCAGCAAGCAATTGGATTTGGTACTGCATATTTTGGTTTGTGCTGACATCCGTATACACTAATCTTACTAAAACGCCTTACATTTATTTATGTCATAAATCAAGCTGCCCCTGCATCCTTATGTTTTTGCAAAATATATTCATATGTCGTTGCTTCTGTATCATGAGTGGAGATTCATTTTGGGTTGATTTTTCTGCTGGCCTGGCAAAATTATAGTTTTTGCAAGGTACTGTAAACATCTTCTTATATGACATATCCATTATGAAAAAAGTTAAAAACATTTTGCAATGAAGTGTCTCCAATTTTTAATTCAATTTTATTGCATACATTGTTCTTTGGAACTCTCTAGTAATTTAAAGTATCTGGTCAATTCTGTAACAGCCAGTCCAACACCCACATGGACAGCCAAAGGTGCTTTCTTCTGCATTTAATGATGCAGCTTCAGTTTAAATCAGAGCTCTGTGTAATTCTCAGAACAGCTAAATATGTCCGATCTCCATCATTAGCATGGGAATGAAGTTCAAACTGATGGAGAGCAGCCCTGCAGAGAAGTACTCAGGTGTAGGGGTTGATGAAAAACCCACCATGAGCCAGCACTGTGCACTCAGCTGAGAAAACCAAACCAATCTTGGGCTCCATCCAAAGGAGCATGACCAGCAGGGCAAAGGAGGGGATTGTCCCCTTACTCTGCTCTGGTGAGTTCCCACCCAGACTGCTGCAGCCAACTCTGGAGTCGCCAGTATAAGAAGGACATTGGGTATGTTGGAGCAAGTCCAGAGGAGGCCACGAAGTTGAGGAATGGAGCACCTCCCCTACAAAGACAGGCAGAGAAGGTTTGGGCTGCTCAGCCTGGAGAAAAAAAGTCTGCACAGAGACCAAATTTCAACCTTCCACTATCTGAAGGAGGCCTACAAGCAGCTGAGGAGGAACTGTAGTGATAGGACAAGCAGTAATGGGTACAAATTGAAAGAGGGAATGTTTAAGTTAGATGTTTGGAAGAAATTCCTTACTACGAGAGTGATGAGACACTGGAACTGTGTGGCTGCTGAGACCATGTGGCCCAGGGAGGTTGTGGATGCCCCAATCCTGGCAGTGTTCAAATCCAGGCTGGATGAGGCCTTGAGTGACTGGTCTAGTGGGAGAAGTTCCTGCCAGTGCTGGGGCTGGTTGGAACTGGATGCACTTTATGGACCATTCCAGCCCTTAACACTCTATGATACTGGGTGATGTGCCGAGAATCCCATTGTGAGCTGGTAGCAAACCTGTTAAAATAACTGCAAAATCCTCTCAGAAACACGTTGTATCTTCTGATCTTGGCTGCTTAACCTGCTACAATGTTACTTCAGCTATTAACATTCATCCAACAAAACTTCTTGTTTTCTTAAATATGACGTATTTAAGCATGTTATACTAAAATATTCTAATTATTCATTACAATTAGGTGTCTTTAATTTTACAGGTATTTCTTTTGTGCAATTATTTCAATCACTTGCGCAGCGACCAAAAATTCTTAGTATTTACCTGAGTGGAGGTAAATATAAATCAGTGGAGGCTGATTTTTCAGAAAGTACAGCGACAGCTGGCCTCTGTGTAGCCATGTGATTTGTACTGTAGCATTGGTATGAGCAAAAAGGAAGTAAGAAAGACAAAAGGAATACATTTTCTTGTGCCATTCTTTGTAGCTGATTTAAGCCACTGCTTGAAAGAAGTTTATTCTCTCTCTGTCTTAAGGCTGCTGAGCTCTAGCTGTGCATGTGGTAGTGTTTGTATGATGCAGAAAAGGTCACAGGATTGCTTTCTCTCTTAAGTTTCTGGACTGTCAGCTCATCCAAAAAAAGCTGAGAAAAAGGTAGAAAAATGCTGTTGGGTAGCAGAGATGTTGCAAATGTTTCCAAAAGTGGCTAACAAGCCATGCCTATGAGCATGCTGTGCAATGACTTCTTCCTCCATACCACGAGCTCTGTCTGTCACGGGAGGCTCTGCCAGCTCACCCAGTGGGTGGCTCAGGATCAATGGTTGTCTGCTGTTGGGGGCTGGTCTGCAATTCCCTGCCATTCCAGGGATCGGCAACCGATTTCTGTCTCGCCAGAGCCAGAGTCCCATCAGCTATTCAGCTGAAGGACTTCATACTGCTAGCTATTTACTTGCAGAGTGCTGACATTTGGAACTGACTGTGAGAATATCTCTCTGCTTTAATGCTCTGAAGAGTCTGACTGTCACACACTGCAAATTCAGAATACTCATGCACACTGAGAGACCACCTTGGCATGAATACAGCACGGGTTCATTTGTCCGTGCAACAAAACAGATTTAAAAATTTTGTTGCAATTTTGTATGTGAGAAACTGTAATGATGACAAAGTGAAAATGTGTTTGAGTAATGCCATAAAACTCATACCAACTACATATCGATTAAAATCTGTCCGTAAAAATCTATATTTCAAATTATAAGACATTATAATATTACAGTATACTATTACAAGTTCAGTATTAGTTTTACTAAGGAACTGGATGACATTTTTCTTAATGAGTGTAAAATTCCTGAAAAATCTCTGCTTATCAGAGATTTAAAAAGTAATAACCCTCTATATTAGTCTCTGAAAAATTCAACACCTTACATTTAAGAAACCTTCAGCTCATGTGCAACAAAAGAACACACAGAAGTATTTTTAAGCATAATATTGAGTGTATATTCCCTTGCCTTTTTATAGCATATTAATGTTAAAAGTGATCAGTTTAACTTCTATCTACTGAATATAAGTAGTTCTAATTCATGTGGGAAATACAGAAATTAGTCTGATAACTGGGTTATCCAATGGAAACTTCAACTTGAAACAAGCACAAAAACAGAAATAGCTTAAAGAGTTGTAGTATAGAATAAGACGCTGCACTTGTGGAAAAGAGGCCTAAGATGTTATGTTCCAGTAGGAGAGATCTCCTCCCTTGTTAGTCCTCTCCAACCATACTCAGTTAATTGCCCAATGTTTCCTCATCACAAAAAGTGAAAATTGCTAAGTACCTTTTCTTCATAGTTGTGAAACTTGATCTTTTGAAAAGAGAATCTATCTTATTTCAAAACGTCCTAAGAGTGTTTCTAAAGCAACTCAAAATGGATAAAAGGATAACAATTTAATCATTTTTAGACAGGTCCACCATTCCTCCATGTGCATAGGAGCCACTAACATCAACAAAGTTTTTGTTCTATTCAGGATCAAGGCTTTGCCTTCCCCGAGATTTTAAAATACTTTTGTGACACGACCACAGAGGAAAGTACTCTCCCAATTTCTTTTTCTGGAGTTGTTTTGTTGGTGTGTACTTCAGGTTCTGTTTCATGGCTGACTGGGATTAGTGAACAGCAGCCTCCTGAGAGGGGCTCTAGGAACATCCCACAAACTGAGTGGCAGATGGGAAAACAGTTTTTGGCAGCACTGGCTTTCTAATTACTGCAAGAAGAACCTAGCATCATGACTCTACCCCAAGCAGCTGTACTTTAATTTGCAATGGAAAAAATCCAATCAGATCTGGTTTTCCCACTCTCTTGACTTAATCCTGTCTTGTTTTATTTTTTAATGTGATCATGTTATTTATTTGGTTTAACATTTTAAACTAAGTTTCCCTGGGTTTTTTTGTTTTTGTTTTTTTTTCCAAGGAATGGCTGCCAAGAATTTGCCTGTGATGGGATTACTTAGAGATTAACCACTGCCAAGAACTTTCCTTTAGTATGATAGGATTATTTAGGGAACAAACTGTTGTCATGTTCCATCATCAAGAATTGGGATTCCAGGGGCAGGCCAAACTGTTCAAGCTATAAAGTTATAAGTGTTCCAGGGAAGGCTCAAAGCAAGGGCAACATGCAAGAAGCTGATATTTCAGCATGGTTAGTAAGTAAAAGTATCTAGTGTCAAGGCAGAAAGTATCAAACTCTCCAATTCATCATTTCAGATGTAAATTAATGTACATATAAAAGGAAGTAGAAAGCTTAGGTCTGTGGCAAGTACACAAGCTGAAGTTTCGTTTCCCCAGTTATAGTAACCACCAGAGTTCCCATGACCTTAAATCAATTTCTTTTAGACTCATCTAGCAGTCAGACAGCAGCTACACCCATGCATCCCAAAACATCCCTTACAAATAAAAATAGCTCTTGCCATTTTCATATTAACCATGTGTGCTCCTAGCTTCTTGTCCTAGCTCAGGCCAGGACAGTTAATTTTTGCAGTAGCCAGGAGGGGGCATGGCCAGGACATGGATGTTACTCTGCACTACCTCCTGTCATTGCCAGTGTGGGGCTGCCCATGGCAAAAAAATGATATATAGATTTGTGCTTTTGGGAAAGAACTGCAAGAGTTTCATTTGGGTACCACAGCAGTTGCAGTTGTTATTTGTAAAGGGCCAATAAGAACAACATGTTTAGCACCAATTTTCTTAGTATATTACACTGCAGAAGTAGAATTTATTGTATAGACTCAATTTCTTTATCATTTGTTATATTTAGATTGATTCAAAATGGCCAGATTTTAAGCACTCATGACCTCTGTAAATGAGTCCAGCAGACTTGTGATGTAAATGCTCACATTAACATGAAGTTAAAACTCCTTTTCTCTTAGAAGTTAAGAGTTCTAAAATTTTCTCTTAGGTTTAACATTATGAGTTCTCAGTCATTATTTCACAATATGTTATTAGTTCATAAGGAGGCATATACCCTCACAAAATCTATTTTGTACTAGAAAAGTTGGCTGTAAAACAAAAAGAATGTGATGAATAAATTTTCTGTAGTGGCATACAGTTTAACTTTTAATTAGATGCAATTTATGTATGTTTTCTCTTGCCTTTTCTTTTTCAAAGAATCATGGAACTACAGCACTTTTAAGACGGTAGAGAAAGCAGACAGAAGAGTCCTGCTATCCATTCTGGCTTCCATTCTATTTTCCTAACCCTTTCACCAAAGTGATTTTTATTAAAATACAATATTTCATCAAAAGCAGTTTATAAACACTGGTTTTTGACTTAGAAGGGCAGTGAGAACTCTCATTGTTTCAGATATTAATATGTCTAGGGTTTGAATAGCTTTGTTACTGCAATGCCCAGGTAGTCCTGAAAAAAAGGTTCACCTCTCCTGACCTACATCTTAAATAGACCTCTACAAGCACTGATTGCAAGATAGCAAATTCTCTAATAAGCAGCTTATATTAACTGAACAAAAAGCATTTTTAGGGCTTATATCTTAAAATAAAAGTTGGATTTTTTTAAAATTTTAGACTAGAGACAGAGATTATATTTAAACTCATCATTATTTTGGACCACTATCATTCACTATTATTATTGTCCTGTTTTACAAAATGAAAGTGACTTAATTAAAGACAAAGCCAGGATTCAATTAACGTCTGCAGCAAAGCTGAAATTTGAAGTCCTGAAACACAGACTCAACTATAGACTAAAACTCAACTATAGGCTAAAAAGAGACTTAAAGTGTCCAAATAAGTCTTGTGCCAAGTCACAGCGGATGGGCTAATTTCAATTCAGTACAAATAATAAGAGTTCCTAATTTTCACCACTATTCCATATGTGTTCTTCTCTACATCAGCTAAATTGCTAATGGGAATGGCTAATAAGTAGATTTATATTTTTTTTTTACCCAAGAAATGTGTTTATTATTAGGGAGTGTTATAAAAATCAGAGAAAAACATTTTAAGTAACTAAAAGTCAAGACAATTCATATTCTCTCATAAACATGATTTTGCTGTATAAGAACCTACTAGGAAATACGTTTTTTCAATGTTAATTCTATTTCAAAAATCATGTGGTTGATGTCATTAACACTGCCTATGCTGTTATAACTAAAAACAATGTATTTGCTAAGTAGATTCTGACAAGACAGTAAAAAAAATTTACTATTATTTATTGTACCATAACAGCTAGAAGAAATTAGGACTAAAACTGCATCATGCTTTGTTTTAAACCTTTGCTTGATGAACTATCAAATAGTGTCAAAATACATCCCAAGGCAATAATTTGCCTGTGTGAGGCAGGGATTTTTCTGTTTCCTGCTCAGACTTGGTATTTTGCTTTATTTGAACGTTCTCAGCAGAAGTAAATGGGAGTAAGTGTGAACTCGTCTTATTAGTTCCCCAAGTATTAGGGATGTGTGATGACTGTTTAGTTTAATAGAGAGTGAAACAAATTTAAATATTAAAAAAGTAAACTGTTTTAGCTCTTGGTTTTATGGTCCTTTTATGATCTAAATATAAATTGTTACAGACTCTCATTCTAAGATTCTGAAGTGATGGAACATTATTTTCCTGAGAAAATAATCTACTGTTCCACTCTCATGACATTGACCACTCATTCCCAGTGAAGAAAAGGTAAAAGTATGTTGATGTATATCTGTTAACATCTGTTACATCTGCTCCATATGGAAGAACAACAATTTATCAATTCTGCCCAACCTCTTATGAGATCACTCCATCACTCATTCAGCACATGAATATTGGACATAGCACATAGTTCACCTAAGGAGTAATAGGTGTATAACAGGTGAAAAGCACATTTACAGACACACCATTATCTCAGGATAGAGAGGAATCTTAGCCCTCCTAGAAAACTAAGATTAACCAGCATTATACAGGATCAGGTGCAACATGCCCCTAGGACCATACAACATAATAAATGGCAGCCTCTGAGGTACCTGAAACTCATATTTGACAAGCATTGATTTACACAGAATTGTGAACTACACAGATTTCCAACTGGCAATTACTGACTGTTATTTCTCCCTCTGTGCCGGAGATATCTATCACAAAGCCTGATAAGACAGTAGGAATACTAAGGAAAATAATGGTGTTGAATCCACAAATGACTCTATGGGCCACAGATAACTGTACTAAAAATCTCAAAATGAAGAAACAGTCTAAACCAAGCATTGCCCACACCACAGTAATTCTGAATTTGCACCACAGTAGTAATTGTTTAAACTCAATGGGAAGAGTCCCTGATCTCTAAACCAGTATGATTTTGTGAGTGTGATTGCACCTGCTTCAAAACCAACCTGTGATCACTCTGCAAAGTCACCAAGCCAAAGTGCAATTGAAACTGTTACACAGCAAGATGTGTAACATATATGTGAAACACTACATGGAATTTCAAAATTGCACATCTGCTGAAAACTTAAAAAAATAAAAACCAGCCAAACAAAAAAGATAAACCTGAGAACTGGCCAAAATCGTTAATCATATCCACATCACTGAAAAGTTATTTTCTGAGAAGAAATGCTCTTTCTTTGCAGGCAGTGAGCAAACTGTCACAGCCATAACACAACTAAAGACTCCAAACTAGGAAAGAACTAGCTCAAACCAATTAGGGTTCACCTTTAGGAAGTATTAATTAAAGCATTCATCCTTCCTCTGATCCCCATGGAGTGACTCACAGGTATATGCACGCTCCAAGAGATCTGTGACAATATTGGCTCATACAGGAGGCATCCTCAGAAGATGAACACCCATGCAGAGGAGTGTGGCATCTTCAATTGAGACAAGTCTCAAAAAGTGTTGAATTTCAACAGCTGGAAGGAGACCAAGGGAAAATAAATACTTCTAATGTTTGGAGATTTTTTTTTTTGTCTTTTGTTTCCAATGTTATTTACTAGAAGATAACTTATTGTTTTTTTGTAGTTACAAGTTTTTCATTAATTAAATCCTTCATTATGAGTGGTCACAGATAAATCAGACAGAATGTAGATTTTGCAAGTATCATTGAAATCTATCCTTTGATGTGCAAGTCAGTCCTGTCCTCTTCTAGGAATAATGAACATTGATAAAAAGAGATGGGCAATAAGGAATTTGCATTTTTTTAGGTATGTGTTCAGGAAAAAGGAAAAGTTGTGAGGAATAAAGGAAATTTCTTAACATAAAATAAAAATATGACATAAGATGCCTTCCATCTTATGATGGGATGCTTGAAAAGGCATAAAAATATTTTTATTCAGGAATTATTTAATGAAGATTTTAAAGTATTCATTGGTTTCTTAATAGACTATATTAAGTCTTAGATGGCCAAAGGTACTGAAATGGAGTCTTTCCTTAAACTCTCTTACATATTTAATCTACTTCAGAAGTTACATATATTATTAAATGTTCAGAGCCTGGGAAGAAAAATACATTTCTTTTTCTTTAGGCCTTTTTCCATCTTTCATTACCCTGTTCCTTTTCCATTTTATATAAGATATTAATTTCTGATTAAATGCTTTGGGATCTATTTCTTGATTCAAATCTCTGCTTTGTTATGTTACTTTAGTTAGGAAACATTTGTGGCAAGGAAAGAGTAGCTGAGAGTAACTTTAGTTTAAATATAACTCAATGATATAAAAATGAATTACACTCAAGTAAAATTATGGTCATCTCTAGGAAATATAACAAGTACTTTCAAGTTGCTACCTCATTGAAGAAGGAAATATGTAAGACATTGGATGAGTATGTACAAGTGTCCATAATTCTAAATAATTTAAATTACCTACTATATATTGAAAGTCAGAATAAGAAAAAAGAAATACAAAACTCTAAAATCAGTCTTAGAGAAATATTATTTACTAAACACAGTACCTAGACTTCAGAAATAACCCAATGAATGTTTCCTATATAATATTAAATCAATATTTGTAAAGGTCTTCAATGAATATTAGTTATAGACAAATAGGAATAGAATAATGTCTTGGAAAAGGAATCCTTTATGATTACCCAAGATTTGCAAATAATTTATAGTAACATCATACTGAAGTTTCTCTTGAGGCTGATGTAACATGAGGTTGCTTAATGAATATAAAACTTTTCTATCCAGTAAGAAAATCAATCCCTCTATATGTAAATTGCAGCACATCTGTGCTTCAGCTATTTATTACATCACAACATATATTGAAATTAAGAGTCAAATATATATAGAAGAAGTTTTAGATGAAATTAAAGAAAAGAAATACTACTTAGAATTATTTTTTTATTTTCCCAAGACACTGGTCTGTACTCTTCATGAAAATGCAGCTGAAGTAATTTTGTGATCACAGAGATCAAGTCTCTGGCTGTTCATTAGATGGTTTTGTTACTGACTGCATGGTATTTATCTAGTCAATGCTCACTGAGAAGGCAGATGACTGTATTTACCAGAATAAGGTAAATCCCCTGGATTTTTCTCTCAGCTGTTGACTACACTATATTCTTCAGATCTATACTAATTTTTCTAATTAGAATACATCCAAATAGTCCCATGTAAAATGCTAAGCAGGCTGTCTGATGGTTGTTCAAAGCTTATACTGTTTGAAAATTAGCTCATTTATAATGAAGCATCCTATGCAATTTGAAATGCAAGAATTTCCAAACGTAGTTATGATTCTTTTGGGAGATAATAGAAACTTTACCAGGATCTTTATGGTGCCATCCTCTTGTTCTTTTTTTTTTTGTCTCTGTTGAATTCCTAAAATAATACTCACTCCTACAATATTTATTTTTAGGTATAAATAAAAATCCTGTCCAAATTCAAAACAGATCTCTTTAGAATTAAACAATACTAGACTGTAGGAAAGAAAGGCTGGAGGCTCACTATTAAGAAGTCTACAGTGGTTTAAGTCTTACCAGTCTCAGCATGAATGGTTCAATAGATGAAACCTTTTCATTGTTGTCTTTAAAAACAAATTGTAATCAATAGCATGACTGGTATTGATTACATTTGATGCCTGCCTGACACCTATTTAATGGGAATTTTCCAGTAGGGTTGACAGTAGCAGAAAAAAGTTTTCCATTTAGATTTCTCTTTCAACAGTCATTATTAAGCTGTTTCTGCTTCCTATTTCTTGGTGCTATATCACTGCAAATAATAAACAATAAACCTACTCTCGTGTAATTGCTAGGCAGTCAGAAACCCTTTTCTATTTAGCTTGAAAGTATTTAGTAAACACATCAAATTTAAGAGGAAAAACCTGTAGAGATTTTGGGCACTATTTAGGCAACAGATTGCCTGTCAAAGCCAATGCGTGGCAACGTATCATCCTCCAGTGTGAGCCTTAGTGAATGGCACTGCCAGGAGAGAGTGTGATTCATAGCACAGCATTAATACTTGTTGACATCATTCTACAGTTAGGTATTCATTTGCAAAGGTTGATGTTTATCCCTCAAACCTGTCCAAATTCTCTGATCAAAATTGTTTGTACTTTGCCTCCATTTTCCCAGCACTCTGTACAGGATGCAACAGTTTTTACCAAGCCCAACATGGAAGATTGCACAAGAATTAGGAAAAGTGAGAGCTATTGCTCCTCCTAACATGTGATAATAAAATTCAAAACAGAGAGCAATGTTCACAGATCCTCTGATTCTTCCACTGGTTGAAAAATTAGTGTGCTTATATTATTCTTCTGCAGTGTTTTTCTAATATGTTCCTAATAGTACCTTGCAAGGAAGACTCCATGAACTCCCCAGACCATTTATTTCATGTACTGCTGTCCACAGAGTCAGAAAAAGAAAAGGTTTTACTTTGAAATACTGGTTACAGTTTAAGGGCAGGTTGTCTTTTTCCCCTACAACATTGTCTGATCACAATATCTCCACTCTCTTTTTTTCTTCTAGACTATTTTAGGATTTGCACTTTACATGTGATATTATTTACTTTTAGACAAAGTCTAATTGGACTAAAAATACTAAATGGCAATTGCTCTAGGAAATGGAGATTGGGAGATAAGACAGCTGAACAAGACAGTAGTAAAAAAGACTGATCAACACAAAATGTACACAGGAAAATAGAATTGTGTGATTAAAAAACCTAGAACTTTTTCCTTAACAGAGTTTGACAATTGCCTTCACCTCCCTTTAAATCTTTTCTAAAAATCAAATTGATTAAACCTGTATATTTGCTAAATAAATGTTATTTAATTATGACTAGATGATGAGGTTTTCTGATTCTATTTTGCTCTGATGTTAATTTTTGCTAGGCGTCCAGTAGACATGGTATAGAGATTAATTATTACATTCAAAACAATTTCTTATCTTTCCTAAAAGAGAGTTTCTTATTTCATATAACATTGTGCCTAATTATATTTTATATACATAATATTAAAGATAAAAAATAAAAATCTTTTATCTGAGCTAATTCATTAATGATTTAATCTCAGAATCCCCTAATATTAGAGTAGTACTTATTTTGTGTAGGAATTTTTCACAAATAATTTTACAGCTATGTACTTCAAGCATATGCAACAAACAGAAAAAGAAAATATTTCTGGATTCTTTTCATAGAGGGATTATTTTTGACTGCTGCGACCTAAAACCATTTGTAGAATTATGTTAGTATGTAAAAATTGTCAAATTAGGACGTTATTTGACTGTCATAGCATGAAAAAGAGAGGAAGTGTCTAGATGTAATTGTCTACTACAACTAGAGATGTCTCGGACATTTCTCTGAGATAATGAAAAAAAGTCACAGTTTATCACTCCCTGTCAAGTAAGTTGAAGAGAAATTCCTACTAATTTATTTGTCATTCATGTTCCACCAGTTTGTAGATAGGAACCGCTAATTTTCAGAATATTTTTATCACATTCATACAATTGCATTGGTAGTAAACCATGCTATTGTACAGGACTATGTATAAATATTTGTTCATATAGAATATGGTTTCAGATGAGGCACTTGGATCTTCTTCTACCTCTGCAAGCATTTGCAATTACTTTTCTAAAGTTACCCCTCAATGTGTAACCGTGAAAAAAAAGTTTACTTCTGATTTGAGGTGGATACTGTTGCAAGAAAACAAAGTTATCATTTCACACCTCCCTAAATGCTCTGTGTAAACAGTTATGCATGCCACAGCTTGGTTTCTGAATATGAAAATCTTGAAATGAAAGGAATTCTACCCACAGAAGCTGAGAAACTCTGTGAACTGTAATTTCATGGTTCTTGCAGCATGAAACTGCATAACTAGAATATTTGAGCTAGGGTTTCTTGAAATTTTATTGAAAGAAATAATATTTTGAATCTGTATCTATAAAATTATGTGTTCAAAGGTAATTTGTTATTTGTGATCTAAATCATCACTTTCTTAACTGTGATATGTTCAACACACATTCTCTAGTTCTGTAAAGAATTCTATACAATTCTATAGGTCTAGAATTCTCTTAGCAGACAGCTAGTGGGTGATTTAAGCATGTGCTAATGCAGTTCCTGTGGGTTTGAGAGATTCTTCAGAATTAGCCTGGTGCCTTACTGCTGTTGTTCTGTTCAGGATTTCAATTTACCCATTTGGTAATGAAAGGTAAATTTTGCAGAGACTGTTAAATTTAGATATTTCCTTACTGGAATAGAAACATCCTGCTGCTATCCTTATGCAAACATACTCAAGGATATGAAAATCTAGACAGAAGGACTCAACTTGAACACTTGGTAAAAGATGAATGTGACTCTGGATTATCTCTGATATCCAGATATTATCTCTAGATGAGAAGAGAAAAGGAGCACATAGAAACAAAGAATATTTCAATCCAGCCTAAACAATGCATATGACTTTGTAGGGGAGATAGAAAACCCAACCACCAAAAAAAAACAAACCACAAAAAAACCCAAACCAAAGCAAAAACCAACCAAACAAAGAACAACATCAAGCTAAAATAAAGCAAACAAACAAAACCAACATTTCTCTCCAGAGTAACAAACAAACAAACCAAAAATATAATAAAAGCCCCAAACTCTGGGAATGGATTTGGGACAAAATGTTGACTGACATTTTGATGCTGTAAGCCCAGCGAAGTTTTTAATTCTTCTGCTAAATAGAACTTGAATCCAAGTGCCCAGCTGTGAATTATTCTCTAAAATGGAAAGGTCAAGAGCATCCCATGATAACTCTCTCAGTCTAAGATTAGCTAAAGACCACTTCATAAATGAATTTCACTGGATTTCATTATAAGCACACATAAAAAATGCACAACAATTCTGTTATGCAGAGTAGGATGAGAAGAGACTTATAGAGGAAAAATACACACGATGAAGGATTATTCCTAGACCCTGTAAGCGTATGAGAAATAAAAGGGGAGGAAAGGCTCAGTGTTAGGAATACTTTTCTAGTGAGACAGAAGGCAATCTGCTGAGGTCAGACAAACATGATGGCCTAGATTGACAGTAGAGACAAGGACGGCCTAAGTTTGGAATGATGGATGTAGATGATCTAATGCAGCTTAAGAAATCTTTTCTGTCCAAGCTTGAATCTTCT
>JAWWMU010000237.1:20606784-20621431 GCA_035048155.1 Cinnycerthia olivascens
TGAAGTGAGACAGCACTGACAGGGGTGTTTCTGGATAAAATTTAACACAGCTGTAGAGTTCATCTTTGATCCAAACAAATAGAAGGAAACTCCAAGTTGTAGTGCCTTAAGTTTTAGCTGTTATATTTTTTAGATTCTGTGCTGTTTTAGTAGGTAGTTTTAGGTTTCATATTAAGTATTGCTAAGCTCTGTTCACAGAGTAGATAGACAAAACAATTTCTTCTCTGGCTTGATACCAAGGACAACTTTCAGGCCCAAGAACAAAAACAATGGTGAAGTGAGAAGCAAAAACAAGTAGGATGGAGCTTTATAACCTGAAGCTGTGGTCGGACAACTGACTCTAATATGCTAATGGTCCAGAAGTTGTAAAAATATGAGACCTTGTCCATGGGCATCCATTTTTGTGACCATTTTGGGGTGCATCTTGGGTGTGGTCCAGCCAGGATGTTTTGCTGCCCAGGTATACCCACTGAGGCCTTTTAATAAATATCTGCTTTATCCTTTTGCTCTGTCTAGTTTCTGTTCCAGGTCAGCCTCCAGAATGCACCTGCAGGATCTTTTTATATCAAAGGTAATATATGTAATCAAGGACTGGGTTTTTTCTGTGAGCCAGTTGATTACATTTCAATAGAGATACACAGCTATCCTGCACAATTGTCTCAGGAGCTGTTCATTTCACCTGCTACAACACTCATGTCAAATACTTAATGTTCATGATCAATAATCAAAAGTAAACTGCAGCTGAAAAAAATTTTTGCACTGGCCTAATCCCTGAAATTAATTAGCAAAATAGTTTCCACTGAAAAGACAAAAGTTTGAAATATCAGCTTGCCATTTTATTTTATTCTGCTGAAACACATTTATTAAACATTACGTGGACGTAGCCAGCTGAATCATATCTGGCATACCACACTGGGTCTACAGACAACTCAATATGAAATAAGTTGATGGGTTGCAGTGTACTTTGGCAGCAATGGTGGCATAAAAATTCCATTGGCAGTGTCCCTGTGAAATGGCCTTTCAATATGTTTTCATCAGAGACTGCACTCTCGATGCTCAGTGTTGTGGTGTTGATAGCTGATTTCCCTTTTCCTCTCTGACACAAACAACTGCTATGTCACAGATGTTTGAAATTAGATGTCAGGATTACAAAATGAAGAAGGGGAAAATCTATGCATATACTTTAACAGTATGTATTAATAAATTAACTACTAGGTGACAGAAGATACTGTCACCCAAGACACCCACTTACATATCACTGTTGTATCATTAATGTTCATGGCATGTGTGAAGTAATGCCACTGATGTTGGTTTTATATTTTGCACTTTTTTATCAAAAAAACCATAGTAATGAACATTTTCTTTGCAATAGTTATGAAAAGCATAGGTTTCTATACAGATATTAAAAATGTACACTCAAAGAAAGAGCAAACAAAATGCTAGCAAACATCAAAATATTAACTGTAGCAGGATGCCTGTGCAACTCATCAAAAATAAATCAGACAATTTTAAACAGACATTTTAAATTGAATATGAAACAGGAAATAGAGCCTTTTAAAATCTTATGCTTACAATGGAACTTGGGGAATGGGAGGTATTGATTTGTGTACTAATCTCTTTCATATTATCAAAGCATGTCAGTATTTCTACTAAAATGACACATTTTGAATTATATAACAATTTTACTTATATTGTCATTAGGCTTCAGATTTAACATATCAATTACATCACAGCAGCCATTTACAAAATCCATAAGCTATTTGCACAAACTCAGGAGGGCAATGAAATAAAAGAAAGGATAAATTTTCACAATGGTAAGTCCTAGCTTTTTTAATTCCCATGTGGCCAGCAAAGTGACTAGTTCTAAAACAAGTGACCAAACATAAAATGGCATTATATGTAGCTTTTATTCTGAAAAAAATGCTGTGCTCTGATTTTTCAAGTCATAGCACTTTTAGGAAGAAATCTCTAACAAAGCACAACATTGAACTAGATATGTTTTTACATGATTTTTCCATATGCTGAGTAATAATTCAGTTCTGGTATGTCATCTCGAAAATTTCTGTAAAATCAAAGATGACAGAGGTGACGATAATAAGAATAACTCTGATAGGAAAGAGCTACCATATAAGGAATAACTAAATAAAGCTTTTCAATTTGGAAAAGAGACAACTTGAATGGCCTGTGTCCTAGATGTCTACAAATCATAAAAGGAAAGCAGAAAATAAAACAGCAGCACAGGAACTAGAGGGCTGTCAGGGAAATTGTCAGGAAACTGCTCTACTGAAAAGGCAGAAAAGTACTTTCTGGTGTGATATTAATCTGTGGAACTCACCACCCCAGGTTCCTAGTTTCCAGAAACCTATGTGAGCTGAAGACAGGATTAGAAAAATTTACTGATAGTTGTCTCATCAGCTCTTAAACATAGTGCAGATTCAGCTTCTGCTGAAACACCTCATAATAATTCCATAAAAATTAACCCCTGGAAACTGTCCCGATATACAAGGGTAATGATTTTCTACTGATCTAATGCACCGCTCAAAGTATTTCCATAGCTAAAGAATCAGCCTAATCAGTAAGGCATTTCTCTGGTTCCATGGCACATGAAGTGAGATGATTGCTCATTTTGTCACATAAAGCTAGTTGCTTTGTAGTAGTTCAGATTTTCTGCAGAGTACCTGGAAATTAAGCAATTTCATTATCTCTTCATGTTTTTCAAACAATAAGTTAATAGTTGGTTTTTTTTCTTCTAATAGCCGTATAAATAGAACCTTAATGACTCCAGCTATATTTCAGTCTACAGTTCTGTTGAGTTTTTTCTTAGATGAAAATAATATAGAGTTTATAAATAAATCTCTAATTGTTAACCTGTGTAAATATTATTGAAAATATATTTCCTATGGAAAAGAAAATAGATGAGATTAAATACAGGATATAGACATGGCTTGCTGGAAAAATTTTCACATATTTAATTCTCTAATCAGAAGGGCATTTAAAAATGCCCTTTTACAATACGTCTGTATTTAAGATTAACCCAGCATGATCATCTTGAAAATTTAGTGCACATGCTGGCTTTTTTTAACACATTCTTTTTGCCGTGATACTTCAAGTAGGATAGCTTCATATAAGGTTCCTAACTTCACCATAATAAAATCCTTAATTAATGCAGAGGATGTCTCAGTTGGCTTAACTGTCATTTTAGTGCCTTTTTCTTGGTCATACTTACATCTTCTGTAACATATTTTTCCCAAATGTATCCCTATTCTTGCAGTCCCACTGCAGCGCTTCCACTTGTATCATGTAGAAGCAGAAGTGTTCCATGTCAGCTTGTTAACAGCCTTCGTATCTGGAGGCTATTGTCATACACGTATTTCTAAAATACTTACAAGTTTGCAGCTTAGCTAAGGATAGAAAAAAAATGGTATAATGTTTTTATTTGCTTCAAATAAAACTGATTTCATTAACTAAACAAACAGTAGGGTTGAAGGCAAAATATGATTTGAATGTATTGATTCTATGCTTTCTTCCTTTCTTGTTAAGAGTGTAAAACATACAGGGTTCCTTGGGGCAAGAGCCATGTCTCTCTTTATTCTGTCAAATGCTTAGTACGGGAGGAACCTCAAAAAAAAATTAGAGCTTACAATTCTCCTCAAGCATTTCCTTCATTGTGTATATACTGACATTTTAATAATACTTAATTCTCTCAATCTTGGAGGTTTTTTGGTAATTCACTTAGGAAAGGAGCAGAAGCACACAAACGCAGTGAGTTCCTGGGAGAGGCTGGTGAACCTATGCAAAAAACCAGTGCCTAGAATTTTCAGAAGCCTGAATTTTCCCACTATGGTTAGAAAACCATACAACATTAATGCACAAACAGCTTTAGATATTAAGCAAATTAAAACATATGTTTTGCAAGGCAAATAACAAGATCGCAAAATCGTGTCCTGTGGGATGCCAACAGGGAGCTGCTGTGTTATGGGACCCCAAAAGGCATGCCCAGTGGAGCCTGGGTAAAGTGTGCAAAACTCCATTTCTGCCCAAGTCCTTACTTTGGCATGCACTGCTGGGATGTGCTGTCCTCAATTTGCATACGAAACAAATGAAATTATAAACCTGCACGTTCACAGTTTCCCTTGACAGCAATCTTGCATAAACTCGTGGAACGCATGCAGTGTGGAACATGGTGAATTTCTTTAGAATCACTTTTCTTAGAGAACTGGAATGATTCATCTCTTAACTCTGACATACGCTTCTTTAACAACCTCAGCAGACATTTTTTTGTATCAATATTATTCACACAAACAGTTGTTCCACTGATGTTTTGCAAAAGATGGTGTCAGTTTTAGAAGTCCAGCAAAAGAAAAAGATTTTTTTGTGCATGTGTCTGTCTGTCAGTGCTTTTTATCTTCTTTCAAAGGTAACAAGACTCACATTACAGGAATCTTTAAAAATAACTGTCAAATACGTAAGTTCTTTCTATATTCAGCTGCAATGCTCAAGGGTAAATTTTACATGTTTCATAGACTTGACCTGTCCTGTCAACACCGTTTGTTGCCTCCTGGTTCAGAGTTGTACAAGTATGTAGGGAAACTGCTGCATCTGCTTCCTTAAACCTTGGGGTGGCACACAGTGATTATATCATTCAGGCAGAAAAAATGAAGAACCCAGTAGCACCGGTTTGCCTTTTTTGTATCCTTTTGAAACAAATAAAAAGGAAAAAGGGATCAAAAAAGGTTCAATTAAATACTTTTTGAGAAACAAAAAACCCTAAGCAATAGAATTAATTGAAAGGCCTGCATTTATCACTTGTGTTGTCCATATCTCAAGAGGAAAAATATTAAATTACTAGAAATTTTGTTTGTAGCAATCAATTTTTGCAATTTTTTACTTGAAATGGTTCTTATAAGCACAGTATAGACAGCAATACAATTTGAGAGGTGTTTTAAATAAAAAGGTTTAAGCGCCATAACGATTTATCCATAGTCACCATGTTCCCTTTTAGTCCCTGTGTCATTCTAAAAATAACTTGTTTCTTCTTGGTTAGTATATGAACATCTTCTTCCTAGTTCCATAAACACCTTAAAAAGCAGAGAAGAAATTTTAATATCAATTTAGTAAGAACTGAAGTATAAAAACTTTTTCAATATTATATTTTATTTATGTGGCAATGCCACATATGGTTGTTATGAGGGGTGCAGAGGGGCTGCCAGGGTGGCTTCAGCGCTTTCTGTGTGTCAGTCAAGGTCAGTTCCCCCATCGAGGTCTCCAAAGCTGAGCCTATCAGTGATGCTGATGGCACCCCAGCAATAACATATTTAAGGAAGGGTAGAAAATCCTGCCCAGCACAGTTACGAGAAAAAGGAGTGAGAAAAATACGAGAGAAATAGCCCTGCAGACACTAAGTCAGAGAAGGAGAAGAAGGAAGAGGTGCTTCAGGTGCTAGGTTTCCCTGCAGCCTGTGAAGAAGACCATGGTGAGGACTGAATGATGCTGAAGCCCACATCCAAACAGGTTTCTGGAATCCACTGCAGTCCATGGAGACAAGCCCACAGAGCTCTCTGACCCAGAGAGCACCCATGCTGGAACAGGGCATTGCTGATAATCAGCACTTCATAGAAAGGACTCCTGCTAGTGCAGTTCTTGAGGAAAGACCCACACTGGAGCAGCTTGTGAAGGATGGCATACTGTGAGAAGGACTCCACACTGGGAAGGGCACGTGGAAGAAAGAACAGCAAAGAGTGTTATGAACTAACTCTAGCCCCTATTCCCCATGCCACTGTGCCACTTGGGGCTTGAGGAAATAGAAGAGTGGTGAATAAGAGTGAAGTGGAGCCTAGAAGAAGGGAAAAGAGTGGGTTTAGTCTTGTCTTTTTTCTCACTATCCTTCTATATTCTAAAATGTCAATAAATTGAATCGATTTTCGGCAAGTCCATTTAACCTGTGAAAGTGGTAACTGATCTCACTGTCCTTATCATGAACAATGAGCTTTTTCTTGTTTTCTTCTCCCTCCTGTTGAGGGAAAGTGAGAGAGTGGCTTGGGAGGGTGTCTGGAATCCAACAAAGGTTAACCAACTACAAAGAAAAAAAAATTAACTTTTTTTTCCTAAAGTAGAGTTTTATGCCATAAAAATTGGTCCTTTTTATTTAAGCTAATACATCCCTCACCTGCCTCCCCCTGTTTACATTTATTTAGTCTAAATAGACTATGCCCAGACTATGAACTGATTTCATCCATTACATTCCTCTTCTGCTGTAGCCTCAGAGAAGACAGGGAACAACCATTAAAGCAGCACTTTGCATTGACAGCCAAATAAATACTCCTCATTGCAAAAGTACACAGTCTTTGCACTGCTGTTCCCTTTGACTCAATCCCCATTTTATCCAACTGCTCATGAAAAAGATCTAAAATATTGTGTCTAGACTGAGCCATGAGAAAGATTTAACAGGAGGAAAAGTTTCTGCTTGCAAATTCTTCTATGTCAATGACTTGTCACTCTCAGTATTTTCAGTAGAAAATCAAGGAAGGGATTACTAAACCTCTGCATTTAGAAAATCACCTTTACTTTTAATCTCTGGAATGTTTGGAACATGATAACATTAAAAATGCCAAGATGAACAGCAGCAATAATAAGCTGCTGCAAAGACGAACACAAGTGTTGACAAATATCATATTTCTGCCAGAAGTCTTTAAGACAGACTTTGCAATAAATTAAGTGATCAAAGAAGAATCCTAGTTTTCTTTTTATGGTCCAGAGTAATGATCTAGCTCAAAAAAGAAAGGGAAAATGTGATTTTAGCTTTCAAAATAATATATTTTCAAATTGATATTGTAATTTCTTCATATTGTTATAGACAGCAGTAGATCTGGGGTAAGGAAATGGTGAAAAAATTAGCTATTTAATTTGACAAAACATAAATGAAATTCAAATCAACATATAATTGAAAGGTTATTGTTTTTAAGAGTAAGTAGTAAACCAGATATGGTCAATGACTCGTTCAAATATCTTAAGGAAAAAAACCCAGCAGCAGTGTCATCTGTGAGGTTCTTATACAACTGGAATCCTGCTTTCTAGGCACAAATTTAACTTGATAGTCAAGATGAGGATATGCTTCATGCCTCATCTGGTCACGGGGTAACCTTCCTCTTTCTTATCTCTTTATTTCTGTGTTCTACACAAAGCATCCTTAAAATCAGCTGCTATTAAATGAGCTCCAAGTTCTTTCCTCAATATAGTATTTTCATTTGTACTGCCTCCTTAATTTATGTTTCAGTTAATCTATTCTGAGCACTTACATTCCTTTCTGTCACATGTATTTACTATCCCAGCCTTTGGCAGCTAACTGCAACCACAATCACGTCTATTGACTATGGTACCACGTTATTGCCTATAAGTGATTTACAATCAAGGAATCAAGTCAGAGCAGGGAAAGAGTCCCAAACTCCTAACTAAGACACAGGATGTAAGAAAGCTCACCTCTCACACAAAGCATGCACACTGTAAAAAGTCAGTTCTCCAATTATATCTTTCTCTTCCAGGAAGAACACTAAATAATATTATGATATTACAAAGTTCAATTATCCTACTAGGAAATTTGAACACAGATAATGTGTTATATGTGTGAAGCAATGATCTGAACCCTCCTTATCCTTGTAAACCTGTCCTTTCCAAGAGTTCGGACTCATTCTGCATAACAGATTTTAAGAATGAGTTCTTAATTTATTGATGTATTTATTCTGTTTTGCTACATTGGTTTCCTCTGTATTCTAAAGTTTATACTGGATCATCTCAGCACTGTCTATTTTGTTCCCAATGCACACTAGATATTTTTCTTTCTTAGACATGTAAACTGACTCTTGAAGAAGAGCTGGGCTGGTTCTGCTTCAAGTTCTGCCTCTTGTAAAATCAATAAGTGTTATGCTAACAAGCCACTTTTAATGGAGAATTAGACTTCTTTAGTCTCTACACATCTGCATTAATGTTCTGTTTTTCATTTGCACATTTTGATGATTCACTGTTTAAATATGTTACCATTTCTTCAGCCAAAGTCGCTTCTTATGCCAGGTTAAGTGTTGGTATATTTGTACTCTTCTGATAGATGTTAAGCCACGCTCTGCTGAGCCTCCTAATTGATTTGGTGACACAACTGAAGTGCAGCTGCTGACTTTGAAAAAACGTGTATTCAGCTTTAAAGAATACCCAGGAGAGGGTAATTCTATTATCAATCTGACTGCAATTAAAATTCTTTGATGTATCTCTCTGTACTTTTGACTTTATAGTTTGGGTTTTCAGAGGAATATCAGCAGTACTAAAAAGGTTTGACACTTCAACCAGTTTGCACCCTCAGTCCATTGATCCTTTCATTATTGACAAACCTATCTACTAGTGTGAGATATTAATGTTCTGTCAGCTACCATATTAATAAACAAAACTGCTGGAATAATGAAGAAAGAAATCCAAATAAGGAAATAAATCAAACCTGGATTTTCTATGAAGTAGTATAATTCAAGATTTTACTACTTTGCAGAGACTTTACAGATCAAGATCAACAGGCAGAAAAATGTGGATACAGTTGTAGTGAGTATATACTAGACACTTCTTGATCAGGAAAAAAAAAATTAAGAAATCAAAAAATAAATACCTTTCTAAAAGTTCTCCAGCTGTGTATTTGTCTGTGAGTCATCAAAATATTGACTCTTTCTCCTGGCAATTCCCACTGAAAATATGGTCAGCAGGCCAGCCTGATCAAAAATTAAATTT
Organism: Cinnycerthia olivascens; assembly: GCA_035048155.1. NCBI lineage: Eukaryota > Metazoa > Chordata > Aves > Passeriformes > Certhiidae > Cinnycerthia > Cinnycerthia olivascens. The sequence goes on from JAWWMU010000237.1 coordinate 20,615,545, forward strand.
AGTCAATTTCATTTTTATGCAGTCAGCATGGGTATAAGAAGGGAAAGTCATACATAACTGAATGGAGTAAAGAAGTGTTCTACATCAGATTACTCCCTAAATACACTAAATCTCTTCAGTTTGATCAAACCATCAAAAATCTGTGTGTTTACGTTGTGGTGTTTCTAAATTATATCAGCAATCCTTTGCCAGGGCCGTCAACAGTGTGGAAAGTTAATATTGAAGTATCTCAAATATGTCCATTGGGCATCAACTTTCAAAAACAAAATTTGCATTATATCTGCTTGAACTTTTAGTTACAGGAGAAGCTTAAATTATCTCTTCTCTGTTACGGTCAATTAGTCTTTTGCATCTCAGCTGAATAACTCAAGTTTTGTATCTATTCTATTGAAAAACTTGTGATAAATATGCAAAACAATAATTTTAGGTAGAGCAGAATTATCTATTTCAATTTTTTTATTTAAATTAAACTTATTTTATCAATAGAAGATCTGATGTGTAAAAAAAAAAGCACTGATAAAAATATTTCTTGAAAGAAAAATAGCTTAAAAAAGGTTATTCATATTTTATTATTTATATCATGCCAGAATGAGTAAATCAGATGTTCAGTGAGATGGAGCTGGCCAAATACACTACATATATTCTGTTTCACTTTCAGACAAGTTTGTAAGACTACTAAAATTTGATTCAAAGTGAAGCAGGAAGTTTAAAATCTCCCTGCTTTTATTCATGGTTCGAGCAAAGTGGGAAGCATTTCAATTTATAATGGATTTTGTGAGCAATGGCCCACATCTTCATTTATTTTTTAACATGAGTCAGAATTTTGGTGGTTACATTTCTTGACAGAATTCTTTTAAAAATTCATGTACTTCAGTGCAGTGAGAATTCTTCAGTTAAATCAGTGTCCTGCCTTGAATACTCAAAAATTAGTCAATGGGTTATATATTATGAGAATATATTGGTAAATTTTAGAGAGGAATAATCTGTATTCTGTGCTATGTGGTGTCCTTCTAGGTAGCATGACTCTGCCTCTGCTAATACATTCAAATCCATAAAAGTAGTCAGAGATCTTTTGAAAAGATCTGTCAGAGATCTTTTTAGTAGCTTACATGAAATGAACTAGTTCCTCAGGCATTCTCATAAAACTTGCTACCAAAAGTGACATCCTTATGAATGTGCACCACTGCTACTTAGAGCAGATCCCTGGAGGCTGAAAGTTCAGACAAACGGCGCTGCAGTTCAAATGATGCCTTCAGTAATTCTGTCTGTTCTGTGGTGTTCAGCAAAGGAGTGCTTAGAGCTCAGAGTTTTCAAGGTCATCGGTTTGGCACCATTAGGACAGAATTGAAAAACGGCATCCTATATACAGAGGAAGTCAAAATTGTAATGTCCTGTAGGTATAGAAAATGTTCTCAGTACCCTTCAGACTTTCAAAATCTTTATGTAATGTGTATTAAAAATTTTGCTTGTAATATTTCTGATAAAGAGATCAATATCTACTGTCATGTATATAAGGTTATTTCATAGTTTCTCAATGTCTTTGAGGTTTATTGAGTGCCCAAGAACATACATGATCTGCTACCATCAACTGATGAATGTTAATATCCTCTTACTGAAAGCGTCATCTTACTTTAGATTATAATAGCCATAGATTTACTCTTGTCTCCTATCTGGCAGACACTTTTTTAACTTGGTAAGAGGAAATCAGATTATCAGATCATTATTTTCATTTGCAGTGTTTTTGTGAAGACTGATAAAAATTTAAGACAAGTGACACATGATGTTATTGACTTGCCTTCTAAGAGATTGCTTATCTCACTAAAAATTACTCAGAATTTATTTAAAATTTTACTTGGAATTACAGCTTCAGGCATGCATTGTGTAGGCAAAGATGACACATTTTATTCTTGAGCACGCTAACTGTGAATTATTACGGGCTGTGTTAGAATCACCTCCCAGAAAGCATGGTACAAAATCATCTTATTGCATCTTGGCTTCATCCAGCAACCTTATCTGCTGTTGCTGGTTCTGCATTCCCTCCACAGCTGACTATTGCTCTTCAGAATCAGTTGTCATCATGCCATGACATATGACTGCTGTTTCTGAGAGAAGGCCAGCCATTCCCTTGACTAGTAGTGATAACAGATAACAAGAATTAGAAAGGATGGATCAAAGATAATTTTCAGTGAAAGAAAGGAAAGAAGTGGCAGTGTTTCAGTGTTTCATTAGTTGTAGAGTTATAAGGTGGTTATAAGACTTTTAGGTTTGGCCTTAGAAGATACCATACCACAGAAATATCTGTGCAACAATGAACGGAAAATATTTCAGCGTCTTCATTTCAGTGCCTTCTTTCAGCATAAAAAGGAAGACTCTGTGTGTGTGTGTGTGTGTGTGTGTGTGTGTGTATACAAGGGAGTAGGCTGCTAGGAATTGCACTTGTGAAGCAAAAAGGGAGTCCAACATTTTTAAAGCCAAAGAAAAGTAGTGTTGTTTGCTTCCATGCAAAGCTGTTAGAGGCATGAGTGAAGAAAGATCTATCACTTAGAATTCTATTCTTTCAGTACTAAATTATCTTTTCCTTTCAATGTTAAATTAATCCTTATGTTGTTGATGCAGTTCTACCTAGGATGGAAGTTTACAGTGAAATACAGAATCATTGACCTATCCACTCATGCTTAGTAAAGGTGGTCAGCCCTTTTCTTCACTACATGCATTTTATCACGTGTATATTTACTAATGCAGGATATTCAGAAAAAACAAGAGTAGAACTAAAGTAAATTTCTCTGCAGTTTCTGTCCTTGTCTGAAATTAAAGTGCAGCATTGCCATTCTATTCAAGATACTAAACAGTTATACACTAGAAATGGCTAAACTCTCATGAGAACTAATATGTTATTCTCACCATGTTGTTTCCTAAGATTATCTTCTTGGGTTTTAGCAGACACTTTACAACAAAGATTAGTAGCAATCTAATCTGGTAATGAAAGCCTCATGATTGTTTATGAATAGTTTCTTTCAAAACATTTTTTACTCCTTGATTAACACTTATTCACATAAACACTGCCGTAGTATTACTTGTGTAAATAAATTATCATAAAAGGTGTCTAATACGTGTCTAGAATTGCAATGCAGCATGTTGGATTTCCAATCATCAGTTTTTAAAGTTTAATATAAAACCTTTTGGGTTTGGATACTTTTTTCATTCTAATAGCAGATTAAATCAGATTGGAGTGGTAATCTCTCTAAATTATTTTCCAAATTGGAAATCTTAGTGTGTCCCATAGTTTTAACAAATAATAATAGCAAAATTATTTTTTAAATCACAAAAAATATACACCTCTAAACCTATTGCCAAACATCATTTTGCCCTGTAATTGGCCTCTAACAGTTTTGCAGTTGCTGCAGACCAAATTAAAAGTAGCTGGCCACAAAGGGCAAATCACAGGGAGACCTGGTGCCATTAATAATCAGAGGTGATGATTAATGAGAAAGGCAGAGGAGACACTAAGTGCTATATGATTAAAGAGAGACACATAGACATGGAAATGTGGACAATGCAGGAAAGAACAAAACAAGCAAAGCCCAAATAATGCTAAAAATATTTTGAGCTGTAACATCTGTATGTGAAGACCATCTTGTGACTAAAACCCTGACAAGCAAGTAATCAGTGCATTGAAATTATTCTCACTATTTCAAGTGCTTTCTTCTCCCATTCTCAATACTTTCCAAAATGTTTTCTTTTTACCTGCTTTTACTTACTTCCTTTATTTTGGCTTGTGGACCACTGGAAAGTGTGAGATTGACAGATACAGTGACCAAAGTCTATATTAGCCCTTCTAATAGGCACAACACGAGCCGTAACTGAACAAAATTTGTCCTTATTACTGCTTGCCAGCCTGTTCCATCTGTGTTGTAGCCAAGTCAAATCACTCAGAAAGTTCCACTCAATTGGTCTAGTTAATTCTTTCACCCACTGCTAAGGAAGGCAGAGTATCTACTGTAAATATGGTAATAGCCTGTGTTTGCTGGATCTTTGTCATAGAAGGAGGTCAGGCTGTTCAGACAGGACCTGCCTTGTATAAATCCATGCTGGCTGGGCCTGATCCGATCCCCTGGTTGTTCTGCCTGTGCCAAGTGATGACACCAAAGATAATCTGTTCCTTAACCTTCCTGTGTACCAAGGGGAGGTTGGCAGGCCTGGAGTTCCCTGGATCCTCCTACCAGCCCTGCTTGTAGATGAGTGTCAGATTTGCAGGCAGCTGGAACCTCCTCAGTTAGCCAGGAGAGCCATTAAATCATTGGCTATTGGTCATCCTGGAGTGTTTTGGTGCAGGCTGATAAATGTGAAATAAAGATCCCTTTGTTTTATGGGTTTCTTTTATTGTTGGGGCTTTTCTTCCTTATACAAGACTCCACATAAGTGGTTATTACCTGGACACGTTAAAAGATTACATAAAAATAGCAGTTTACTATGAAAATCTAGATTATATGAAAATCTGGTTGTGATCTGTGATGTACACAAACTGTAATAACATGAATACTTCAAGAGAATCTCTTGGGTCTCTTCTGGGAAAAAAAAGTTGCTTCTCTAAAGAAGAATACCCAGATTTGTAGTTTTTCCTCATGAACAATAAGAGTGTAAAATAATTTATAATACCAGCATGGTGCTCATCTAAATTACGGATAACTGGAAAGACTGAGGGACACAAAATCAATGCATTCACAACACACAGGTTTCTTGCCTTCTTTATGAACCCTAAAGTCTGTGAAATACATAATTTTTGGAGAATATATGCACAGCTGATCGTTTTTAAGTCATGAAGAGAAACATCAAGAAGATAAAATATACTGTAATTTTCAGATAAATATATTTTTCCATGTCTAGGCATTTAGAAGATACACAAAGAAGAAAGGACTCGTGATATATGATACCTCGGGGGTGAACTCTTGTCTTGGGAATTTTCTAGGAGAAACTTTCATCCACAGGAATCTTCATTTCAAAACCCTTTCATACTCAGCGGGTAGGCAGAGACATCCTGTTCTGGCTTGTTTTACACATTATCTCTTTCTTTACACTTGCTTTAATTTCTCTTCTCTCCATCCTCTCCAACTTTAGTTGCCCTAACAAAAAGTAAAAACTTTTTCTTTGACATGATATTGAGCTGCCTCTCCCACACACCAACCTTTGCATGAACCAGTGTAGACACACGAGATGAAATATGTCCAAACAAGCCCTTTCCTGAGTGATACAGAAAGCCCAAAATAGCAGCTACTATTCAAGGTAAGATTATTAGATGCAAGTTATATGCATCATTTAAAATCATTAGCATAAAATCAATAGCTCTAGGAAATAATTACAGTTTTCACCATGACCTTGTCCCTCATGGTACTTCATCCTTAAGGGTTATTTAATTAAGGGACAAGAAAGATAGCTTTCCTTAGTGATTATGCATGAAATTTAACTGACATAGTGATATGGAAAGAATCCCTCTCCTCCATTCTCAAAAGCCTTTACTTCCTTGTTTTTAATTCCAGTGAAGCAGTAGAATGAAAACCTTTCAAGACAGACTAGAAAGTATGTGAAATTTCCTTTACTAACTACCTTTAAGAATGAACTTCACCGTTCATTATGTGGTGCAGTTTAATCTATTTTGCATTGTTCAAGATGGGTGAACTGAATGACATCCTGAAGTTCATTCCAACCCTGTCTTTGGACAATTTATGTCTAATAAATAAATAGATAGCTTTCTGTAATCACCTAATCCAATTCTACTTCAGTTGTCTCCCTGTGATTGCAGTGTGCATCCAAAATATCAAACCAAAAAATAAAACATGTTCTTCTCTAGCTTCCAGATTTATAAACTTCCCTTATGATTCAAGCATATTCT
>JAWWMU010000237.1:20621531-20662723 GCA_035048155.1 Cinnycerthia olivascens
CTGAAATTTACAATAAAACCTCTGGATTTGTATCTTAGCTGAGACTTGATGATCATATATTAGCTGTTTGAGTTCAAAAGTTCTCAGAGACATGGCTTTCTAAGGCACTCTTCCCAGAACAGATGGACTATGCTAAGGTTTAATTCAGAGAACTAAGAGATGCATGTTTATTTCTAGTCCTAAAATTAGGACAGACTCACTTTTGTCCATGATAAAGCCTCTTAAGATTTCTCAGCTCAGTTTTCCCGGAAAAGACAATTGACATTTACTACTTCATGGACATAATAGAGAATATTGTTGAGAACAGGATTTTTCAGCAGTATATTTGCTGTCACAGAGGATTTCCTACCAGATCTCTAGCAAAAGTTTATCAATTAATGACACTTCAAAAGTTTAAGGAACTCAAGAACTTTCCAAAAGAGGAGCTACTGTGAGGCATACAGAATTTTAGAGCAAAATTGTTAAAAAATTTCAAGAGGAAATATTTGAATACCACTGGAAATTTGAAACTATAGGAACACAGTGAAATTTTGAACAACTTTTTCAAAAACTGTTGAAAACAGGTGGTTAAAAGAAGTGAAAGTTGAAACAGTAGAAACTGTGGGCAGTACTGGATCCAAAAGAAGGAATTTTTGAAGACCACAGCTGTCCCTCTCCATATGCCATTGTGAATCAGTTGAGGTGGGAGAACTTAAGGAAATAACTGCTAATAACACCTAATGGTATTCATTAATGGTACACCTTAGCATTTTTACAGAAGCATCATCTAAGATAAAACCTGCTCAAGGGAATAATCTTAGAGAGGAGGATAAGATAGAATCCTTCAGGGCTAGTATGCAGAGGCAAAAAGAAAAAAAGGCACATAGACCAATTTTGGTTCTTATGATTCTCCTGAGATAAGACCTCTGGAGGCAGAGCGCTGCTTCCCAAAAGCATAAGCCTGTGACTGCAGTAGACAATGACTGAAGAAATGTTTTGCAGAAAAAAATTCTCATTGTTCTCTTAAATCGCCATTTTGTCTTTTTATCTTTATGGTCTGATTTCACAAGTTCTCAGAGGGAAGCGGTAGAAGCTGAACCATGAGGTTCAAATTAGGGTAATATAATAAAAAATATGAAATTGTCCAACATATTTCAATTTTCAGCAGCTATGTTGCCATTGTTTAAGAGATCATCCAAATTGTTCAGCAGCTTTTAAATGTTTTCATTGAAAACCTTGTCTTCAATGAAAAATGTAGCATAAAGCTGGCTACTGCCTCTTTCTATTTAATTTGGGCTGTCACCAATGAGGCTGATTTCCCTGCTCTGCTCTGTTTTTGCAATGAGGTTTAATAAATATTGACAGCAATTACACAGAAATAAGAGTCTAAACAGGCCCTATTCAATCTTCAGAATGGTCAAGATGCATAATGAATATCTACACTGAAGAGTGGAGGCTGATTCTGAAAGATGGCCTGTCTCAGCTAAAAGTTAGGACAGTTTAGATACTTTCAATACAGTGACATAAGAATTTCTTCTCTAAAATTCTCACCCTTGCCACCCAAATTGTAGCCTTTGCATTCTGGTTCATAACTACTACAAGATGAGCTGGTATGTGCTGTACTGGAAGCAGCAGACTCGTTACACTTCCTGTGGATTCCTTCATTTTCAGGAAATTCACAGTCCACCATCTATCTTTCTAGACACTTTTTACCACCAGAGACACTGATCACATACAGACTCTCAGTAGGGAAACCTTCATGGGAAAGGGGGAAGGTAACTCAGATCTCTACAAGCACTGTTTTCAGGTATTTTTGGTATGGTCACAAATATTAATGATGCTGCATAAATTTTTTGAAAAATAAAAGTGTAGTTGTACATGTGAATGGGATCATTGTGCATGTGCAATAGAAAATTACAGATGTGTTGGGTAATTTTCATAAACACTTCTATTGAGTTCTTAGCTATATCTTAGAGCTTTTTAATTAGGTACACAATTGTACACTCATTCTCTGAATTATCTTTTTTTTTTTTTATATAGAACATTATCAGTAATATAGAAACAAACTTTAATTACTAATCCTTAGGAATACCTCATGGCTATTAAGAAACATACAAATTGAGTCAGGTGGGAAGTACTGAAACCTGGGGAACTGCTGGAGAAAAAGTAACACTAAGCAGCACACATGATAATATAAATACAAAGTAATAACCCCAGCTGACCTTCAATCTACTAGTAATTCAATCTGACAGGAATTTTCTGGTATGGCTGGCAAGGAACTTGATTAACTTTAGGGACAAAACCTGAATTCATGATTTAGGGCTGCATTGAATATAGACTTTTATTATTAAACAAAGGGAGCAGGGATGAGTAAGAACTCACTTTTATAGTTTACTAAGACATGCTTGATATTGCCTAAACCCATGAATTGTAGAAGTCATTAAAAGAAAAACAGTGGGAGGCTTATTACTTGAATGTTCAAGCAACCCAAGTAACAAAATTTCACAGAAAAGATAAAATAGCAAGTCAACAAAGAAACCAAAAGCAATGAAAAATGTCAAAAATAGGAGACATTTTTCACAGGAAAGGCTGAAATAAAGAAATCCTCATATAGGAAATCAGAAAAGTAAGAAATGCCAGTATTAAATCTGGCAAACTTTTTGAAGTCTGTGTCTGTTAGTGTATAAATTGCTTTCCTTGTAACTACAATGTTTGAGTGACAAATTTTGCTGAGCATTTCTCAATTGAATTAGGTTTCCTAGCAGGTAGACAAACTTCACTGAAGAAAAAAAACAATTTCTCATGTAGTGTACATCCAAACAAGAAAATCTAGTCAAAATTGTTCAGTGGAAATATTTTCAAGGAGAAATGATCTGTCTGAAAATAATTCTTATAATAAGTTTAAAATTTTTTAATCTGTATTTTCTGAAAACTATTATATTCATAGAATACCTTTCACTTGTAACAAAGTGTTTCTTAAACTAAAATTTTTAAATATAAAGAATGAGAGAGAGAAGTTCTGATATATGAATACATCTATTTTTCAGGGTCTGATTTTCATACTCTTGATTTAGTTGAATCCCTCAGTAACTTTTCATTACAGTGGCATTTTTCCGTTCTTACATCAGTGAGCAAGGAGGAAAGTTCTGTATGGGACTCATACTGTGTATCAATGTAAACCTGTCTCACAAAATTTAAGCAATATTCACACAGATATGACATATATGTACACACACATATCTAACAATCATTACCTCGCATTGCCATGCATTATATATCTTTATATATTCTAATATTCTAATATTAAATTAGTAATTAATTGATTAGTTAATTCTAACTAATTAATAATACAGTTAACCATTGCTATGTTCTATGATTTTGATTCACTTTTTAATATTACTTTAATACACTTTTCACTGTTCCATGCTTTGCCTTTACCGCCTGAACAAGAGTTAGGCATATGTACACCTGTATTTTCCTAGGGTTATTTGCCCTGTCCAAACAGAGCAAAGCACCTCGGTTTGCAGCCTTATTTATGGCACCAGTAGATACCTCACTAGCATGTATTTTGGAATAGTCTCTCACCACAGCTTCTTCTAATGATCTAAAAAGCCACAGGGATTTGTGTAGTATGCTAAACCTTTAGCACAATCCAAATGCTGTGTCAGCACCAATTCTAGTTACTCTCTTTGGGGCCGTTAGATACACTTGGTGAGATTTCATTCCCATCATGTTTATAGTTTCAGCACTGCCTAAGGGGATTATAAAAACTAGTCATGTCTGTGTGAACCTTGTGGCATAGCTCAAAGAATATCCCTGAACTCAGGGCAATATTGAGTTATTTTTTATTTTTTTCTTCTCTGGCTACATTAAATAACACTTTGGTATTTAAATATAGTTTATAGTATATAGATGTTGAATGAGAGAGAAAGAAAGAATTTCACTCAGGGTGATTGCAAATAGAAATGCAGATACAAGAATAAAAATATTACTGTGTCGTACCTTGCTCCTCCCTGATTTGAAATTTGTGGAAATTATCAAACCTTGACAATGACAGAGCTTCTTTCAGAGATGGTAGCCCCTGAGAGGGAAGCAGATTAATTTCAGAGCATGAGGGTATCTGATACTCTTCACAGTGTTAAGAAAAGAAGATTCAATGAGAGTTTAGGATGACCTGGAAGTAGCAAGGTGGTACAAGACAGGATTTTGTATTACTTCAGTTTTACAGTGCAGCTCTTGACATAGTGTAGTGGTGTGCTTTGTAATCAACTTTGTATTAACAGCCTGTTCCATGTAACCCCCAAGATTTGTATTTGGTTGCACCCCATTCTCCCCTCCTCTGAGGGCAGGACTGCCACTTTGGAGCTCTTCCCGGGTCTGAGAATATTCTCTGAGAGGGCCCAAGATGATAGGTCCTGACACGGGGAATCCCCCTCCATCCTGGGGAGATTGGCTGTGAAAACTATCATTCAGCAGTCAGCTCAACCCCTGGGGTGTCCTGCTCGGTTGACCCCTGGATCCATCCCCTATCCCCACCCCCCTTAAAAGGCGTTGCACTGAATTGTTCTCCGCTCTGTCTGGGTAGAAGTTTTGATGTGGGAAGGTACCTTGGGGTGCCTTCAATAAAATCAACACTGCTACCTCAGCCAGAATCACTCCTTTCTTGGTCTCTGTCATCACGATTCACCTGCCACAGAGTGCCACGCTGGGACCCACCGGGTCAGCTGGATCTGCCAAGCAGCAGAGGAGCCGTACCGAGGCTTGTATCGGGGCCAGGATTAGCCGGGCAAGCTGTCAGAAATGGTCCCAAATACAACATAGATACCATTAGGCATGAGTAATGGCATCACTGTTTGTATGGTAAGCATAGAAACACCATGAGGGGACATTTAAACAATCCAGCTGGCCATTCCACTCTTTTTGTCACAAGACGCTGAGCATAGTGTTAACAAAATAGCAAAAGGCACAGCCTGGAAACTGGGTCTTCTGTCTATGAAAACACCATTTTCAGACTTTACCAAAGACTTTGTGGTTGTTTCTATTAAAGCCTAGGAAGTGTTTTGTTAACTCTTTCTGTTTCATGTATTGCAAAACAGTAATTACAGAGATTCTTTTCAAACTTTGTGCAATATGACAGGGAAAATTGAAGGGGACTTCCTTCATGAATATGGCTGTTGAATGAGAAAAATCAGGAATAGTTTCCTATTTTTTTTATTAGTACATAACTTTACTATATGAGCTAAATACATTCTTACACAACACCTAGTGATTTACATTAACCATTATTTTGATTGACTAAATGTTGCCAAAGCATAAACATTTTAATATACTTATTTCACACCAGTGAAAAACTTGAAAACTTCTCATACATAAGACATCTAAGGTAATTTTTTTAACTTCTGTTTAACACTTGATTTTAAAGAAAAAGTTTTCTTTTGAAACATAACTGAAACAGCTATGAGTGGATCTTCAAAATGACAGTAATCTATTTTTAAATATCCTATCTTTTTATTCCTTAACATTGTAGATGAAAGAGTTGTGTCTAGAACTAGTATTTTTTAAGAGAAAAAAGGACTCTTTTCACTAAGTGTCCTATTTCTGACTATTTTGCATTCTAACAAACCTGTGTCCACCAAGGATTTCACAGCTGTTACTCTGCAGCACTTTCTGGTCTCCTGGAGTTTCACTAACAGCAACAAGAACCAAATACTTGTGCTCTAAAACCACAAATAATTGTTACCTCATATAAAAAACCAATGCTGCTAATGTTACAAGCAAAGGAACAGAAAGAAAGCAATGACAGATCTGAGTTGTTCTGTGTGCTTCTAATCATGGCTAGAACCTACCTTAGCTACACTCATTATTGAATGAAATGGAATTTTATATACTAATAGTAATTTTGTAACAGAGTGCTTGAGATCTTAAGTTGCCATTTAAGAGGAAGACTTGTCGTGCTTTTAGTAATCCTGAGGCCTAAAAAAGGATTTGAATTGGTTATTTATTAAACATATTTACATCTTTCAGCCCAAAGCTATACTATTGCATAGTCAGGACGTGTGATTTGAATCCTCTGACAGAGGGAATCAACCGTGGTAAAGAATCTTGATTAAACATTTCTGTGGCTAGGTAGGGCACCCCACAAGATAACTGACAGTAAGAAACCTTCAAATTATGTCAAACATAATTTTGTTTTGAAAATCAATTTTGTAATGCTTAATCAGCCCTCCGGTAAGCAACTATTGATTTAAATTAAATCAGAAAAGTTTACATGCAAATCAAAACTGAATTAGTTGGCTGTTTAGAGATAACTTTCTTCTCTACTCAAAATGGTGATCAGAAAGTGAGAAAGAAAAAAGAATGAGAGAAAGATACTAGACATATTTTACTTGCTTACAAAGTAACAAACACCTTGTTTTGTTTGTTGATAAAAATTCCTGCCTTCTTTTATAATCTACAATGTATTTTCTGTGCCAGCCACTTCTGTATAACTTAACAAGACCCTCAGATTGGAGGAGTGGTGCTCAGTCCAAATGACTGTGTATAAAACAGGCTTGAATACACAAAACTGATTACAGGAACATAGAAGTGGTTTCAAATTTTGGATGGATGGATGGATGGATGGATGGATTAACTAGTGAGGAAGAGAATTTTTTTTTTCTATTTAAATTCTTTTCTAAGAGTGTAGTTGTCCCAAAGGGGGCATTTCAGCTTCTACCTACAGCTAAAATTGTAAATTCTTAAGATGGTCTCTTGTGCTTCTGAACTGACAGTCCAAAACCATGGATTCTCTGTACAAAACCCAGAATCACTGCAAGCTTTTCTCCTAAGCAGTTACTTAGAAAGTACCACAGTCTAGAAGTAGGATCTCTGCAGGTATGTATAGGATTACTTGATCTTATAAGCTATTTCCCTCTGCAGTCTTTTATCTGACAATGCTATAGTGGGTAGCAATCAGTTTTAGTTTCCCTAGTGTGGTCTGAAAGTCAAACATATTTTTCTCAGAAACTGGTTTTCAAAACTATCAAATCCTGCCCTAAAGCAATCATCCAGGGGCATCATTATGATTCTTACTGATCTGAGCTGATTTAAATTGATGATCGAGCTGAAATCTGCTTCACATTCCCCACTGCAGATATAAAGGAACAGGATTAATTTTATTTTATTGAGCTTTTTGTTTCTGGGGTAGGTCAAATTTTCACACACATGCAATAAATTAATGTTGCATCTAATCGCAGGTATGGAAGAACCTAAACATATGCAAATTCAACCTAAAATTTCCCATGATTCTATAGAGAAAGTTGGAGAAAATTCTTTCTGTCCTTTCTATTTCCCTACTATTTATATCACTAATTGATAACATATATAAGGTTTGGTACCCACAGGAGAGACACTAAACAGCAGATAACCAGCATTATCAAACACAAATTTTAATGCAACACTTTGCACCTAATCTGCTGTTATATTAAATATGTCAAAAAACAGCACATCTCAGAGTCAAGCTTTTTCTGCTTTGAGTTTTACTTTGAGACATACTGCTTTTGGTATACATTTTTTTCTTTGGGATTTTTCCCAGATAAAAAGTAATCTATAGTGTTCTTTAGACTATGCTGATATTCAAAGAATCAGTATTAAAAAACAATCCCTAAAAGATTCAATCCCTAATGCATGTCTCATTTCTTGCAAGAAAAAAACACAAATAAACAAAAAACATAATAAAAAATTGACAAGATAATATTTGAACCTATCAAGTTATTAAAAAAACCCACATTTAAAGTTTCAACTGTTTATCCAGATATCTATTTATTTAGTTTGCATTTCATCATATCATATATTTTTTACAATATAAAAATCTGAAATTTTTCTATATTGCATTTTTTTTACACACTTCATCATAGAGCCTTAATTAAACCCTCCTTCTTATTTTTGCTACACTGAAGGATATTAAATACAAATTCAAGTCCCAATGAGCTTTATTTTGGCTATGGATTTCCATATAGCCAAATCATACTGTCTATAAACACATCAAATCACTGTTCCACAACAAGAAATGAGAGATGAGAGTATTCCTTAAGTGCTTTTTCAAACCAAGGCATTATCCATACAAGACAAATGGGTGTATTTGCACTTATAGACTAGGAGATGCATGAAAGAATCATAATGCAACATAATTATACCTTTGTCCACAGTAGCTTTGCAAAGGCATTTCATTCCTGACTGTCATTGTCCTCTGTTTTTCTGCACCAAGGCTCCCAGGTAGCTGAGTACCCTAATGCTGGCTTACTGAATATGCCTTCAAAGCAAAAACCACCATTCATACTGAATGCTGCACAACAAAGGATAGTAGCAGGAAAGGTCACAAAATTCATTTTCTCTAACGACCTAGGTATTCATTCAAATATGAAAGAATGCTGCGTTGGATTTGCTCCTCGGGTGTTTTTAGCTCTTTTTTCTTCCACCAAAAAGGCTAAATAATCACATCTCTAAACCATTCATACTGACACATCTTTAATAAATGCATACAGATGAGAGGACAAATAGCAGATAAGAGATTTAGGAAAATACTTTTTGAAGAAACACAATTTATTTTATGGTCTTTGAAAAGCATCTGACAGCAATCCACAATGGCTGGTGAGCCTAAGCAGTGGTGTAAAGAGACCAAAGTGATGCTGCAAAGTTCCAAAGTGGAACTGTAAACCTGTAAAGCTTAACCTTTTGCTAGTAGACTCAGTCCCAGTGCCAAAACATAGTTAATTACAGACCTTTAGAAGAACTTCAGTAAAAATGCTTCTTCCATTTATTCACTAAAATATGTAAACATATTTGCAATTGCAATGACAGGCAAAGAAACTTGAGACCTTTGATTATCCAGTAATTATGGAACAAAAAATATCTCTTAAAAGGCATTCCTTCATAAAGAAAAATCATATTTCAGTAGGGTAGATGTGTGTATGTGTTTCTCCTTATATTAGGTCATAAACCAAATAGGATTCTCCCAAAATTTTAGCACTCTTCTTGTCCTATCAAAGAACTTTTTGGGATTTGTTCAGGTTTTTTTAAATAGAGCCACAACACTCTATGATAGCCTTCTGAACAGTAAAACCTCTAGAAATTTGTATAAGGATTTTTTATCACTACACTGAAGATTCTGTGTATTATCTGAGAAAGAAGGCAAAACAATTGAACTCTGCTCAAAATACATAAGACAGAATATAGGCTACATTCAAGAGCAATCAGTCAGTCTTCCCTTTGTCACCTTGACCCTTTTAGTCAAAAGTTTTTATTTAGAACTGCAAAATGGCTCAGCTCTGCACCACTGTCAACAATCAGCTCTTTAAAAGGAGGCAGGGATATTTAAGAAACTCTACATTAAAAAAAAAAAAATTTCAGGAGGTGTTTATTCCTGTAACTAGTAATTCATTGTCCTCCAATCTGCATTTACACACACCCAGATACACCCAGCAGGCAAGGGGCAGGCAGTAGCTGTCAGTTGGTGATAGACTCTGATTTGGGAGCATATTGTTTGCCAACCTTTGAATTTAAGTCCCTAATAAGAACAGCTTTTAATTCCTGGCTTATTACAAGTGGCAGAGTGTTGTATTGGTCATTGGGTTTAGACCCCTCAGCAATGCTGCAGGATTTGCTGAGTGAGTTGGGGTTTTATTCTGCTTACTAGGTGTCTCTCAAGTCATC
This sequence comes from Cinnycerthia olivascens, assembly GCA_035048155.1. Classification (NCBI taxonomy): domain Eukaryota; kingdom Metazoa; phylum Chordata; class Aves; order Passeriformes; family Certhiidae; genus Cinnycerthia; species Cinnycerthia olivascens. The sequence goes on from JAWWMU010000237.1 coordinate 20,631,201, forward strand.
AGCCAGATACTTCCTGGCACTGTTCCCTCAATAGGGATAATGAATCATGACAGTTCATCTCAAATTGCCCAGCTCAAACATTTAAATGTCTACCACAATCTACCAATGAACCCATCTGAGTGCCATTGGGGATCAGTAGGAGAAACATATTAATACACACAGGGTTTGGCAGCATGTCAGGCTTAATATATCACAACAGCTAAGATAATACAGTTGTGCCTTCCCCTCCCCTGTCCTGTGGTGAGAGAATACCAGCAGTGTGATATCACCAGGGAGTGCAGTGGTGCCATCCTGCACCATTTGCAGCATCTCACTTTGTATTCATCCACTTCCTTATGTGACATTTTGAAGTAAACTTTTTTTTTTTAGTAGAGAAGTTTTGAGCTTTGCAAGAAGTCAAATGAGCTTTTTAAAAGTATCTTTCAGAGGTATTTGGAAAATCTGTAGCATTCTGATTAATAAATTTAATACCCATCTATTTCCCTCTTCTATACTAGAGCCATGATAGACCAACATGAGCTCATAACAAGCCAATAGCTCAATTTGCTAATGTAATTTTTTTATTCAGTCAGAGAATCTTAAATATTACTGACATGAAGTAGTTGAAGGACAAATAGAAATGTCTTAATATGTAGCTCCAACTGGCTATATATTTTCTCCCAAAGGCCTTGAAAAGCAATTTGAGATAAAGACCTTTTCATTTTGGAAAAGCATTACTCTGTTTTTGGTGCTGTTTATATATGCTCTACTGTGGACTATTATAAATATTTGATGACACATGTCTTATTTCCAATCTAAATGAAAAAAAACAAAAAAACAACCCCAAACAAGCAAGAAAAACCGCTTTTCTCAGAAGAAGCTAGAGTGACCAAAGAAAATTCACTTCTTTTCCATTATGGAAGGGATAATACCCAGTAGAGAGAAACTTTTTGATAACAGTAATGACACACATAATGGGAAAGAAGGCATGTTACAGCTCATTACTTACAGCACTTAAGTGTTAAATTGCAGGTGAGCTAAAATAGAATATAATTCTTAGGAAGAGACAGCAGTGAAAGGATTTGGAAATCTATCCCAACAAAATTGCTCTTAGAGCTAATACTTTGTGGCTCAGTATGAAAAGAATTACCCCCATTATTAATCCTGTTTATGTGGTATGGCTATCCAAACAGAACCTAGCAATATTTTTAATTTTCTCCAGAAGACTAAAACTTGGAGTGGATTTCTTTAATACGTTATTCACAGAAGGTTATGAAGAAGATTTCTTCAACCAGCTTGCAATTAATTTTCTCCTATGTCAGCAACTGCACAAAAGCTGCAAAAACATTGTCAAAATGAGAAAACATTTGTGTAAAATTTGTTTGCCACTATAAGACCCTTATTTCAGTTATTCCTTCAACAAAAAGTCATAACTTTGATATTCAGAGACGGAACAGAAAGTGTCTTAGTGAAGTGGTAGTATGCTTTTGAAATAAAACTCCCACTTAACCCAGTTTGTTTTGTGTTGGTCTCTTTGTGGAGAAATTCTAATACATGTAAAGTAGATTCTTTTGGGAGAAAGCTAAACAAGATTCTCTGGCTTTAATATGCACCATATTCCCCAGCCCTTCCCAGGGACAGAAGAATTGCAACCAGACTTGTGTTTTGGATAGTTTCAACCCTTTTGCATAGTGAGGATGGCTGATCTAGAGAAAGTAGATCTAGTTCCAAGCAAAAATCCCAAACGGTCTATAATGTTGCTGTAGGGGCCTCAACATCTTTTTTTGTCTTCTGACTTACTTTCACCACACCAAATTGCTAGCTTCTGTAAATCTCACCACCAGAAGTTACATTTTGGTAACGCATAACAAAGTATAGTGAAGTGCTGCTGTCATCTCAAAAGATATCAGAAAAGCACTCATTTTCAGCCACAGTTCCAGCTGCTCTTAGGAGCTTTTCGTTCTTACAAGGAAGGTTGGCTGTAATAGGAGGGCAAAGGGAATAGTAATGAAAGGACTCTCAACCTAGACTTGCGTTTGTAAGTATTTGAAAGTTATTTCAACATATAGGAAACTCCAATGCCTTACTGAATATTAGGATTCATTTCTATCCTTTCCTTTACTTTTTTTCCCTCTAGTTTCTCTTATCTCCAGATTGTCTTGTTTTGTCAAAGAGAAAGAAGTTTCTGCCTGTTTTTCCTTTCCCCCCTCACCCTGAATGCTCATTACAATTGAATCATTGTATTAACAGAAATTTTTACACATTGCCTTGATGTATAAACAATCCAACAACTTTTGTTCCTAACCTAGTCTAAGAGACTGCACGTTTCTGAATGTGCATTAAAATTACTCAGTTTCTTTACTTGTAAACACTGAAAATAATCTGAACCACTATTCCAGTGGGTTCATTTACCATAATAAGACCTTAACGCAAGCAAACATATCTTGAAATTCCTTTAAAGACAACAGAATTATTTTTTAAAAAAAGAATTAGTGCACTTTCATTGACATGAATTCTAACTAAAGCCAACTAAATAGTTACACATTTTTAAAAAAGGCAAGTTTTATTCTCAATCACTGTTAAGAACAAAAGAAGGGAATATATGAAAAGTAATTGGTAGTTAAGTTCACATGTAAGTAGCAGTCAAGCAGAGAAGATATTTGTCTCAGTACAATCAAAACATAAGAAACCAAATCAATAAACATTACTTTGTGAGAATAAACTAATTAAATTTTGTGTAAAGAAAGATGAAAGTACATGAAACTCCATGGGTAAAGAGCAAAGACATGAGCGGATGCAAAGCTGGGATTCTCCTCAACAGGTAAACTGATAAAAGGTCAAAATCCACATAGCATAACACATACAGAGAGCTAACCAATTCAGCTGCAAGACAGGGAAACCACTCTGGCTTTAGTGCATAATCTGTTTATGAATAAAGTACCTGACAAGCTGGAAAAATCTGAAGGAGGCAAGTATTCAACACTCATATATCATACACATGCATGTATATGTGCACATCTGTATGCACATGTATCCTTCCCAATAGAAGTGATTATTTTGCTTTCAGAATAGGATCCCATGAATTATTTGCTTCTTGCTATTATAAATAAATCTGCATTTTCTCAACTCCTGATTGTATATAGAATTGCTCCAAGACCCTTCAAATAGGTGGTAGCTCATTTTTTTCCCATATCTTGTCAGAAATCAAGTTATTTCCATAAGTCCTTTAAAAATTTGGTGGTCTACTTCAAGTAAAATAGTTAGCTTGCCTCTTTTAATAAAGCAATCATAATGTATAGAGTTATCAATGATATTTTTAATGCCCAATTATCTCTTTGTATGCAATTACTGTAAAATCTGTGGTACCACTTTTTCTCTCTTTACCAGGCCCAGAATGGGTTCTGATTCCTCTTACTGCTATGGAGCTCCTGTGTTCACTCTAAGATTGCAGCTTTCTTACCCAGATCCACATGCATGGCTTTGTGCAGCTCATTGCAGCTGCAGTTCTGGCTTTGCATGGGAATGGCTACACTCACTGGTGAAAGCTATGAGCCCTAACTAGTCGTATGGATATATATCTACAGAATAGGGACATGATTTTCAGAAACCTGAATGAAAAGATTCCTTCACAAAAAAAAAAAGAAAAAAAAAGAAAAAAAAAGCTTTATATAGTCCCAGCTTGTTTATGTATCAAGTTATATGGAGAACAAGCTCATGTTGGTATTCAATTAATTCCAGTGCTTATATATCTCACTCATTATGGCTGGCTACCATTCTGATAAGATACTCTTGCCCCTCCAGGAAGGAAGAACTTAGTTTCATATCCTAATAATGAAAGCTCAAAAACATTTAATTCAATTCTCCTCTGAAGCCAGAGAAATGTTTGAATAATGTATGTGCCTTTAATCCATGGCCCCTTTGCTCCTCCAGTTCTGTTTCTGTCTTGCTCATGTTTTCCTGTAGCATTTTGAAGCAGAATGGATTATGCACAAGGGACCTTCATGCACTGCAAGCTATTTGGGAATTTAAACAAAGTCCTCTAGCTTAATTAGCCTTCTCCTAAGGTGATAAATGCCATTCTTTGATGTTGCAAAGGAGGTTTATGACCAAGCTAATAACTGACACTTAACCACACACTTCCTGAGCTGCGGTAGTAAACATATCATTTCTCTGGCTTCACTAATATAACCAAGTGTTAACTCACAGTACAGACCCTGAAGGAAATGTTAAGAGAGGAATAACAGCTTTGCTGCGTTTGCATACTCAGGACTCACAGTAATGACTGTGAGTATTATAGCTTGTTAGAGCTTCTTCAAAACTGTAAACAGGGAACATCTTTAACCGATAGAACACCTTAGAAATTCTTAACAGTGCTACTCTGCTTGGAATGAAAATCTATCATGAGAAAGCAATTTTCAAAGTAGGGGGCAGACGAATAATTCAGTAAAAAATATGTCAGTCACTGAACAGACAATGGAAAAACTATTACTTTTTTGTTATCATTAGAGAGGGATGAACAGATGTCACATCAGCCTTACATAAAATAATAAACAGTTTTAGATAAAGTAAAATGGGAACCCTTTTGACATAGAATACAAGGATAATATATTTTATAATGACAAAAAAAAATCTTTCTTGGATGAAAGTTATTTTGTGTAGTTTCAGGCTACAAAAATTGTTGAGGCATAAGACTTATAAGCCTAAAAATACGTACTATTCAGATTTATACCACAATTATTAAACAGAGGATTTTGTTAAGAAAGCTCTGTTTTATGTAACTAAACTAAACTAGTCAGGCTAAGTGCCTATGTGCGCATGTGAATGCATGCACAGACCTACATACACAGATATTTATAGTGAGATGAGGGAAGGGGAAGAGAATAGAATTAATGGAATATCCTTGATTTTGACCACTCTGTTATGTTCTTTTATCTCATCTTTCCAATATTCTGCAGTCTGAAGAGAGAGGTTGATTTATCTAGGCAGTTTAGCTCTTTGGAATACAGACTACATTTTCTTAAAGTGATGTTTCACAACATATTTCTCTTATAGAAGAAATCATAGAGAAACATATCCCATGGTTCCTCCCTCGTAGCTTTACTTCTGATTCTGCTCCCTCTGACCTTTTCCAGGATGTTTGTCCTCCATCCATGGGAATTTATCTTTCTAATATTTAAGAGTGAGATGGGCCTGCAGAAAGAGGATTTATTACTAATTCTAGAAGGGAAAACCATTCTGGTTATATTACTGCTGCCAAAATCTTTTAACAAATGTAAGTGTTATTTTTACTTTTCCAGGGAATATTTAATGAACAACAAATATTCATAGAGGATAGATAATATTTAAATGACATCTTTAAAGGATTAGAAATGTGCAACTCTGTCATAGTGATTACTACATTAAGGCTTACAATATATTTTTATTAGGCACAAACTGTCTCCAAGGTGATAGCAACAAAAAATTATTTCAGAACTTTCAATACTATTTGTATGGAAGCTCATATCCAAACCTCTGTTTTGGGTAGCATTCATGTTAACCTCTCTCCCTGTAATCAAACAGCAACTATTATTCTCACTCATGATTTAATTCCAACACTCTGAAAACCATTTGTAAACAAGAGCACAAGTAATGGTACAGGAGATCTAATGTAGACTGTGTGATTATACAATATTTTAAGATGTTAAGACAATACAACTATGCTTAAAATAGCTTTCAGTAAAACATAGTGTTGTGGGATTTTTTAAAGAAAAGTATTTTGCCAACCACTCCAACATGAGGAATAGAAATTTTCCTCATCTTTTTATGTTTCTTCTTTCTGTCAAACAGAGGTTTTTAATACCTCTGGAATGTTATCGTGTATGCTGGGAAAGAACTGCCATGCTTCCAAGCATACAAAGTTCTTAAATGGACAACTACAAAAATCAGAAGTCTAGAAGATGTAAGGTGTAGTAAGAAAAATACAAACATGCTTGTTTATAAAATATAAATCTCAATAATCTATACCAACTACTGAAGGATGCAATTGTCTCAATTTATATTTCAAGTTTACTACTGTTTTGGTGAAACAAAGAGAGGAACAAGAAACCACAATTGGGGAAAAACTATCTGCACCAAAGTTATGATAGATGAGAAAAGGAAAATTAGATACCTAAAATAATACATTATTAAAACTAAAGCAGGTATAGAAAATATCAACTTCCCAAATATCTCAATGTTTCTAGGAAGCTTCTTATCAAGTTCATATTCCTTTTCCCTGTTTCTTTCTTATAAATGTAAACTAGAGGAAACACTGAGCTTCATGAAAGCTAATCCTGACTTTGTCTTACTTAGCCAGTGCTCAGTCAAATTATTCTATCTCCTCTATCAAGTCTACGTGTTGCTAAAGGTTAGCAATCTTTTATTCTTGTAAACATTTATTGTTAATGGAAGAAGGGAATGTTTGATCTACTCAACTCATTTTATTTGCTTCAGTTAGAAGTCCTGAATGAAATCAGATGAGAAGATTTAGTCAACAGATAGCCAAGATTCATAAAGCAATGAGGACGAAGGTACAGTCCCCAAAATGCCCTGCCAGAGAGTTGATTTTACTCTTACTGGAGATGGTGAGAAAACTCCTCATATGACTGAGCCATGGAAGAGCATTTAGCCAGCCTTTTTGTTTTGATCTGTTTTTATCTCCAGCACAGAGGGTGACAACAAAGAGCAAGGCCAGAGTTCTTGCCCAAGAATATTCTCCTTTCCTTCTAATGTTTTGCAAGACAAGAGTAGGAGTCCTGAAAACACCTTTGGTAAGTTCTTGTTTTCTACAAGTGGGAGAGACTGAGTGGTAACAGAACAGGTTGGAAACAATCCCCAGAGTAGACTCTAAGCACATACTTCACTGACAAATTTTATTTTACAAAATATGGGCAAGTCATTTTACAACACTTCTCTTTTCACCTGCTGCTAGTAACTTATCTGAGATGATATAGAGATTGCAATCATTTTGGAGAAACAACTGTGTTTTTTCCCTCCCGTGAGAGATAGAAATGTGAGAGGGGAGAAGGGAAAGGTGAAGTAGCAAAAAGAAAGAGAAAAGTTGATGGTTTCAAGAGACTGCAATAAAGATCTTCCTGTTTGAGTACACTGTAGAAAATGAAATTGTTCTTTAGTTTCTCTCCTTGGCTATAGTTCTTGTTCTATGTTTCCAATCTATTCCTAATGGGGCAAAAGCTTCAGGAACTAAACACTATGTGGAGCAATATGACAAAGAGTTTTACCTTAGTATCAGGAAGGTTAACTATGGAATACTAAACATTACAATTTCTCTAGTCTGTCTGAAATATCCTACCTTTATAGAGCCACTTGGACATATAGAAGTGAGACGTGGTGTTTTCCAAGCCTGTGTATTAAGGACTTTGTCATTTTCATTGAAGGGGTTCTTATTTACCCTCTTGCATTCCATACCACAGGAAAATCTTGGCAAGAGGATAAGAGATACGCAGTTGCTACATTCAGTGAAATATAGTCTGCTACTGTAAGGACTTTGGTCAGAACTACCAACTAGGCATAACTAAAAGAGAGGTTTTTGTTCCCCAGAAAAAGTCTTTCCTTATGCACATGTATGTGTATAATTCTTATTCAGATGTTATCATACAGCATCAGCCTTCTAAAAACCACAAGGTGCTAAGTGATGAAGCTCAGTGAATAGGTTGGGTATATGCTGAGATATCAGATTTTCCACCTGTGAAGGAGGAAGTTTCCAGTTTTAGAGCCCAGTTACTACCAGCTGTAACAACTGTGTGTTTATTTGAGATGCTCTAGGCAAATTATAGAGTATATTGACTTTCATAGGATGTATGTGAGTCTTGTGAGTCTTGCTGTGTTCTGAGATTGTTGGAAGACTTTGATTATTTAGACTTAAAATTTTAACACCCAAAGACAATAAATTGTCAAATTTTAAGTTTTTTTTAACAAGCTTCAAGTGTCTTTGAATCAATAATTTACTTGCTAAATTGCCAGCAGGCTGGTAAATTCCCGCAATGGTCCATCATTGGAATAGTCCCATATTTTACAGGGAGAGATTTGTATTGCAAAGAGAGGAAAAAGGAAAGGGTAAATGCATCCTTAGACAGAGAAATTACTGAACGTTTATAGCCTAAGACATATATATATAGTATAGATATAAATAGTATAGATATATATAGTATAGAGTATAAATAATAGGGAGAAAGCAATTTTGAAATTCCCTATCAATCTTATTAAAGACAGCTAATAAAAAACTACACTAATCAGACTGATCTATGCAACGGGACAGGAACCTCTTTATGCCTGGAATAACCATCAAAAGTACTGTTCCCTTTGTACTAGGAGCAGGATTATCGTTCTGTCGTTACCCTCCTATAGAGGTAGCTGAAGAGCTGCCAGTTGCAGAGATTTACTCATCACCAGGTGCTAAGCCATCACTCTGTTGACTGTGTGGCTTACACCAAGACCCATAGATTTCTTGAACAGGCATTCAAAGCTTGAGTTATGCAGCTCACTTATATGGCTGCTTTTCTCCTACATCCTTTTGCAGTGTATATTGGACTTCTAGAATAATAAAATCATTCTGGTGACTTTCCACAGACAGAAGATCTCCTAGAAAAGGAAGATGTGGAAGCTTTCATACTGTCCAATCCACAAGGGTACTAGAGCCAGCTGGCACAGACAAGAAAATGGAGCAAGCTTGCCAAAAAAGCAATTCTTCTGCAGCTGAAATGTTAAAAGGCATTTGATGGGAGGCATGTAGTGAAAAGAAGCTTGCTTGATAAGCAGGGCCAATCATGCTGAAAGTGTTACTTTGTGCTTTCACAATTACTTTCCCTCTTACCTAAGCCATGAGCCTGTTCTAACTACAGAGAAGACTTGGAAAAAAAATACTTGCCTCTGTCAGTTTGCTTATGTTTTTGGAGAATACCTGTGACAGTAGTGTCATTTTAGCTTGGATAGTTCTGAAGAATGTATTTCATTACCCTTGTTTCATGGCAATTTCTAGTTCAAGGAATCCCAGATTCCACTGCAGCAATATTACCTTTAAATTGTGCTATTTAGCTCAAACATTGGAAACTGGGCAAATTAGATATTGCTACACAGTGCCCAAATGCAGGTGAAAAAGGAGGCTTTTCCATTTCACTGGTGTTGTAAGTGCTTTTTGACCCATCTTATTCATTGCTGTCATCTCATAAATGATTGCAGAGAAAAATGTTACCTAAAAATGACTGCATAACTTTTGAATACAGCGGAGACATGGAATGGATTTCTCTAATTCTTCTGAACATACCCAAGGGTCTAATAGCACCACTTGAACAGCTCCCTCAGGCACAATGTAAAGGCCTTTGGTTCTACTCTGCTAACCTCCACTCATCTGTTTTGGATTCCTGTTCATATTGGTATTGCTGGCAAGTTTCTAAAGCCAGGATCATCTTATGGCACCAGACAATATGTGTGCCTCTTACACGGACATTATAGACTCTTATGATATAACACAGATCCCAGAAGTTCTCAACACCTTCAGCTGCACAAATCAGAGTGAAAACATTAATGTTTATCATCCAGTCTATTACTGTCAAACTCTGCCTCCAGCTATGCAAGTACCATGACAAATGCAGTAGCATTTACATCAGGCAGTCGTGTGAGGTCTTTGTGCATGTCCTCAAGCAGTTTAGAATATAAAGAAACATTGATCTGTGCCAGGAGACTCTGTGCTGACATACAGAAACATATGATATGAAACAAATAAAACCAAGTACACACACTGATACCTTATCAAATAAAATCTTATTAAAGAAACTTTCTGAAAACAAGGGATGTACATTAGGTTTTAATTCAGGCAATTCTCTATTCATTTTGAAGATCTTAGCTCTTCCACACTTGTTAAATAATGTTATTTTTTATTGATTAATTTTCATTAATGTTGCACAAACACTAAAAAATTATGTCCTTTATACAGACAGCTTACAACTTATAAATGATACTAGATACCATTACAAAATTTTCATCTCCTGCTGAGTGGAATCCTGAGTAGTGGACTCTTCCTTTACTTTCATGCATCAATTTCTCTCCCTGATTCTCCTACTCTCAGTAAAATAAGAATCCATGAGAGAGAGAAGTACTTACATTCAGAGATGCAGTAAAATTATTTGGCAAGTCTCCTAACCCAGATATTAAATGTTCTCTGCTCTTTACAAAGTACCTTTCATTGAAAACAGATAGCTCTTACATTCCATTGCATTTGGATTTGGCAACTGGGGGAAAGCTAAGAGGCAAAAACCCAGTTTTTCTGTACAGTAGGTGTAGTTCTAAAAGCATTTAGTTACCTGACAGGAAAGAAACACTCAAATAAGCAGCAAGAATTAGTGTACACTTTAAATAATTGGAACGGTTTAATTTCTTTTGCTTCAGAAAAGAAATCTTTTTCATGCTCCTATCAGCAGTGTAGGTATTCAACAAGAAAATTAAATTGTTGATGATAGTAATATCATCCCTTTATCCTGATTTCTATTTGTGTATCAAATATCTGAAGAAACCTATCTGCAGACACTCTTGTTCCAGCTTTGCTCATCTCTTGAGGCAGCTACTTATCAGAGAAAACTTTCCTACGGATTTCTTCCTACAGAGACACAGGGTCACACCTCCGTGTTAATCTTGACGTGAATTTTAGCTTAATATTTCACTAGAAAATATAAAAAACCCTCCCCCTTTTGGTCCCTGATATCAGAAATTGTTTTCACAGGTCACACAGTTGATTTTGAGTAAAGTATACATTCTATGTTCATATCTGAGACATGTAATAAATAGACTTGCACTCTGTGAGGAGCAAGGTCACAGGGATGTTTAGCTGATAAATACTTTGTTTTGATGCTTTGAGTTCTTAACTCTGCTGCTTTGTCTCTAATCCACTTTTGCATCTGGGCTGCTGGGGGAAAAAGCTGCTATTTCTGTGACAGGAAGGTCAGACAAGTGGATTAACATGAGAAAAAAATATATATCAGTATTCTCTTGATTTTTCTATTTCCCAATTTATCATGTAACAGGGGAAATATTACAACTAATCTTTTAACCTTTTCATGGGACTAAAGATGCAAGTACCTCAGATGCAACACTACTCAGAATGGCTATCACATACTCTTTGGGTTGTTGTTTTTCTTTTTTTTCAGGGAAATGTTTAAGGATTACATTTGGTGCAACTTTGCTTTTGGTGGATCAAGTCCTGAGTATCTGAACAAGAGCATTGGTTAAGAAGCCTTTACAGCCAAGTTCCTGACTGAGAGTTTTACACTCTCTCTGCTTAAAAGCACTTTGGTACCTTAGTTCTTCTGATGGGTTCTATGTGCTGGCAATTACCCTGATTAAAAAGCCACTGGAGAGTTTTTAAGGTGACAGCTTAAAGTTTTATTGCTCCCTGTGATTTGTGAAAAGGCATGCACACTGTTCTCAAAACACATGAGCAGTTATTTAAGACATGGCAAGCCCAAGTATCAAAACACAAGAATGCCAAAGAAGGAATTTGTGCTCTCCAAATATTCTTGGCAAAAAGAAAATGCTCAATGTCAGTGAAGAACATTCTTTGGTGTCATGTTCACAGTAACAAAATGATGACTAGGAACATATTCACTAAATCAGATTATAGTTGTATAGCTCAAATCCTTTCAGGCCTAGACCTGCAGGAGCCACTTTTGTACTTTAGAACAGACCAAATGTTTGTTAAAATTTTGTTACAGATATATGGTCATTCAGAGGCTGTCTAGAAGGTAGGATTTTGATAAAGCACATGAGTTTTCTTTCTTTTAATCTCTTTATTTATGCTATTATTTGATATTTAGTCTTTATACCTAAATCAATATTGTTGTGGTAGCATGAGAAATTTTTGTCACATTGATTTCCCGTAGCACTGCAATGTCACATTAGCTCAAGGTGAAGAAGCTAGTACGATGAGAGCAGTAATCAGAATAATAATGGAGGAATTATAAACCAAATTTCACATAAGAAATTGAAATGCATTGTTTGGGTTCTTGGGCTGTTATTAACTTCAAGATCAAAATAAAAAATGGTTGTTAACATCAAATGTATTTCATCAAATCATGTATTTCTTGACAAAATCAACATCCTTAAACATGTTAGTGTATGAAATAAGTGTTGGAACCAAACAAGCTATTGTTTGCTGGCATCAGCTGAGTATCTTAATGTTCTGCATGATATTTTTAATCCAGTATTCTTACTCTTTCCTATCAAAAACAATTGTGTGTGGGTAGTTGGGGTAGAGAAGGAATGTGTCTTAATATTTCACAGACAAGAATATCCTGAATCAGACTTTAAGTCTGACAGTGTCTAAAATGAAAGGTAAAATTTTCCATAACGTGCACTTACGCTTTTCTTGATTGCTCTTTGAAGTTAATCTAAATAATTCTGCATGTGAATTAATCTGAATCTCCAAAGATAACATCATAAAAGTGGGGAAGCATTGGGAAAAATCAATATATCATCTAATTATGTATCCTGTCCTCCATGATGGGATAAGAACAAGTCAAGAGAAGTTTTATTTCCTGTGTTATACACTCACTATCCAAGAAGTTGTTAAACCCTGTTTTGTTACCTATTTCTTTACTAATGATTTTTAATATTGTGTTACTTTTTCACAATTTCTGCATACTGAACTGATGGTTTTACAGAGCTGAGTCATAATCCCATAATCTCTCTCCTGACTGGTAATGGCCAGCTCTGAAACCATCATTTTACATATGAAAATAAGTCTTACTTTTGTTTGATAGTATTTGATATTTATCTACACTAAATATATAGTTATTTATTTTATTACCCACTGAGTTTTATAAAGTGTGTTATTCTGTGACAAAGGTCCACATCTATATTATTACAAAAGTGTCATGAGCAAATTTATTCACCTTAAAATTCATATTCCTTTCCAGGTAATTTGCAAGAAAATAAAGTAAAGCCCATTTGAATCAGCATTCTCTGAGCAAAATAATCTCCAGTATTCTGGAAAGAGCATAAAAATTAAAGCAAGAAGAGAAGGACACTTTGAATATTCTTCCAGATTTCCAGCAGTGTATTGTTTGAGGACTTCAACAACTAGAGGTGAAGATTTTGTATTTAGAACTTCAAGATGAATAACTCTTCTATTAATTTGTTTGCTTTCCAAATCCATCTAAATTTTCACCACCCACAGCATTCCTTAAAAAGCCCAGAGAGTAGTCACTTCTTTATATTTGAAAAAAGAATAAAAAAAAATGATTGATCAAATTTTACCTTTCAGTCAGTGATCAAAGAATATTTTTTTTCAGTTTTTCTTTTGGCCATGTCACTTCAAACGTTTCACTGATATAACAAACCCTTTGCAGTTTCCCCTAGTGCAAAATCGAACTGGGTTTTGGAGAGTTAAATTAAAAAACCTATGATGTTTAATTCCAGTGGAAAGCATTTATTTCAGTGCTGTATGTTTTGATAGTATCTCCAAATGTTTCATGGTAAGGATAATGGTCCTTGTAATAGTATAATTTGACATCATATTGACATTCATTTCCAGTAAGGAACATAGTGAGTACTGAACTCCAGAATGTGTGTCAGGTAATAGGAAAGACATGGCACATGGGCATACCTGTGAGTATAATCACTGCAAGAAGGAATTTAATTTCAATAAGTTAACCACAGAAATTCACAAAAAACATTCAAAAGCCCAGCATTTTTCTTTCAGCTCCTAGCATCTTCTGGTGCAAACATGCAAATGCCCATAAATAACAGGATAAACAGAAGTTAAAATAATTGCACCTGACTTGAGAAACTAAAGAAAAATTAAACAATCCACAGGAGGTCATAGGATTAAACACTGCAGCTGCATTCTACCTTCTGATTCTATAATTCTACAATTCTATAATTAAGTGATGCTGTCATGCTTCCTGTAATTATTATTGCCACTGTGTCAGAAAAAAAAGGTATTAAACACTGAAAAATTTGTAAACTTTGTTGGTTGATATTTAAATATAAATAATAGCTTCCAAAGTAAAAGAATTGGGTATGATTATCCTGAAGTTGTCTGCTGTAGAGATAGACAGAAAATGGAGCCTTTACACATGCTCTGTTCTTAGGCATCCTAGAGTACTCACTTCATAAGAGAGAAATAGATGAGGAATAGTTTTGAAAGGAACTCAATTGACCTTGGCAACAGGCACACTAATGGCTCTGGGAGTGGAGAGCAGGGCAGGCTACTTCATCCTCAGTGTCAGAAAGCAATTAAATCTGCTAATTACCAAATTATATGTTCAAATGCTCAAAGGCAAGCATAAGCAGTAATGATCAACCATTTTGCAAAGAAATTCTTCCCTCTCTCTCCAACTGTTCCTGGGTATTCCCAAAAGATAACATTTTCACACAGGAGCAACTTCAGCTAACTTAATGTCACACTAAATGACAATGGTAGCCTCTGCTTTCTCCTTGGAGATGGTACATTTATGATTCCCAAGTGTCAGGCTGTGAGACTGGACACTGTTTTTAACAGAGTCATAATCATGATGGTAATGAAACTTAGATAAGTGAATTTATTGTCAGAACTGCCACTGGGGAATGGAGTGGTAAAGTGATCTCTGGAGCCTTGCTTTTCAAAGGTGAAAAGGTGAAAAAAGAAAAAGAAAAAAGAAAAAAAAGTTGAAAACAATTTCCTGGTGTAACAGTTAAAATAAACTAGTAAACCTTGGGATATTGTAAAAGTACAAGACAATATAATGTCAGAACAAATTTTAAAGTTTTCACCATCAAAGAGGAGGTAATTTTTGCCAGAAAGTTTTTGCCATCTTCTATACAAAGACAACTAAAGAAGAGCTAAAGTATTCCCTGGGAGTCTTTTCTGACATCTTTCCCTAAGCTCTAAGAACTCAGCCTGTTGAATCAAACACATGAAGAGGTTATTGTAAAAGTCCAGTGGGTTATTTATATGAAAGTTAATCTCTAAATGTCAATAACTGGTCAATATAACATCACCAGAACAAACCCAGCTGCATTCTTTCCAAGTAATGCTGCTCCCTAGCAGATTTAATATCCTCTCATACATCACACCAGCGGGCTGCTGGAAAGGAAGAGAAAGGGCTGCCCTAGAAACATTTGATTAGCCTTTAATTAACTTCTACTTTGCTATGGAGCATCCATGTAGTCAGAGAGAAGGTATAAAGGAAAAGCACAAAGGAATACAACTGAGGAATAGCCCCTGCATGTATGTTAGCCTGCCACTTGGTTTGCATTTTCCTTTGAACCTTATGCTTTTGGGGTTAAAATGGAGAAAAATTCCATTTCCTGATTTTTACCAATTTTCTTCTTTTTATTCTTTTTTTTTTTTTTTTCTTTTGCAGCTAGAAGCATAATAAGTTGTTCAATAATGAAGGGTCAAAACAATTGAAATAATTTTGCAAGTAAAGAGTGCTGAACTACTGTGGTTTGACTACTGCATTGAAATTCATCTCCTGTATTCCTTGTGTCTGTTATTTCAGCAAGTGTTGACAGTTCAGAGTCTGCAGGACTTGGTATGCAGATGAGTGAAACTTCTCTCTATGAAGCATAATTTTAAAAGAAAACCTTCTTTATCTCTACTGTGAAATATCCTCCCAGTTTGAGCATTTTTATTTTTTCTTTAGTTTCAAGACTTTTGGAACAGTGTTTTCCAACACTCTCTGCAAGATTTACTGTGTGAAGAGAAAGACTACAGAGAAATATCATTTTTCATTACACTTAAGCCTCTATCACTCTATCACTTCTATCACCCCCGTCTGTACAGCACACATCTATACTCTACAGCCTGCAGTTCAGAACACACAGTGAGTTCAAGTGGGTCTGTTGTGCTATCTCTGGTTTTCAAAGATACCTGGATATAAATAGGTGTCATTAATCCTTTGCTACAAAACTGTAAAAACTAGAATATATTTTATCTAAATTTGTGCTTCCTTTTCTTCTCCCTAGAGTATGCTGTATCTAAAATGGTTTTTCATAGGATTCGAAGTCGTAGGTGTTTGCAATCATAAAGATTGAATAAAAACATAACCTCATTACATTGTTTCTTGATTTTTAATGTAAGTGCTTAATTGCTTTTTCAAAAATATGGCGAAATCACCACTGCTAGGAGCACAGAATCATAGAAACACAGAATCATAGAAACACAGAATCATAGAATGGCCTGGGTTGAAAAGGACTTTTAAGACCATCTAGTTTGAACCCCTTTCCATGGACACTTTTCCCTAGACCAGGTTACTCAGAGCTTCATCCAGCCTGGCCTTAAACGCTTCTAGAGATGGGGCAGCCACAACCTCTATATGCAATAAATCATGTGTGCAATATGCAATACTATCATGCAATATATTGTACAGTCATATGAGAAAGTCATGTTTCATTTTCACCTCACAACAAGTTTCTGCCAGCTGTAAGTTTCTATAGGACTTACTTTTCCAACATTCAAGTCTTGAGTAACTTCTATCTGCTCAGCAACACAACACAGCATCTTATTTCTCTTCTTCACATCAACGATGGAGCTTCCTACAATAGTAACAGGTGGGAAAACTCAAGATTCATTAATATTATCTGTACTTAAAAATTATGGAGCTTTATTGACTATTTCATAACCTTGATAGTGTTGGAGATTTTTTTTCCATGCCAAAAAGTGACCTCTTATTACACAATTAAATGAAATTTTCAAGAAGGCTGAGAATCTCTGGAACTCAAGATTGTTATAAAAATAATTGATGAAACCCAAATTTTAATGGATCATTTTAAAATTAACATGCTTTGATGATTTAATGGGCTTGTTTAAGTACATATGTTTATTTTTGGAAATGCACAATTTGTAAGTTGCCTATCTAAGGAAATATTTCTTCAGAATATTTAATAATTCTTAACATTTTTTATGTTTATAGATCAGTGATCTTTGTTTTTAAGCTCCATTAAGACTGTAAAGACACATGCAGGTAATTCTGAGATGATCTTACCTGTTTACTTATTTTTCTAACATTTTATTATAAAAAAAAATTTGAACTTCTTGACTTTCTCAAGTTGTCATCTGGTAAATAACTGATTTTTACTAATTCATATGGACTATGGTTGTGGCAAGTTAACATTCAGTGACAGGAATTAATAAATAACACTATATACAAAATTTTAAATATAATTCCTAGGATAAGTAACAAGTAGAGGGTGATTACAAACAGCTTAAAGAGCTCACCTGTGACTTCACCATTTTTGTGTAACAAAGGTCATATATGTGCATCTTATAGTCATTGACATATATGTGACAGTGCCTTGTTTTCTACCCTCACTGAACCATTTCCACAATTTCCTCCCTAGTTTCCCCATTTTTCAAAATATAATTTAAAATATCTCCAGGTTTCAGACAGACAATAGGAGAATTATCTAGTATTTGAGAAGTAGATAGATATAAAATCTCGGGTACATTTTTAGACATTCTGGTTTTTGCACGAAAACAGAGAGGTGTATTGACACAGTTCTCTGTAGCATTTTTAAGTATCCAAAATATAAGGAGCAAAAGCACTTTTCCAAAAAACATTCAACTCTCCAGCTTCAGCAAGTCTAGCC
The DNA here is from genome assembly GCA_035048155.1 of Cinnycerthia olivascens. Classification (NCBI taxonomy): domain Eukaryota; kingdom Metazoa; phylum Chordata; class Aves; order Passeriformes; family Certhiidae; genus Cinnycerthia; species Cinnycerthia olivascens. The sequence goes on from JAWWMU010000237.1 coordinate 20,648,781, forward strand.
TCACTCACTTATGATGTTTCTGCAAAAAGTGTTAGCATGATCAGTGGATTGAAAATTTCTAAAATTGCCTGGAAATACCATATAATCCTGTTCCCAGTCTAATGGAAAAGGGAAGCACTGAAGAGATTGTCCAGACTGAATTCAATGAAGGCCTTTCACAGCTAGAGAGCAGATCCTTGGCAACAGACTGCATTTCTCAGAGAGAAAGAAAATGGATTTTCATTCTCTAAATGCTTAGATGATAAAGATATTCAGTGTATTTGAAATTAGCTCCTGCAAATATTTTGCCTTATGAGTCAGTAGAACTCCACAGAAGTTTTTGTTGCTGCACGGTGAGGTGCCATAACAATGTATATTGTCTTTCAGTTTAGTGTGTGTTCTTTCCCTCAATGTGAAATATTATGAGACAGCAGTGGGCTCATTTTATCTGGATTATCCTGCAGTTGCCTTCTGATTCTCATTTTATTGGCTATGCAGAGAAGATGCCATTTAAAACTTTAATTGCCAGAGAGGGTTGTGAAATATTCACTGAGATTTACTGCTTTCCCTTTGTGATGTACTTTCACAGCAAAGTGACCCTGGTGGTTAGGAAGCATATTGTATAAATGGCAATTTAATGAGGGCTTGGAGAATATGAGGTCCCCAAAGAACACTTAATTTTGAAATTTTCTTGTTATGGAGTATTTTATGAAGAAACCCTGGCAGGAATTCCAATGAAGGTAACCTGGGTCTTTAGTCAGAGATATTGTAAAAAATGGAATAAAATTCTTAGTTAATACTGTAAAGACAAGCAAACTGCATACACAAGAAGTTCAATTTATTGTTTAACTAAACTGATGAAGAGAGGCATTGACATGAAAAAAGATCTCCATTTTTAAGATGTAAATAACCTGCATATTTTTTTAGTTATCAGAGAGAAATCTAATGACAGTATTCATGATTCACAGTAAGAATAATTGTTCAGAACATAACAAGTATGTTGATAGCTTTTCTGTTTTCATGTGTAGCATAATAGACATATTACTTTAATACATAGATTTTCTAAAAAATTTGAATTCTGCTGCTAGCCTACTGCAATTTTCTGCAAGGCAGCTAAACTGTTTCATTCATTTTATTGCTTGTTAACTTTGAAACATAAAAATGACCATTTATATGTTAATATTGTGTATTTCACTACTGATCATTTTTAGGAAGAACTTGCTTTAGTAAATTCAGGTTCAATCCTGTATTGATTCCGCTGTTTACTGAGATGTTAAGCTGCTGTACTCCTTTTAAAACAACTGTTGTGGGTTAAGCCCAGGAGGCAGTTAAGCCCCACATTGTCTCTCATTCCTCCCTTCAGTGTAAAGGTGGAGAAAAGCATAAGGGTAAATGTAAAAAAGCCTGATGTGTTGAGATAAAGACACTCTAATAGACAAAGCAAAAGCTGCACAAAAAAGCAAAATAAGGGATTCATTCACTAAATCTCATCAGCAGGCAGATGTTTAACCATTACCAAAGAAAACAGCACTACAACCATGTGCTGGTGAAGACAAAAGCAATAACTCCAAGTCTCTTACTTCCTCCTTCTTTTCCTCAGCTTTTGCTGAATGTGAAATCATATAATAAGGAATAACTCTGTGGTCAGATGGGGTTAACTATGCTGGCTGCATCTCCTCGCAGATTCTTGTGCACCCCCAGCCTACTCATTGGCAAGATTTTATAAACTAATTGTATTTATTAATATAGAAGAAATCTAGTTCTTAAATGAGGACTACATGAGGTTCTTCAAAGAAAGAGAATGATATTATAGTAAGTGACTGTACATGCCACATGCCCTGAATATATTAAAGCTAGTAATAGGCTGTCACTCATAGTATTTGATCACTAGTGTCACAGAAACTACCTCGAAAACTCTGTGAGAGAATATGTTGCAGAACATAATTTAAAAGGTTAAATGACAAAGTTGTATCCAAAACTATGTATATATGAAAATCAGATAGTTATTTCATAAAGATTTTTAGCCTTTGACACTGTTAGTGACCAAGACCTGAGAGAACAGGTGTCCCTTTCTGCTGCTGACAAATCCTCAGACTGTCAGGTCACTTCAATAGTCCTTTCACTTTGTTCTTGAGATGGTGTTGATTGAACATTCACGCATAGGGATAAGAACCTAATTGAGATTGGAATTCTACCAGCAAAATGAAAGTATGCAATGTCCAAAGAAACCCAAACCAATCTATACAGCCCCAATCAAATGTTGTCCCTGTCTCTATAAGACACTTGATAATAAACACATACAAGTAAGACCAGCGAGTGCATAGACATTTCTATTGAAAAATTGAATTATTTGCTGAACTGGGTATATAAAATTCAAATTGGCCAGGTCCAAGAACAGAATAATCATGAATTCTAATGGTGGCTACAGGTGAAGTTAATAAATGACTTGTCAAAAAGTCATTGCAAGGAGTGACAAACATTCACCCCTACTCCCTCTCAGAATCCTCAAACATATGCATCAGGAAAAAGGGTGCTGCTGCTCTTGCACATTGTTTCCTCAGCAGGTGAGGGGCTCCTGCCTGTCTCAGCAGTGCTGTGGCAGGCTCACGGGGCAGCTGGAGCAATCCCGGGGGACAGCCCCGGGCTGCTCGTAGCCGGCAGGCCCGTGAGGGCCAGAAGCCACCACCAGCTGTCCCTCACAAGCCTCCTGCAGCAGCCTGACCTCCCCAGCCCTCTCTCACCTCAGTCTCCAGCTGGTATGAGGGGCTCCCAAGAGATTCACGTACCCATTACTGGAGTCAGTGCTCCTCAGTGCTGCTGGAGGTTCCCTGGGGGGCTCTAGGCCCAGAAGGAGAGCTGCTGCTGCCGCCGCTCACACGGTGTGTGGGAGCAGAGTCTGGACCCAAAATATGGCACATGAGGGGGCAGACAGTGCGGCACTCAGCGAAAATTAACCTGCACACCTGGGCATTTGGGAACTGTCTGCTCAAAACAGCTCTGAAGAAAAGGACACAGGTGTCCCAACAGGCAGCATACTGTATGTGAGCCAGCTGTGCACCCTGGCAGCAAAGTAAAACCAGGTCCAGCACAGCGATCCTTCTGCTCCGAAATTGAGAAGACCAGGCCTGTGCCCAGGTTTGTCCTCCTTGAGCCACAGCGCAACTTTGTGAGTTTCCACATGTAACCAACAACTCCATTCTTCGTTTCTTCCTCAAAGGTATTTTTTGATCATTGATATCCTATCCCAAGAGTGACCTTGGTTATGGGCCCACAAGTGCCTGCAGTGGCAGACCTGACAGGATGGTAGCAGGGGCAGCTGCAGGTGCAGCCTGTTGTCTCCAGGAGCTCTGAAAAGAGTTTGGCTTTTTATGGCTGTTCCCAGAATTTGCTGGTGCAGGAATGTGGCACATGAGGGCAGACAGAGGGTCAGTGGGCTGTGCTGAAGGGCACTTGCATTAAGTAGACACAGCAGATTATGGAATGTGTTCCCAGCCAGCGATGCTCCAGGTGCTATGCAGGGTAGCTATAGCAAATTGGTTTTAGAAAAGGCCCCCCAAGAGCAGGGAGGATACACACTGCTCTACCTTAACAGGACCAATAATTCAGCAATTATACCCTGAAGCAGGTCACAAGAACAATAATAGATGTTGACAAAAGAATGCAAAACTGGTTCGTTTAGCTATGGCCTACCTGAGATTGATTATTCCTTCATTTATGTTATATCTTCTAAAATATCTTTAGACAGCCTTCTAAAACATCTTTAGATTTTTTGGAAGGGCATATTTTGATTCAAACTCCAGACTATATCTAAACATTTTTCAAGCCTTTTATCAGTTTGGGTAAAAATATATTAGAGTCAATGTTAAAACCATCAGCCTGACTTGAATGTCTTCCTTCCCACTGGTTGTCAAAATGATGATCAAAACTTTTAATAACCTCACACTGAATTTCAGTGATTATATTTAATCCAGATAGAAATTAAAATTATATTTAGATAATATACTATCATTTTCAGAAATAAATCAATTTTATTTGAGGATTATATTTTATGTCCTTGAATATCACATGGAGAAGCAAAAAACATGACCTGCATAAACAAATGATTTTATTCAATGAGACTAATTAACATATTTAATACTCTTGTCAATATTTAGTAAAGACACCAAAAAGAACATGTGTGCCAAGAAGTGAAGGGAAAGGAAAGGTAAAACTGGAGGTTTGCCCTGACCAATGACAATACCTTGAGATTATTCTCTTAAGAACGTATAACGTATCATTAGAACAGTCATAAGTGACAAGCTCAAATTTAATGAAAGGAGCCCTGAATTACACTCTTTTCTTTTTTTTTTTTTTTAGATATGGGTTGCAATTATTTGTGTTTGTTTAGGTGGATTCAGGCTTTTTTGGTCCTGTGGAAATCTCCTCACAAGAGGCAGACTATCACTGAAGAGGTTTTATACTGAAAAGTTTCCTTTTCATTGAATGAGTTTAGAGATCAATGCAGCATCTCCTGGGTGCATAACTGTAGTTAAAGAAGAAAGGTGTTGAATATCAATGCTGTTTTTCTATTTTCCTTGGAATTATTTTGATAATTCAGTGCACCTGTCAAACGTGGGGTAAAAGACCTGGAGAATATCCTCTTCTTATTTAGACTGATAAATTTCTGCTAAAGGATTTGTTTCAATAGTAGAATCTGTTTTTTCAACTGGTTAAAAATGACCTGCTTTTGTTAAAAAAAAAAAATCACAATGAAATAATTAAAAAAATCAAAAAGCTGTGGGATGAAAAAAGATTTTTAATTTTCAAGAGTGTGACTCAAAACACTAATTTTTTTCCAGGAAATTATAAATGTATCATTTCTTTCAGGTTTCCTGGTTTTGTAGAATATTAAAAATACAGATATTATCCTGAAAATTAAAAAGATGTGTGTTTTTTCCATTTTGAGGAAGATGACAAAAGATATATGGGTAGATATTGGAACTGCCAATTGGAAACCACGATTAGAAACTTTATATCTTTAAAGATGCTTAGCTTATTTAAACTTCAAATCCTGTGTGTCAGATACAATGAAATCTATAAACAATTATTTTTTAAAATCCAATCACTGAAGTGAAGCATCAGAATTAAGGGAAACAAATGAGGAAAAAGTCACCCAGCATTGGTTTGGCAGACTTGATTTGTCATTCTGGATAAATAATCTGTATAAATTTATCTGTGAATGAAGACTAATTCTATTTGAGTGTTCTTTGGGACCTTTGGATGAGGAGAGAAATTTAGTTTTGTAGGTGTGCATCAGATTCTTACTCAGTACAGGCTTTATACCCAAGTTAGAAACAATGTTCAAGCAAGTATTTATATATTATTAGCAGTGTCAAAGAAATTAGATTTTTTTCTTATATCTTGAAAGATAAGAGGATATATAAATCAACCTGGTCACATACTACTAAGTGTTGTCAGCAATATCTCACCCTAGCTGGAGACATAGTTTGTTTAGTCATACTTTGTTAAGCCAGAAAGATATGAATGAAGCAAGAATAAATCACATGAATTTAAGGTATTTTGGCTTAAGGATTGGGAAGGCTAGGTATTTTCAACACAATGAATCAAACTCAGAACCATAAAATTTCAGTATAAGGAGTTTTGGTGATCCTGGTAGATTTTAATTAAGTCACAGAATAAAAGTAAGGCATAAAAACTTGTCTATTATGTATATATGGAAGATGAGAACTGGTTGAAATTATTAAAATTGTGACGCTCTGAAAGGAGCCTGCAAGAAAGATGCAGAGGACCGTTCTGCAAGGGCATGGAGTAACAGGTCAAGGGGGAATGGTTTCAAACTGAAAGAGAATAGGTTTAGATTAGATATTAGGGAGAAATCCCTTGCTGTGAAGGAGGTGAGGCACTGGAACAGGTTGCCCAGTGAGTTGTGGATGCCCCATTGTTGTGAATGTTCAAGGACAGGCTGAATTGCAGCTGTGAGAAACCAGGTAGAGTGAAAGGAGTCTCCAGCAGGAGGGTTATAACTAGATGTTCTTTAAACTCCCTCCTAATCCAAACCATTCTAGGATTCTATGATTTTGAGTCTTTTCATACATTCATCCTGTTAAATTTCAAAGATGTAAATTCATTAGTTAAAACTAATTTTTAACATAATTTCTTGAAATGAGTGGAAGTTTTTTTTCCATATCTGAAAATACAGAATTGAAATTTGAGGCCCTTCTTGGGGTTTGGATTGAGGAGTAAATACTACTGAAACCATTATTTTAATTTCAAGAATCTTAAAGGATCAGTTGCCCATTAACCACACAAAGCAGGTTATGATTTAAGATTAGATTTCTACTAACTGTTAGTTTATTGTAGGCTTTAAAATTGTCCTTTGGTCTACAACACATGGTACATCCTGTTGATTGAGAACTAATATTGCAGCATGGCCTTAGAAATATATCAGCAGATGAGAATATCTCTTGTAACACATTGAGCTTTAGGATGATTAGTCTGAGCATTTGAAAACAAAGGTCTTGCTTATTAAGTCTTTAATGTTAAGGAGGTTTCTTAGTATAGAGCTTTTGAATTATAGAGATAGTACCTTTTATGGCTTGTTTTGTTAAAATTCTTTGTAAGTTCTATTCTAGAATTTATGCTGTTTGTATATAAGAACTTTGTGTTTTTTCATTTTTTTTTTCCATGCAGTGGATGAGAGTGTAAGTATCACAGGTTTTGTGACAGGAACAATATTCAGCCCACTAAGAAGCTTTTCTATTCAGAACTAGAAATACAATTTCAGAACTAAAAAGATGCTTTGCAACTTGATTTTTCTCACTGCTTCAATTTGTCCTCTGACCTTGGAATGTCTTGATCTCCCTCTGTTCCTGTTAAATGCCATAGAATATCACACAGAAAAGCTAACACAAACTGTTACTGTAGCTCCCCTTGAGTTCCTCAATGCATGCAGGTTTTAGTTGTTCACTTCATCAGGACTTTAGATAGCAATTTGTATGAGAAGTCTCTTGTGCTTTAGCCAATACCATATCGATTTCTATCCCACTTCAAAAACCACATCTGTGCAGAAATGTATGGGAGTCATCCATATGTGTGTATATGCACCCAAACATGGATACATTCTGGCAAAGAAATCCCCTGAGGCTTTAATGACACTTAGTTCAATCCTAGTTTCTTCCTATCTCTCTGGAGAAGGGATTAAAGCATATATATATTCTCAATTTCCTAAGAAGATTGGAATTCTATTTCTTTTTTATTAATGTATAAGCACTGCTAGTGTGCCCAGAACTACTGGCAATGATATAGAGGCCACTCTTCTGAAATGCTTGTGATAATAAGATTCTGGAATTCTTGATTCTGGAAATAATCACAGTGGAGGTAACCTACAGAAAAAGAGGAAAAGAAAGAGAAACAAACTGGAATGGCTTTATTTCATTTCATATGTAAAGAATTGGACAGAAAAGAAATTAAACTAATAAAGAGTCAATGTAGCTGACAGACAAACTGAAAACATTCCCCAGTCTGATTCCAACATGATCAAAGATGATAGTTTTTACAAAATGTTTTCAAAGTGTAAAAGACAAGGGAAAGCCTAGGGAAATGTGGGAACTCTGTAGATGGAATTACATGAAAGAACTATCATTGAAGAAAAAAGATTAAATTATATATTGCCTTCCATTTTTTTAAATATAAAGATGTGAGAAGACTTAATTGGAATAGAATGCATAGTAGAGGTAGGGACACTAAATCTTGATGTTGTTACTAGTGGAGAGTCCATGGAAGTGTTGACCTAGAAAAAGCATGGCATTGCATGTGATGGGAGAAAAATAAATGAAGAGAAATTTTAAACTTTGTACTTTTGCTGTACTTTTACCATAATAAGTCCTATAAAGCTTTAGTCAAAAGTACATCTATAGTTCTCAAAGGTTAACTACAGATGCAAAAGAAGCACTAGAAAATTTTTTCTAAAATTACCCGCACAATACCTTCCTTCTATGTTTTAGATTTCTTAAAATCTCCCTGATTTTAATTGTTTTGCTATATTTTACAAACTTTCACTACAGTTTTAAATGCATTTAGCAAAACCCCACTGTCACAATGCAAATGTACTGTGCAATATGCAAACAATTCCAACAAAAACATTTTTGGAGACATTTGCTCCCCAAAGTTTTCCACTATTGCCACTCAACGTGAAACATGTATTGATTCTGGCCTCAAGAGCTGCACTCCATTCTTCCTCCATTTTAGCAGGTGATAAATCAAAGGTGACAAAGTAAAAGTGAACAAGTGGGACTCCAGGGGGAGGGGTAAGTTAGTCTCTTCTAGCTGGCTGGAAAAAAACAGCTTCCAAACAACTAAATTTCAGACTTAAGAAAGTTATTCAGCCATAAGGAGAAGATTGCAAGGAGATTTGGTGCTTTCCAATTGTCACATTTTCTTAAGAAAAGAGTTTCTTTATTAATTGAGTTTGATTTTTTTTTCCCCTCTGATTTACCCCTCTTTGATAGTCTTTCATTCTTTGAAGAGCTTCTATTCAGTATCTGCATCTTTTTATCATAGCACATTAATAAAGACATGAAAATGACTTGTTATCTTTTCCTGACATTTTCCTCTGCCTCCTACTGGACTTATAAGGAGTTTTCCATCAGAGAACTCTGAAGTTGCCTTTTTAATTCCTGGGAAAACAGGAGAAGAGGTAAATAAATGCTATATATTTTCTGACTTAGCATTCAACTGAAATCCACAGAATCCCTCCTGGCAAGGTTTCCTCTTTGCATTTGTTCTTTTAAATCTTTAGCTTTCAATGCACCAGTTTCTACTTCTTCTTAACAGTTTGTTTCTGTGGCTGTGCTCCCTCTGACATAATTCCCACAGTACTTTTTTAATCACCTATGCAGCTTAAAAGTTTGTGACCTACCTTTCCCTTTTACCTTCTCATAATTCCCCAACTAAAATCCCTACTGTTTTGTTTTTTTTTTCTATTAACTTGAATGTCCAGGGAACTAAGTATACCTCAAGACATCAGTTATATTTTCAAATTTACCACTGCTTGATTATATCTGTGCTTAATCCTCATAGGCTTTCTCCCATTACCAGTTATTTATTATATAATGGACTAATGTATTTTTTATTTACATATTTTAAAAGATCTGGTGAAAATCTTTAACATGAAGAGACTTAATACCTTCGTTAAAGGTAGTTTTCAGTGACCTGCTTTGTGATTGTGTAGATTAGTAGAAAAAGTTTAATTACAAGATTGAGGAGTTGTCTGTGAGAAGAAGGAGATTCTTTCTGCTCTGATCTTAACTGTGATTAAAAGAAACTGCATTAATCATTCATTTCCTTCAGGTTCCTAGATTATTAAGGGATTAAACCTCTTTGAAATAAATTTCACTGTCAAAACCACAGAGTACTTGATGCAAAATGAGGGAACTGTCTTTGCATGTTGGTACAATCATTGACCATGGGCCAGAGATGGAGGATTCAGGACTTGGCAATGTTCTATTTTTCTTTAATATTTTATCTTGACTAAATTGAATACATGTATTCCTACTTTTGAACAGAGTATTTCATATTATACTTTATAAAGTACACTAAAATTAATGTTGACCTTCAGCTCATGAGAGAGGACTTCTCTTCCTTGATAATTATTACCATTCCTGAAAATCTTGGGAATTTATTTCACAAGTCTGTGTCTTTGTTTCCTCAAGAGAAAAGCAGGACACTTCTTTTGGAAAATAGTTTGAGTTCTTCTAGTTAAGATTACTTTCATTTTAAAAGAATAAAATAAAGTTTTACTAACTACTAGAAAGTGAAGGATGAACTGTGCAACAGCATTTAGTAACTTCATGAATGCTTCAATCTAGGAATTGAGAAATTAAAACTACTAAGGGAACTTAAACAAAATAGAATTACATGTTAGTCATTTATGTTTCTGATTATGACCAACAAATCAAACTCAGCTCCCTAATACATGAGATTTGGGAGCAGGGGGAGAAATGCCAACAGCTGCAGTTGTGGTGTTTTACTATTGGTAGTTCAATTCAAGCAGTGGAGAGAGATTTTTTTAAGCAAAGAATCACAAAGAGTTTAGACATAATAACAGAACATTACTCTGCAATGGTAGGCCAGATTTCTTGCAGAGCCACTTCACATTTTTGTAACGGTTACTTCTTCAACTTTGCATTGTACAAAGGGGATCAAATCCAACCGTAAGCTTCAAGATCGAATTTCTCTTACACAGGGGAAATTCTTTCAGCTTTTCCATGTTGCTTTTTGGCATAAAATAATAGAGGAAATTAATACAGAAATAAAATTGTTACCTCCTGAAGCACATAATTTAGCCAGGGTTCGGTAGCTGACTCTTTTTTTCCCACTATCCATCTGGATTCAACACACATCCTTTCTGCTTTGAATTTTTGTGAATGGAAGAAGAGAAAATTCACTCATTTCTCAGATGTTTCCATGTCAGTCAGCTAAAGCAAGGCAGAGCTTTGACAAAGCTACCTGTCCTTCAGAAACCAAAGCATAGATCTACTCTGCATGCACTGAACCATCACCACACTGAGATCTGGGCTGACGGTCTCACTACAGAAATAGTACACATTGTCCACTTATTTGTCTGCACAGAAATTTTAGGACAAAAAGATAGACATGTGATCTTCAAAACTGTTGCAAGGTCTTAAAAATGTTCTCAGAAAGGGAATTCTTTATCTGTTGCCTACAGAATGAGATTATTTGGCTTTACTAGATAAATCAAGTTGCAAGAGTGTGTCCCTCACATGGATATTCATTTTCTAAAACTGCAATTATATAATGGATGATTTTATATTGGTAATTGCAGCTAATTCATGTAACGGTGAGGTTAACTGAGGAGTGAATTCATCATCATCTCATGAGTTTCATACTCAGTACATGTCAATGTCATTATTCTGAACTAACATGTTTTGCTATTTGTACTGAATATGCACTTCTGTAGTCATAAGGTTAATTGCCTGGTTTACAATTTTTATCACTGTAATTGCAGAGTAATTATGCTGTGTTCAGTAGACTAACAATAATTTTAAAGGTAACAAAAAAAGTTTAGCATAATGGAAGTCTCATAAAGTTCTAAAGAAATAACTACAATCTTAGAATATTAGTTTAGGACTTGAGATGGAGTATTTCTCAAATCCAGTCCACTCCCTTATTTTTGCTTAAAGACCCAAATTCTGTCACACATATACCCTTCTCAAGGAGTATTTAGAGCTCCTTTTTTAAGATAGGGTTGACTTTCTTGACGTGTCTTTTGTAAATTAACACGGGAAGAATCCCACCCAGTCTCTTTCTAGCAGTTGTTGCCAGGTGAGCCTTGTTCACAGCAAACAAATGAGACAAGTGTACAGAATGAAATACAGATGGCACAATTTTTTCCTTGACAGAGGTAAAGCAAAGCTGACCTAGAAATATTCCTGACTTAGAAGATGTATCCAGCTCTTCTTACTTAAAGGGAGGTAGATGTAATATAAAGAACTTTCCCTAAGGAAGAGGAAATACATACAAAAGTAGTGGAATGCAACAGGGACATTAATTAATCCTTCACAAAACTATCAACATGTATCAGCTATTAATTTCCTTTTAAAAACAACAGAAACATAATTTTATTAAAGAGGGATTCCCAAACCCCCAGACCCTCATATTATGCCATAGATCTGCATCTTCTTAAGTGAATTCCCAGCATTCCAGTATCATTGACCAGAGCATTTATTTGTTCTCTGTGTGTTTGTGTATATTTGGCAGCTGCTAAATGAGTTTGGCACTTTTACCCACAAGAACCAGAGGAGAGTTGAACCCTTGGTTAATTGGCATGATGACAATTATAAAAGTTCTGTTCTTGTGGAGGAAACAGATAGTTTGATTTAAAGACAATTAAAGCCCTGATCGAGCTGGGGCCCATCCTCCTTTATATTCATTATTTAGATAGTAAGTTGGCAATGATTATTGTCTTTAGTAGAAGAAGGAAAAAGAGAAAAGAAACACCCGTGCAGAAGAAAGGAAGGTTGTTAATGGAGCTTGAGGAAGTAGTAGAGCAATCTGGACAGTAGAATCACCAGTGATCACAGGAATAAACAATGACAATTCAGGTGCCATGTCAGCTTTCATAAATTCCAATGCACTATCAATACTTTGACTACCAAATTCTTTATCCTGTGGAAAGACCCTGATGGATCATAAAGCTTTTGTCTTCCTGGCAAATTATGTTTCTGTACAAAACCTTCCAGCTACAGATCTGCACATTTTCACAGATGGGCAAGGCACACAATAACAAAAGATTTCAGCTGTCACTGAGTGAATTGCCTTTCCAAAGCTGGTTGCAACTGTATGGTGTGGGATTGTTTATTTACTATTCATAAGAGCAACGTATACAGATTTCGTAACTCCCTTTGGAAACAACCATCTTTCAGGAGAATCAGAAAGAGTATCAACAGTTCTTTTACACGGATCGTTTAATTTTATCTGATCCTGAAAGTACTTAAACAGGGAGGATGGGGTAGCTTGATTTCAAATTGAAAAGTTTGTGTTCCATCTAGTAGATTTAGGTGATGGATGGGAACTGAACATAGTGGAGAAAATAAAAAGGTAAAAATTTAGCATCTAAGGAATTAGAAGGCCAAAAATTAATTTGATAACACAGATAAGAAATTTAAATAATAAATTGAGTGAATAATATGCATAAATCAGTCTCTATTTTTAGGTGTAATACAACAATATCAGAATCAGGACAAAACTGTTTATGTAAGTTTAATATATAGTCAGCCCACTCAAGCTCTATCTTATCTGTGGGGATTAAAAAATTCCTAATAGTCCTTTACCAGGAAAATGCAGTGATAAAAGGAGACTCTAACAGCAAATTAATTCAGAAACCTGTTTAAATATGAACATTTACAGTACCCTGGGCTGCAATGTAGTCTTCCTGCTTCCTACAGATTTCAATAGGCATGTAAAAAATACTCTAGGGCAACTTCTCACCCCTCTTTCAGTGACAGCAGGAAAATCAGGTAGTCATCTGCCACAAATGGTAGAATACCCCTTGATATAGGGACATTCTTTCATGCCTTAAAGGCAAAATAACCAAAACAATCCCAGAAGATGGCAGGGAAACCTATAATTGTTAACATATGCCAGGTCATATGGCTTCAGCAGGGATCAGACACAATTCAGGCAGAAAAATAGATGTCAGAGTACTGTTTCTTTCTTCACTTTCATTTTGATATAACTAAAATGTTGGACCAACTACTATTTAAAAATCTCCTTCTGCTCAAATGACATTTTAAAGGGATAGCAAGACATCCAAGAGCAGATTTCAGACTGTGGAACCAAATGACAGGATTAGGTGGATTTTAAAAAATAAAATACAGCAAATAAACAATAAAGAGATAATAAGTGTAAAAAGGGCTCACATCTAAAACGAGAACAGCGCAAGGTTGTTATGGCAATGGGAGTTCCACAAATTAGACCCTTTTCCTTCCATTCCATCCCCTGCCTAAAGATACACTGAAGAAATGTCTAAGAAGCAGGAAAATGAAGCAAGGATTGCATGAAGGAAGCATGGAGTCTGAGAGATGGAGCAAGTCAATGAAAATTTGAACAAAGGAAATGCACTAAAGCCTACCAAAGGGTAGTGAAAAATAGATCACTAGTAGTAACACTTGCAGATGACTTTTTGAAAATTAAAACAATCTAATTGTTAAAGAAAAAATTAATATAAATTCTGAGTATAAATTATTTTCTTGACTTGCCACTACTCCGGTTGTACAGCTTCAACTATTATGAGAATCTTCTGATAAAATCATTTTTTTACATTTAGAAGTTATGTTAAAATAAACACACTTCAGCTTGACAGGTACTCATCTTCTTCCCCCACCCCATCTTGTGCTATTCTGCCATTCTTTTACTGCAATTCATCTGTAAGAAAAAAAACCAAA
>JAWWMU010000237.1:20662735-20683703 GCA_035048155.1 Cinnycerthia olivascens
TAATTTGTCTTTAACTTGCGTCAGAGACATTTACCATGATGCTTTTTTATTTTTTTATGAGAAATTACAGTGCTTCACTAAGTAAACATAAACACAAACATAAATATGTTAAGTATGCTTTAGACTGATATCTCAACACTATTTTGTTTTTTAAATTTAAAACCAGAAAACAGAAACTACTACAGTTTCCTTATTGTGATTATTTTGTAATGAATACAGTGGAACTGTATCTTAATTTTTTGAGCCATTTTGAACACCCCTGTGAGGACAGTCTGAACTAGATTATCAGCACTTTTGTCTTCCTACAATCCTATTATCAGTTTTGATAAAAATAATACAACTTAATATACATTGTATTATACAGTATGCTTTTAGTATAGCTGGTGACAGTTTTGATTCAGATTATATAATTTGTAATTTTCAGAGAAACTGATTTAGAAACTTATGTACTATTTAGTAGGACAGAAAGAAGGCCAACCCTGTTAAAAAACATCTTGGTCGTTCAGGTGTTCAGTCACAATAATGAGACCTGTTAAATTCTCAGTTTGCAAATCCTGAACTCGCATTCCCTCTTGTGTATGACTCAGAGGCGTGAGTCAGTTTTGTACCCCAGTAAGTGCTAAATTATTTAGCACCACTGAAATAACCCCATCAGGAGAGACAGAAAAAAAACCCCACCTTTGTCTCCTTAAACCAAAAGGTCTGAACTGGATGTGCAGCACTGGAGTTTCAAACTCCTGCTTTGGATTCCTCAAGCAGCATTCCCATAGTGCTGCAGCCATTGTTGGTAACCAGTCTTCCTGTGTTATCCCACTTTCTTTTGTGTACAGATAAGGCTGATATTGTGGGTTAGAATTACACAATTTGTTTTCTGAATCCCTTAGCTTATTTTCTTTAAGCACATCCTGCAGGAAGTCCTAGGGAGGTTCACAGGATACATTAAGTAGGGTAAGGGCTTCACACCTTCTTAAGCCAGCTGACTACTCACACTAGAGGGTGTAAAATGTGCTGCATTTTCTACCAATATGTCCTTTTATCGTTGAAAAGGATAATTCTGCAGACACACCTTACCTTCAGAGATGAATGCTTGCTTGTTGAAAGCACTTGGTGGACATACAGCCCAAGTATCTCCTTCTACTGGATCCTACATAAGAAGGACAATTTAGATGACAACTTGTTTTGCACTGGACATAGGTCCCCTTGAAAGTAACAATTTTAGTTATTATTGTCAAGACTGACTTTAAATCAAGATCTAGATGTGGCCCTGTAACCCCACTGACATCTCTCTAAGCTAATGAGTTCACAGCACTGGATTAAGATTGATAAATATGTCCATTCCAAGCCATCTCTGATGAATACCTTCATATTACTTCCAATAATATCATTTCCTTCTGTGGACAACAGAAAATGAGCCATCACTAAAAGCTGATTTGAAAAACGCCACCATTCCTTCAATTCAAAACCTTAAAGGCTTCCAGCAGCAGTGTTGTAGTTTCCTTAAAATCCTAATTACAGTGAATTAAATTACTAAAATGCTACTAATTACTTTTTAATTTCAAGAGAGATGTTTACAAAGCACAGTATAATGAGTAATACAGTACTTCAAATGATTACTAATGTTGCCATTTTGTCTGACTTAATCTCAATTAGTATAAATCACAATGTCATCATTGCTAATTGCTATTCCTTTTGAGCAAAATGCTAATTTCTCTTTACAATCATACAATTGCTGTTTGTTTTTCCCTTAAATTATTCCATTTAAGAGGCCTGGATAAAACGAGTGTTCAGAATATTTATTTCCTAGAGCTCAAGAAGAGGAAAGCATGAACTGAGGCTTTTAGGGTTTATTTTTCAGTAGTTTTGTCTTTTAAGTTCATTTTTTCCTATAATAAAAAAAAGCTTTCATCTCTCAAATGAATCATCAAGCAAGATGTAAATTCCTATCAAACTGTATTTTCAAGGGATTTTTCCTGGTTTACTGTCATAATTTGAGTTTATTATTCATCTCTGAAAGAAAGATTTGAATCCTTTTTTCATGAGTAAAATGCTGTACTCTTGACTGTAACTGCATTCTTATAAGGTTCTCACTGTACCTGTGAAAAGCCAAATATCAATTGAGAAAGTTAAAATTATTTGTGCATGGTCAGAAAATGCAGAATGGGAATGGCACAGCTGAAAGCACCATGGACCTCATTATCCTTCCTGTGCACTTTGTTGTCTGTGGTCCTGCCCTCTAAAATTCTCATAGAATTGGATGTCAAATGTTTGGGTCCCCCAAAATCCATTACCATGCCAATGGATTTCTGTTCTGGCACTGTATAAATGATTTGGACCAGGGCACAGCACTTGGGTCCTGTTATCTTCACCATTTTGTGAGATCAACTCACAGCTTTGAGCCATCAGAAATTATTGAAGTTCCGTTTATGTGCTTATGGCATTGGTCTGTCTTGAGGTGGGGTCAGATTCAGACATGTCATGGCCCTTCCTCATCTCTGTCTGTATCATGGGAATAATTTGATCAGCAGGACCCATTAAACTGAATGGAGCTGGAAAGAGGTGCTGGAGGGTGCCAGACTATGCTATTGCTTACAGTAAGACATCTTCATGCCTTTAGATCAAAATTAATACTCCAAAATCTAGTCCACTCTGCTACACTTATTTCTACAAATACATGTGAAAGATTCACCTCTCTGTCCTGAGAGATAATGGAGCAGAATAGATCTAGTAAGCTTGTACACCTTTCAACAGACTTTTATTGAGAAATCTGTGAAAGGAGTCCTCCAGACTGTGCCCTTTCACTCCTGATGCACACACACAAACCCTCTGAAAAGCTGGATGTTGTACAGGGCCCAGTATTTCTCTTTCATTAAATCTTGGATGCTTACACATAACAATTATAATTTTTTAAGGGACATTTCAGGTCACCACTCCTCTGTCTTCTGGGAATGAGCAAAGGATTAATTTCTTATTTCCTCTACATTTAGGTTTTAGGTAGAAAACATACCAGTGAAAGTACAAGTAGTACATTTTCCCTATGGTTTGCTTCTTGACTCTGCTTCCAAGGTATTAACACTGAAATTTCTGTCTTGGGATGAGCAACAGGTCTGGAAGGCAGATTGCCCTTATGGCATTTTTAAGAATTCATTTCCCAAGTAGCCAAAAAAAAGAAATAAAAGGGAGAAAAAGAGCTTATTCATTTCTCTGTTGACCAACTGCTGATCCTAAATCACCAGTGTTTCCAAGGATTTCCAAGGCAATTGATGAGAATTTTAATCTAGTTTCCAGGTAGGAGTGCATTTGTTTGATTCATTAGTCTGGATACAGAATCACTGTAACCAGACCTTTGTTAGCTGCTGTCACAAGCACGGTCATACAGGAGGCCTACTTTTTAAAAAAAAGCTCTTGAGAGTCAAAACCCAGTATAGTCAGCTGACCCTTAGATGTGAAGGGAAAACAGAACTCCAGATTATGTCAATATAAGTACTCCTGCACCTGCAAAATGGGCACAATGTAAGGCAGTCTCCACTATTTTAAGTAATTACTTCAGAGAAATTTCAGTCTCAGATAGAGTTTACAGATATAGAGAATTTTGTCGTTCTCTTTAGTTTCAGCAGGCTGAGGAGCAAAGGGCATTGTAGTTGATCTACATAGCAATATGCTGTGCATTAAGCAGCCTTTTTTTCCCCCCATGTAAAACTTTCCTTGTAAACTTGGTGAGGCTGTGAAGATGGAAAGCTTTATTTTTTTTCCTGGCTCTCGTTATAATGCAGTCAAATTGCCCTTCAAGATATTTTTCCATGCTGAACTTCAATCTTCACAAGAGCATAGGCGATACCGGAAGGACTACAGTACTGTCGATGTAAAGAGCAGGATTTAAAAAAATTGCTGTGTCTAATAATTTTGCATTTTTCAAGTTTGCACAATAAATAGACTAATCAATCTTCTAAGAAAACATGCCCCAGAAAGAACTGCACTGCAGAGTAAATAACACTGGTTTTATTAGCACTGTATCCTACTTACTACCTGTCTGTAACAAGTTTCTGAAGGGCACAGCAGAGGTGACTTGAGATTCTTTACCTGCATTTTGAAAGATTTTTTTTTTCTCAGGCATTTTTCGCAGTTTGGTGGAGCAAGTGAATATCAAGAGTTCAAAGAGAAAAGTGCATTTTATTTTATTTTGCAAAAATGCTTCCCTCTCTTCCTGTTTTGTTTTGAGCCTAAACCAAATATGTAAACCTGGTATTACTATGACAAAACTGGCTCTGGAATTATTAGCAGAAGCATCTTTTTTGTCTTTCTGTTTTCCCATTTTACCCGTCACTGGAAAATCTAAGTGTCATCAAAACTCAAATTTTACTTTGTCCTTCTGTTTTCGTATAAATGAGGAAATGGAATTGTTGTTTTGCTACATGGTTAATAGTATATACGCTTTGATTCCTGCAGTAAAAACTCCATTAAGTTTGTATATAGATGAACTTTTTACATTGAAATACTTTGTAGCACTAAGTCACTTAACTAAGTTATTAGGTTTTCATGTAAAATTAGATATCAAAACACTGAACCTCAGATAAAAAATATAGTACTTAAATAGTCTCCAATATATGATATTCAGCACAGGGACTCAGTTGCTGTTGAATGCTAAAATGAAAAAGTCATTTGTGAAGGTCAAATCAGGACTAAGATCTATATTCTAAATTCTGAGTTTTTTTGAATCTGGGTATATTGCTCATATTCAGCTCGCAGAAGACTTTCACTTATGAGACTTTGCTTTTAGAGATGCCTGAAGATGTTGGAAGAATTAATGGCTTTACATTACACTGAAACATCACTTTGGAAAGCAAAGGAGCAAATAACCACTGAATAATTGCAAAAGGAACCTGTTTTTCTGGGGAAACCTTTGTTTGAAACCAAACTCACAATGAAATAACCAAATAAAATTATCCCAAAAGTCTTTAATTAGAATACTTTCTATCTGGGTAGGAACAAAAAGCAAATCCATCAGATTTAGGAGGCAGGCAGAATCTTAAGAACAGAGTATTACTGTCTGTGAACTGTGCTCCTGTGTCAGTGATCCTGAAGACCCCAATATTGCACCTGTGAAAATTTCAGTGTAGTATCCTCAGTTCATAAAGGCAGCAAATCTGTCAAATATAGTCATTACATGGCTGCCTATGATAACAAGGATTAGATGAAATGAGCAAAATCTGCCTTTTTCTTATGTTCCTAAGAAGCAGATATTGCCTCAATCATTTCAAGGATTCCCTGAAGGTTAGTACAGTCTTGTCCTAGTTTAAGCTGAGATAGAGTTAATTTTCTTATTAATTTTCTTATTTCTTATTTGCAGTGTATGCTCCCTGTTAGAATGTACCACCCATGGGAGCAGGGCTAAGGTTATCATGCTGCTGTACTTTGTAACACTGGCTTATGACAGGATAGACCTGCTGGTAATGAAACCAGTCTGGTATTTGTACTCAGCATTGCTGTGGTCTCCATACTTTGGGAGTCATCAATCTGAAACTAAGAATAATTAAACTTCTAAACTTTTCTCCTCAGAGGCTCAGCCTATGGAGGAGACTTCTTACCACATCTCCCCCTTTCTCACAAGCTTAGTGAGAAAGGAGGAGCACCATTTGAGAACTTGGAAATTTTGGAATTTCATTGAGTTTTTGAAACCAACATGAGCATATTGCTAGGAACTAAGATGCTTTGCTGAATGAGTTCCAGCGATTTTCCAAGTTTTAACTATTTAAGAATATCACCTATATATCTGCCCTAGATTGGGTAACTTGGTGCAAGGGATAGAACAGGCAAATACCTAGGGCCAGATGCCTTCAGTTTTTTGAACTCTACCCCTGAAGCAGTCCAGAATCTGAAAAAACTAGTAAAATATTTGGAAAAAATATGCTGCTATCCTGGCAATTCCAGAGGGACACAAATCACTGGAAGGTGCTGGGACTCAACCTATGCCCACCCTGACTTCTTCAGTACTATTCAATACCCTCAAGAGGAAAAGAAGGTCACCTATTATCTGAAAACACAATGACAGACACTGCAGCTACTGTGTGTCCTGCAACAGACACTGTGGCTGCTCCAACCCTGGAGACAGGCACTGCATTGAACAAGAGAACAAATCCATGCCAGTATCAATTGCCCTGACACACCAGAAAAAATTACCATGAAGGCCAGCTTGTTTAGTAGGTGTGGATGAAGCAGGACCATCAGTAGAAAAGGAGGATGAGGCAGAGCAAGAGGGTAGACAATCTCTATCCCTGAGTGAGTACAACTCAAAAAGATTTCAGCCATCATCCAGGTGTGCTCATTATGTATATATTCTATTTCCATTATGAAACAGTTCTTATCAAAACTCACAGGTTTTACCTTCTTTCTCATCATCCTCCCCTTCCCACCAGGGTGTGTGTGTGTCTATCAGTGAGAGTGGCTGTGTCTTAGCCACTTAGCTGCCATCTGAAGTTAAACCACAACACCCTACAAAATTCCAAGACTAGTATGAGATCAAGAAAGTCCCATTAGAATCTTACAATTTGCTGA
The DNA here is from genome assembly GCA_035048155.1 of Cinnycerthia olivascens. Classification (NCBI taxonomy): domain Eukaryota; kingdom Metazoa; phylum Chordata; class Aves; order Passeriformes; family Certhiidae; genus Cinnycerthia; species Cinnycerthia olivascens. Next base: position 20,669,285 of record JAWWMU010000237.1, read on the forward strand.
GTTTATGGTAATGAACACAAAGAAGGAAAATATAGTTTCATAATTCCTTAATTAGGAAAATTAAATACTTGCAAAAATTCTGTTTCAAAGTGACCTCTGAGAGGTTTTAGACTCCAACTACTCATGTAAAGCTCTAGATCAGGTTAGCAATGACTTTGTTCAGCAGGGTCTTGAAAATCTCGAGGATGGAAATTGCACATCAGAGGGCAGTTTCTCCCCTTGCAATCCAGCTTCCTGATTACTTCTTTTGCCCCAGTGTATATTCTAATCATGCATAAATGATAAGTAGCTTTTGCACCTCTTTATACTGGCTTTAGTGAAGAGTTGGGCTTCATTGCTTTTGGAGCTAGCCCCTCCATATCTCCACATCCCTACTGAGGTGGGGAGCCAAAATTAGCCACAGTATTTCAGGTATGGCATCAGCAATGTTGAGTGAAGAAAGCTGATATTTTCCTCTGGTCTGCCTGCCATGCTGTCCCTATATGTTACAGGCATACAGCCCATAGTAGCTCCATACAGTCCCCTTACATCCCCATGTCACATAAAGTTCCCACGTAGTCTAGTGTGTGGTTTCCTTTACTCAGACAAGTCTGCTGTGTCGATTGATACTTAACTCTATGTCCACCATCAGGCCCACATTCTTTTACAGCAGCGCTGATACTCAGCCAGTTGGTTGTCAGCCCTGCAGAGGGTTACCCTTTCCACTTTTCCTTCTTAAACTTCAAGAGATTTCTATTGGCACAGTCCTTGTTTTACAAGGAATTATGGATTGATTTTCTGCTTGTTATGCCAGCTACTTCCCCTACCAGCTGGTAGCTCATTACTATTGCCATTCCTCAGGGGACAGTACTGGAACTGAGAGTGTTTGTTGTCTTTTTTACTCATCTTGGTGATGAGATGGATGTACCATCAGCGTGTCCATGAATTGTCAGCAGTTGTTAATGTGCTGGAGTGTACAGCAGCTACTCAGGGACCTCAACAGACTGCAGTCATGGGCTGACAAGAGCCACATAAAGTCCATAAAAAGCAAGTGCAGAATCCTGTACATAAGGTGTAAGCAACAGGCAACAAGCAACAGGGAAGCTGCTATAAAGCAGCTGGGCTGAAATGGGCAGAGGGTTGTTCATGAAGAACAGGCTGTGTGTGAGTTAGGAGTCACTTAGACAAAGACCAGTCACATACCAAGAGGGTTTAGGAAGACGGTAGTTTGAGGGGAGAGATTATTCCCTTCTATTCAGCACGTGTGACCACACTTGCATTGCTATATCCAGTTTTTGTCTATATTTAGTGGATGTTGTGTGCACAGGGATTTTCCACATCACACGAGACTGACTGTTCTAGTCTGTTGAAGCAATGGGAGAATAACAAGGCAGAACAACCAGATCAGCCTTTTACACCCACTCTAACCCTGACTCTCTCTCTCTGGTGCTGTTTTCCCAAAACAGCAGAAAGATCCCTCCAGACAGAGCCAAGGGCATATTTTTGGCATTGAATAACATGTTGTCAAGATGAATCTATTGCTGTTACTGGAAATTGCTCCTCAGTCAATATTAGCAGACATTAGTGTCATATCTCATCAGATAGTGTCGTTTCAGAAGCAGAGGGAGACAGATGTTACGTTTTAAGTCTTTATTTTAGTTTTATTTTAGCTCTGCCCCTCAGTGGATACAAATGCTGAGATCGAAAAAGACACAAATGTTTTACATTCTGCTTTCTAGCCTACTTATAGTTGAGACTTGAAGAATATTTTGCAATCCATTCTGACAAAACAGGACAGATGACCATATAAGCTCCCATATTTTGTGGTTTCTGCTAACTGGGGGATCATAACAACAGTATCATTATTTTAATTTCCAGAACTGAAAATTCATCCACAAGAAATAAGAAAAATAGTCTCTGGAATTCTATAGGACCGGAATTCATCTAGTCTGCAGTGCTTCAGTATTTTAGGACAGGTGGTTTAATTGCAAGGAGTGACACAATCACAAACATCACATACTTACAGGGTATTATAATAGGTATCCCTATTACTCCTATTATTTGATGGTTCTTGTTGGCTGTTTTCGCTCACTTGTTTCTTTGTTTATTGTGATAAGGGGATAGTACAAATGGAATGAAATGTTATGCAAGTACAACTGAATAGATAACTAAAGTTCTTGATTTGCTTCTTCATTTTTCCAGTCACTAGAACATAGCATTGACTGACTGACATTTTATTAGAACTAAGTTCTTTAATAATCCTTTGAATATATAAGTTCTTGTACATTATCTTGTCACTGAACTATCAAATCTTATGTTTCTTTCATTGCCACTGGCATAGTTGTTAGCTTATGTTCTAATGAAAGGTCATTTTTCTTCAACTGATCATTCTTCACCTGTCAATATACACTGATACACGAGATTTTATCACCTGGTTTAGGTGTTCTGGTTATAAATGACAGAATTAGTAACATCTGTAAAATCAGTGAGTACCCTTTAAAATATAACCAGAGTAAAAGAATTAAAGGATTTGAAGGGGGTAGTTGAAGAGAATGTCTCCTGTGAGCTTCCTTTCCTCCAACCTCAGCTCCCTCAGCTGCTCCTCACAACATCTGTGCTCCAGCCCCTTCACCATCTCCATTGCCCTCCTCTGGACACGCTCCAGCCCCTCAGTGTCTTTCTTGTTGTGAGGGACCCGAAACTTGGCACAGCACTCAATGTGTGGCCTCACCAGTGCTGAGTACAGGGGAACAATCCCTATCCTGGTCCCTCTGGCCACACCATTGCTGATACAGGCCAGGCTGCCATTGGCCTTCTTGGCCATCTTGGGCACTGCTGGATCATGTTCAGCCAGCTGTCAATCAGCATTCATAAATCCTTAAAACCATGAAATTGTTTTCTTTCCAAAAATATTTCTTAGTAACATACTTAGGTGGACCCTAGATGTTCTGAACAGTGATAAAACTGTGTCACTTTTGCATGTAGCATTAATACTTCTAAAAATTTGTACATAATTGAATTAAAAAATCTTTGTTATCTAAAGGCAAGTACTGTAGTGTATGAGATACACTTAGAGAACAGGGCTTTGCAACATATTACTTTGTGTTAGAGTTTTATGGCTGTCACTAAAATGTCAACCATTGATCCAGTGGCTATATTATCTGAGATTCAATTACAGTGGATCAATGTTGGCTTTTTAACAATAACCTTTGTAGCATGCTGAACAGAGCTGGAAATGCATCTTATGCCACATACCTAGTGCCAATTGACAGCAGTGGTACTGCCAACATATACAAATCAGAAAAGAATAAAACATTTAAGAATCAACTTCCAAATGGCTAAGAAACTTTGAGCACTAAAGTATCTCAAAGAAATAAATGAAAAAATGTAGTTTGAAAAGTTCTCAAACACTTGCCCATATATTTTCCTTTCCATACATATATTCAATCACCCAAAGAAAGATCCTGATTTTTAAATGGGAACAAATATTTTTATTCAGCCAGACCTTGATGTTACATTGAAATTTTTTTCTTCTGGAAGTTCCCTCAGAAGAAGTCTAATTACTCCAAGGAACACAATATTTTCACACATTTAGTTGCAAGTTTATTTCTTTTTTGATCTGACAGGAAAAATGAATCATAACATTAAGACTTGCATTCAGTTTTTGTTGCAGAGTTGATGAATGATGACAGAAAAATTAATTCTTTTCTCTCAGAGAGGAATAGTAACAGGGTTTTACACTGGTCAGTTATGTCCACCTGTGATTTTGGGCACATACTGTATGTTATCGATAGCCAGTAGTGGAAACAAAGTCCTTATTTCAAGTCCCAGGCATTAAAGTCTCATCTCATCATTATGATGAGAAATTGATAATCCTCATGGTTTCAGAGGGAACTTCACACAGGTTTAAAAGAGATATGCCAGAGCATATTATTTTTCCTCAGTTGTGGTTTTTCATAAAGCTTTGAAGGGTCTATTAATTTTGTTGTTTACTTTTATATATGAAAGTTTTGTGCAATACAAAAATAGGGCCTACTGTTCTTTCCTGTTCTCATTTCCTGCTGCGTTCATCCCTGAACAGCTAAGGAAGATAAAAAATAGGAAAATTAGAAGAGAAGCATTTGTTGTGAGAACCTCCCATGTATTTTGGATTGTTTAATTTTAGAATGAAAAGATGTGAGTGTTATAGTGTCTTAACTTATTTCTATATATGTATTTATATATGCCATGCTACACCATTCAAGGCAAGGTTGCAACTGTTGCATACTCAGAGCTTTCTTGCTCCTGGCTCTTACTCTTTGTGATTCATACTGACATAACATTGTTATAGAAAACGTTACTCTGCAATCCCTTTTTACAATAATTATTAGTCCAATCAGAGGAAGATGATTAAAAGTTTTCCAAAGCCTTTTATAAACAGGGATCACCCTTCCTTTCTATCCTTTCCTATGATTGTTTAAATGAAGGCACCAAAACTATGCTGTTCTCTTTGTCTTAGATTACTCAAAAATAAAAAAGAAATAGCATTTCATTCCATGTCTCAAGCTGTACAGCTGTATCTGAGCACCCCTATAATACCTGAGATATCTTAAAGATAGTGTAAAATGAGGACCAGGTTAATATTGATGGTGGTGGGCAGGTGTCATCGGGAACAAAACACGGTACGATTTATGGAGAGTATGTCAGCCCTTTTGGTTAGGCAGAAATGTCTCCACCTTTTCTCACTGGACTATCATACATCATCAGATTAAGATACTGAATTCTGACTCTAAACATCTCCGCAGATCAGGACACAGTGGCCAATAAGTGCTGGTACACACTTTCCCACAGTGCTGCAGAGTGACAACAACTGCAGGTGTACACATTTATGCAGGCTCAGATGAAGGCTCTGTATTTACACAGAGGGGCTGTGCCAGGGTATCACGTGGAAATAATTCTCTCTCTCTCTCAAATGTGAAGTAATTAAGAAAGTTAAGACGTGGACAGTCCAGTGAATACAAGGATTTTCAGGGAATGTGTTTTATTTATTGGTAGCCTGAGACAAATTAGGGTAAATAATCTCTAGTCTTTCATTCAAGTTTGCTTTCATTTCCAGTGAGAAGGTGTGAAAGGCTTTCATTCTTGTGCTGATGCAGTACCTACTGTTTGTGGATGTAGTCATCAGTACAACTTAAAAATTGTCTCATTTCACAGAGGGGTATCCAAGGGCTACAAATCAAGGATAAATTCTTATTTTCTCATTTCACCCAATTAAAAGGGATAAACAAGATGGAGTAGAGAGTTTTCAAAGGCCTCCTTTGGGGTCTGTTCAACTCTGAGCATAACCTGAATTCCAGGATGATTTAAAGGTGCTTTCACGTCACCAGCCACAGAAGTCACAACTGAAAGGTCATGCAAATCTGGGCTGCAGAACAAGGTCTAGTATAGCTGGCATTCCTGGAGAGTGGGAAGTTTGAGCATCTTCTCCTCAGGCTTCAAAGAGTTCCACCTCTTCTTTCCCCAGAGACTCTCAGACTGCTGGGAAAACAACTTAGGGTAAAAAAATACTGCAGAGTTAAATGAGCATGTTTGAGCCTTCTCCTGCCAAAAGGAAGAAAGATATGCCTGGAATCCAAGGGGTGTATCTCCTAGGGATCTGTGTCTTAAATTATGCAGGACACTCTTTCTCAGGAAGGAATAAATTAACCTCTTCCCTCCTTCAAGTACTCAAGATAAAACCTTTAATCTGGAAATCTACATGAATACAGTGATGTGTTTGAGAACATAGTCTTGATAGAAGTAAACGCTAACTAACGAAAGTGTACACAGAAATAGTTCTCTCACTAGATTCAGACAGCTGAAATTCCACAAACAGACTTTACTGGTACAAAAGTTTGGAATTGAGCCCAACATCGTTCCTCTCACCTTAGAAGTTACAAATATGACAATAATGACCAGGATAATCAGCTCACATTTTAACATTAATCTGTCATTTATGTCTATGTAGATATCTTCTTTTTTTACTGAACAAGTGAATGGGAGTCTTATATCTCTAAATGTCTAGTCTGAGACATATGGCCTCAGCCAAAGTGACTTTTAATTCAAGCATCATGCATCACTGACACTGCTCTCAGAATGCAATGGTACTCAGTTTATGAAAAAGACAAACAGATCAAGTGTTCTCATATTAGCTAAATCCCTAAACAGAGCTCGTCTTTAAAAAAAAAAAAGAGAGAGAGAGAAGAGCTGTGCCCTGGAGACTCCTGCAACCTTTAACAAATACACTAAAGACAAGTAAATGACTTCAAAGTAGTCACACTTAAGGCTGTTGTTTACTTCCAGTTTCTAGCTAACTGCAAGAATGTTAATCTAATTAACAATTTGATTTCCTGTCTTACTCCCAATCTCTCTTCTTCTTCCCTCTCACCACCAAAACCACCACCCCCCAGGAAAGTGGTTATTAGGAAGAAGAATCACTCCAAATTGTTCATTTCTGGGTAAAATTTACACTTGTGTTACTTACAGATGGAGTACTCTCTTGTGCTCCACAAAGCCAAACTTGACATGGAAAAATCAAAGTTTGCTGCCAGAGAGTTCTTAGGTTAACTTGGTCAAATCATTGCACTTTTCTTGCAGAGAATATTGAGACAGAAATGACTTCTTTTCTAAGCTCAACTTAGTAGATATTGGTTTCAAAATTTCACAAGATCAAACGGATCTCAATGACTGCTCTGCCGCAAATATACATCAAGAGTAGATCTATTTACTTTTTACTTGTAAGTCTATCCAAACTACTTCTTAGTAGCTTGTTGGCCCGTGGAATGTTTATTTTCTGGGTCAATAATTAATTAGGTGTAGAAAGATCCCAGTTAAAAAATATTACCATAAAATAAAGTAAACCCCTAGTAGGAATTTCTACATCAGTCTTGTAGGAAAATTACAAAAAATGTTAAGAGGAAAAGAAACACTTGCACCCACATCTAAAACTAATAGGCCCTGTTCTGACAGGATATATTTAGAACAGGTTTCTCTGGCATCTGAGACACCACTTGCATTTTCACAGTGGAAGGAGAAATATGCTTTCTGAAGGCTCAGTGGAAAAGGGTGATGTCACTTGTAAGAAGCAATATAAACCCAGCAGTAATTACTCATCTTTGTGCCATGATTCAGCCTTCTTTCTAATTACAATTCTTTTTAAAACAAAGACACAGACAATGCTGTATATATCTTAAATCAGAGCTTCTTTATCTAAAACATACACAGTGTAACTTTCCTTTGGCCATTAGAAGGAAATCTCATGGATTTTCAAAAGCAGCTCAAAGAGAAACTGTATGCATACTTAATTTTATTCACAGTACTTAATCAGGAGCTTTATTAAGTGAGGCATACATTTTTTGTAGTTCCCTTGGGCACAGTAGTGTGCTTCTGGGGATACTAAGGGTCAGAATGTCTTTTCTTCATCAGATGTTCATAAATTATTTTCTCCTTCTTAGTTAAAATTGTGCATTCTTTATTATAGGAAAACACAGATATTTTAAACTTTTTATGCCAAATGACAGGATCCTAACTTTTTCCTTGGAATGAATCGTTAGGGGAACGGAGCTTCAACCACTGCCTCACACATACTAGCTATAACTTGAGATTTCATTCAAAAAACTCATCTTGCTAATCAAAATAGAGTCACTGAAGTCAAGCACAAAAAGAGAAGAAATTGATGTGAGAGCCCAGAGTTCATCAGAAGTTATGTTTATAGCAGGATTCTTTTGGCCTTGTTTGCTTATTCTATAAAATTATATATATAAATACTTGTAAACTTCTACATATGAAGAAGCTGTGATGTACTACATCTGATTTCTAATTAATTTTAAAATTTGAATATGAATATCTAGCTCCTTGTAGAATGCGTAAACAAATATAGTTAGGTTATTCTTATTTACAGACCTTATGTGTAGTTGCAAGCAAATTATCTAACAAAGTTGACTTACAAATGAGCATCAAGTTATTTCTATTTAAATTTCAAGACATGTTTCTGCTATTAAGTGAGATTTTTTTAATGCCTGATTTAATGGAAATGCAGCAGTCAGATACATTTAGGATAATAGGAGCATGGCAAGTACAAAGGCTGTGCAGAAATATGGGGATTTTCAACATAATCTAGATATTCCTTCCTCAGCATGTATTTCCAATTACTCTATATTGTTGTGAATCTATGCCACGTTTTTAAGCTTTATTGCAGTTAATTTTTGGCAAAGAAAATTAGCTGCTAGCAATTGCCAATTTTGCTATTAAAGGTGCAGTATTTTTACCAACATTTTCTACAAGATTTGGTGGAAGTTTGGTCTTACACTTGCAAGCACAGGCTGAAAGTTTGAGATGGACACTTTTATGAGGCTTCAGAAAGGCCTAAAATTCAGGAAGAAATGTGACCTTGTGATTATAGAAAGAAAAATTGAGGATTAGCAGGCAGGATTTCATACCATTTATTTACTAGGAAAGAGTATACAAAAACAAGAACACATTTGCAAAAATTTACCTGACAATTCTTTTCCCAGTAGATTTAATTGAAATATTGATGCATTTTCAATGTGGAAAAAAAAATCAGCCAATGATATTGCACTGGTTGATTGTCAGCCTCTACAGGTAATTAAACATACATTGTACTTGTAGACATCAAACTGTGAAGAAAGTGTTAAGAAAACTCTAACAGAAGCAATGATGTTTACCTCAGAAACACACAGAGGAATTGTTTTAGACACAATTCAGTCCCTTTTGGTTGCATTTTATGAATGAAGGAAAATACTGTTCATTTATTTATTCCTGAATATATTTTGTTCTTGTTTTCAGTAAATATCCCTTCTTTAATCTTAGAAAGTTGCAAATAGCAAATTCATTAATTTTTGCTTTCCTTTGTTTTGACATGAGACTCTGTATCAGGTTTTGCTGGCAGAGGACACACTGCAACTACTTTTTAAAAAGAAAGACTAAAGACCAGGGTTTGATGACACTTTTTCACACACAGTAAAATGAAATCCCAATCTCCCAGAAACTGCAGAATTCAGGTAAACCTCTGTGAATATTTTCAGTTCCAATAGAAAGGGAAATTATATTAAAAATATGGAAGTATTAATTTCTTTCTAGATGGCCGAAATGCTTTGATGATCATTTGACAACAAAACTTCTCAGCAATTCTTGATAGCAAAAAGAATCTTCAAAATTAAAAGTTATTTCATATTACATAAGAAAAATGTCAGAAATGTGACCTGAAGGAAGCTGTCTTCTTTATTTGGTAGATACCATTTTCTGCAAATATTTCTACTCTCTACACATTTTTTTATTTTTTTTTAATTCAACATGAAGTATTTTCCTGAACTTTTCAATTTGTTTCCTGCACCGAGGGCCATTTTTGGCTGGCCACCACAGTATTCTCCTTCTGTATTTAGAGATCCTGTAAGAACACAGCCAGACATGATGCTTCAAGGACAAACACAGTACTGTTTCACCCAGAGGTACTTTTTAACATATCTGAGACAAAGCTCATAGCATTTGGATTTCAGTTTCAGCTGCCCTTGGATTCTATTCTCAAAATTTTCTTCACACAATCACAAAAACTCATCAGAGTGCTGCTCAGTGTTTTATACAGAAAAGACAATTAAGCATGTTTGTGATGCAAAGTAGGGAAATTCTTAACATGATGAAAAGTCCTAAATGCATAAATACAACAAAAAGAACAAAAAAGAGATTACTTTTAAATCTTTTAATATTAAGAAACACACATTGAATATTTTCCAAACTCTTAGGCTTCTACTGCATTCTTCTTTTTGATGTTACCCCTTACCATTCTGGTATTTTGACACATTTTCAGATACCTCTATATTTACCAAAGTCATGTTTGTTTTGCCTGTTTAGCTGCTTTCAGCAATTCTCAAAAATTTAAAATTCTCCTCATTTTAAAATTAATAAAAATCTGGCTTATGACTACTAATATTAATAATAATGTTAAATCTTTTAGATGGCTGAACAGCTCTTTATAAGGGAAGTTGTTATGGTGCAATTTTCTCTTCTTTACAAGGAGATAATCAGAAACTATTTCCTTTTGTGCATTCTGAAATTTTTTTTGCTAATTTTTTGGCAGCAAAATACAATAGTCAGACTAATTTTCAGTTGAAAATTGCTATAAAATACAAACAGTTCACACATTAAAACAGCAGGTTCTGGAGTTGGATGTTTGGGTTTGGGTTTTTTAACTTTTATTTTTTAAATGAAAATCTGAGGTAAGTATCATTCAGAAATGCAATTTTTAAAATAAAATTTTTACAGCAGGTCTTAAACCATGTGTAACTTTAATGAGCCCTCTGTTGTATTTTTGAGAGCAAAACATGAATATGTTCTTTCAAAAAAAGGCAAGGCCCGAAGGCAAATTTCCTTCATTGTGTCCCTTTGTTATACCTGAGCACTAACAACCACTAATACACCCTCTGAAGAAGAATTCCTCATGTCTTTAAGGGAAATTGTCTTAAAATGGAAAGAACCTAAATTTGTGTCTCACAAAAACTGGAACTCTGAAACTCTGAAAAATTTCTTCAATTGAGAATTTCATGACTGTTCCTGATTCTTCTCAGAACTGTCTCCAAATCTGAAGTGTAATACCAATAAAAACTTGGAGCTCCTGAGACAGAACTTTTTCTATCCTTACATATGACAAAAAGGAAAATTCTGTATGTAATTAAGACAAATCATGGAGAGGAAGAGAGAAACATAAGCACATACAACCCCAGTGCATAACTTCTCAAGAGCACGTGGGAACTGTTCACTTCATCTGCAGAAATCTACAGATTTTGAATCTGAGCTGTAAAATACAATAATTCCACCTCAAATTTTCATTTTGTGTTCTTCTCCAGTCACGTTTGTGATATGTTACCTTTATTTTCTTGGATTACAGTGCATTATAATACTATATATTTCATTAGGACGCTTCCCTCTTTCAATAATTTCTATACAATTTAAAGAGGACCAGCATAGGGAATGTGATTTGGATATCCTTATATGACCATTTCTGTTCTTTTAATAGTCAAGTCCTAAGAGCCAGTGTAGAACCAGAAAAGAAAACTACTTGAGTGAACAGCTTTGCCTTTGAGTGAGTCTTTTCATTTGTGTGTGCTGTTAGATGTTGTTCCAAGCCCCTTTCCCTGCAGGATACAAGGCTAAGAAGGATTACTCAATCTTCAAAACCTCAGTGGCTCAGCTTATGACACAGAATCCTCTAAATTCACTAAGAAAGCAGACGCTTCTGGGGTGCTCCAGGCCCAGTTTTACTCTCTCTTGGTATTTCAGTTGGTAAAAATGCTGTCAAAGGTGAGCTCTACAACCAGAGAGGCAGTGGAATTATGAAATATTGCCAGCAGCTGATTGACCTCAAAGTCAGAAGTTATAGTTAGGCTAATTTCATGAAATATAAATTCCACCTTTTTTTCCTCACATAGGGATCTCTGTGCCACTGAGACTTTTTTCACTCAAGCAGTAGAGGGATGGGCTCTTTTTCACATAAAATTGCATTATATTGTGATTTCAGTGAAAGTCAAGATTTTTGTCTCTTCATTTTCTAAAGTCAGAAATAATCATACTTAATAAAATAGGAGTTTATTGACCATCAATGTTTTCAAAGCAATACTTTTCAAAAAAGGAGAAAAGGTATCATTGTTTTAAAAACTGCTGATTTCATAGATGTTGATTTTTTCTTTACTGAGATTTCTGATCATTTCAACTTTTGTCTTTATTCTTGGAGAAAATGTTGGATCTGCCACAGAATTAGTTTCACTTTTAAAGAGGTAGTGTCCTCATTCTCTTTCCTGGGAAAATAAATTATCATTGATAATATGCAATACTTTCTGATGCGCTTCTTATGATTTCTTATGTCATGCCAAAATTGCAGGGCTTTTCTAGCTGCTTTATGAATTGGATCACTCAGCACTCACTCTGGGACTTCAAGCTACTAGCACATGTACAGACCAGTGACAAACAAAGTCTCCTCTAGTCTAAGTGCTAACTAGAAGGAAATAAATTTTGGAAAAGCACATCTCATTCAATGGATGTAAGGTAGAAGCACAAATCTTATAATTTACCCACAAAGATTGGGATCAAACCAGAAATTACACTTGTGAATGTGAATCACAGTTCCCTTAGTTCATCTACTCTCACTTTTCAACTAACAACACCTGTCCATAAAGAAACATAAAGTGGAATGTAAGACTAGACACAATGGAATACAATATAGAACACACAACAGAAATAGGCATTTTTTAAGTGGAGACATCAACTGATTACATTGTAAAATAGAATGCAAATGTTTTTTTCCTGCTCAACAGTGATTTTCAGGGGTTTTTTTATTTTCCTGCAGTAACTGTTATCCAGTAACTGTACCCTCTAATGTTACCACAATTAATACAGATAAAGAAAGAAAATGTTCAGTAGTTCCAGTTTAGGTGTTGGCTATGTCCCCTTACAATATTTGTGAATATCATAAAAGTACCACACAATCCTTGTTCTGCACTTGGATTCCCTTAGCATCTCCAAACAAGATTTTACTGCTTAAGTTTTGTTCTGATCCTCTGTGTATGACTGAATTTCATCCTAGTGCAGGACTGTTGCTGACAAAACAATCTCCTCTGCTTTGTCCAATTTGGCTGCAAATGACTAAATCAATGTGACCTTCAGAAAAATCTCTCAGATGATTATTCTATAGCCTTGACTGCCAATATGAAGCACTTCCCATTTACCAGAACTCTTCACAAAAAGCAATTCACTAATGGAACAACATTTCAGTGTTGGGGAAACTGAGAGAGTTCCTGATACAAGATGATACAGGAAACAATATTCCCGAAGTTACTGTGAAATTTAATACACTGTTACAGTCATGCTCAGGCTGCCTTGTCCTGACAGAACCTAGACTGTGCAAAATCCCATTTTTCTTCTTGGTTTCTCTGCCACTCTGCAACCTTATATCCATTTTATTATTCTTAGCCTCTAATTCAGTTATGGCAGAAAGCTTTCCAAAGCTCTGAACTCTCAAAGACCTCAGGCCCAGCCTACACACATACATATCTGATTATTTTTTAATAAATAGCCCCACTGCAAGTATAGGGAATCAGGGCATATTTAACATTAAATTTTAAAAAATTATTGGGGTAAAAATGGATTAATGTGTTATTGCTTCAATTAATTTTGCAAATTTCAAGCTGCACACTTTGGGACAAAAACCTATTTTTATCTAAACCCAGATTTGAGCAAAATTTTGAACTCTATACAAGTACTATAGTGTGCAGTGCTTGAAAAAGTATCATTCACTACAAGGATGTTGAGGAACCAAAATATATTGGCCAGAGAAGCTGTGGATGTCCCATCCCTGTAAGTGTTTAAGGCCAGGATGGATGGGGTTTTGAGCAACCATGTGCCCCTGCCCATTGCAGTGGGATTGGAACAAGATGATTTTTAAGGTCCCTTCCAATAGAAACCATTCTATGATACTGATTCTCTCACGCATGCATTACTGATCATTGCTGCAAAGGAGACAGAAAAACTGGAATGTGACATTGAAACAATTATTGCAGCCCCTATGCTCGTGCTGACTTCAGTGGTAAAGGATATTTTGGGTACATTTTATTACCTAAATCTAAATGATCACTCTGGCCATGAAGAAAGGCAAAAGCTTTTTCGGAGAGACCCATTGCCCCACAGGACTTAGATGGGTGGATGTTTTAGGGCAATGGAAAAAGGGATATGTCCTAGTTTTCCTAAAGAACTCTCAAACATGCAAAATCAGATTGTGATTTCTTCTTTCATTTTCTCTGGTGCGTCATTAAATATAATTTCTAAAGGCAACTCAGTAGATCAGGCACATTAGACATACCTAACTAATTTTATCCTTTTTTAAAATATTTTTCATTCATCTTCTTCCTTTCTTTCTTAATATACTTGCCAAAAACCATTAATTTTTACAGAGAGAGAGAACATTTTGGTCATCATCTTTTGATGTGCTTTTCCCAACAAGCTGACTGAATCCACAATTCTCTCATTTCCCCCTTTTTTCCCCTTTCCCAAACATTTCTAGTCATTCCTTTATCAAACAATTTTGATAAATTTCCATCCCAGGATTATGAGCTAAGCAAATTTTCAATACCTAATTTTCAATAACTAATGCACTCGAACAAAGATTTTTTTTCCTCTTCTTAGGGATTACCTGTAAAAAGATCTGGATCTGAATTTGTTAAATAGTAGAACATTTTGATATTATTTAAATTTTGTTAATCTCTATTGATCACAAATGTTTATGCTGCCTATTTTGTGACAAATTGAAAAAGTCATGGAGCAGTGATTGTTTCACATGCCTTTATGAGGCAAAAATGGAGGTCTCAGATGCAGAAAAAGTAGACTAAAGCATGAGTGCAAATATTAATTTGCAAATCTC
>JAWWMU010000237.1:20699832-20735071 GCA_035048155.1 Cinnycerthia olivascens
GAATAGAATAGAATAGAATAGAATAGAATAGAATAGAATAGAATAGAATAGAATAGAATATCTTCAGTTGGAAGTGACCTACAAAGATTATTTAGTCCAACTGCCTGGCCAAAAGTTAAATAATACCTTTTCCAAACACTAACAGGCTTGGGACACTGCTCACCTCTCTGGGAAGCCTGTTCTAGTGTTTGACCATCCTCTCAGTAAAAAAAATGCTTGCTAATACCTAAACCTTCCATGGTGTAGCTTTGAACCATTCATGCACATTCTATCACTGAAAACCAGGGAGAAATGTCACAAAATTGAGTCTTTAGGAGGTTTTGACGCTAAAGACGTCAAAATGTTATGTTATTCTATAATCACAGTGTAGAGTTTAGCTACATGCAATTGCAGATGAGCTGGAGGTCATTTTCCAGAGAATAGGGGTGCTCTTAATGAAATAAAAGAGTAAAACCAGAAAAGCACATCCAATATACCTTTTCTGTCCTGAGTTTTCTTTGCCTGAAAGCTGTGGGCTGAGAGAAACTAAAGAGGTTTCTTGACTTGGAAATAGACAAACCAGCAGAGAAATTATTAATGCAAAGGAAGAAACTAACAAAATGTTCTAATTGTTCAGAGACCCTAAAGTACTGAATAAAGATGTAAAAAAGAAAACATGTTTCAATAATCAAGCAAAGAATAAAATTTGGGCCATATGGCTGATGCCAAAGAGCTACCTAAAATAGACACATCAGCCTCTGCCCTTGTACCATCAGTGTACATGTTCAGAATAGTTAATTCTCCTTCAGGACCTTGGTGAAGACTGTTATTTTGATTTGCTTTGGGAAATGAGCTTTTTCTGTAGAATATAAAATATATTTATGCTATTGATATTAATAAGATTTAGTGATATTTTTATCTGGGAGAAAGCCAGCATCTAGAGAATCCTGGCAACTCTTGAGGGAGAGGAAGCAGTGTTGGGTTAAAGATTAAAAAAAACCAAACAGCTCCAAATGAGAGGAAAGTGTAGGGAAAAGTATACCCTGGATTTTATGCAGAGAGGTGTACAGACAAATCCTGATAATTCTGAGGTCATCATCAATACCATCCTTACAAACAAGAAAAAGAAACAGAGGTGAGAAAATCATACTTAGACGAAAATAGTCCCCTGGAAAGATGCCAGTTTGAACTGTGACTCGAAAACAAGAGGTCAGATTGAACCTTCAGGAGATGATGCAAGCTATTAGCACAGATTGGTTGGTTGTTTCTGAAATCAAAATTCCAGCCCTATATGATACATTACTTTTATCATGCTACACTACTTACTGGATCAAACTAATGAAAAAGGAGCTTGCAGATCATTCAGGGCCTAAAAATCTAAAAACTTTTAATGAAGAATAATAGTACTACAGATACTTGCTTAGCATATTACAAATGTCAAAAATATAGCAGAAAAGCTACATTGACCACACATGAGAAAAATGCCTCCTGAAGCAAAGCTGTCATAGATTTTTTGTGTAAACTACAAAACTTGGTACTTATTCTAGATAATTTTCATTTGTTCTCTGGGAAGTTGACACTGAAAGACCTTTAGAAACATATATAATAAAGTTTTCAATTTAGACATTGGATTTGGAATAAGTAGAAAAAAAAAGAGAAGTTCAGATTCCACTAGGTACATTGAGAGTAGAAATGGTGAAACATGGTTTATCATTCATAGAACTGATAAGTTCATAATCTTATAAACAAGATATAAGGAAGGATCTTTCTTGATAAAATGAGGAATTTTTTCCAATGAGGATGGTGGAACACTGTGACAGGTCGCCCAGGGAGGTGGTAAATGCCCCATCCCTGGGAACATTTAAGGTTAGGTTGGATGGGGCTCTGAGCAACCTCATCTATTAAGTTTTGACTGAAAAGAGAGAACGTGATTAGACTTCACCACAGACTGTCCACATTAAAACCCCTGACCATCCACATTAAAAGAAGAATTGATTAAGAGGCATCCCTTTATCAGCCCTTACAGCTACTGCATCCCCAATGTCTTCTGAGTGGCCAGGTTAAATGACAGGCTGGGGTTTGCCTGACCACAGCCCTGCTGCTGGCTCAGACTGTTGCTGTGTGCACTCCAGAAGGGCATTCTGAACTCAGCCAGGCAGGACATGATCTCTGGAGGCTGGCTGATGTGACTGTCAGTCACACACTGCCGTCACCAGGCCAGCCTATAGCTCTGACTGCAGCAGCCCTTGCAGGCTGATTGCAGTCTGTACCGTAGAGCAAAGCTTTTCTAACTGCCCCTGTCATCAGCAGGACCTGCAGCTTGTCCCCTGCCCACATGGGGCAGAAGCAGAAGAACACCCATTCCTCTAACTGTGACAGCTCTGAAGGGTTGCTTGGGCATTCTGATACATACCTTGGCTTGAACTCCAGCTGTGATTAAACTTGTTTCCAGCAGACAGCAACTTAACATAAAACTAGAGAGAATAAAGTGAGGATTTTGACAAGGTGTCATCCGAAAGATTTTTCCAGCACACAGGGAGGCTGTTGGAGATTTTTTTAGTATAATTCCTAATATGACAGGGACTAAAGCTGAACCCTTGGTCATTCATTTTAAATTTAAAACTTCCTGGGTCACTATGCTAAAACCACTCAGGATAATTTTTAACACAGGAGACAAAGAAGAGATCAATGTAATTTAACTTGAAAACCCAGACTGCAAAATCAAGCTTCAATTCTGGGAAGTGGATGGCACCAAAATGTCCTCTGATTAACACTGAAGATTTGGCCATAATAAAGAAGTCATAGCAAAGATGGGGTGGTGGGATTTTCTTTTACAAAAAGCAGGACATGTTATAAATTTTCACCCTACTTTTCCAAGTATTTGGAGATGGATTTGTCATGTTGAAATCACAAAGTGATGTTGTAAACATTGTTTTAATAAACTAATGCACACTTCACAGACTGAATTTTCAATACTTACGCATGACATGGAACAATTTTCAGATGGAAATTATCTTTCACTTAGCAGAGATAGGAATAGAAAAAAAATATTAGTAAAGGGGTAATCCTACTGATAAGAATGTTGACCTAAGTTAAATACTACATAGTTATAGAGAAATTAAATGAAAAATAATAGTCTCAGTAGTTTTCCAGAATATGATATTCAGTCTTCAACTGTTGGAAAAATACAGGAGATTCCCAATTACAAACTCAGTGAATCCAAACTGAGCACCAAAATGGCACAGAAATAATGCAGTAGTTGAGAGTTAATGTGCAATATTATGCGTAATGAAGTATCTAAGGTGAGGAAGGGAATTATGTTTTATAGTGAAAGGATTGAAAATGATGTAAAATCAAAAAGACAATTATGAAAATCATCAACAATTTAAATTCTATTATGACTAATCTTTAGTGTGAAGGTCATTGTATCTTCGAGGTAATAATTTTCCCTTTTGCTATCTTTCTCACAAGAAGAAAAGCAAGCAAAATGAGAGTCAGTTCTTTCTCAAAAATACACCTGGTTTCTTCCAAGAGCAAATTGATTGCCAAGAAATAGAATTTTTATAGAACCACGAAACATTATGTTCATGTAATCTCATTTATGTCCAACTATACTTTGTCCAAGTCAAATATCTTGATCTAAGTTTTGTCCTATGCAACCAGTCAGTGGTGACACTGCTGCAATGGGTAAAATGCTCCATTGCAGGTTCTTCAAACACATATTTTCTCTGGAATAAAGGAAATATCATTTGTAATTTTAAAAATTACAATTGACCCATCTTGCAAGGTTTTCTAAAATAATTCTTTTTAGCCCCTGCTTTTCATAAAACAGAAGAATCTGAGTGTATCATATACATCAAAAGAAACATGTAGTTCAGAAATTCATAGCATTATGGTGAATGAATGAATGAATGCATGCAGACTTTCAGGCACAATGACCATGTATCCCATACTCTCAGGGAAGGCAAAATAAAGTCCATGAGGAGAACTTTGTTATATCAGGCAGAGAGATGAGCTTGATCTCCAGATTTTCAAATAGAGTGGATTGGAATATTTAATATGACATATTTAATTATTTGTCTAAATAATACATGCACCCACACATGCCTCTTTCAGATCCAGTGTGGATTATTACCTGCCATTGAAATTGCTGGTTCATTAAAGCAATAACATTCAAAATATGTAAGCATGAAATCATATGTATTTAATGAAAAAATAGAAATGACATCTGAACCAATTCCAGATGCCACTAATTTTCTCAAAGTATCTGTTAGTTGTGGATGCAATTTTGGAAATGCCATTCAGTGATGATATTTTGACTGCAGCTTGAAACATAAACAGTCTGCATATAGGGATATTAGAGCTCTATTTGTGGACCTATCTCCAAACTGCATGATTGAGTCTGCATGACAGCATCTGAGAGGAGTCTGTGACCCCCTGCTCAAGTAAATAGATGAATTGAAGCCAGTGGTAAAGAATATTTCCTGTTCTTTTCAAGGCTGGATTATTAGCTGGGAATTACAGATTGGGACACTGATGCAGCTTGTTTGGATTCACTTTCTTCAGAGACAAAACAAACCTGAGGGAAATATATATAAAGCATAAATATTACATACACAGGATTTTTTCCTGTCGACTTCTCCTCAAGCTGGTGTGGTTTTTAATCTGTTCTTATGTAATTGGACTCAATTATATTTCTGAAAAAACAAGACCCTTCAAAATAAGGAAATTTTCTGCATTGCTGAAGTTATAAGTTATTCGTTTTGTTGAGCCATGACTGTCAAAAGATGAAGTGCAGATGTACAACACAAGGCTGAGTACAGTCTCAGTGCTAACAGAGGAGTCTTTAGCCTACTGACCAGATGATGCCCCTGTGTGGGTGGCATGCTGTGGACACATTCCCTTTTGACACCTCACTAGACTGGGATATGGTTTTATGAGGCTTCCTGAGCCGGTCAGTAGGTCCTGCTATTGATGTGCAACATGGCACACCTCTTCAGCTCTCCCACTTTTCACTGGTGTACCTAAGCATGCATATGTACAAAGAGGATAGCCAGGAAACAAAATAGAAATGAATCATTTTTGCAGCCACAGATAATTATTTGGTCCTGTCAGCAGAGACTCTAACTGAAGGCAAACAGCAGTTCTACCGAATATTCAATTTGTCCCATAACTTGTCAGTAAAAATAAAAAAGATCTCTTTTGCTATAAATAATACAGATTACTCTTTCAGAATTTCATCACTTCAGCAAGGCTGTCAGAAGTGTGTAAGGCAAAATTCCCGGCAACATCAATACTTCACGTGTCACATTGACACTCCACAGCTTTTTCTTTAGGCCTCAGTGGTTAGAGGGAAGATGGACGAGGTGGCATTAACTAACTCAAGTGCTTTACTGCCACCTTTCATTTCAGATGAACTTATTCAGGGATGGCCTCTTCCTCTGACATAATATTGTACAGTAGCCAGCTCTTATCTCTCAGCTGTTACAAGTACCAGAAGGAACATAATAATTCATCCTTGATTTTGAAAAAATTATTTTGGAACAACTTTTAATTAGCAGCTAGTCATAGGTGTCTGGAAAAAAAGGGCTCATATCTACTAAAAAGATTCCAAATAGTCATGTTAGAATGGGTGAGAATTGGGATTTTCATGTTCATACCTTTCTCGTGTCTTCATTGCTTGACAGGATGACCGAGGCACAATGCCTTTGTGAACCTGAATTCCTAACACTGTATTATAACACATCTCCCTAGCAACACAGGCTACTGAAAGCACATCAAATTTATCCTCTGCTCACTAAAATTTCTTACTACAAAATACTGAATTGAGTTCAAAGTCACAGCTTCCCCTAGAACCATTCCATTTTCCTGACCTGGCATATCTGAAGTTTGAGCAGGAATGACAAGCTCAGACCTTGAATTCTTCTCAGTGATAGGAAAGTTCATGTGTGCAGATGAAAATGCCTTAGAAATTAGTGTAAAGTTGTCCTTGAACTCTCCCAGCAGCAAATGGCCATCACAAATCTCATTTTTCCCTGCCAAAATGCAAGGTTTAATTCTTTGATTTATCTTCTCTAAAGTGTTTATCTTCTCTAACATATATTGAAGAAAACCATGAACCATTCAAAATAGGGCATTCTGGGTTTCCTTCTACAGAAGAAGGGCAGGACTACAAGATACATATTGCAAAGGGCAATGTATTGTCTAATCCTCCTAATTTATTAGCACAAGTGAGATCAAAGGCTATTTCTAGGGCAGCTGATATACATGAATTTCCCCACTCTTCTCAGGCCCTTAGAGGTAATCTTGGATTAGACAGACAGAGGTGAAAGGCATAAAATAAAGCAAAAGTGTGAAAAAATGGTTGAGAGAGAAAAATAATGAGTCAATGAACAGTTAATCAGGAGGGCAGATTTTTGACACAGCTCCTTTATGCTCTAACTGCATGCAGCAGCAGCAGCAGCAGCTGTTTGCTCTGTGCTTGAAAGCAACAGCTCTTCTGAGCACATAAATTCCACTAAAGAATTTTAGTTATTTAAAAGGTTAGATTGTAGTAATTTATTCTAGTTTTATTTCAATGTTTTTTTCCTTAGGGATCCTAAAGGGATGTTATAATTTCTCATAAAGCACTTTTACTCCCAATAATCAATATCGATTTTAATATACCATCTTAGTGCTTAGATTTATAGTCTTGTTTTGTGTGGGATTTAGGTATTAATATAATTAAAAAGAAATGAGATAGACTGCTCTGCTTGGAAGTTTCACATTAAAAATAATTAACTTTTCATCTCATTTCCAGATGATGCAGAAACGTTTACACTGAACTATTTATATTGAATACATTTCTTCTGTTCTTCTGAGTTAAAGAGTTAGAATAAATAAGGGATAACAGGGCCTTTCTTTTAGGAACATCCAGGTAGCAGTAAAGGTTCCTTATCTAGCTGAGGTGAGAATTAGGCCCTTCAGAAATTTGAGGCAATACCCAGTTCGTTTCCAATGTGCTATCACATGTTAATCAAAACCAGTTAAATAATTCAAGAAATAAATCTTTGACCAAATCCATTTTGTTTGTGAGAACCTTTATGCTAACCCTTTGTGATAACCCCTCTCTCCCATATAATTAAGTAACCTGTTTTTCTTTGCCAGATCCAAATGTTTGCTAACTCAGTTACGTCCCATAGCTCCCACTTACATTTATCTGCCCAGACAGTTTTTACCACAGTCTGCACAAAAACCCCCAAACCCTTGGCACAGAATCTCCTACAGAGTACTTTGCAGGCTCTTCTGTTCTGTGCCCTGCAGGGATACATTTTACATATCAGAAACGTGATGGCATAGAAAGAGAAGCTTTTTTTAAAAACAAATTCAGCCTTTTACTTTCCATGCATTTGAGGACAAGTAATATTCTTGCAGAAGATTTCTTTTTAAAATAAAAATTAAAGGAAATGTAGTGCCCTATCTGCAACTAGCTGATCTGATCTGCAATTACTGCAGAGACAGCCAGAAGTAATCAGACTGAAAGAAGCAGAGATTTGGTTTTCTCTCTTAGAAGAATCAGCATGTCCTTCAATGTGATGTGCATTTTGTTTTGTTTTGGTTTTTTTTGAAAGCTGTATACTAGATTAAATTTAACTTACTTCCATATTGTGAATGGGTAGGGACAGCAGATAGAACTCAATGCTACAATCAAACCCGCTTTGCACCTTTATTTTATAAATAATTTGGAAAGCATCTCAAAAATCAATAAAATATATTGTCTTTATCCTTTTTCATTTATATAGTGCTATTTACACAATTAATTCATACACGTTTCCAAAGCACTTTCAAATGATACATTGAGAAGCTACTTCAAAATGTATCTAGAAACAGCCAGTTCAAGTATGGTATATGGAGGAAATTAAATAGTGAGCACAGTATCAGATGCCAAGACAAGGAGTGCAAAATAATACTCAGCCCTTTTACAATGAATAAAGCAATGGGGTCTAGATCTGAGGTGAGGCATCTAAGACACTCTGACAGCCACAATAGGTAGCAATAAAGTTATAACCTTCTGTCATGGTTTAACCTCAACTGGCAACTAAGTACCACACAGCTGCTCTCTCCCTCCCCCATGGCTGGTGGGATGGTGAGGAGAACCAGAAAAAGGTAAAACTCATAGGCTGAGATAAGAACTAAGAACTAAGTCCAACTGAAATAAATTAAAATGTAATAATAATAATAATAATAATGAAAAGGAAAAAGAGAGACAGGAATAAAACCCAAATAAGATAAGTGAAGTACAAGAAAACTGCTCACCAACCACTGACCAATGCCCAGCCCAACTCCAAAGAGTGGTTGGTATCTCTTGGCCATCTGTCCCCAGTTTACAGGCTGAAAATTGCAGTTCCAGCCTAAATCAGGAGATATCTCCTTGCAGAATTGTAAGAAAAGTAAAAAAATGTATAGCAACATCCTCTTTATGAAATCATACACTATATTTTACAAGAGTTCCATTTTAATCACCTATATATATAACAAAGGCACCACATAAGAGAAGCAATGCTCTCGAAAATCTCCTGACTATAAGCCAAAATGTCAATGAAACATCAGAGTACTTGGAAACATGATCTTCCAGGTCATTTCCAATCTAAGCACTAAGAGGCCTGATCCTTCACAGAGAACTTAAATACAAAATTCATGCCTTCCTCATTGCTCTGTCAAGGCAGAGAGGGATGTGTTATCAAAAGGACTTCACTAATTAAGGAGAAATTAAATCACAGTCTTATCAGTCTGTTCATATGCTGAAATTTACAGGAACAGGAGGACCTCATCCAATTTATTTTTTTAACATAGTGTAAATATAACAAATCACTTTACTGAGGCTTAGATAGCGCTTTAAGTAGGTGGGAGTAGGTTGTACGTAACTCAACTGCACACTTTGCCTTAAGACAGCAAATCACCTTCCCAGAATAGACTTCTGAAACATGAATGAACATTGAATGTCAAATTGCCATGGATTTATCACATAAATTCCCATTTATTCTATAGGAAAACATGACAGAGGAATATCATAAGGGAATCATAACTCAGCATGCATTACTCTTGGTAGCTTTGCAGCCAAGCTTTGCTCTGGTGTTTGCATCTCTGGATGTTGTTTCCAGAGGAGAGAATAGTGTAGAGACTAGACTTGCAGTGCTTGGTAAATGACACTTAATAAAATAAGTCTCTGAGCAGTCCAAATCACCACTTCACTCTATTCTCACTCAGATTTATGGACCAAAATTTATTATCTTTCCCCTGTAAGTCATTACAAAGTATACAGAAAGTTACCAAAGCAAAATTCCAGTGTGTTAGCAAGCAGGATGTTTATTCCATTGATCCAAAGCCAGGCAGTGAACTCACTGCTTGGAACTATGGTTTGTTCCAACTAGAAATCTAGAGCCCAAATATTCCTGTCTATAACTTGGTTTTGGAATCTATTCATAATTTATTAATTGTTAAGTAATTATTAAAAGATGTGCCTTTAATACAGGATTTGAACTCCTATTCAAAACAATACTATGTACAGTCCTCTTAGCCAAACAGTCAAGTCCTACCTATTTAGCTAATCTAGCCAGCTAGTTACTAATGTGACAGTATCTCCAGAAAATGAATGGTGTCTATCTGCACTAAGTTTCTCTTCTGGTTACCCTCTGCACCGTGGTTCTCCAACATAATCACTTGGCTTTTCAGCTCTAATCTTATTAGCAAGTGCTATCACTTCATCTATGTTCTGTGATGCTCCAACCACGTTACTGATTTGCAGTAAATAACAGTTACATGAGCAAAACTCATGGGACTGCTATAGGCCCTTATTCACAGTACACTCTTTACCAGGCCCCTATGATGCCATTTTCTATGGCTTTCTATGGCCCACCAGGGCATTTCATAGATCATACTCTGAAATCATCTGTCAGTCACATAGAAGTTAATGAAGATATTCCAGCGCCAAAGTAACCTCCAAAAATTTTAAAAAAAAAAAAAAAAAAAAGAGATAATAAACGTTTATTCATCCAAGGAGAACTGCTTTCATTTATAAAAGACCCAGGACATTCAGCAATAGCATCTTTATAAAATATAAGTCTTTCTAAGTTAGACTGCAGTAGTGGAAAAGCTAGAAGGGAATGCAATAATGGAAGCTGGCTGTAAACACCAGCAAAGTCCCCAGTGGGTGTCATGGTGCATTCCATCTGCTACAATCTACAGTTCCACAAGTTAGTAGAGGAACTGAGCACGAAACTTCTATTCTAACAAGGGAGGACTGTTTTTCCTAGGGTTGTATATCCTCAATGTTTCTAAACATAGAAACTCTGTACTTGAGTCCAGTATCCAGATTAGACAGGATTTATTTTTTTTTTCTTTCAAAGGCCATCATAGCATCTATTAATATGAAGGGATATTTACTTTATAGAAAATGTAAATATCCTTAATATGTTCGTATCTTAAGTTGGAAACATCACTGTACATGGTGTTTCCGGCCCAATAATTGAATTGATCAAATTTTATTTTGTGACAAATTAGCAATTGAATCAAAACTTTTTTTTCTTGGTGGTGATGAAATTCTATTTATAATTTAATTAAAATTTCTGTCACTGCTTTCACTATATCGAAATATTCACCAAAATACTCACCCCTGTGAATTGCACATCTGCTCAGAAACATTTACCTTCTGAATATTTACTTTTCGTAGGTTTTGGTGAAACTCATGATGACTGACATGCAGTGGCACAACACCTGGGATAAATTGCTTAGGAGATCATAATGATTTTGGGGTGCATGAAAATTTTTGCTTGTGAAATGCAATTTGAATGGTGATGGGTATAAGACATAATCTGTCCAAATAGAGTGCAGCTGAGTTAACTCACATTTATTTTGAACAAAGATTCATCTTACCTGCCTAGGCACTATGAAGACACTGCTCACTAGACATGCAGCTATGCCTATGTGACTGACATGTCTAACTTGCTTCTACTGATGTGTTTTGGCCTGCTTTACTTGTACCTTGTGACACATGTGGTACCGTGTTTGTGGTGTGCTGTTCTCCCAAAACCTAAAAACTGGCCTACACTTATGTAAAGCAGTGCTTGTTACTCACTAGAACTGGTGGTTGGCGATTCTGGGCCTTAAAATGCAATGTGAATGGCACAAAGGAGCTACAGGTGTTACTCCCATCAAGCACCTCCCTCCGTAGTAATTTGTACCATCCCTTATTTTCTTTTCTACAAGTGCAATTGTAAATTTGAAAGTAATCTTATAGCATATTATACTCAGAAACTGAATAAAAAGAAAGGAGCTTAAATTCTGTTTTCACAGTTAATTTGAGAGACTACTATGCTGTACTAACTATAGTTTTTCTTGCACAAACAAATTAATATGAATGAAACAAATGATATCTCAGATGCATTAGCTGGTCGGTTATTCTTTAGCACTTCTAATTATAGCCTTAAATCTAATGGAATAAAGTTACCATATTTTCTTTTTACTCTTTAAAAAAGGAGGCCAAAAGAATCAAGAATGGACTTCATAAAATTAGATTATAAAAAGCGATGACAAAACCATAAATCTTTGATTCAATCTAAACCATATATAGATTTTTTTTGCATCATTTTTTTTCTACACTGGTTGAGTTAAGCCTCTCTGAAGGGAGTGCAAAACAAAATGAAAAATACAGAAGAGTAGGGTCATTTTTAGCCTTGCAACAGAGACATGCTGCTCTTTTAATGTGCTAGCAATTGCTATTACTCCCACAGACTAGAACACTTCTGGGCTAACCAATATATGGAGCAGTGGGATTGACTTTAAAAATGTAAGAGCCTTTTATTTAGTAGATGTTTGGGTTTTTTTAAATCAAACCTGTGCTGTCTGTAGCCAGAGTGATCACAATCTGACAGCTTTATAGATGAATATCAGCAAACATGCTGGTGGTACAACCAAGCCAAAAATTTAGTATGATATATCTGTCATTCACTGGCTTCTTATATTTGGATTATAACTAAGGTTGTGCCTAAATTATGATTGGAAATTAAATGCTCCCTTATATTAGTTGCAATTCTCCTTCAGATTGACAGAGGGAAGTATGAGGGAAAGAGTTTGGTCTTGACTTAATAGAATAAATCCAGGTTGATGGAAGGGTGTTTTTTAATAAACCTCTTTGTTGTACAAAGAGGAGTTAATTGTTGTCTGGTAGCATATGAAAAATTCCATGCAGCAGTGACCCGGTGCTGGCTTTGCTTCCCATTAAGGACATGACTGAGGAATACAGTGTTCATCTTAGCAGAGATGAATTTATAGCTGAACAAAATAATCCCATCTGCCTCCATTTCACAAACCATTTCCCCCACCTATTCAAAAAAAGTTTTATATTTTAATTTTCTAAATGTCCAAATGTTTATTAGGATTCTTACGGACAACTTGGCAAATTGAAGGTTGAATAAAATCTACCCCTAAACGCAAAGTTGTTTTACTTTTTAAAATATATTTTTACTAGATGTTTTATTTACTGAGAAGCAAAATATCAGATTACACTCTCTTTTCATTTAATCCTCTAATAAAATTAATTTGGGAAAAAGATACTGTTCACAGTTTAGAAGAACTCAGGTGAAGTTGTTACTCTACTGTAATATCTACATCTTTGTTCCATTAGAACTCACTTCTGTTGCCTGGGAAGCAGAAGTGGATAAGGAGATGCAAATTACAGCAGAGATAAAAAGCATTTACAGTAGACTCTTGGAAGAATTTCTCTGCTTCTTTCCTTGATGTACAGTCCAGCCTTTGTGAGAGCTGTAGATGTATGAAGAAGGCAGACATTTAAAAATGGTGCATTTGTGGAAGCTTTATAAATATCTATGATAACACAATTTGTACAATATCTGATGAATAGGCACGATTCATTCTGTTTAAGACAAAGTCCAAACAATATGATGTGGGTAACTCTAGGGACTACTCTTACCATAATGTCATGGAAGGCCACAGAGCAAATAGTGAAGGAAAACTAAATAAAATCATTAAAAGAAAATGGAATAAAATGCAACATTGGTTTACCAAGGTCAGCTCACTTCCATCTATTTCCATATTTCTTTTTGGTAAAACCTTGGATTTTGATCAAAGTAATCTTGTATTAACCTTGCACTTCATACATTCATCACAGTTCACCCCCCACAAAAAAACCACACCAGATTTCGGTGTTACAAAGAGACATTCCCATTCATTTCCCAGCCAGATAAAATTTCCCACATCCTCCTGCATTTCATATACAGTCATGTTTCTCTACACCCTCCTTTTAAATATGACTGAAGGATTTTGTCTGGGTTTAAAACATTATTTTTTTCTGGTAAGACAGGTAGCAATGGTTGGTAAATGTTGAAGTGTAAAGAATTCTTCTCCAGGTTTTAGGATATTTAAAGAAAAGACTGCTTATATTGTGAATACAATATATGTTAAATAGATCATCTGAATTGTGGGAGCAATATATTGTCAGTCAAGAGAGATAATATTAAAGTAAATGTGCAAATATCTTGCCTAAATTAGTGAGGAACATGGAATGACTGACTGAATAGTATACAAGAATCTGTTCCCATGAGTATATTTTGATTAAAAGAAAGATACGGTGGTATATTTATTTTCAGGTTCTGTATAAGCTCACTAAAAGCCTATGGTGGCTGACAGCAAACCAAACCAGTTTAAACAAATCTTTTTGTATCAATAACTAATTACATCCTTGTTCTGCCTCAGTAACACAGATTGATAGTTCCATTATAGTGTTTAATTAGAATTGTTTTTAATTTATCCTTTGGAAGTGGTCTAATTGGTGAAGGAACAGATGTTACAGGTCACGTGGCACCAGCATGACAGTGCTGGTACAGAATGGCCAACTGGGCTGTGAATGCCTTCCGGAATCTCTTTCAAACACAGGGGTGAAGGGGACTTTGCAGCATGTCTGGTTTCATTCGCAGACATTACCTGCAAAACCCGTGAGGTTCAATCTCCTGCTGGGATGAGCTATAAACTTACTGACTCGGAGGAGCAGTCAGTAACTATTTTTCATTATCAATCCTTCGGCAGCCGGTAAACACAACAGATTCAGGACAGCAGGCAAACAGGACTCTATTTAGGCCTCTCTCTATGCAGTTTTGCTTTTTGTCCTAAGCATCTGACAGGAAAATAATCTCTTTTTTTTGGAACCATGCTCTGTTAACACCAGTTCGCAAGAGAGACATGGCATTAGGTATTGCACAGAACTCATGGATTACAAGTACAATTTCAGGGAGATGGAGTGACATTTATGTTTGGAGGAGTTTTTACACCAGAGCCCCAACCTTCTGAATGCTGAGGCTGAGTGCCGAATAGCTCAACAGAGCCTTGAGTCTGTCTCAAAATTGAACTAAACAAGAAGGGGAGCTCTCCATTTTTTAATTTCAAATCAGAAAGACCTAGAATTTCAAAGCAACATAAAAATCCTCCAAGTTATGTTCCCACAGAGGAAGCAATTATGAAGAGGTTTAGCATGCAGGAAAAACAGTCATTTGGCACAGATAATTTCAATCTATTTTATAGTCATTTTTGTTAAAAGCAAAATGCAATTAGAAAAGTATTGGTTGATAATTATAAGAGAAGCAGCATAAAATGAAACGTTCAAAAGGCAGGACAGCTCTCACTCAAATATCCCTGTAGTGAAACAGATTTATCATGTCACCATCATCCCAAAAAGATACCAATTGCTCACAATAAAGTAAATTATGTATATATGTCTGAAGTAACTACTGAACAGACACTGTTGAAAAGCAGCTACTGCAGGGTGCAATGCAGCAGCTATTGAGCTGTGTCTGCCAATCAACCATTCTGAAAAGGGGAAAAAACAGAATCCTGAATGCAGCAGAAATATTGGGAGAGTTTATGTCAAATAGTGTGATTACTCTGGTGATTGCAGAAAACAGCATTACACTGTGATTTCAAAGGCAGAAGAGGTATGTCTCATTCAAAAGGATGCCAGATTGCTATCAGTTAGAATGGGTCTTTGATCTAATAAATGATGGGATTTTTCCCTACATGCATCTTCACAGTTTTATTCCACCAGCCTCCTGACTGTATTTGTTGGTGTCAAAGTGGGAAACTAAATGTTTCAGAGGCCTTTTCAGTGCTGCTTAAGACCCCACTGGCCAGAGACGCTCTCTCACATGGTGTAAGTAAGTCTTTTCCAGGACCCTAATTCTGAGTGGAAAGCATATACCAAATGTCAGGTTTTTGCCAAAATGTGGGTTTATTTGCCTCTGTACTGGAGACCATGTGAGGCATTTTAGACCACTGAACCTAATGTGCAAATGCTGTTGTATCACAAATGATCATTCATGAATTGGAATGACTTATCAACATCCCTCTAACTATGAACTCTTTTCATATATTAGTAATCTTTCCATAGTTAACTGGAGCATGACATTGAACAGGAGGAAATGAAGCAGAAATCAAACACATAAGCTGATTCTCTGGCACCTATCTTACAAATATTTTTAAGACTATCCATTTGCTGTATACTTGCAATTAGATTATATTTTAAGAACTGAGGTTTTTTAATCTCCCAGAGACCCCAGTAAAAGCTTAGCCTAATTAATACCCAAACAATATCTGAAGCAGTACTTCAGTATTTAGTTCAATGATCTGCATGAAACAGAAAAGCACTGTAATTCTTTTCTCATTGGATTTACATGAAGCTGGACTTAAAATTATCATTTTCAACTAGGAAATACAAAATTTACCTCTCAGGAGAGCAACTTATTTTTTCAAAAGTATTTAAATGCATTTTGTGATTGCTGAAAGCAAAAGTATATGACATCCACTAAGCAGTGTATGCCATCTCAGAGAGATTTCACAAAATAAAATTTTCTATAGAGAAAAGAACAATGTATATCCTTGTCTCAATGCGCATAAACCTTCCATTTTATTTCCTGCAGATGACTCTCACTTGCAGTATATAATGGCATGTGTGCTTCCCCATTAAAAAGTGAGACACTTCTTTTTTTTAAGACATTTCACCCAACCTCTGTTTAGCATGACCATAATATCATCATCTTCTATTAGCAGGGAAAATGTCACTCTCATTTAATAACCCCAGATTTGCAGAAGCTGCCCATAGTTCAAGAGGTGGAAATAATAGACAAATGCTTTTTTTCTAGGAAAGAAAGACTGGATGTGTGGGTTGTGGCACCCACCATAGCAACTAATCAAGGACTTCAGTGGTTAACAGAGAATGCTGCTAGAATTTTCTGCATTTTTTGCTTGCCATTGTGAGCCAATTATAGTGGAGAAACAGAAGATATTGAGAATTTGATAGATTTGACAGGCAAATGAAACAATACAAGATTCAGCTCAGCCTGAAAAAGCTATTTCTTGATATCTTTCACTCAGAAAAATATATATTGTCTCAGTAAGTAGTACCAAAGAGATACCAATAATGCCAGACAGACTAATGCAAGTGCAGAGGCCTGTACATCATTGTCTATTGTAGCATTTATCCACCAGTACCTGAGTGCGTCAGTAGAAGAACATCATATCTGGCTGACAGTCCGATGGACAGAGAAAAGTGAAATTAAAATGCTGTTTTGACACACAAAGAATTGTCACAATTAACTAGCAAATCATTTTACTGAAGTACTGTGCTCCGAGTTGGATCTCAAATGTTCATATGTGACTCTCATCGACTCTGCAACTGGAAGTAATCCTGACAGCTGGTGATGTTCTTTGTCTAGTTTATTTTCATCAAATTACACATAGAAGTCATTTCTGTCACAGCCTATAGGGAATATAGGGAAGGTCCCTCTCACTAAGCCCTTAACAAGTTTGCTTCTTTTGCCTGTGAGTTCTGTAGTAAACCTCAGATGTCTTGTCCTTTCTCTGCAGTTGATTTCATTGCAAAGTATTTTAAACTTTTATACTTCCACATTAGAAAAATAAGATTATAATGAATATTCCTGTCATTTTAACTGTCACTGAGAAAGCATCACGTAGTTGCTTCCAGATCAGTAAGGCAGTAGCAAGCTCATTGACACATAGCATTTGTGGGACTCATGATCTTGTTCAGCAATGAGACTTGATAAGAGTCTGTGGATAACACCAAGCTTTTTGTAAAATAACTTTATTTGCAAAATCTTTCATTCTTACAAATTTTGTGACTCAGTTTTACAGAACCATGAAGAAGAAGGAGTTTAAAAAAATCCTTGAGATATGGGAGGAAATATTCCAATGGTTTTCTCCCTTCCCTGCTTTTTCCCTCTACTCTGTCCTCAAAATCAAATAAAAAAATCATTTGACCCTTTTAGAACAAACTTAAATTCTAGAGAAACATTTTCATTTCAGTTGTGTTATAAACGTAATTAATAAAGTTGTCTCTATTTTATTGTCTGCCAGATAAGACATTCTTTATTTTGGAGAGGATAAAATTAGATTATAAAAATTCAGAAAAGGTTTGGGCATCACCTTTCTACACGATTTATGGCACATCTATCACAGTACAACACTTCCATAAGGGACTGATTGAGTCATATTTTCTTTGGAATCTGGATTAATGGCTCACCTGTGTTATAAAGAAGAGTAAGTTTAAACAGTAATTAAATTTGTTTCATTAATGTAAGGGCAGGGGCACAGACGTGCCTTTTTACAAACACCTGTAGTCAGAATTGGCTGAGTCTTGTTACCTTCACTAAACTATTTCCATCTAGGAGATTTTAGTCACCTCTCAAAGAGCTCTTAACTACTCCTGGTAACTGTCTATTTTTTCTGTGGCAATGGGCTGTATCTCTAATTCTGTCTCTGATCATTAGACAGTGGGTTTTCTTCCCTCCCCCACATAGCTTTGCACGTTATTGGAGCAACACATTTCTCCTCATGGCCGTGCTATGGAAGACTGTGATGGTGCAATGAAGAAGTTGTCTGTTAGGCTGCTTTGTGCATGCACAACTGTCCTTCCCCAGCTGCCCAGCTCCAGCAGCAGCTGAGATGCACAGAGTAGTGTTTGTGTGCATGTCTGGGGGTAAGGGAGTGTATATCTTGGTGGTAATTAGTTTCCCACAAACAATGCCTCCTGCTTCATCTGCAGAGTAGAAGGCAGGTAGATTACAGTTTAGTGAATTACACCCAAGGGCTCTCTCTAACCTTCAAATGTGATACCATATTATTTCATTTTCAGACAGTTTAATACAGTTCCTGATTGTTAATATGATTTTAATATCTGACAGTGCAAAAGGGTAATAATGTTGTGGGGCATAGAAAGCAGAAAGAATAAAACAGTCATCACCATCAGTGATTCACTGCTGGCGTGTCATGTCTAGAAAATGTATTTTATTGCCCTGGTATGTCTGCACAGCTCAGGGAAAGTATCAGTCATTCAGTTCTCAGACCTGTAAAAATTATTTTAATTCTGTTTCTATTTGTTCCTGCTCTTACCTGTTCTTGAAACACTGTGCCAGATGCTCTCTGTGACCAGCAGGTCCAACTCAGCTTCACATTTGCAGGCAACCCTCACTGCCCTCAAGCTTTCCTCAGGAATGTGACTGAGTTATAACTTGTACCTAGGGAATCCAGGGCCAAGGGACAGTGACTGATAAAAAACCAACTCCATGTTTTGTTCAGGAGTTTCAAAATCATGACTCCATACCATCTTTCTAGAGACTTTTTTTGTGTCTTCATAGTTTCCCTCCTAGTTTGTCCTGTGTTTCATTTTACACTTTAGATTTTTACAGAGATTTAACTGTATACTAGTGGTTCTCAGGTAGTCACACTGGTTCCTAGATGTGGGCATCTCTGCCTTCTGTTGTCTCAAGATCCACCTGATTTAAGCATATAAGGAATTGGTACAGGGGTCCTGTGCTACCACAGTTCACCCTCAAATGTGATATAACCATGTCACCATGGCATTGCACCTTCACAAATGAGTTCCAGCCAATGAGAAGGACAGCTTGGTCTCCATGCAAAGCCACACTGATGCAGCAAAGTTGCTTTTGGGATTTAAGATAACACCTGTGTGGGATTGTAGTAGTCACCACACACAGTTCAATTCACTTAAGAGTCAGCTCAGGAAACTCTGGCTTGGATGATAAAGGCTCAACATCAGACTTGCAAGCTCTCTTTTCTGCCTTTTCCCTTGTGTTTTAATTGCCAAAGGGTACAAGATTTAGAAAGACTCAATTGGGTGACCTCATTCTACTATCAACACTGACTATTCCTTCCCACATTTTTTTATATTTGAACTAGTTAATTAACTCTATGGAGACCTTTGCTTCTACCTACCTGGTTAAATTAAGACCCCACTTACTCTGAAAAAACAAGTATACCAGAAAAATCAGTTTCCCAAATTATTCTTTCACAGCCAGTGACTGTTCCAGAGAATGGAAACCAGTATGTAAGTTCAGAGTTCATTTAGTGTGTTTTTTGAAAAGTAATTTAACATATTAAATTAGGGAGTAGTTATGCACTTAAAATAGTTTATTACAGTTTGCTTGACAGAATAATCTGGCTTATTTATCCTCCCTGAAAGTCTTATACTCAGAATAGCTAGGAAACACATGATTTTAAATTGTGGTAGGAAGGTCTTCTGGGAAGAGACCCATGAATGTCTGTTGTGTAGCAGCAACTCACAGCTTCATCCAAGATGAAGCCTCTGCCTTCTGACAGATTCTGCTTCAGTTTCAACTGTCTTGGCACAAGCCAATATACAAAATCACTGTTCCACAGCCCGGGTTCCTGCACACAGACCAAAGATCTAGGCTTACAAACTCAACTCACTTGACTGCCTCAGTTGTTTCACCTCACATTGCTTTCTTGTTTGGTGGTAATAAATTAGATGATCATTACAAACAAGAGGATTATGAACATAATTAACAAATGAGGTTGTTGAAGGATTTATTGCTCTGGCCTGAATCTTCACTAGCTTCCCTAAGAAAAAGCATCATCCATCTCATATTTCTCAGTAATTAGCTCTGTCTATATAGCATTGTAAATACTGCTTTAATTACTGCACTATTTAGCTTAGATGGGATTCAACAGCAGTAACTTAAATGGGATTCTTGTGCTATCAATTTTTTTTCTTCCTTTAACTCATTTTGTTCTTAACTCCTTCTAAGATAAACACACAGCAAAGATTGGCAAAGACATCTGGATGTGTTGTCATGATTAAAACCTTACATAGGGCTCCTCTGAGAGGGAATGAATTCTGTTGCTAGACAAAAAAATTCTACTCCCACAAGAGACTGCCATAATACACCTATGCTAGTCTGTGGCTGTTTTCTATTATTTCACAAGCATAAAGAGGCAGGAACTCAGCCACAGAACTCAAGCAGAAAATTTCTTTGGCTTACAGCAGCTCCTACCACTGTATATGCTTTGTACCACCCCCTGTGTCTCTATCCATCCATGCTTAATGACAAGATGTAATTTCAGTCTAGTAGATGTCATCAACCTGAAATTCAGATGAGCTTTTGAAGTTTCACACCTAGACAAGGTTAAGCAAAGGAAAGCAGCACAGGAGAGAAATGCTGATGTTCCTCACTCTTAGCTCAACATTTTGTTAATGCAGAATTCACGTGGGAGCCTCATTCAGTGGAGCAATGAAAAGTGTCAGAAAATATGCTCTTCTGATTTGGGAATATAAATTCACCTAGAGTTCTTACTCCCTGTGTTATATGGAATCCAGTGATAGACATGATGTGCCCAAATTAACTTCTCCCTGCCTCTGAATAAGCTTACCAAAAGTTGTGTGCTCACCACATGAAGTGTTGGGGGCCTATTCTTCTGGTAGAGTAAATGCTGCTTTCTCCTGACACATTCCAAAGCATTGTGATAACTTTAAGAGTGCAAGAAAGCATGTCTACTTGTCTGATGCTCTGAGAGAAAGATAAAAGCACTCCACTCCTCTTTTTCTCTCTAATCAGATGGTAGCAGTTTGGGGCTAAGAGATAGGCTGGACTAAGAGATACTTCCTATCAGAGATATTTATTAGGTTCTGATTGTCTTAAAGAAGCAATGTGTGAAACCTCTTTTCTTTAAACAGTTGTTTAAAAGTAGACTAGACCAAGACCTGAATTTGCTGTCATGGAAGACAGCAGCAGAAAGTTTTTTAGCTCTTATTGGCACTGTTAAGTCATGAGGGACCAAGTTTGTTTAGTGTCTATAGTGGTTCAGAAGTATTAATCAGCAATTTGTTTTGCAGAGCCTAGAGAAACATGAAGAAGTAATTGAAATTGGATTGGAATTGTAGCCGGTTTTGTACAACACAATAAATAATTACGCTGATTATTTTCCTAAATGAAGCCTTTTTTCAGGTATTACTCTCAGACACAGCATGGCATGCTGACTCTGTTCTCTTAAAAGATGAAAGTTTACAAATTAAATAGGACCAATTAATAGGAAACTGGAAAACATAAGGAAGACTAAAAAAGAATAATTTAGAGTTGCATTTCCATATTATGCCAACATTGCCTGTGAAACTATGAAGGCTACTAGATATTTTTCCTTTAAAAACAAAGAGAAGACTGTCACTAAGTTCTGCAAATCAAATTTCATTAATTAATTACATTTTGCCTATTTTCTTCTGCAGCTGACTGTATGACTTCACTTCCAGTCCTAAAGTGCTGCAACTTTTGTTTTCTTCAGATTGCTGCAACAATCTGAAGAAACCACTCTAGTCAATACCAAGTCAATTTACTAAAAAGATGTGTGAATGAGACCTGAAAAGTACTATTTTCACTCTAATGCCACTTACAGTGAGGAGTGCCTTTTGAAGTGCACCATTGACGGTGCCCCAAGATTCCTCACTGTTGAAAAGAGGATACCCCTGTATCCCTACATACTCCACTACAAAGCCTTTGCAGAGTTCTTTTCTGGCTATGCTCCAGCTATGACAAGAGAAGCATTCATTTATAGAAAAGCTATTTGGTTATTTTGAGAATTCCAGATCAAAATTTCTATATAAAATTGTGGCCCTATCATGAAACATAAAGGAGCTGTCTTGTAAAGCAGGCCTGACAGATTGAATATATCTGGCTGAATGCTTCATCCAGGATACCGTGTCATAGTTCAGCTAGGAAACATCCAGGTTTTAATCCTCCTTACCTCCATCAGAGACTTTGTGCCACATATTCTATATTATCCCCATGCCCCTATTCCTCTTCTATCAAATGCATTTATCTTCCCAGCAACAGAAGGCTGGAGGTGGATAAAAAATGCGTCTGCACAGCCAGGAGTGCTCCGATGCCACTGTAATGTGGGCATAAAAATCAAGGAACATATGTAGAGGCAGCTGCTCACAGTTGTGAAGGCATGCTAAAAATATGGGACTGTTGAAAAACTTCAATAGATTTTATAACTGGGGAACTATGTGTTTTTATTGTGTACTATATGAACCCACAAAAAGTGATGCTTTCCTTTAGCACATTTATTCATAGCTCGATTACAACAGAGTAATTCTTTCATACAACAAACTAGAAGGTTTATGCCTAGTCTTTTTTCAAAGAACTGTTAAGTTTGTTGCACTAAATCTCTCAGACAGAGAAGCTAGACAATGACAAGGACTGGATCATTACATAGAAGGTTAAAAGGAGCTCTTTCTTATGATGAATCACTGGCCATATTTCAGTTCCCCATGTACAGCTTCTTAAAGGAAAGAGGGCAAATTATTTTGGTGTCTGGAGTTGGAATCCTAGAGTGGACTGTTTAAAGGAAGAAGAGAAAGAAAGTTTGAGGCTCTCCTCTGAAACAGTGAGTACACATTTAGTCTTCCTGGATTATCTTCCAAATAACTTATCTATATCTTCATTCAGATAAGAATATATATCCTACAGACTTCAGATGAGTGTCCTCCTAATTTAGTGGAAGGATTGCTGCCTTTGAATGAGACTAAGTTTGAGAAAAGTGAGTGTTACAACAGAAAAGACAAGACAGAGAATATTGCTGAATTTATCACAATTTGAACATTTCCATTTCAAAGAAATCTAGGAGTTTTAACAGAAGAAATGCTAGAATAGCCAAAGATTAGGAAAGGAGAAAATACACACCCTGTAAGCAGCTTTAAAGAGAAACAATGCAAAACTTTCTTGAAAGGGAAAAAATTACTTATTTTTGTGTCAGACTTGCACTGTAATATCACTGGCTCTGGAAACTGAAGTATTAATTTTACCATGGCCCCCAATACATACCTTCATCTTGTGTGAGGCCATGGAAAGGCATCCAATTTTGTCAGTCTCTTGATGTACAAAATGAGTAAACAAAGTGAAATCAGTATCTTGTAGAGGTGCTGGAAGGGTCATCTATCTAACATGATCAAAGTACTTTTCAAGTGTATGCACTTTCATTACAAACTAATTGAGCTGTTCCATGGAGAGGGAAAATAGGATGTAATTATTATTTCTATGCCTTTAACTAATGTTCTTGTCAATTAACATAAAACATGAGATGGGGAAACTGAACCACTGTCCAACTACGAAGAGTTAATGTTGCAGTAGCTGTATGCACTAATTGTATAGTTTTAGTGATAAAGCAGATGAGAGTCAAGGCAGAGAAAGATATGACAGTAGGAATCCTAGGAGTTTCTGGCAACAGTTCTATATCAGATTGTGACAGTATTTGCACCATCAGCATATGCTCCACTAAAAATCACTGGTGCAATTAGTATGGATTTAATTGACCTATAAGATGATAGTAGAACAAGTTAAGAAAGAATTTCTTCATTCAGAGATGTAAATCTCCACTTTTGACATCAAATTTATCTTATTGAAAAGCTTATGGGTGCCTGCAAATACAGTTAATTGCCTTAAAACAGAAGGAATAGTCACTAAGAGAAGTCATGCACATGGGTAAACAACTAGCAAGCAAATCTTCCCTACTGACACTTATCTTGTCTCTCCTGTAACAATACAGAAGAGCAGAAACAGATGGACACAAAATGTTACCTCCTGTTTATTGATTTGAGATTCAGACCAGATGAAGCAGATGTTACCTCGATGAACTATTCAGAGTATTTAGACAGTCTCAGTCTAATCCCAAGTCACTGTCATTGGTAGTTTCATAAGAAACAGAAAATGAATAAGGAATATATATGACTTCTAAGAAAAACACACAGAGGAAAACTAATTGCTAGTGATGTACAACGTGATTTTATGCTATAGTCTTCTGTGGGCAATTTGAGGTCTTCAGTCACCAAGAACAAAATTCTCATCACTTTATAAATGCTGTAAGTCCTTTGGCTTCTTTGTCAAAGGTACTCTATAAGACCATGGTAGAAATTCTATTATATTTCCCTCTCACCCTTATTTCTTCAGATCCTATCAGCAAGAACTAACCTGAAAAACTGACAGACTTTTCTTATCAGTGTTATGTTTTACCTGGTCTTTGAGACTAAATCAGAAAAACGTGTGGCACAGTCATACACTGCTGCTGATATAATTCTGATCTTTCTAATCCTTCTCTATTCATCTTCCTTCCTATCAAAATGATACCAGTTAATTTGTGTCCAAAAAGCACCTTGAAGATGTAAAACTAGTACAAGTGCTAAGTATTTAGCACATGGCAAAAAATCAGCCCAGTTAAGCATTCAACAGTATCATTGAAAGTCAGCTGCTGAAATAGAAATGACAAGTACCTTATCTCCATACAGTCTAGGCAAGCTAATGTGCCTGTCCTCCAGTAGCTTCATAATTCAATGTCTCCTACTTCTGATGAAATCTCTACTTGTCTCCAAAGTCAGGAGGCTGTTGCTGTCTTCCTCAACACATCATCAGTCTCTCAAATACCTTGCATTTCTGACTACATAAAGGAATAATTCTGGCTTTTCAGAAAACTTAGAATATGAGAAAGGGCATTAACTTCTAATTCAGTGACATCAGGGTCTTGGAGTAAGAATCCCTCAGACCCAACCTCCCAGCGTCATTCATGTTAACACCTTTCTCTGCCATTCAGGGTTCCAGAGTGGCAGCACAAAGCTGCTGGTCAAAACTGGGCAAAAGCAGCCAATTGTGAACAATGCAGCAGAGTTGTGCTTGGCACCAGATGAAGGTATGTCCTGCCCTGGTCCCAAAAGGACAGCAGGAGGGCCAGGGTTTCACCAACCCAGTACTTGCCAGGGGGCAGCAGGGGGTAGCTGTCTGTGCTTAGGGGGTCAGGGCAGGAGCCAAGGTGAGCTCTGCACAGACTGTGTGCTCACCAGCTGGTACTGTGCTGTGGGGGCTGAGCCAGGCACAAACAGGGCCCAGCAACAGCCCCAGGCATGGCAAGACTTTGCCTCCTCTGGGCAGTGCTGGCAAATGTGCAGGAGCCAGCTGTGCTGTGAGGCTGAGGGATGCAGGCAGAACTGGGAACAAGCACGTCCACAGCACAACTCAAGGAAGGGATGAAAGTCCTGACCTGAAATAGAGTCCCTGGTCCTGACAGCAGCAAAGGAGGAGGGTCGATAGAGGTCCCAGCTGACATTGTTCACAGATGTTAAGACTTGTGAGTGCCCTCGGGGATGTGACACCTTTGCTGACCTTACCTCACCTTAGAACAAGGGAAAAATCAGTGATACTTTCAAAAATATCCACTAACTCTGAGGAAACAAATGTAAGGATTGTGCGGTTTTGCATGAGTGCTCAAATATCTGCATTATTCATCTGGCCCTCATCACTACACTGAGCTCTAGGGAAATTTTACAATACTGTCAAAATGTATTACTTATTGTATCTGTATGTTTTATAGGTCAAGCCATCCTCCCTGGTTTACAGGTAGGATCTCAAGGTTCAGGCAGACGCTGGCATGTCTGCACAATGCAGTGGAGTGTGAAGCGTACCTCTCTGAGAAAGCAATGCTCATGGCTGCTTCCAAACCAGAAGCAGTACAGTTTCAGTACAGCCTCTGGACAAATACACTGCAGTGATGAAAGACTGAACTTATGAGTCTGGCGTAGCAATGTCAGATGTGGCCAGAATGCTTCCAGATCTCATGATTCGCCTCCTTACTAAGCAATGCCGTGTGAATGCTTCAGTTTCCAGTCTCCATGCTGTATTTGACTGTATGTTGCAGGCATACCCCAAGGGACTCCTCCACAAGCATTAAGGGAGTTGATGGTAGAACAGGAATTTGGGTTTGGAGATTTCCAGCTACGTTAACACTGGCTAATGCTGGGTAGAAGAGCTCTCCTGAAGTCACTGAGGGACCATGGCAATAGCTGCAGAAAAGTGAATGTGTTGGAGGTGAACAAGAGGGGAAGCAAATTTTATGAGCAACTGTGTAAATCTTCCTGTTTGGTTCAAAACAGAAATTTCTTTTAGGTCTCATTCAGATAAGTAAAGTTGTAAGAGCTGGAGGTGTGCAAGTTTTACTTGTGCTGGCTTTACAGTGGTGTTTTTGAGACTTACTGAATACATTCCTTTATTTACTATAACATACTTTGTATATAGCACCAAGCTGTCTTGGAAAGGAATCAAATGAGCTAACAATCTCATTTTTTCATGGGTTTTTTGATTTTTTTTTTCAGTAGGACAGTGAAATGTGCACCACTCATAGTATAGTATTTCAATAGAGTTATTTTGTCCTGGAAGAAATAAACAAAGAAAAACCCCATGGGTAAATTCTAGCCTTTCATTTGAGGACTCTGTTCTTTTTGTGTAAATTGCAAACCTAAGAACCCTAAGGCCTTGTGCATAAAACACCTTTTCATTTATAGAAAAAATTTTCATTAGAATTTTCCCCCAATATTTGAATCTATTAGCAGACTTCAGAGTAATGGGGAGTAATGAATAAGTTTGTAATGAAATGCATGACTGACTTTCTTTGATTTGTATTGGGAGCCTGTCAGTGTTAACATAAAATGCCCAGGTCAATAAATTGCTATAAATCAGCATTGATTGTCAATGACAATGATGACAGTCATTCAATTGAATTCATTTACACCAGCAGGAAAAAAATCAGTGGTTGCCCCCCATACAATCAAATCAAATGCTGCTTATAATATGTATTATCTATATATTATATATTTATGCAAAGTGGACATCTCAATTTTCACTTAGCTTGCATTTCTTAGTGCCTAAATTGGATTGTCTTTGGAGAATTGATAAAATCAAAGTAATAGAAGGGCGAAAAGGTTCTAAAACATTCACTGCTCAGATTTTGATTTTGAACACAAGATACAAAAATCTGAATTTGCTGCCAAAATCACTTGCAAGTTCCAGATGGTGTGACATTTAGCCTTGCTGTGTTCCCCAACTGTGCTCACTGACACTGAAGGCATGAATCTAGAAAGAACACTGTTTATTGCACAGTACAATAGCAAAAATAGAAATAAAATTAATTTAATTTTAAATAGTGTAGCAGTTTTTTACCAGAACTTTATTTGGCTCATAATCTGTTTCATGCTTTTTCTGAAAAGTAGTCTGGGTGGGCATTAAGTTGCTGCAATGCAAGATATGTCACTTTTCATACCACTAAATGTTTGTTTTTGCCATAAGAATCCCTATAACTCATTCTCTGAGCTTTTTTTTTAATGTATTTTTATATATCCTCAGAGCAAAGCATTGCAAATGAAATGACATAGTTGTGATTAACTTCCTGTGTATAGGGGTGTCTGAAATTGAACCTTAGGAGTTTTCAGATTTGTCTCTGTAAAAGAATCCAAAATGCTGGTCACTCTTTCATGACCATAAAGGTATTTTAAGATCAGACAGGTTCTGTTTTCAGAGTATGCTTTTTTTTGAAGAAAAACAGAGAGAAATTTCCCATATACTAAAAACAGTTAAACCAACTTGGATAACACAAATTAATCTGAGATTATGCAGGGTACTAGCTGTTCATTACGGGACACGAGAATCCTTCTTCCACTAGAAGCTTATCATAACTAGTCCTGTGTTATCTTTGTATTGTCATGTCTTGACATATTCTAGAAACAGAAGCAGTATCAAAAATTAAAATGTGCATTTTCCATGTAACTAACACAGCAATTCAAGTCTGCAACTGCTAATATTCATCATGCAGTTCATACAAGGCTGTCCTATGCATAAAGAGCACCTACTACTTCACACAACCAGAACACTGGCATAGAAAAATGCAGAAGAATAATGCAGAATAAAGCACTGGCATAGAAAAATATATGCCTGCTCCTGGGATATGCAAGCACTACAGAAAATTCTGCACTATGACAAATACAGAACAGAGGCAGGTAAAAGACCAATGAAATGTAATTCAAATGTTTGCACTCCTTCTAAGCACAGTACTAATGTGGAAGTGGAGGGAAAGAGAGAACAATGCTGTCCTCAGTGGTTTTGTTTAGAGGAATATTTCAGCCAACAGAAAAAAAGAAATTTTGGCAGATAAGAATTGAACACCCTATATTTCGCTTATTTGTGGGTCACCAGCCACTGGACTACAAATGCAGACTTTTCTATTTACTACCTGATTGCAAATTATCTAGTTTTTAAAAAACACTTCTCTAAAACCCTGGAGACGAATCTGAGCAGAGGGTTTTGTACAGGTATATTAAACAGCCGTTACATGAACTAATTTGAAGGAGCCAACCTTCCTAGAAGATGCACCTCAGGGTGACATCTCTTCATTACACTGAGTGGCAGCATGTCATGTTTTTTATGCATTGTCCTATGGTGATGATCCCCCCATCAACCTCACCAAGAATTTAGGATTGTTGGTTTAGATTGGCTGTATTAATGTGGCAATTTGCACTTGGCTTTCTTAAACTGCATTCTGTTATTTCAGACCATTCCCCCAGTATGTCAGGAAAGATTTGAAGTCTCATCTGATTGTTGTCATGATGCAGTACTATGTACAAATTGAAATAAGGACTTTCTCTAGTCATTAACTCAGGTACTACATGCTAGACAAGACAGAATACAGTCACACACTGCTCCCGAACACTGAAATCTAGCTGTGTGAATTCTGGTACTTTCCTCTTACCCTTAAATCCTACTCTCTTTTTAGACAATGTGCATAAGTGTGATTTAATGTACTCACTACCTGTTTACTTGCTGCCAACCACCTCCTGACAAAAATTCCAATGTTCATAAATACAATTTTTTGATTATTCATTCAAGTACTTTATGAACTTGAGAGTAAGCTGCTGGCTATGTCACTGAGCTTTCCTTTTTCTTGCTTAAAGATGTGTCCTTTCTAGGCTTCTGATGCCTTATCTGCCTGCCGTGAGCTATCAGATAACAGTTAAAAATTTGAGGCTGTTTCGGCCTCAGGTTATTTATTGTAAAATTCAACAGCATGAGTCAACTTCTGAAGAGAAAGTAGAAAAACACCAAAAATAAAAATCTACTGCCTATATTTTACCTTTCATTTAGCTTTCACCCTGAAGTTATGCAGATCCTTGTAGGGTTTCTT
This sequence comes from Cinnycerthia olivascens, assembly GCA_035048155.1. NCBI lineage: Eukaryota > Metazoa > Chordata > Aves > Passeriformes > Certhiidae > Cinnycerthia > Cinnycerthia olivascens. The sequence goes on from JAWWMU010000237.1 coordinate 20,729,176, forward strand.
AAAGTTTGCATTTTGTTTTTCATCCTTTCCTTGTGGCTGGAAAATACAATCACTTTATCTTTTTCACTTGGGCTTAATCCGACCTTTACAAATCCCTTCCTAGTCAAAAAATTAATAGAACAGCTTAAGAACTTGTTTAATCACTTGTATGTGGATTGCTGGACAAAGCAATAATATCCCCAGCTTAGGTGTTCTGAGTAGCCTCAAGGAAACTATTTTATTAAATTTAGGTAAATAGCTTACTCCCATCGTCTCTCCTACCATTTTTGTTTCCCAATCTGAAATCTCATGTTATCATATGATCTTTTGCTATAGATAACCTGTTAGGTAGCCACAAAAGGCCTCATCAATAATACTGCCTTGGTTTACTGATCTATAGTATTCCCCTGTTGCCAGACCCTTTGTTTTAGTCTCCTAAAGACTTTTATCATGTCTCAAATAAACATCCTTGATGTACAAGGTGAAATTGCTTCATTTTTTTATCTAACCCTTATTAATCAGTCATTATCTTTGTGTTAATATTGCAGCTTGCCAATTATTCTGTCAAATATGCTCATCCTAAAGGAACTGGTAACATTGATCATATCTTAAGAACAAACACATTCTTCTTTGTTCCTTACATCTTTTGAAGACATCTTTGAGTCATAATTTCTCCCGCTATTTTGTGATCTGTTATCGGCAACTGCATTCTTCTTCCTCCTTCTCCCCAAATAGAGATTTTAAATATCTGTCAAGGTCATTTCTAGCCATCTATGGCAAATCTTTTCCCATATTACTTTAGAGTCCCTTTGAGTTGAAAAATGATCTTTTTTTTCTTGTCTTAATCCAGATTTCAGTATAAATATTTCAGATTTTTCTTTATATGTAATGGAATTTAGATTTAAAACATGCCTATGGGGAAGACACCTGTTTAACACTATTTATATTCTGAGAAAAAATGGATGATTTACACCAGGATCTGACTTCCCTCTAGGTTACAGCTGTTGAGTACTAATGAAACCCTACATATATATTTTGACTGTAAATTGTGATGATGGCAAATTGTGAATAAATGTTGAAATGCAGTGAATTTACACATACAGGCTCAAATGCATAAAAAACTGCATTGATTTCAAGACCCTAATTCCATAACTGTGCCAGCAAACAGGAGACCAAATATGGAAGGGAAAGCTGGATGTTTTGACAATAGAGTGTAGATCTTATGAAGCATAATCCTTTTCTAAATGTAGATGTCCCTTTACTGGAAATAGGTAAGGTAAGGGGATATTCTATGGGCTGGCTTTTTTTTTTCATTTTGTTTGTTTAATATGTACACATACATAAACAATGTATGAAATGAGTTTGGGCTCTTACTGTTTTAATCTTAGCTCTTTTTTATCTGAATGCATAATCCTTTGTTTCTGAAAGGATTGCTACTTACCAGATCTGTCCTTTTGAAAGGGAGTAGGATAATGGTGTCCCAAAGGTGTTATATAAGGAAATTGGGAAGCAGCTATCATATTAGATAATACAATTGAGGCAATTATTCTGATTCGTTAATATCAATCAGAACTACACTGCGATAGAGAAAAATAATATTCATGCCAGTGAAAGATACATAAACTTTGTTAAATGCAAAACTTCATTTCTTCTGTATTTTCTTTTTGAAGAAGGCTGCACCCATCTGATGTATTTTTCCTGCACGATGAAAACAAATGGTTCTTCTTCTTCACTCCAATCATATATCTCCTCAAGGATTTAGATTAGGGGCTGTTCTTTCTCTGTAAGAATGGAACAATGACTACTCTAGAGATTCTTCAGCCACTGAAGAAACAACTTGACAATTGTTAAAGGTAGAATTTAGAAGGATTTATTTGCATTTTCAAAGAGCCTTATAGGAAAGGAAGGAAATAGTAACATCACATGATGATCTGTTTTGTGGCATTAACTAGGCTCTTTTTCTTCTTGGTATAAGTTCGTAATAAATAAGAATCCGTTTCCTAGCATCACTAGTAAGAAAAAGACAGAGAAAGTTAGAGCAGGAAACATAGCAGAATATTACCTACACAGGTAAATAATTAAAGGAAATTCTGAAAAAGCCAGAAAAATAAAATACAAACTTCTTGCAATAGTTTGAGACATTCAAAGTTCTTTATAAGCTGATTAGAAGTATAAAAAAAATAATCTAGGCTTTATCTTTGAAGAAACAGATTACTATTAGTTGGCAAATGTAATGAGTTGGGTAGTGTTATCATAGTTGAAAGCACGAGTTTAGTGGGACAGTCTTTTTGAGAAAAGTTAGTGGGTTTTGACCTGTACATTCATCTCTACCAGTTTCTTGTCTGTAAAACAAGATACAGAAGATGTCTATTTATAAAAACAGATTTCTATTGGTCTTTGATAACACTGAAAAGGATATGCCTCAATTCACTAAACTTCTGGCCTACATATCATTAATGTCATTGTCTAAAAGTTGCAACTGATAGCAAATGTGAGAAGAATTAAACATACAAAAGCAATAGAATTATAGTGAGGGGGAGAGGGTGAAAGTTCTTCACTGTGCCCTTTAATTCATTTTAATAAAACAAAACAAGAAAAATGCAAGCAAAGAAACAAACAAAAAAATTGAGATATCAATTTCACTAATTTACTCAGCCAAGACAAAGATTAGAGGACAAATGAAAGTAGTAAAGATGCTTCAAACAGTCTTTAGAAGACCTTGATCTGGAATTACACAGAGCATAAGTTTTTTTGCTGTAGATAAGGAAAGAAAACTAGTTTAGCTATTAGAGCCTCCAGATAGTGGTCATGCAGGAAGAAAATTATTTTGACTTGCTTTCCTTATGTAGTATCTAACTTTGAAAGCAGTGATGACTACGTTGACTGGAGTATCTTTCTCTGAGTTCACTTGTTAAAGGGCCTTCCAAACATTTCCCTGTGTTTCTCTAGACAGCACAAAAAGCATAAACTTATGTCACATCATTTTTCCAGATTGTCTGGGAAACTAAATTCATAACATTATAGAACTTATCATTGGAAAATGCTGCTTAATTCAGCATAGATCATTCACTGCTGTTAATCCTCAGTTGGGAGTTTGTCATTTTAACCTTAAATAGATACCATATCAAAACTATGATCTGCTCTGAGAAGCCACTAAAATACATATTTGCAACATGTTTAGGATGGTGGTCCTCACTTTAGTGGGAAATCCACAGCAGAAGCATTGGACTGCTGTGCTGCTGATAAACAATGCTGACATCAAAACACAATTAACTTTCAGTAATTCTTGACTCCTGGATGAGGGCTGGATTTCTTTATCAGAACTGCCCAGCAAATTAAAATAAACAGCACCCTGATAGTACAAAAATTGCTCTAAATCTTTTAATTAAAAATACAAATGTTGATCCATCTCTTCCTAGAAAAGGGAAGGAAAAAAGGCTTTGATTTCTCCAAACTGTATCTCCCCCCAGTCTTCCTTTCACTTCAGAACAGTAGTCCCATTCCCAAGATAAAATCCAAACAATGTCCATGAAGAATCTGATGTCCTATGGGACTAACCTCTATAGGACCTCATTGGAGTATGGACCTTAATCAGGACCCAATGTAAAATAGGAAAGAAATGCAGATTAGTGGCAATCCAGTAACATCACAGCAGGGTTAGCTCTGCAAATGTTTAGCTATTGCTTAGTTACAGGTGGTGTGAAGTGAAAGTGAATCAGAAAAACAATTCAGTGAATGCATGGGTAGCACATTAGGGATATTAAAACTATAGAAACTTACATAAGAGGTTGAGACCTAATAATCAATACAAAAAGAAAAAAGTGAACGCTGTGGAAAAAGTCATTATTTTCCTGCTTCTCTGTCACACGAGATTTATTGCTCCTCTCTACCTTCACTGCAGAATTCCTCCCTTTTTTTTCTTCATATGCCTCTTTCAGTTTAAGTCTGCGGACTGTGTTTCAGGTGAACATTTATTGCTGGAAGTCAGCAAATTATGGCAGCTGCTCTGACAATCTTTCAGCTCATGTCTGTCATCTCAATTTACAGTGAGGATATAGTGCAAGAATTAGGTTTAGAATGGAATAAAAAGTGATTATATTTTCCCTGAAGGAAACGTACCCACAGCTTCTCTAACAGCTAGGTTCTCTGCACTGATAAAAGGCTTTGGAAGTAATTACATATAGGACATAGTCCACAGCATTTTATTTTCATATGCTATAAATAAGCCAGAATCAATAGTGAGTTGTAATAAAAAAGGCAGCATGTATTAATTTTACACAGTATAATATATTTTAGGAGATGTGCAAGCTGATAACAAACTCATTGCTCTGCAGGGGGGAAAAGCTTCTTGAACATTGACTCATGAGTCATGCAATATTCTAGGAAGTAGAATTCTGTATGTGTATGTCAAAGGTGCTTCTCTTACCAGTTTCTCTCCTCATAGAAATTGCTGGGTTTAATTGTGCATCTTTGGAAAGAAATCCAGACCTGCATTTCCAGCAGCCTCAGAACTAATCCTCCCTCTTACTCAGTTGGCCATCGCATCTCAGTTGCAACTCCCAACTTCTGGATGATTGATTCAGTACACAAACACTCAAGCACCCAGTACAGAAAGGCAAGGAAGGCTCTTTGATCCTGCCTTTTACAGACAGGGAGCAGAGGCTCACACAGATACTTCAGACCTCATCTGCAAGTAATTCAGAAAGACAAATGAATATTCTAAACCTAAGTTAAGGAAGACTGAAATGTGATTTTGTTTTAAACTAGGCATGTCCTTTGTAGAAAGCTTCTGCTCCAGTATGAGAAAGTTGCACTGAAGGTCAGGGAGATTTCACAGCTTCCTAAATGCGCATGCATGCACACAAACACACACACCACCCCTTTTCATTTATACTATGAACTCCAAGTTAGATCATAACCAATGTTTAAAACAACTGTGAGTAAGATGATTAATAACTAAAATGTTGGGGATGTGGAAGAGAATTCTGGCTCATTTAATCTTGAAGCTCATTCAAGGTCATTTGAAAAGAAATCTCATAGAAGTAAAAGCAGAATCTACCAAAAGTCTCTGTCTATGCAAAGTCAAGGCTTCATTAGGATAAGATAGTAATGTAAGGAAAAGTTAGTAAAGGATAAAGAGCCTGAGGTCCAAACCAGAAAAGAGAACATTGATGCATCCTCCTAATTTGTCTCAAACTGGGACAATCAAAAATATGTGTTTTTATTTACACAGTATTTTTCATTAATATCACGTCTAAGAAACACACATCTTTGTCCTTGGATTCAGATTTAATTACTTGGACAGGCACACCTTCTATTAGGTCAGACTGCTCGAAGCCCCATCCAACCTGGCCTTGAACACTTCCAGGAATGGGACATAAACTCCTCTGGCCAGGAAGACTCCTCTGCAGCCTAAGACTGGAGCAAGCAAGCCTGTGGAGACCTGAAGGAGTTGAGAATGAGATGGAGTTCTTTTTGCTATTCAGAAGGAAACTTTGCCTTTGCTGTCTCATGTCAATTGTTAGATCGTCACTGGGTGGCACTGTCTTGCAAATTCATTGATTCGTACAAATAAATGAACAGTAACAATTAATTACACACTCCACGAGTACAACTCAGGTGGGAGGCAGAAGCTGTGCAGACTTGCAAAGCCCTCTACCCCCTATCATCCCTGCTGTGTGATCAGGATCCTTATTAACTCACCAGGCAATCTTTGGTGATTCCTCCTAACTATTTTTTCTTACTCTTTTGATCATGAACATAGAGCCTTGCTGAGTTCTATGAAGCCATCCAGCAGCCTGACTGCATGCAGCCTTTGGGGAAAAGAGTTACTAGTGCCGCTAGATGTGCCCCATATGAAATTCTTGCATTTTATATTGTCTGGATAAATTGTTTCCCAACTTCATCAGAGGATCTG
>JAWWMU010000237.1:20735171-20746617 GCA_035048155.1 Cinnycerthia olivascens
CTAGATGTGCCCCATATGAAATTCTTGCATTTTATATTGTCTGGATAAATTGTTTCCCAACTTCATCAGAGGATCTGATAAATATACAGACATAGTTATAGACATATAGATATATAGATATATAGATATATAGATATGTAATATCTAATATATGCAAGTTAAGTAATATATTAAGTATAGTTGTAATATATATGCCATCAGACATCTGGAAAGCTCTATTCTGATCTCTAAATTGGAGCTCTCAGCTCCCACATGAAAGAAATTGAAAAGGTTAGGTCAGGCTTTTAGACAAGAAACTTCAAAGCTCTTGCCATACCTCATCAACTCTCAGACTCTAAGGACAGGGTCCGCTTTCCATCTAGATAATGTTTAAAGGGAGGCTAGACCTGTGACCTGTATGGTCAAACCAAAGGGCTTGCAGATATGATGAAAGATATAGGTGGCTAGCTGGGAGTTCCTACAAGATGCTCTGAGTTCTTTGAAGCAGTTTGAGAGCTAAGAGCTAGACAGAGAAAGCACATGTCCTATATAACTCTTGGAGAAAAGGTTCAAGGGAGTTTTGCTGCCTCCTTTGCTGCTGACTTTACAGCTAGCTGGAAAGGAGCATGAGAAAAAGTAAGTGAGATGATGTTAAGGAAAGGCCAGACTTAAGAAAAAGGGCATCAAGATAATTTTATATAATGAAAATTCAACATTCTTGATGTATAAAAGATCAGAAACCATAGATTAATCTACTTTTTCAGCCTGGCCACACTATTTGGAGGCTCAGTTAATCTGGCTTGGAGTTTTGCTTCAGCTGGGACAAAGTTAATTTTTTTCTTAGTAGCTGCCATGAGAGACTATGTTATGGATTTGTGCTGGAAACAGAGCTAATAATGCAGGCATGCTTTTGTTACTGTTGAGCAGAACTTCCACACAGTCAAGGCCTTTTCTGCCTCTCACCTCATCCCACCAGTGAGCAGGCTTGGGTTGCACAAGGAGTTGAGAGGGGACACAGCCAGAACAGTTGAGCCCAAGTGACCAAAGAAATATTACAGACTATATGCTGTCATGCATATAAAGCTGAAGGAAGAATAAAAAAGGAAGGGACTTTCAGGGAGATGCCATTTGTTTTCTCCAGTAACCAATAGGAGTCATGGAGCCCTACAGTCCTAGGGATTGCTGAACATCTGTCTGTCCATGGGAAGCAGTGAATTAAATACCTTGTTTTGTTTTGCTTGTGTGCATGGATTTTACTTCACCTATTGAACTGCCTTTATCTCAAACCATAAGTTTTCCTGCTTTTGCTCTTCCTGTTCTCTCCTGCATCCCTCTAGGAGAGAGTGAGCAGCTCAGCTGCTGGTTAGGTTTAAACCACAGTCCTGGGTTAAGGAAATTCCAGCTTTATTTAAAGCCGTGATAAATATTCTGATGATCCCTCCCATATTGCAATCTCAACATTCAGAACATGAGCTGCAAATCACCTCTTTAATTTTAATTATATTCCTTACCTAAATTGGGAAACCTATAGTACAACAATCTTTCAATCACTGTGCTTCACAATTTAAATTCAGTGACAGGGGTAGATTACTGCAGCATACCTTATTTTTTGTTGGATATTGTATTCATCTTCTATCTGAACCTGTCAAAAGTAGTTTGAAAAAATAAAATGCTGTAACTGTCAGAAATCTAAAAAGTTCTCCCTTAAGAATTATGTTGTTTTGCCATCTGATGAATGATTTTATTTGTATTCAGTTCATTTTTTGTTATCTCTGATATCTTTTACCTTCAGCATTTATTGTGCTTAAGGCACCAGTAGAATGTTCATGAAAATATTCAGCTATAACTCTATTCAGTCAATAGAGGTGTTTTTCCTTCCCATTACCTACCACAATGCTGACATTTTATTGCTTGCTGAGATAGGAGACAACAAGACGGAAAATTGAGTCATTTAATTCCCATATCTAAAAATAAAACTCACAAGAATGCTTTGCAGAAGAACAAGTAATTGCTGCAGAATTCACAAGCTCTATTGTTCATTGAAGGGAGAATATTCTGGAGATGAAATATTTGGAAATTTATAACTGTTTGTGATTTTACAGGTATGTTGAAATGCTTAAACTTTCTTATGTCCTTTCTATCAAAGGATGTCTTTACTTGATGTCAGTTAGATAGGTATATAAGTGTATTGTGACATTTTAAGTGCTTTTATCACTCCATTTGCAGAAATCTTCACATGCATTAACAAGTGCGATTTTACAGCAACCAGAAAGGTAGGGAAGTGTCTTCCATTACAAACAGGAATGAAAGAGTGGTAGATTGAACTGCTTGGTCAAGGTCACACAGTAAGTCTGTGGTCATTCCAGATGAACCCAGGTATCTTGATCACTCAAACAAAACCAAGCTCTAGTCTACTCAATGAGACATATTACATACTTTGCCCAAGTCTAAAACCATAATTATGCAACACAAAGATCATTGGGCTCTGAAATACAGACTTCTACTACACCTTTAGTCAGCCTTACCATGTTTTGAAAAGAGACCTGTAAAGCTGGTGTAGCCACCTGTTGCCATGGTGAGTAAGGAACAAAGACTGTCTTACTGCTTCCAAAAATATGTTTGCAATGAGCAGGGAGAAATCCAGAAAAGTAGAAGAATACAGACAAAATGACTGTTAAATATTATTGTGTAAACCCTAGGCCCTTCTCTGAAATCTTGAGCTACTAGAAGTTAAAAATTCTAAGATCCTCTTTTATTTTCAATATTTACTGGGACTACAGCATCTGAAAAACTGTTTGTTTTTTAAAATTTTAGTCATATTTATGCTGATTCTATCAAAGTTAGGAACAGTCTTGGTGTGCCTCTAAAGCCTGGGAGCTCTCAGAAGCCCTATTGAAAGCCTTGCGGAAATGAGAGGTGGCTGGATAAGAGGTTGATTAAAAGAGTTGTACAGTGAAAACCATTTGAAGTGTAGCCTCACAAAACCTAGGATTTTGCTGCAGTCTTGAGCACCATCTACTGGGCCTCTATTTGCTGACTCATTGTTGCTTACATGTCAACACAGAACAGCACCAGGGCCATTTCTGTTTGAGACTTTGCCCTGCCCTCAAGGTGTCTCTCAAATCAAGCAGGTGAACAAGTGCAGAAAGTCACTTTTGCTGCACTGGCAAGATGCAAGCAGTATCTTCTCTCTTGACTTAGTGAGGTGAAACAAATGCAGCATGGTGGAATCCAGGATGCGTCCCACAATGTAGTAATGAGCTCTTCATGGGCAGTTAATCCTGAACTTCTGTTGTCTATTTTCTTCCACATATGCAAAATGTCAGGCAGAACAGACAGAACAAACCTCATTCTCTGTCCTCTCAGAGTTTCTGCCAAGGCAAAAGAACTGTTGCAAGAAAAAGCTTTTTTGAAAGATTGTAGACTCACATGGATTGGGAATCAGGTTTTGACAGTGATTTTATTGAAAGTTCTGCTGGGTTTCATGGCTGAGTTTGTCTTTGGGTTTTGTTTTTTTCTTTCCTTTCTCCCCAAGGTAGTTTACAGACATGAAATAATCTGTTCACATTATTTCTCATATTATTTCTTTAAAAAAATCATTGAAAGTATGACCCTTGTTTTCTAGGAAGCAATGACAAATTTTCAATAGACACTTATTAATCCTGAATGTGTTTGCTCATGCATCCAGCCATGTGCTAATATAGAAAAGGCTTTTTACTTAGTATTTTTCTTATGAACTCACTAAAATTTTCTCTGTCCAAAATTGACTACTGTTTTGGAAAAAGCAAATATCAGTGCAGACATTCAATCTAAGATCTAGTTCAACCTCACAAGTTACCTTATAAATATGTGACAACAAACAGCATCCTAGGCTCTGTCTTTCAAAAACTTTCATCCTTAGTGAGAATATTCAGATCTGTAGGAAGGGTATTTCTTCTCCCTCCATTTCAAGGGATAGTTCCACAAAACGAAAAGAAGTACAGACAGGATTCATTCCTCAGGGAGAATTTAAAAAGTGGAGTATTGAGCCCCTCTTTCAATGTACCAGTTTCCTTATTGTTTCAATCAACAGAAATGCGCTTAAAATGTGGTTTTCTGGAAGCAATAGGAAGTGACGAAGTAGGAGATTAATGTCTGTCCCAAATGAATGTCTGTCCCTTGTCCCAGAAACAGTCATCATCATTCACGAGCACTTTAATTCTTGTTCCTTGATCACTATGACATTTTCTCCTGTATCTAAAACAACTATTCACTTGTTTGCAGCTCTACCTCCCCATCAAAGGAGAAACCCAGCAACCAAAAAAGAAACAAATGGAAGCAGTCTATCCAGAGAAGGGGCATCAGGATCTGTTCCCTTACTGTGTTTGAGTTCTACTGTTGTTTATACACACGACTCACACACGGTAGCAGTAAGCCCTGACACTCCAAGATCTATACCATTCTATACTGTCTCCATTTACTTGTTGCTTTAAAGGAGGGATAAGAGGAGTTGTTATCTTGCCAAATGGGAGGGAAAGACTGCAATGTAGCAGAGATAACCAAAATTAAAACATCAAAGAGAAATAAGGAGATTTCTGTCTTTCTCATTAATCCCTAATCATTTTGCCTCTTATCGGTTATTTAACCAATGAATTTATGTTCCAGGTTTGAGCAGCTGCAGGGAGCAAGGACTGGGAAAGGAAAGTGCTTGAAAGTGGCATCTGTCTGTTAGTGGTAATTAAGCCGAAATATGCAAAGTTTTAGAGTTCTAACTGCTCCCGTTAAGCTGTTGATGAGCAGTAAAATCTCTGATTAAATTTTAAGCGTAGGGAAATGGGCCAGGCTCCTGACACGGGGAGGCTGCCAGAGTGGAGTGTGGGCAATTACACGTGCTGCCTGCCTGTGCTAGAGCGGAGACACCGTGCTGGGGGGACTGGCTGTCCCAGCCAGCATCGCCTCACCACTGCTCCAGGGCTCCATTCTGCGCCACTGACAGCCCCCAAAACAACAGCCATTTACAGTATGGTGAAGACAGGAACCATGGGGTTGAATGACTTTTGCACAACTTTATTTTTCCAATATACATGCATATATTTTTTTCTTTCTTTCTTGCTGTCTCAAATCATGTGGATTTCTTGGGCAAACCACAGTGTACTGGTGGATATTTACCCATCTCAGAATGGTAATTGTGAAGGTTAATTATTATTTTCATAGCACTCTGAAAGCCCTAAAACGCTGCTTAAAATCAATTAATTGTTATCCCAGTTTATATCATCATTAATTATCATTATCTAGCTTAGTCCTCCTCCTCCAGTACTCCTGTCTGGCTCCCATCCCTTCTGTCCTAACCACTCACCTCCTGGAATGAACCAGAGGCATCATCTCCTAACATGTGACATGTCATGGAGCTCTGTGAGTAATGAATGAGCCCATTACAACTTCACAGTAGAGGAAACAGGTTAATCCTTTGTCAAACCAGCGCACACAGTGTCCTCCTTCCTTGTTACAATTGCTCAAGGGGAGATGGCAGTTTCTCATCCACAGCCTTTCAGGTAACCACTGATGCATGTTTAGAACAGAGATAGGTACGACTGCACACAGGCCTGCAGATCCAGTCGCAGGGGAACAAGGATGACAGAAACTGACAGCAGTGACTAATGTTCTGACCTAACTTTCTTTGAAACAAACCTTTAAAAAAACACAAACCAAAACAAACAACAATTTAAAAAATACCTGTTTCCAGTCCTGAAGAATTCATTTAATTAAGTATAAAAACCTAAAGCATCCAAAGCTCATTGCTTCTTGAGACTGTTCTCTGCAGTGAGACTGACGTACATTTGCACAATCTGTCATTCTGTGGATTCCCATCATATTGCATGATATTGGTTTGAAGAACAGCCACCACAAAAGTGAAAAATTATGACTTTTTATTGCAGCAAAGAGCACATAACTGTCCCAGACTTAGCAGCAGCTTAGTGTTTTGGTGGTCCAGCACCTTGTCTTCCAAGAGGAAAGTTTGGACATTCCCTCTCTAAGAGGTAGTAGCTAGGTGTAGCTGTAGCAGCATTGGCCTGAAGAGCATGGGATTTCTACATTGATGATTCCAGTCATCTGGGTTATGTTAGATTTGGAAGATGATTTTTGCCCCCTTGCTTGACTACATTTGGACCCAAGGACTCACCAGCTTTTAAAGGGGTAAACAGGGACAGTAGCAAACACTCTTTTTGCTGGTCTCCTTTTAGTTTTTACTCACTTCTTTCTACTTTTTGCACTGGAACACCCTTTGCAGCCTCTTTGCATGCTAGAATCCTGGTCACCTTCCCAAACACCAAGTCAACAAACCAAATGAACTGGAAATGATATTTGCCACAAGTTAGTGCAAAGAACACACTACTGTAGATTGGTAGCTGTAACAGAATTAAAATGTACACAGAATTCTAGAAAATCTGGAGTGGGACTCCTAATCAGATTACTATCAGAATTCCTTCCAAAGGACTTTACAGAAATTCTTTATTTCTTTTTCATAGGAAAATATATAGCTTTCAATTCAGCTGGCTCAGTCTTCAAATAGTGATTGAAATAAATTCTTATGAGCTGGAAGTGAAATCACTGTTTAGGCGTAGATGAGTGAATGCTCTGCAGGATGAAGCTGAAGAGCTTCTTTTCTAAATAAGAGAAAATGAAACAGATTGATTTTGTATGGGCCTAATGCTGTCAGGAGAATTCTGCACTCTTGGCTCTCAAGTGTATTCAGGGTCTTAAGACTGACAAAACTGGGACACTGACTGGAAAAAATAGTGCTTGTTTTGGAAGTGGATCATTTTCTTTTTGTATTATAAAGTGTGTTTTCCTAGATATACTGTAATGTAGCATGAGCAAAACATCATCTGTTTGTTCTGTTAGACCAGACCTCAGATATTTAGGAAGGGAGAAGATCAAGCAGAGGAAGAAAAGGTCTCATCAGATTTGGGATTTGCTCTTTGACTATCCCAGGTTAAAAAGTTTTATCAGACTAAATATTCTGGGCAGTAAGGTAGCATGTCTGTCTTATCTGTTTTCTTGTCCTTGTATTTAATATGAATTTTGAGATGTATTGGTTTGGTGAATGAGGATTGTTATCTGCTCAAATACTCTGCATTTTGGCCATTGAGTTGATCTGTTGGACAAGTTGTTACATTACTGAGCCTTTTGTTTTGGTGTACTAAAAAGCTTTCCAGAAGCTTTTTTGGAGCTCTTGAGTACATAAGATCTAGGAAAAAATAATTTTTAAAAAGATGCAACCAAAACTTTTCTCTCTACTGTTACAAATCAAAAATAAAATAAGAACAAAGCAACGGGCCAAAAAGATAGGATCTGCTTTTATAAAAACGAAATATCACTAAGAAAAAAAACAAGGAAAAAAGTGGAAAAAAGGCAAATTTGACACACTCGTTCTGACACAGGCATTCTGCTCCAATACACTATCCTGATCTCTTCTGAATATATTTTAATATACCTGATTTCTAGATTGGAATGTACTTAATTTTATGGAAGAGAATATTGAAGTTGATGCTGAAATATAAAAAAAAAATTTAAAAAAATTATGAGCTTTTATTGTAAATAATCAATATACAGTACAATAGCCTATTAAAGAGAATCTGTAAATGGTTTAAGCTATTTGTAATAAATAAATAAGTGGCTGCCCTAGGCACCATTGTTTAAAGGCCTGATGAATCTTTGAGTTCTAGTCTCACATCTGACACTTATTTGATAGATTGCCTTGGAGAAGTCATGTCCCTACATTATGTTTCATCCCCTTAATCTGTAAAATCAGTATGAAAATATTTACTCCCTAGGCTGTTGTGGAAATTAATTAACATTTCCATAGTTCTTTAAAGATGTCAAGTGTCAAGTAACATTATTATTATGTTCCCTCAGTCTATGATTTTTTAAGATATCGTAACATGGGTCAACAGTTAGATGCAAACTTCCAGTGAAATTTAAGGAGTTTGCATGATGTAGTTCTGCAGCATTAAATAATAACAATTTCCACTTCAAGTTAATGAAGAGGTCTCCAGTATTTTTTATGAGGCACTGTGCTGCCAGGTGACATTTTTCAATTTGAAAGTAAAATCAAGAAACCCCATAGTATTCTGTGGTTATAATACTAATGGAAATTTTCCCATTGATAGAGGGAAGGGTGGTGTTTTAAATGGTTTTCATGATGGGATGCTGTATTTAGTTTCCATTATTTTTGCTTTTCATGCCCAAAAGCATTATTCATTTGCCATCATTCTTCTGTTTGCCACTAGAGTGTTTGTCCTCAGAAGCAGCAGCAATTTGGTGAAAGGTGATGTCATTTTCTCTCCCTGCTTTCTTCAGTGACATCAATGTCCCTCATGATGGGAGGCACTGTAGCAGAGCAGGCCATTACCAGCTATTACCCAAAGCTTTGATGAGGTGAGCTTTGAAACTGCTGGTTCTCTCTCTTCTCACACATTCCATAACATATGCACTAAGGAGTATTTTCGTGCAAAATGGAATGGACTTGTTGAAAATGTGCTCAATTGAAAGTATCCAGTAAAAACATAATTTAGTGAGCTAATGGCCATGCTGCTTCTTATTGCAAACAGAGGAAGTTTTAAATTCTTGTCTGCTGAGTCAGTTGACGAGCTACCCTGGGAAATATTTTATTGAGATAATTGCAGCTTACAAGTGTCTATTAACTCTCCTTAACTTTGAGGATAGGTTGCAAGTAACAAATTTTCAGCCTCTTGCTCCCATCCAGAACTCATTTGTAGAACTTCATTTTTATGTCTGATTGATTGTGGCTTCAGTTCACTGTGCCAGGTGACTCAACTTGCTTGCCTGGGTTGGGGTTCAAGCCTCCAGGTTGGAGTTCAAGCTTTGCCTCATCCACAGCCTGCCAGCCATATGACTTCCTCCAGACCTGAGCTGGCATGGAAGCCCTGGGGAGTCTGGACTTGAGACACAGCTCCCATTCCTAAGACAGTGCAGCCGTGCTATGAGAAGTTTACACTTCCAACACCTTTCCAACTGCAGAGTTTGTTTGCTTTTGAGATCTGGTTAGCAAGCAATACTATGTTGGCAAACCTAGAGCTGTAGTTTGCTTTGATTTATTAATTAGCTAGATTTTGCATGCTCTCATTCCCTCTAGATAAGATAAAAGCTTGCTAAAAGTTCATTATCTCCCATCAATATGCCTGTCACTTTTGATAAAGTAGTAAATAGAAAGATTAAGAATAAATTAAGGAAAATAAAGGATCATTCAAGGGATTTCCATCAGCAGTGGTTTGGAGCTGTGGAATACTTTTCTTACAAAAACAAGACACTCAAAAAGATAGATTATTTAAAATTCACAATTGAACATAATACTGTTGAGCATGCAATGGAAAATTATCCTACAGTACTAAGGGAATTAATTAGACACAACTTCCATCCTGATATCACAATGTTTTCAACTCACTCTGCACTTGTTTTGCACAAATCTAGATACAGAGTAAAGCTTGTCTTTGCCTATAAACACACAACAAAACTACAGCTAAGCCCAATATTAGGCCTGAAGTTCTGTAGGTATCTACAGCTCCTGAATTTCCCTGGCATCTTTTTTTTCAATTCCAGTGTATACAATCTCTGTTTTCTATTTAAATCCAGACATTTGTAATGAAAAGCAGATGTAAGTTAGCATTGCCATGATCTTTAGTTGATTAGTCTCAGATCTGTGTTCTTGTCTCCAGACAATCACACTTGCCTAATCTCTTGGGCCAACCCAAATGCTGAGTTCATATTGCATTCCAATACAGGGAATGAAACTTAAGGAAAGCTGTTTTTTCTGGTTTTTAGTGGGGTTGTTTTTGGTTTTTTTTTTTGAGAGGGAGGGGGAGTTGTGGATTTTTTCCTCCAAAAGCAGTTTTCTCCTTGTTTCACTCATTGAACACGTTCACCAGAGTGGCATTTGAGCATCATGGCTGGAATATGGGAGAAGGAGGAAATAATTCATCAGGGATTTGAATTTATCTCAATTTAAATCATCATGGAATTAAAGCCTGATAAAAACCTTGATAGCCAGAGATTTCCTCTATGATTAGTGAAAAGGTGAAAGTAGCCTAAATTACTTTATATATCACCCTATATTGGATTTGATTTTTCTTTATTCTTTATAGAGACATCTTAGAGATACGATTCTCCTAACACAGCCACTACAGTTGTGTTATGGACTAAGATAAACAAGTAAATTTTGGAATAAACTAGAGTTTTAAATCCAGCTTTTATAAGTGCAGATGTTATGACATTGCTTCTTCCCAGATCCAATATTCCTGTAACAGAAACATAACTGTGCTCAGGGATGCATGTGGCAATGTCTGTGTTTCTCATACACAAAAGTGCCAAATATTTCAATTTGCCTTCCATTCTGACTCTGATAGCATGATGACTAAATACATATATTATCATATCTTCTGTGTATAAGCAAACATGAATATAAGCATACCTGATTCATTCATTGCACAGAGAAAAGGCCAAGAAACTTACTAATCTCATGTTATCTTGAAAACAATTATGCCATTATATGGAGAAAATTACCATTAGATAGTCTTTTCTATTCAAAGATTTCCAGTGCTTTGCGAAGGAAAATACAGTCACATAAGGGGAACCTGACATTTTTAAGATTAAATAACTACTCCATTTACCCCTATGTAACGTAGGATCAGAGAAAATCATAATTCAGGTATCTTCTATTCCACTCACTCTGACTGCTGTCTTGCACAGGATTGAGTGAATTTTCACTCAGGATAGCACAGTGTGTATCCAGAATAGGGTTGTGGATACTATGACAGTACTGAAGAAGTCTGTCCTGTCTGTCATCTGCAGTTATCTGACCAGACTGCACTAATTTAAACTCCAGAGTGGGTAGGGTTCAAAACCAGTGGGGTTTTTTCAGAAGTGCCAAAGAGCACTGTACCCAGTGGATTTCTCTCACAATCCTGTAGGCAGCAGTAGGATTCACAGGCAGAGTCACAGGCAAATTGATATTGCCTAAATGCAGCACAGGACTTAAAGGCATATATTTCAAATGATCAGGAAAACTGGTATAAGTGCAGTGTTACCAACATCCAGGGGACTGAAACCTGATACTTCAGTTGTGTCATGCCTGTACCAGCCCTACCAGCTCTTCTGCCTCTACTGCTCTGTCAGCCTGATCTGTCAGGAAAATAGGACACAGATTTCTCTGGCACCCTGCGACACAGGCATGGTACAATATCAGATCTCAGATTTTCAGTGCTATGAAAGAGTAATCAGAGGTTAAAGATCCCAGTTGTCAATGTGGAGGAGCATTCCCCTCCTCCCATCCCAGGCCTCACCGCGGCCTCAGAAACGCTCATGAGGCCTCGGCCTTGGTGAGCGGCCCCTGGGCTCAGCGTCCCTCGGGTGCCTCAGGAGCATCGTCTGCTCCCAGAAACTGCTGCTGCCTGACCAGCTCCTGCTTTGT
>JAWWMU010000237.1:20747029-20761561 GCA_035048155.1 Cinnycerthia olivascens
TTAGGCCTGAAAACAAGCTTAATTTAAGTTATAAGCTAAGAGAAATGCTGGTATGTCTTGTTCCTTTGCTAAATTGTTAAGTCAAGTATTGTTAAGTTTGAGTGCTGTTAAGCCTTTAGGTTTTATTCCTTCTTATCCCTGCCATTCCTATCCTTTTGTCTCTCTCTCACACACACACACACACACACACACACACAGAGTTCTTGGTTAAATTCGTTTTGGATTCATTAACTGGATTTTGCTTGTAGCTCTTTTTTCCCTTGATGTGTCTTAACCACCTAGTAGGCAGTAGAGTGAACCTTGCCAATGAACTCTGTTGTGTTGTTGCTTGATATTAAGTCTGGTTTTTACTGATACCTTTGCTGGTGATTCTTTAAGCAATCTCAAACACTCATTCATAACAGTCAAGGCTAGAATACACCTGACTAGGTGATGTTTAAGAGATTTCCTTATCTAGGACATTACTTTACTCTCCTGAAAGCACCTCTCTAACAATCAATTTTGTGTTAACCTCACAAGAAAGAAAAAGGATTATGCACTATGCATAATCTTTATATAAATTAGTAATATATAGTCTTCATACAAATTAGTACTTCCAACACTCCAACAGAAAAATTCTTTTCAAAATTTCCCTGTATGCTTAGTACCAATTGCTGTTTAATCAGAAATCTAAATTTATCCTGGTTTCTTACGTGGACTAAGATAGCTTTTACACCAGAGATACTATTAGCTTGTGACATTTTGTAGGAGAGCTGTGGTGATTTGCACACATCTAGCTGAAAGTGATAAAACCTACATATAAATCAATCTTTTTTTCATTTTACTATCACATGTAAATTGTGATCTTGCAAAGTACTTAAGGAAAAGCATCTTAATGACAATATTTTATCAATTTTTTCTCTCTTGGGAGTTAATAGAACCATGTAGATTCTAATGCTTAAGTCTTTGGCATCAGTGCTTTTTGTTCCCCTGGAAAGACGTTACAGACCCACCCCAGGTCTAAGCACATCTCTCCCAATGGTTATCATCAAGTCTTAATAACTTTTGTAAAGCGTTGCTCCACAGTTCATTGATGCACACTGCAGGTATCATAAGTAACTGCAACTTTGAAATGGAGACATTCTATTCCATTTACTTCATCTGCTCATTTTGTCAGTAATGCATTTCGTTCCCAGATTCCTATCTCAGAGTTTCTACTGTAATAGGGGAGAGGATGAAGTTATGGTATGACCAAAGTGGTGCTTCATTGTCATATTCAAGAAAATGGTCTTGACCATAGTATGATAAAGATAAAGTGCTGGGGAATTGTGATCTTTGTGCCACAATGCTGATAGGATTTAGGCCTAAACAACATATGACTGAATTTGACTTTTTGAGAATGCAGTTTGAAGTAGCCCTCAGGATATTCTAAACAGGTACAGTCAAGCTGGTAACCTGCAGGCCAAATCTCACCATGGCATACTACATCCAACATCTTGTCTTTTCCTCAGAGGAAGGAGGGAAAAGCTTTTTGTCTAACATTAATATTTTCACCTGTGATAACCACCATTTTTGTACTACTCTGAATTGAAAGTGAGTTTCCGATGTCAAGCACCAGTCCCCATGTCTGTCAGGCTTGGCCCACCTTGTCAGTAGGTGATATTTGAGGGCTCAGCAGTAGTCCAGTGTGGGAAGGATATAAGGGACATTTCCCTCCTTTCACTGCCTGGCTGTAGCTCAAGAGGTGGGCACAGCCTTTAGCACTGGCACACAATTTCACAGCCCAATTACATGGTGACTCAAGGGAATATGACTAGCAAGTGTGATGTTTGCTATTTGGCATATCTGTCAAAGTCCTGTAGATATTTCTTGGCATTTATCCAGCTGCCTCCTTAATGTCTTATGACATGTGTTCCCAAAGAGGCTGGATTGTATGTTTACATCTCCCTGGCCAGAAAATGAGCACCAAAACAGATATTCCAAAACTGAGTTTGTTAAGCAGTGCAAGCCAAACAGTTTAGAAATCATTTCATTTCCATGCCTTGTTTTCTTTACGATTTCTCTTTTATGGTGCACAGTGCTTGCTTTAAACAGGTGCAGAACTGCCAAGAGACCAGGGAGTCTGCAGTCCCTCATTAACACATCCAGTGCATCAGGCATTCCAGCTACATCTCATAGTAGTAAATGTAATGTGATCAGGAACATTCCCAGATACTGATGCCAACTGGCAAAGGATATCCCATGCCTATGTTGGTTTATTCTGTGTCTCTCAAACAGGGTGCTGCATGCAAATACTTTTTAAGAATAAGCAAAGCCCAAGAATAATTGGGGAAACTCCTTTTTCGCATGGGCCAAATGCCAGGTGTCACTCTAGCAATCAAGCCTCAATGTCCTTGGAATTTACCAGGAATTATTAGCTGAGATAATTTTCAAGACAAGCTTGCAACATTTCATAGTTTCTCATGTTCACCATCCCAAAAGTTCTGCCTCCAGCTCTAGCAGTGAAAGAAGGTCTCAGTTAGAGACCAGGGTGATGTGGCCATGTAAACCCACAGACCTGCACAGTGGAAAGCACTCTGCATTTCTGTATTAGCTCTCTTCTTCAGCAGCTCAAAGAGATACCAGTGTAGCAACAGGAAGCTGTTGTATGTTGTTTGTCCTACTTTACACAATGGGTAGGTGTTCCGAGTGCACGTGTGAAAGCACTATCAGCATTGAGTTTGTTTGCCGTAATGTACTCATAGACACAGCCCTTTTCCGTGAGAAAAAACTATACCAGGCAAATATAGCTTGGTCATGAGAGTCAGTCTGGTTTGTGTATTTTGAACATACAAGTATGTAAAGTGCATGTGTTGAAAACATGAAAAGTAGTTGCCTAGGTGCAAAAAGTAAATTCCCTTGAACAGACTTTCGAGTCTTCATTTTAAGTGAGCTCAGCGCATTAGGTGTCCATTTAGATTAATAGCTAGAGTCAGAAAATGAAAATGAGGTACTACAACCTCATTTGCAGGATGTTTCTGATTACCTCTGTTGAGGGCCTTTTCTGAACAGGTAAGTTCTAGGGCCATGCACTAAGCAGGAATCCCTGCTTTTTATTTTGATTCTAACAGCATAGGTTTTATTTAAGAGGTCATTGTATAAAACTATTGGAGTTGTATCCATCACACTGCAACATAAAAAAAAAGGAATTAAAGATGTTGCAGGACATATTAACATAGAAATAATTTTATTATTCCATCAAATACAGAAAACAAGTACTTCAGTTAGAAGTCTGATTTTTCCCTTTCACATTACTGCCAAACTACACTGAAACTCCTTATGACTTCTGCACCCCAGATCCTGGTGTGTCTAAGACCTGCAAGCCTAGGGTCCTATTCATGACATAGCTTCTCAAGCCAGATTAATTTTAGTATTAAAACATTCTTCATAGTTTTAATTCACTAGAGAAATGTATTGTCTACCAAGTCAATCAAATGCTGTTCCTTGCCACTGGTAATTCACTGAGTACGGATGGATTCATCACATGGGATCTTGTGAGCCCCAGGCCAAAGATATGAGCAAAGAAGGCTGTGGGTGAGGACAGCAGACCATTGAGAGCTGCAAATAGTCACATCCAGCTGTTTAATTTGCAATGCCTTTTGTCAGCCTCAGAATTGATTCCTGATGCCAGCAGTAGGATTGGATGACATTTAGAGGCGGTGATGTTGCATAAAGTATTCCTTCCCAGCAGCGCCAGTAATTACTGTACCCCCTCTCCACAGACCATCACTCCAGCAGATCTGAGAGCAATTCATTCACCACAGCTTTCAGCCTTAACTTGCACAGCGCACTCTCCTCTTCCCATGCCTGCAGCATCTCAACTGTTCACTGTGGAAGCAGCAAAAATAAATAATGGCATTATTAAGTAATGACAATGAAAGTAATGGCATGGCTGAGGAACTCTTCCTCTCTGCCAGCAGGCAGCAATATATGTAATGGAAAAGAAACCACTTGGTAGTTGCTCTCATGCCCATTTCACTGTTTCAAGCTGCTTTGAATTTGGATGTTTGCAAGATATATTCTTCATAAAACACTCAGGAAGCACAGGCATTGTGCCTGTTGCATGTTATATATGATGAGTGCTGAGGCCAATTTCACTATGTGCACAAGGGACACCAAACCACTGTGCTGGTCTCCAGTGCTTCACTGAAGGTGACTGGTTTGAGCCAGAGTCTCATTCTCAGCAACTCAGACTATTTGTCTTTTCTCATATACTTTCTCCTGGGATTGTCAATTTGTTGCCCCCCTAATAAGAAAAGAGTAAAAGAAAAATTATTACAAGAGATGTTTTTCCAGATTGCTTAATTAATAACCATGTTCATATAAAAGAAAGTAATGTGACAAAAATTAATACACTGTAGCTTTTTATATCATTTCACTTTGGGGGCAGTTTGGGCTGAATTTCAGATCTGTGCTCTGAGCACTGAAATGGTTAAGCAACTAAAAAGATATGAGTAGATTTCAGGCACTTCAGACTGAATTCATTCTGCAGTGATTATTAAGTATGTTTGCCAAAAACCTTGCTTTACCCTCCAAACTCACGCATCCTATTACACCTGCAGTCAGAAACTACTCTTTCTAAAGCAGTGAATGCAGGAATCACCCCTGACAAATGGTGACAGATCATCCCCATGAGGCGATCAAGAACTCCGACTGGAATCGGTCTTTCACAGCCCTGTCACCGAAAGACAAAAATTGTTCAGAGCTCCTGACTTCTGTCTCAGCTCTCCTGGACAATAGGAACCGCAGGATGAAGTGTGGTTTTTTTACATTTATGTATTGTTTCGATTTACAGAAAAACCCCTTTTCTCTGCTCTATTTTCACAATAACTGAAAATGACACGGTATCAAGATGAATCTGTGAACCAGAAAAAAATGCAGTGTAATAATAGACAGCAGGCACTACATTTAATTACACAGTCACATCATAATCTGAAGCAGAAATCAAAGCAGCCCAGTGAGGAAGTCTAACTGCTTTGCCTACTAAAGATTGAATATTGTTCATAAGACGTTAAATAGGATACCAATTGTTTTTCTGAAGTAGACAACCATCCATGGAGAGTAGAATTATAACTACTAGGCTCATTGTAGGTCAAAATTTATTGACAATTTGGCGATAGTGGCTATGATCTGTGGTGAAGTGATGATGACTCAGGGTTTTTTCCAAATCATGTCTGCGATCAGACTGGGGTATAAAGAATTGCCTTTTATTTTGGTTAATGGGAAAAATCTTTCCAGTCACTAAGTAGATGGGGGTTTTTGGAGAAGAGATGATAGAACAGAGCAGAAAGCTTTCAAGAAAATGGAAGTTACTATCCAAGGTAGAAAATGAGAAGAAACTATTTTTAATAAGTATGAAACCAAGAGGCTTTTATATGCCTGAGTTATTATTGAAATCTGCCTGGATGTGATTACAGGGAGCTGTTGTTTCATGAACGGTTTTTAATCCTATTGGCAGAGTCAGACAGGGTGTAAATTTGCAAGTCGATTTGTATGCAGATCACCCTGCTGCCTTGGTATTGATTTGAAAGATGCAGGGGGAATGTTCCCTGCTTTATAAGGAAATCAACTGAAAAGGAAAAAAAGATGCTCTGAGTTCCAAAAGCTTTTGTTAAAAACTGCTAGAGGAGACACTGTATGTCATTCCAGGAACTGAAAGAAACTGTATCCAAGATGCTTCATCTTAAATGTGCAGCTGCTGACATCTGGTATGACGGTTATGGATGCAAAGGGCATTAGACTAATCCATTTGTTTTTAACCTTTGAGAGCATTGGTTTGACCCACAGTGCCTGTCACACTGTAATGACCCAAATGAATCCTCTTTCTGAGATCACTTATAGCCACTTCATCTAGCAGCTCCTCTTCTAAAACCTCAGCACAATATCACACAAATGTAGGCTTTCAGTGTCCCCGAGTGAAATGACAGAGGTTGAGTTCTTTGGCAAGAAATGAAATGCGCCGGCTGATGTCACGGACCCAATGATACCGTATTGCTGAAGTATCAGGGAAATGGTGACTCTCCCAGTCCTTCCCCTTAACCAGATTTTAACAAACTTTTACTTTTGTAAACAGTATAATTGTCTCAGTCTATAAAAATGAGAAATAAAGAAGATCTATAATTATGATAAATTTACTTTGCTCACATCCAGGTTCTACTTTTATCCTCCACCTCCAAGGCTGCATAGTGTGCATGTTAGAAGGGCCTTTGCCCCCTTTAAGAGCTCAGGGGCCCCAGTGCTACCCCTTTAAAGCAAATGGAGCTGTTCAGGTACAGACAATCCAGTATCTGAACTAAGTGTCTGATTAACCTATTTCCAGACAAGTGTCACGGACTTCAGAATATCCCTAGTACAAATTTAGGTTAATCATATCAGCAACTTTAATAAAATGATTAAAATATAGACACTGGGGACTTTTCCATCTGTGTAAACAGGCCAAAGACACAGTGAACACTAAAATAACACAAAGGACAAAAAAAAAGAATAGATACTGCAAGTATATGTTTCATGCAAAGTGCCCATTTCATGCATGAGATGGCAAACAAAATTGTAGTGGCAAGGCAAAGATTAAGAGAAAATTCTGATGCAATGAGATGTGCCAAGGAGGCAATTCCAGTGCTTCTAGTTATTTTTTGCTAAAGATCCACAAAAAAAATTTAAAAAAAGAAAATAAACCTACTGAAAATTGAGAAGACGATTTTTAAAAAGGTAACAAATAAATTTGATTTTAACCCAGAATACAAGGGAAGATCGCAGGCACTGAATATTAGTACAGTTGTGTAATATTTAAAAATAATCAAGTATTTAGGCAAATAATATAGTTACATTACATTAGATTAGATATGATATTATGAGGAATACTAAAGCTTTCCCTACTGAAGATTACTGCAGATTCAGTGAATTTATGATGCTGAGCTCAGACCACAGCACAAGGATAGTAGTCTGTACCCTGTCTGTCCTTCTGGAGTAAAGTAAACAGTAGTAGAGGTTGTTTGAGAGCTGCCAGTGAAAAACTAGCTGCTAAACAGTTGAAAAAAAAGCTAAGATGAGGTGTGAACACCTTTTTTAACACCTTTATCATGAAATCATTTTGTTGCTTGAGTTACTCTTTCATGCCAAAGTAAACTCTGATGAAGCTTGCATGTCTACCAGTGGGTTCTGTCAAATATTTGTATATATTGTATGGACTTGATAAAATCAAAGAGTTCCTTTCCTCAGCTTTGCATTTGCACGATTACCTGTGCTGTTGATGGACAGGATGATTACTTTTTCTCCTGTTACAACTAAAACACATCCTTTATCTCGCTGCAGCCCAGTCCAGATTTCCTACTGACCTCTTCCAAAACACTGAGTTCTCAGGTTATCCCTGCCCAACGTAAATGCAAGACTAGAAGTATTAATGAACAGTTCAAGCTTGCCAGCCTATACAGTGTTCAAGCCAGTGAATAATGGGTCTTTCTGAAGATGGTAGCAACATAAAACATGGGCTATTTTCAGAGGTCAGGAAGGAGGAGTTCTCATTAAACATTGATTGGGATAGACAGGACAGTTATTAGATCCTTAGCAATCCACCAGACATATGTCATTGTGTTAAGTATAACCTGTTGACCTTTTCTACACACAGAATTTCATGTAGGTAGGTTTTTTTAAGTTCATTGTTCAACTGAGATTAGATCTTTAATTGTGCCTGTCCTCAGAAGATTGTCTGCGTAAAGCAGCCTGTGGCTCCATGATGATGTCTGGGAGGGCAGGAACTCCTGCTCTCTATATAATTTTCAAAATTTTCAATAGCATGAAATTCTTTGCAGAGGCTGTGCCTGGTTGTAAAGATTTGTCACAGCCACTGACGCATTGAACTTCCGTCTTATATGCAATGCAAATGAAGCAATGATGTCATGGTAAAAGTTTATAAAATATTAAAAACGTGGTGGAGATGTCTCCACTATCTCTCCCTTAGCAATTTGGAGACGTTTTCTGTGATTTCAGGGCCACTATATGTTTTGGTTCCAAAGTGTTCCTTCTCAGCTGCATTTCTGCTCAGAATATTTAATATTTATTTAATACCCACACTGAAGTGGGATCTTCAGGGATATCGGTGGTACCTCTAGAAAATGTCCTTGACTTTCCACATCTTCTCCTTAGAGATACATTTTTTGACGTAGATATAGGCTGCCATAATTCAATACGACATACCAAATCATCCCACGTAGCTTTCAGAGTCATATTAACTCTTTTATTCTCAACAGTGTCTAATTCCTCACCTTTAGGGATGCAAATTAATTAAATTGCTTTAAAGTTTCCCCTTTCACTGTTTCCATAGGTAAAATTCACACAGTTCTTCCAATAGATGTTATCCTTCAGATGACTCAAACCACAAGGAACGGTCAATCTCATTCTCTGTGCAAATTGTATTGAGCTTAGTACAAGAGCTCAGTTTAATACAGGGACTGGCAGAAAAAAGGGTTTGGATTATAACAGCATGAAAGCAAGAGAAAAAGAAGGAAGAAAAATTCCTCTAAGCAAGTTTGTTTTCAAAGAGGATATGGAAAAATACAAATTCAGTAGAATAATACACTATGACTATATGCTGTATCTGTTTAAGGGTCAAGCCCCAGTATTCTCAGCCATGGTAAATAATGCATCTCTCACATGCCTGCCTTGGAAATCATGGCAACTAAGGGTTCACAAGTATTATACTGAGGCTCATAGCTCTTGGATTAGACACTCTCTTCTAGTCAACTACAAGTTGAGCAATCCCACAGGATTCTCATAGGTGCTGGTTTAAAATCTCCAGAGCCTAAAGCTAGCTATCTGTTCACAGTCAAATGTTTCTTTATATGCAACATTGTCATAGCTCCTTCACCCACCTGCAGTGAAATAGAATGAAAAGGAGCCAGGTGAATATGACAATAAATCACACCCTGATCAGATGGAAATCCTCTTCCAGTTCCTTTTTTCTGGATTTCTTGTTGTCTATGCAACTGTTTGTAAGAGTTTTATATGTAGTCCACCATCCATCTCAATAATTTTGTCTGTCATGTGTCTTTCCTTCCTTTTTAGTCACTAGCACTCATCTTCTTTCCAAACACAAGCAAATGATCTTTGAGACCTAGAAACAATTTGAATTTAAACATTTTAGCCATGTCCTGTAAACCATGATCCAGCAGAATTAAGTCAGTCATATTCAGGTAGACTATTATACCTCTATGGAGTCATGCAGCAGCAAAATCTCAGTCATTCAGCCTTGAAAACATCTAACAAAGCCAAAATTATCTTAGTCGTAAAAAAATGAAGCAATTATTAATTTTATCTGTCCCTAATTTGTTTTAATGACTGCATCATAGCAACATTAAAACCTCAGAATTCAGACTACCATTACCAGCCAATGCAGATAGAAGTTTGAGATAAATGTCATATGGGTAATTAAGTTTATGCATGAATAATTTGCTATGTCATCTGGGGAGACTGTGGCATTTTTTGGATGACATGTAAAATTAAGTCCTGGACATCTCACAGTTCTATTCATTAATATCTAGCTGTGGACTTTAGGCAAGCTTCTGACAGTTCCTTCCCTCATGGCATCATAAGATTTTGTGGCAATTTCAGCTGGGTGCAGAATTGTTTTGCAGATTCCAGCCATCAACGTCCATTACCATGTGTTGCTAAAAACAGAGTAGAAGATCCTTCTGCAGATAAGTGGGTTATTTTTGTTTCAGGATTTTTGTGGGGGTGTTTTATGTAGGGCTTGGATTTCATCTCACAAGCTGTGTTTTTAACTCTTCCAGTTAAAGAAGAATATCTTTTCCTCTCCACTTTCCCAAGTGAGATCACACCAAATTTGTAAAGTGTTTAAGTCTTATATTTGTGAATGAAATGTAAAGGAAAAAGTATGCTTGAGGTTGAATGATTCTCAAACTAGTTTTGTCTTTATCAGGGGTGATGTGCTTTGTTTTACCCAGTGAGTTACAGTGGTGAGTTTCATTCAGCATGTCTAAAGGCAGCTGAGTCAGTCCTCACCCTGTCTGTTCAGCAAACAGACAGACAAATATACAGTAGCTGTTTGTGATTCCACAGCTGGTGTCACCGTGTTAAAATTCCTATTTAACTGAAAGAAAATGGATATCAACCTGTATTAGCCTGATTGCACGTCAGGTTCTGGACTGTTTGAATTATTAGGAAAGGAAAACTGATTGTATTTTAAAGGTCCTGTGGAAAGTTTTAGAGCTGTGCATTAGGAAGTGGTGTTAATCAAATGAGAACTAATAGTTTTCAGTATCATTAGTAATCATCCATTCTGCCTTACCTCTTCAAAGCACACTAATTTTGTCTGAATAGGTACAAAACCAAAAGTTTCAGAGTGCTTCTAGCTGCTATGTAGGATTCACAGCAAGACACACCAGAGTTTTTTCCAGCACTCAAGAGATTCATCTGACTGCACTACAGATCTCAAGACCAAAGATACTGGAATCTATGTATTACAACACTGGTCGTGAGCCAGACATGAGCACCAAAATTGGTTTCTAATACTGGAAAAATTGCAATAGAAAGTCAATGTGGTGGTCCCAAATTGTGAATTACAGAACAAAACCTCTCTGCCATCCTGCAGAGCCATAGGTGACCTGGCAGAGCCAAAATGCCAGCTGGAGGACTTGGGGGCTGCAATGCAGTGCCATAGTACCAGGAGCACGTTTTTCAGGCTGATTCCAGCACTCTAGGTCAGACAAGTTTTGTAGAAGTGTCTTGTGATACTAAGCAACTGGTTTGTAACACAGAAAATTAAATTAAATGGAAAAAACCCTAAAGTAATGTGTAAGGAGAAAACAATGTATGATGTCTCTAAACTATCACTTTTCTTAACACTTAGGGAAGAGACATTGGAATTGTTGCAGATAGATGTCTGAAAGAATCAGCTTCATGCCCAGCAAGAGTTTAAACTAAGCTGTGAAATAGGATTAAATATAAAAAGAAAAAAAAATATTATGACTTCTGTATTAAGAAAACATAGGGAGGAAAAATTAATATTGTTTAACTATGTGCAAATCCTTTTCCGCACATATCTTGAGTGCAGTTTTAATCACCATATCTTGAATAGACTGTAACACAGCAGCACAGAGAACAGCAAGGATGCCTGGGGTTATTGAAAGGCTTGTATATATTTGATAAAAGAACTCTTCAGTGTGGAGAACAGATGACACAAAAATGGCAAGAAACAAAAGGGTGAATACTGTTCTGAACTCTTATATTCATTCTTTACCTCATCTTCCCTCATTGGCCACTGTCAGGGGCAATAATAATGAGCTTAGTGAGCTTAGGAGACTTTTTCTCTGTCTTGTTATTAAGTTTTTATGCTCTTTTATTATTTTGCACTTTTACCTGTCTCAAGGTAATTAAAATTGTCTCTAACAACTTAAAGATTCTGGCAAATTGAGGCAGGTTCTTGAGTATTCAGAAGCATCCAAACTCTGGATATTTCTGAAAATGCCATAATTTTCTCCTGTGCTATGTACAACAACAACAACAACAGCAACAAAGTAACCCCTTGGTTTTCATTCTGTCTACATTGCTATTCATGGCAGGAGACAAAAGCAGGTCTGGTCAGCAAAACTGTCCCTCAAACTACAGCCATATGTCATTCATAAAAGGTTTGAGGAATATCTCATATTCATTCAGAGGTATATACAGAGGAATGCAAATTTCTTATCACTGTTTCTTAGCATTTGCCAAGAGGCAGCATGTCAAATAAATAATTTAGTCTGGCTGAGGCACCACAGGAAAACAAAGCCATCAGTCATCTCAGCTACATTATTGATCACCAATAACAAGATACTTGCTAAGACAAATGGTTCTGTT
Source organism: Cinnycerthia olivascens (assembly GCA_035048155.1). Taxonomy (NCBI): domain Eukaryota; kingdom Metazoa; phylum Chordata; class Aves; order Passeriformes; family Certhiidae; genus Cinnycerthia; species Cinnycerthia olivascens. The sequence goes on from JAWWMU010000237.1 coordinate 20,758,898, forward strand.
ATTATACTAGTGAATTTTAGTCTACCCTGACTAAATAAATCATATTGAACTGTCTGTTGTTTTAAGATGTCCAAACATTTCTGTAATAATTTTTACCTTTCATTCTATTCAACCATCTATAGAATATCTCTATATATCAGTTGTTTGTATTTCTACAGTATTTTTCTAAAGGCACCTGTGTATTTATCTTATACACTTAGGTTAGGAATTCCATGTCTGGATATATAATTTTTATATCTATAAAATCTTCTTGCTAGTTTGGTTGCAGAGGAAAACATGAACAAGGTTATTATGCAAGTCAAGCATTCTATCAACTCTCAATAAAAAGTTTTTCCTGCTCTTTTTTGTTAATGGAGCTTGTAGGTTCTTGTATCAGGTGTTATGATACAATTATTTTTACTTTACATACAGCTTTTCTCCATTATCCACATGTGACTATAATAACAGCAGTGTCCAGGGGTTCTTAGTAGATCTATGCCACAAAACTGCTTCAGTTATCTCAGAAATACCCTAATTCTGTCAGGCATATAGTTATACGTCTATAGTTATAGGCCCATCCATGTCATCTTTCTAATTGCTGTTTTGTTAAGTTTGGCTGAAGAAGGCAGATGTACAGGTCTGCATCTGAAGGCTCTTGCAGAAACCAGTTGTCATTTCATTTAAGAGTTCACCTTAGCAATGTTAATGAGTCACAATTTAGGCAGGTAACTGTTCAAAATGCCAATTTCCAGGAAGGGAAGCTTATGCTAGAATGTTTTTTCCATTAAATTCCCTGTGCAGCAAAACTTATACATGCTGGTCTGAATTGGTAGAACATGGTATAATCAGGAATTTTTTGCCCTCTCCACTGACTATACAGATATCAGCCTGGTTTCTTACCATTGAGAGTTACATGGCTGTCAGTCATAGTGACTCTGTGGAGGTAAAGAGACTTAAAACCAGCTGAAAACCTACTTGTTTGAAAGTCAGGAGATGAGTGCCTGAAACTAAAAATTCTAACTGGATAGCAATAGAGAGCACATCTTCAGATTTTAAAGCACTTCCAGGAGTGAATGCTATTACAATGTTTAAAACTGATTTCTGTAAATTTTAACAGTATTTTGAGCTTTCTTAGGACTCCAAATTCTCTTTTACATATCAAAATGAAGAAGCACATTTTTAATTGGTTTTAAATGGATTATATGCTCTTATCCTCTAGGTGACCCAGGCTGAGCAGTTCCTTTTTATTTCTTCTCATTAGAAATCCCTATGGAAATGAGTAAGATTGCTAAAAACAAAAGAAAACCTTTGCCTGAAAATCTCTCCAGGTTTCCTTTCATATCTCCATCTAAAACATCCTTGGTGGCCTTTTAGCACTCTTGAAGTCAATGACTCCATTCACACTGATTTCAGTGAACCTAGTGCTGCTAATTGATATTACTGAAAGATATGTCTTATATCTATGAGTTCTTTTTCCTGCTATTATTGTTTGTTAACATTCAATTTCTAATCATTTGAAGAAAAAAAATCTCTTTACTGAAACCAGAAACACAGAACTAAAAAGAGGAATTATAAGATTTCTGATTAAAGAATAGTTAAAATGTGACTAACAGAAGGAGTTAGACTCCTAAGGAAATTAAACATGAGTTTATCATACTTGTTACTATCCCCATCATACAGATGACACTATAAGAAAGAGATTTGGAGGCCTAACTGGCATCCATCAGGCAGCTCTTTGAGGAGGGCTTGGACTTTCTGATATTTGTATCATGAGTATTTGCTATCCTAAAACCAGGCCCAGCTGTTATCCCTAGAATTCAGCAAGCTAATGTATCATTGAACTTGTCTAAAATTTTCTCTTGTCATGGCTAAGCCACTCATCCACCACTCTTTTCAAGCCTTGTAACGTTCTTTTCATATTTTCTTCTCTTTTTCTTCATGTCCATTCATCTCTGCTCTTCCAAGTGAAGAACTCAGAGTCAAGTTATCTTGACAGTTTCAAGCAAGCACTTTGACCCACCTTGATGAAGGTAAAAAAAAGAAAAAAGGTTACTAGGTAGATACTATGCTCTGTAGCTACCTCAGGCAAACAAACTATGCTACCTGCACTAATCAAAGCTTAGATGACTAGATGTGGGAGTGAATGCAAGGTGCAAATCCATAAATTCCCACCTACTACTTAAAAATATACACTTTCCCCTTGGACGAGAAAAGTAATTCCCTCTTTTTAGGACAGATTATTTTTCTATGTGTCATGGTCCAACCCCAGCCAGCAACCAAGCAGAAAAGGCCTTGGCTCTGTGAGCACTGCTCAGGTAATACACACCTCTGTATTACCAACACTGTTCTCAGCACAAGTTCAAAACACAGCCCCACACCAGCCACTGTGAAGAGAATCAACTCTGCCCCAGCCAAACCCAGCACACTCTGCCATAGAGCCTTGTGAATTCTCAGCCCGACTAAAACCCAGTCTGTGAAGCATGCACATTGAATATGTTCTACTGGCTGCATTTCTCAATGGGATGGGCTTGCTGAGAACCTGCTGGCAAATCATCAGCCCAAGTGATTCTGCCTTGTCTCAGTTTGAAGACAGGTATGCCTGCTAGGAAAAAACAAAACAAACCAAAACAGGAGTCTTTCTCCTGCAATGGAGAAAACAAACCTCCTCTCCCCAAATTACTATAC
>JAWWMU010000237.1:20761661-20792196 GCA_035048155.1 Cinnycerthia olivascens
CATAAGTACTCAGCAATCAGCTTCCTAGCCACTCTTTTGGGAAAAAATTCTACAAGAAAGTAACCCAATCCCCAACATGCCTCTAGCAGGCTTCCACCTGCTTCCATAAGCAGACAGACTGCTTCAGTACCATATGGAAAGAGACTTTGAATTGCATTGAGAACTTTTGGGATACAGCAAGATAACTAAGATTTGAAATTGTATTAATACAGGTTGCCTAATTTAGAGAGGACAGACAATGCATAAATCAAACGTAAACACTGGTTCAGGAAAGTGACTGATGTTGTCCTTTGAAAGATAAACCCCCAGGGATGAAGGGACATTCTTCAAATCTTATTAGCATAAAAAGAAATACTACTTTTTGTTTCTCAGCATCCTGGAGCAGAGCTGCATTTTGCTCCTAGCACTGATCTCCAAAATGACATGAAAATTATCAGCAGGGGTAGCTTGTATCTATGGAAATCAACCATAATAATGCCTATAGAAACATTCATCTCTATTTCTTTATTTATATTTGCTAGCATTTTTATCAACTGATGGACAAATTGGCTTAGCAATCACTGTCCCTGCTCAGTGTGTCTTAATGGAGGCTGACAGTTGCAGTGATTTAGCTTTTGTTGCAGCATAAAGGCTTTTTCCTTGTTTCCTTTTTCTCCTAGGGGATAATAGACCTTGTCATAAGCTATTATATCTTTTGATTACAAGAAAAATAAATATACCACTACCCCCTCCCTTTTTTGTTGGCACGAGCACAAACCAATAGTTACAGGTCATACACATTTTGGAGGACACTTCTGGGTTTCACAAGCTCATACAGACAATTCTTAAGCTCTCTGATGCAAATCTAGCACTCAGGAAAATAAAACAGGAAGTGGTCAAATGAGATCCTTTTCAGAGATGACCAAACTTGTGGTTACACTGTTTTCCCCCTGTTTATCACCAAAAAGGCAGACAAGATAGATTGGTTCTGGGAAATTCTTTTATTATTGTTTATTTATTGCTTCAGGGATGTGTGTGTCTCCAAATCTGTCATATTAAGTACTTCTTCTCTTATGTGAATCACTCTGTTTCATCTACACCTTTTCTACTTTTTGAGTCAGCCACCAACTAAGACTCTCATGTACTTGTAACTTCTTTATTTTTAGAATTGAGATTCCCAGTGAGAACAAAGGGATACTAGATATTTTCTAAAGTTCAGAAACAGTAAACAGTCCATTAGTCCATTACCTTCTTTATAGTATGCCACTGCAATGTGTAAAATACTTCTCAGGGGACAATTTGGTTTGGCATCTTATGCCTTGGCTCAGGAAATCGAACCTCCTCTGCTGACAGGTCTTCTGGAACCCATGGAAAAGCTATTGCTACTGCTACAGATGAATATTTAAAGATTATATACTTCCTACTTGTTTTTAACCATACCTACTCAAATCCTCTGTCCAACACATTCACCTATCCTGCTTGTTTAGTATATTTTTCAAGTTTCTCACATCTTTATTACTAGATGAAGGCAATTACCAGGGATCCTGGTCTATACAATATCTAGGGTATTTTAAAAATTCTGTCATTAACAGAATTTTAATGCAATCAATAAAGAACAGTTCTTGTAATATTGTATTCTCTCCTCCGGGTCTTATTAAATGGTATGAAGATTCCAACTTTAAATTACAAATTTATCTTGTGAAGGGAAAGGAGTTATAATAACACAATTAAAGAAAGCTAACTCCTGAATTAATTTAAAAGAGCACAATAAAACCTCCGTTTTCAAAATTAAAAGCTGATATGTGTATATGGAATATTACTTGGTCAAAAATTCTGAGATCATAGGTTGCCTTAACAATGCCTTTACTGTATTTGGCTGAGGTTGCAGAAATTGTATTATGTAGGCTGAAAAAGACAATTAAGCTTTATTTGGAAGGAGCTTTAATATCTGTGATGATGCACTCGTAATTATGTATTTTCTGAGACTGGAGTGGCTAGACAAGCTTTACATTGCACTTAGCCTGATGCTGAGGGGTGGTATCCCATCCCCAGCCTTTCCTACAGGTAGCCTTGCTACAGGTGGTCGTTAGTGCTCTTTAATGACCCACATCTAAGAATATCATGTGTCTACTTGACAGCTTCAGCCAGAGAAAATAAAAAATCCACAGAGGGATGATCTAATGTGCTCATTCCTCACTGCAGTCTAGTGATCATGATAAGAGTGGATTAACATATTGTCTTTTGACCCTTGTTAGCCTTGATACAAAACTTTTTTACAGAATTGTAGTGGAAGATAGATACTTTCTGTCTTCCCAGAGCACAGCCACTGTTCTTTAAAAAATCTACCTATAGTTAAAACCTAGCTTTTATAAATGTGCTTTCATGACAAATGGTATAATGAGTACAGAGGAGAATCAAATGAACTTATACCATTGCCAATAGTGCTCAGAAATCTTCTTTCAACCTGGTCATGTAAAGGAAGTGATACACAACTGGCATTTTTCTCTCCTCTTTGTTGCCTCCACTTGTGAAAACTAAAATAAAAAGTAACTCACCAAAATAATGACAACAGGTTTAAAGATTTTTCCAGATCTTCATATTTCTCAATAAACTCCCTGAAAAGGCTGTTCCTATGGACAAAACCATAAACTCTTTTCCAGTTTGTCTTGTGTATATTTGATCAACATGAAGCAAGCACTTGGAGAAGCTGCCAGTTAGGAAATTAGATACAACTATGTTAACCCATGGGGTGGTACAATAGAAGTGGATACTAGAAAAGTAACACACAGTAAACATTAACAACACAATTGCAATGAACAGTATTGGAATTCTATTTCCTTACCAGCACTATTCCCTTACCAACCATTCCATTTTGGACTAGTTCTATCTAGTCTTTTCTGGTAGCCTGAGTAGCCATTAGTAGCTGAAGTCCAGTAGATATTATTACTGGATAATATAATACTGTGCTCTGCTAGAGCACATTGCCTGATTTACCTCAGTCTGGCAGGAAGCCATTTAATGAGCTATAAATAAAAATGCAGTAAGTGGGGAGACCCAGGAGTTACGAACCAAAGCCTTATCCTGACCAGAACTAAAGAAATAGCTTTGAAAAACTCCTGGTTCTTCAGTTAAAACTGTCACAGTTTGCACTATTTATAATTATACTAATTTCCTAGGAAAAATCGGAATTTTGTCCTCCTAATAGCATGAAAACTGCTTAACTCATAACATTCTCCTACTTTTTGGCTTTTGGATTGGACATGGATAAATGGCATTTTCTTCCAAGTGTCCTTATTGGAAATCCACTATGTTGTCCATTCTCATAAAGAAAGCGCAGACAGGTCAAAGCAGTCTTAAATGACAACTTGCCCATTCAGTAAGCAGTGTCCGTCCTTCAGATTTAATAAAAAAGTATATAATTCTTCTAAGAAAATGCCATTCAAATGTGACAGAAAGCAAACACCTAGAAGCCATAAGTGGAATCTTAAAGTATTTTACCCAATATTATTTTTTATTTTTCCTTGAATATCTGACCAGTTCTAGACAGTCTATTAAAATTAGCTTCATAATAAAGATCAACACTTGTTGAAGAATACAAAGAGCTACCTCAAAGCATGATTTCTGTATTTGTGTTTTGACAGTCTTAATGCACCAGAGTCGACTTCAGCTCTTTTGCAGATGTTTCTAGAAGCAAGATGTTTTGTGTCCACAAGCACAAAACTCCTGATACAAGTAGTGCTTAATATTTTGTTTTCTTTGTTGAAGACATGTCAGCCAAGGTCTATCTTCAAAACTTTTCGTGACCTCCAAGCTTTTACTAAAGCAGGTGAACGTTACTAAAGAGCAGCCCAGTTGAAATAAGAGTAACCAATTTGAGAAATCAAACTCCATCCCTACAGCACTGATATTTGAGACCATGGCTATCCTACAGGACACTCTACCAAGTGCTAGGTTTGCAATATTTCCCCACACAAGAAGTGAAAGTCTCACTTTTCCTTGGCAAACTGCTGCATGCTTGCCACAGAGGAGTTGAACTACTTGGGGTTTTCCTCTGTGACCCAGAATGGTACTACATGATCAGTAAGTAAAAATTGAGGTGTAAAATTGTTTTGCAGGTACACTAGTCAATGTAGAAGTGGTATCTTGTGGTGTTCTTCTAGTTCAACTGTTCCAAATATTTTTGAGCTACCATTCTGTAGTTCTAATCATCTTCAGTGATGGACACGCTGGGAAATCCAATTGAGATAAAGTGAACATCTCTCTCACTTTGGTCATTTCCATTTCTCCTTTCTGATTCCTTGAGGCAATTCTTTGCTCAAAAACTTTTGCAAAATCATTTGTCTGTGCTTATTTTTCAGACCATACATATAAGTTTTGTCCTTCTTTTATTCTGACCCCCATACAAGAATTAGATCAGAAATGATACCTGGCATTGTAAATAAATTGCTTACTGATCTATGAATTGTTGTAAATTATTTTAACTGATGCAACAAGCTTCAGAACAAGTAGAAAGATAGCATTTGTGTCAGCGTTGTATAAAATCAGAAAGATAAGTTAAAGCAATTCTATGAATAATGGCCAAAACAAGAATTTAATTTTTGAAAATCTACCACAGGTTGATAATGAAGGATGAAATTACCCTTCAGGTAAAAGAGACAAAAGACATAGAACACACAATATTGCTCTGAATAGGAAGACAGTTCCACACCAAACCCTGAAGCTCTATAACTTACTAGCAGTAAAACTGTCAGAATGTTCTTTATTTCAGTGCAGAGCTTATTGGGGTTGCAGAGTATTGTTGGGGTTCTATAGGTGAGCAGGAATATTATTTCGTTGGGATCTGTCTCCTCTGCTTGTCATAACAGTTTTACATCTTGCACTTTGTTGGTTTACTAGCAATCTCACCTGTATCTGTGTGTTAAAACTCATTCAAATTCTGAATTCACTCATTGTTGTCTCTATGTCATCCTAAAATGATTGGAATTCCTGTTAAATAAAGGAACACGTGAGTAAGCTAGGTGTTTTCAGACTTTTTTCGGCAGAAAATCTGATTCCAAAATAAAGCCACTTACTTATGGCCACAGCAAGTCACTCTTGGAGCTTTATCTAGAAACTTTATCTAGAAACAGACAAAATGGATAAAGTTCTAGCATGAGCAGGAATTTGGATTTATGGGACAGATTCTTATCTGTAGTCATTGGAGTCGCAACAATTCATACAGGCTAAAATGTATCTGAATTTCTGCTTCTACCCCTAGACTTTGACTTGGAAATAATGAATATTACCATGACACAAAGTCAAGTTTTAATAGAAGATTTAATGAAAAAAGCTGCCAGGACTATAAGTTTTTGATTCAGCTGAAAACTCTAAATAAGTTCTATACATACAAATAAACAATGAAAGTGATAGTAGAGTTGTCTGTACACTTTCTCCAGTGGGAGAAACATTGCGCCTAAAAAACAAAGGGAAAAACAAAACCAAGTACTCTTGCAAAGATATTTGCATATTGTTATTAAACAGGCAACCTTTACATAATGAAGAGCATATTTACAGTGCTGCTTAAATTGAATGCTCTAAGGCTGTTTTACGATATTAAAATATTTATAAATAGGCTTTAATTCAGCTTCTCCTCTGTCAGAAATTCAATGGAAATCCCAATTACCATTTCTCTGTGCAGACAAAAGCCAATCATATGTGTGTATTGACATTCAGCTAACACCATTCTCTAAAAGGTTCAATGGTTTAGCACAACTGCCAAATCATTAACTAAGAGCATGGGCTAGTTTTATAAATAATGCTGACTGTATCCAGAGTCTTACAGGACACACTTGAGTTGTGCTACGTAGCTAAATGAAATTGTCTATACCTTCTCTATAACAGACAGGCTTGAGATCAAATAGAATGACAGAAATTAATTGTTAGCCTTATCATCCAAGGTATCTTTCACAATCCTTAGCTTCAGTAAATATGAATATATTAATAATTTAAACACAGTTTTCCTGGATGTTGTTGATCAAGCTGCACTCAAAACATCATTCAGGTTCAAGTCTTTCTCTTTAATTCATTGAAACATTCTATGCACTTACCTTAGAAAATGAATAATCATACTGTGAGACTGATGGGCAATGGGTCACACTGACAAATTTAATTTCTTCATGCACCTAATCTTTTGCATCTGCTAGGCATGTTCTATTTTGCTATATTTGCTGTCAAAAAACACTTCACACTTACCACTAGGCCTGCATTTTATGGAAAGAGAAAGAGGAAAAGGCACAATGGAGAATTATTATAAACCATCTTTTGGGATCCATAAAGCCTGAGAAGAAAAAAGAAATGCTGCCATCCCTTGTGTTCTTATAATTGGTTCATTGCCTCAGGCCAATAATCTCTTGGATACTCAGGGCTTCCCCAAAATTCACTTGCTAAGCTTCTTATGAAGCTAACATGTTATAAGCTGTTGCAAGTCCTTGAGGTGATCTGTACAACAATGCTTTTATTTGTTTTAGTGTGCTTTCTATGCAGACTGAATTAATTCAAAGATATTGAAATACAGGATTTTGATTATTATTCAAATTAGTGAGTGGATAATTTACTTTAAATCTCTTAAATTCTATTTCTACTGGTGCATTCCATTTTTCCTATTTTATATATATACATATATGAAATATCCTATTTTCTATTGAATATTTCTTGTATATGGCATTTATCTTTTCTGATGCAGGAGGACATGGTAAGCATAAGGTAGATCATTTAGAAAGCTGACTCTATAGCCACTAAAGCCCTTAATTTTTGGAAATTATTCTACATTTTCATTTATTATGTAATGATCATCTTAAAAATTGTGGCAAGCTACACTTGAAAGAAAATTGAAAAATCTTGGGTTTATTTTTAATTTTCTTCTAAATCTAAGCAAAGTTACTTTAAGCCTGACCTCATGCAAGTCATTCCAAACCACCAAGAAAGATGTCTAATTAGAAAAAAAACCCACATATTATTAATGTATCAAAGATACTTTTTCCTATCACCAAATCCTTTATCTTTCTAAAACTAGTTCATCTTCTCCTTTTTATACACAGATTTTATTCATGGGCTAGAAGTAGGAAGAAAATTTCTATGTTTTTATCCAGTCTTTCCAAATTTTTCCCCTCAAATGGAATATTTAATTAGAATAAATTTTTTGAATAATGGCTTATTTTCTGTATCATAGGAAGAGGTTGCAGCCAGTTTGATTGAGTTCTCAAGTTAATGAAGTGAATGTTTGGAATTTGAAAACTTACTTCTACCAGCTTGGCAATTTGATATGCATTAACACTATGATAGCAAGCACACTACATTTTCTATTAGTATTTAATATATATGCTTTTAATTCAGCAATAAATTATGTCATCATATAGGTTTTCATAACTTCATGATTAAATAGAAAACATTTTTACATTTTTTTTTAACCAAGGAGTTTTTTAATAGTTACATTCCATCTATCTCAAAGCACTATTGGGTTTTTTGCAATTAAATCCACAGAACTTCGGAAATAGTTCACAAAAAAAATGGCACAGCTTTGGTGCCAGAGTCATCAATAAGGTTTAATAGAGACAAAAACTTCCTTCTACTTTCCCTTACAATACAAATATGTAAATGCTTCTTCTTTCATGTTTCTTCCATTCTCACATATCATCAGTCAGTAATAGACAACATGGAATTAATACACATAGGATTTGGAATCTAACCTGGTTATGAAGACCTGAAAAAATATTCTGTCACTTGAAGTGAGCTAATTTGTTCTGACCTCCTTGACAGAAAGCAGATTTGTCACCTCACAATCTCACTGTGGGTATTACCTTCCAACTGTACCCACCCATACGTTTACCCTGCCATCAGTTTTGAAATACGGCGCCGTGAGAACAATTTACAGTATTTGACAGGGTGCCATAAGCCACCTAGCTTCTTTCAGATTTGCAGTTCAGAGGAAATGAGTTCTTAGCACTGTTACCATGCTGTAAACGCCTTGCTTTGAAGGACAAAAGCACATCACTACGGTGCAGTGAGTGAGTAATGTGGAAATAATCTCCGAGCTCTTACACCAGAGGAAAGAGCCAAGAGGGCAGCCTGTGACCCAGACAGCGTCTGAGGGCACTTCAGAGAAGCACCTAAAAATTCAGAGGATTACAGATATTTTGGAGTCCAGATTAAAACACTTCTCTTTTTGCTAAAGTTTGGTTTTTTTTTTCTTTTTAAGAGTAATTTACCTTCCAAAGGTATAAGGAAGAAGAATATTAAATTTACTAATTAAGAAATCATTTTAATGTTTTCAGAGGAGACAGTTATTTACTGATCCAAACTACTTTGAAATCTTAAAAGAAGAGCTTGAAATCTTGGTGAGATGGCTCATGCCTGCACTGATTGGATGTGTCTTCCCTGTCTGGAACCCAGAGTTACAGAGCTACAGAGTTTGAAAATAAGAGTTCAGAGTTACAGAGCTTGAAAATAAGCAGTACGGAAAAGCAGTATTATAAATATATATTATAATATTGGCTTTTCGCAAATATTAAGATAAGTGCTATATGTATAAGGTTAAAAAAATTTTGCTATAAAGATATCATTTTTATTCTTTGCTGTTAACTGAACTCAGACATAGTAGTGCAATTGTTCGTATAGTTATGGATTGGGATTGGGATATATCCCAACTATATTGGGATATAGTTGATTGGGATAACATCCACTGAACACATGATGAGGAGCCCTGCTACTGATGTTCCAACTATCAGTGCCCACCCTCAGAAAAAACTGTGAACCAAGGCCCAAACTGGGAATGATAAGAAAACCACTACCAAGAAATGCCCATGCTCTAAAAAGAGGGACTCAAGGAGGGACCATGCTAAACAGTTCCTGGAAAATGTAAAATAGTTTTAAAAAGATGAATGTGCATAATGGTTTATGAATGTGCAATAGGCTGATGTAACAGAAAAAGTATTTAAGAAGGGTCTCCAAGCACAGCAGGTGTGCTCTTGGCTGAATGACAAGCATCTGGTCGTAAAAGGTTTGCTTTATTGTCTTTGTCTCTTATTGTCATTTATTAAATTTTTAAATTTTAACAGGAGAGTGAACTTCATTTTTCATAGAAGGATAGTATACATATTTCTCAATATAAACATTAGATTCATGCTAAGGACAGGAAAAGGACTCAGACAGACCTTGGTTTTTGAGGGATAGGAGAGTGTTTGCATAGCAGTGCAGGAGCAGTGAAGAGACATCTCAGTGGCAGCAGTCTCTGGCTCATAGAAGAAACTAGGGAATCCACCAAAGGAAAATATTTGTCTAAACAGAGAAGAATCACAACATAAACCAAAGGTAATCATATTTTGAAGTTATATCCCAACAAGTACTTCTGTGTCAGATCATAGTTGAAGGGAACAGAAGGTAGCTTTACTTGGTACACACCAAACTGAGTCATTATGAAAATCTGAGAAGGTTTTCTGATTTTTCCACTGTTTCAGTCTGGGATCCTGGAAAAATTATTTATTTAAATATAGACCACTCACAGAAAGGGGCAGCAGTGCTAGCTGTTACATGTGGCTCTCCTGATTAACTCACAGTTTATGAACCACTTTGAGATAACACTCAATTGAAAAATGTTCCAGAAAGAAATAATGTGTAAAATACATATGACTTCAGTGTGTTTGTCCTAGATTTTCAGTAATTAAAACTGGCAGTAAATATAATACTTGAGCATTGATAGAACTGCTCCTGTGTATAATTGAAAAGGAAGGAGAAGCAACTTTGCCTGACAAATACTGTAATAGGTTGCTTTCATTCCACACTGTGCCTGATTTGTAATGTCTATCATTGCAACGTAAGTAACTAATTGGTATCCGCGCAAAGATGTCTCTATTGGCACATTAGACCTCTAGAAGAAAATACCTTATTTGCAAGAAACAATAAAAATACCAATGGAAAGACTTGTTTTTAATACCATACTGAATGTAGGCTGAACAAATGAGAAGTCTTGATGTGATTTAGTATTATGCCAACAATGAACACAACTGTAAATTATTTTTGCAACCTGCTCTCAAAGTCCCAAATTGCCTTTTTACTGTCTGCACTCCTAATGATGGTTTATGCATCCCAGGGAAAAGAAAATACTGATGTCTTTTATCTTGATTTAGCTGCCGGGCTGGATTCTTTATATATTCAAAAGCAACAAGAACAAAAAAATATATATTCTGCTTTTGCAATGTCAAAATGCAAATATGTTCTAGAAAAGTAGAAACCACTGATCATGAGTAGAAAGTTTTTATAGTGGCAATTTAACCTGACTGTTATTTACACTATAAAACTGTCCCTGTGTCTGAAGTTGTGTTTGCTAGAAAGATCAGACAAGATATCTTGCCGTTTAGTTGGCTTTAAGGAAAGCAAACTGGCAAACTCACAAAATATGCTGTGCATAGAATAGAAATGCTAAAGTTTTTAAAACACTGGTGAATTTGTGGTGTTAAGGTATTTCTTTTCATTTTGCAATGCAGAACTTCGAAAAAATAAATGATATTATTCACAAGGAGAGTAGAACAACTGTAGTCTGTCAATTTGCTGACCCAAAAATTTGTTCATCTACATAATGATCACCTCTGCAATATGCCGTGCCAATTGTACCTTGTAGATATATATCATAGTGTTCTAAATATCTGGCATGGGAAGAATGTGATGAACACTTAAATTTTGCACATCATAATACACAGATTTGTAGAACTTGAACTGGAATTTAGCAGTAACAGCTGAGAGACTTATGCACTATAAACAATTTTTTTAACTAATCACAACTGCTTAAAGGCATGTTTTCAGCTGGCTAAGTGACTTTTTGTGATGGAAGGTGCCTCTGACTGCCTCAGACAAAAACAGTAGGGGCTGCTTGCATAACAAGGAACCATTCTGGAGGCAACTCCCTGCTAAATATACTGATGTGCCCACATAATGCAGCACACTCTATGTGCAAAGATACTAACTCTGATGTACTATTAGCACATCGCTACAGTACTACATTGAAACAACTTCTTTCTGTATATAAAAAGTGTGATTCCAGCACTGAAGCAACCCAGGGCTCTCTCTAGAAAGCTGGGATGGTGATGTTTGATTTTATGACTTTTCTTGACAGTAAATAAACGTTCCAGGAGAAGTGAACGTGATGTAGGTTGCACTGCACTCTTTGTAGTCTTGTCCAAAATATATGACATTGTATAGCTTTATCTGCATATAGCTTCATCAGCCTGACTCAGATTTGGAGATGAGTTTTTGCTGGCAAGGCCTGACTTCTGGACGTGTAAAAGCGTAGCTGTCAAACCAATAGGACACAATCCTAAACTATGCTTTTATGTCATAGTTCAGTAATATACTGATATGATTATTCACATTAGGAGTCTACTTCCAGGTTCTGCATAGCAGAAGCCTTTAAAGTCAGCTCTGCAGCTGAGCTGAACCTTTGGGTAAAACTGAACCAGCTACAGATTTCCCTCAGACTGTGACACCATCACCTTCAGACAACCTCTGGGAGGAACCATATCAGTGATCCTGAGCAAAGTTTTCCCTGGCTAGTAATCAGAGCCTTTGGCTGCAAGCCTTTCCACATTTACTTAAGATAAAGTCCAGCCCCACAGCAGAGAGAACAACAATGTGTAAGAGTGAACTACTCCCGGGCAGAAGTGGATTGAGACAGTGTTGAGATGTGATCTAGAAAGAGATCTTTCAGATTCTATGAGGCCTTTTCTCCTTCCCTGTCAAAACAAGGTCATTCTCATTCATACATTTTCCGGTGCCTACTCCTAAAATTTGTTGACTAATGGGGCTTTTCACCAGAAAGAAACTTTTCTTTTTAACAGCTGCACTTATAGAATGTGCCTCAGCCCTCTTACATCTTATTGTTATTCTGACAATGTTCAGTATGTCTGCTTAGGGTATGTCATTCTCCTTTGTGATTTCAAAGATATTTTACCATTCACTGATGCCCTTGACAATAAAATTCCTCCCCGCAGAAGCTGTGAGTGAAGCACGGCTCAGTATAAAGGACTGCAAATACCATATATATTACATATTTCCTTAAAATGACATTAAAAATAAATCAAGTTTGAAAAATCTAACACTCTGAAGCTAGGAAATGCCAGAATTAATGTTTCCAGCACAACATTTATTCAGATCCCCTCTGCATATGCCTTTCTGATAGTCTTTAATTACAAGATCAAATGTTTCCCGTGGGTCCCCTGCCTCATTTAGTGCACCAATAGGGTAGTACTTACTGAATGGTAGCCATTCAAAAGTGCCTTTTATCTTCAGCCTTTATTGCACAGACTCCCATGCTTTATTTACTAAATTCCATCTAATACCTTCACTGAATATAGAATTAAAGGCCAATCTACTGTCTTCATAATGCTGTGTCATAGTTATTAGCAAAGACATTAATATTTATATCAGCTGCGTGAAGAGAGTTGCAGTTCTGTTTTACCCATGGAAAACAAAGGTACAGGCGTGTTATTCTGAATTAGCCTTGGATGTTTAACTCAGGAAATGAACTGGTATTCCAGAAAGTTAAATGTATCAATTTATCTGTCACTGACACATGATATAGTTGCTAGTAAGCCACTCTTCAGCCCATCAGCAAGCTCAGTTGGTTAGAGAATGGAGCTAGGAACATTAAGGTTGTGGGTTTGATCCCTGCATCGACAATCCACTTAGAGATGGACTTGGTGATCCTGATGGGTCCCTTCCAGCTCAGAATATTCTGTGATCCCTTCACAAAGAGCCAAAGTATTAATTAGGTAACCTTAAACTGAGGGTGTGTTTGGGAGAGAGGGAAACTTTGTTTTTTTAAAGCATAAAGAGTCCAGCTGACCTGTTAATAATAAAGTCTCCTTCCCAGAGGTAATCATCACAATGAAATGTCAGACAGCTCATGTCGATAAATTATGCTGAGAGGGAGGGAGGAAGGGAGGAACAAAGGCAAGAGAGGGAGGAACAAAGGAAGGGCAAAAGAAAGCTCTGTCTGAAGATCTTCTAGCCTATAAAGAAATGAAAAGGAATATTATCATAGGGATTTCAATTTAGGATAAAGAATAGGTAACTTTGTAAAGATTTTTCATCTAGCATGCATACCATGAACAAAAACATAATATTTTCATTTTGTTACAAGATAAGGATTTTGTGTCAACAAAACTGTGAAACTATCAGCATACCTGCATAAGGACCTATTGATTTTCTTTTGAAGTAATTGGGCAAATTAACATCCTAGAGTCTTCAAAGAGGCAGGGAAGGTGTGGTAGCACATCATCCCCACACTTGGGCTACATTATGATCTCAGATGAATAGTTAAAAATCTGAGACCTCATGAAGGAAATCAGAGTAATAATTGTAATAGTGAACTGAGTATAATTTTTTAAACATCATTGAAGAGTGTGATTGAAGACAGAGATGAAAATGTTCTTGTTTTGCATCCAATGACAATTTAAGGATGAAGCTTGTCTGAGTTCATGCCTGACTAGTCTGCCCACCTGCATGTCTTTCCTTTTGGACCTTAAGTGTGCAGTGAATGGTGTGACCTCAGGAAGCTATTTAGAATTATTGGCTAATCTTAATAGCAGATTTAAAGCATAACATGGGGTTCAGCACCACAAAAATTTATTCATCTGTCTTGTGTGATACCACCCAATGTTTAGTGACTATAAAATGAAATTTTACTTCCTAAGAATCTCAGCTTCCCTCTGTTTGTGTCCTTGATACTACTCTAAAATTCTGGTGCTCAATTTTTCATTTGTGGAGTCTCCCTTTCTTTGGCTACAAGCCAGGTTGTGGGTCTCAGTGAGATCAAAGTAAAACTTCAAAGCAACTGACTCCTGATTTTTTTCAAGAATTGGTAAATGAGACTGTATGATATTGTTCACTGCGCAGCTTGTTTGCCACATGTCTAACTGGATCTATAATTCTCTGTGATCATATATAAATATATCAATTTATTTATATAAATTATATAAATAAGTGTGATAGCACTTAAAATGTGACAATACAGTACTATAGGCATGTTGTATCCTTTCCATTCACAGATATACTTGAGGTTTTGGTCTTAAAAACCAAAGGCAAAATTAACAGGTAATGTGAACCTTTGTGTCATTTTAGACATGGAATATTGTAAAAGGTAATGGGCCAGAATATTTTAACTCTCCATTGTAAAGCATTCAGTTCAATACCGAGTCCATTGCTCCTGGAGGGAAGGTTCCCATAGCTGCACTGCGTGTTTTCCTCTACCGCACTGGTGACACCTACAGAGACTAAAGCAGAGCTTGCTCTGGAATCAGCTCCTGCAGTCAGTCAGGTGTCAAACTGAGTGTGATCTGCCTCAGCCCTTGTGCACAGATTGTCACTTTCTATATCCTGGGACAACATTTAATCTCTTTGTCAGTGATGGGCAATGAACAAACCATGATAGCCACTGTCAAGGGGAGGGGAGGGGAAAGCAGTAGAGAGATGTTAATTGAAAGGTGTAGTGAAATGTGATTAAACACTAACCTTAGGTTCTTTTAATCTCCCGTAGCCAGGATTCTGTCATTTGTGTGAATTTAAGCAGGCATACAAGATTAAGAATGCAGCAAAACCATACCTGTTCACATCTCAAAAATTAATCTAGAAGTTTCCTTACTTGTTCCAATTTAAAGGAATATTTTTGCCTTTTAGGGACAGCAAAAAGGTAGCATCTTCTAGAGTTTTTAAAGATATAAGACAATTTTATTTCTAATAAAGTTCCCATATTTGCATTGCTGATATACTTTTAAATTACTTTCCTGGGCTCACCATGTTTCCTAAATCTGTTGCTTCTTTTAGACTATTATGAACTGTATCTACTTTTAGCTGCTTTTAGCCTCAGTAACTGAGCAGGTAAAAACGTGACTTGCTAAAACCGAAGTTAAAAAATGAGATATGGATGAAAGGAAATGTAAAGGGCAAGAAGAAATGAAGTACACTCAAAGTGCCATCTAATAGCTAGTTACAATATGTATTTGATGCTTAGGCTTTATCAGAATTTCAGCAGGTCTTTCACTTCTGGGTAAATTACAAAAACTGTGTCTTGCATTTACATGAGCAAAATGGTAGCATTCAATATAAAAGTGCATACATGCCTGATGATTTGATGCTTTTTACATTTCAAAACTGAGTGCTTCCACAGATGTACTTTACCAAACATATTTTGCAGGAGAAAATACCTAATGCTTACTAAAAATCAAACCCCCTGAAAGAATTTCAAATGCACCCCAAGGCTGGAAGCAGTGCTAGTGCCAAACTACTTTGCAAATGAAGGACAACGTGCATATCTTTCCAATGGAGGCATGAAGTGATTGTTTATGAAATGCTCAGAGAGCATATTTTCCTGTACTCTTGTAGACAAAGCTGATTTTTATCCAAGACTGAAAAAAAGTACATCATTGCACTTCAGTGTATGTTGAGTGTACTCCCAAGGCACGACTACATCATTTCAGCAGCATTCCATTTTCATTCAAAAAATTAAATGAGATTGAATTATGCAGTCAGATCCCAGAGTTCTTGGTAACTTTTCTCTTAGAAAAGCTTTCTCTTATTCAAAGTCTTGTCTTTTCATGATTAAATAATACAGTCCTTTGTAGCCAAAGGGTGCCTGGCTTCAGGGACACAGCAGAATAGCTACAATAGTTTCACCAGCTAGCAAACCTAAATACATCTGTGCCAGGGAAAAAAATTGCTGCACACTTGAGCTGTTACAGACAGAACAAATGTTCCCTAATTTTCTGTTGGAGGATTTGCAGTTTTTCCACTTGAAATGATGATGCTGAAAAGAGGATTTTCACTTTTTGAATATGACATAATTTATGAGAAGACATGCAGTAAATATTTCAGCTGGAGTAGGTTTAAAATTAGCCCAAGATCAGAAGGTTTAAAAAGTAGCTTCTATCTTTTTGGAAATTGTTAAACTGTGTGGACTTGGATGTGTCAATAAAGAATGAATGACCACCTTGAAAATAAGCTTTGGGAAAGGGCCATGTATGGGAAGAGCATTGTGTTTCCTCTAATCAGAAAGGATCTGATCTATCTTGTTTACAATGAGACCACCAAAGGGCAGATATTGTCAAAAACATGCAGGATTAAAAATCTAGGATCAGCCTTTAGCAATCAAATGTGTACATCCTCTGCAATGTCATTGAAGTGTTGGTGGGATTTTCACAGCAGAAAGTTTTACCAGAAAGAACAGTGACAAGGAACTCACAGTCCCAGAAACTGTTTACCTAAATTCAGTTTAATGACCTCCAAGACTATACCTGTCGTACCAAGGACAAGGCTAAAATTACCTCAGTTTCTAGAGAAAAAATATCTTTTAAAGACAGCAGGTAAAAAGGTGAGTTATGGGTTTTTGTGTTTTCCCCTTGGAGATGCCCATTGACATTGTGTTATCAGATGATCTCCAGCAGTCGGGCAGGGGTGACCTTAGCAGAGGAGTAGGCAACAGATCAGAAGAGACTCATTGATTCTATAAAGCATTTCCTTTTCCAGCTGTGACCCATCAGCATAAGAGCTTTTTTAAAAAAAGATATTAAAATTAATTTTTCAAGACAGAGTCAGATGACAGAAAGCTCCCTGCCTCGCTTGGTTAAAATGTGATGTATTCTACAACCTATTTAGAATATCACACAACATTCAAGAAAGGGTTAGGGATTTTTTTTATTTTATATGAAAGAAAAGGAGTTAAAAGCTAGGTTAAGTGAAATGCAGACAAGTCAAATACCATCACAATGACTGTGAGAAACAGAGAAAGGGAGTAGAAGCTTACCAGAAGATTAGGTAGGATCAGTCTCTAAGGAAAACATTAATTAAAACTACTGGCTCATCCTCATCAGTGTATGGCAGTTCTGAAGACACTCTTAGTAGCTATGGCTTTCATAAGGATACTGAATCTAACAACCAACATGCGTGATCATATAGCTTTTCTGGACCTGTAAGCACTCCAGATGAGTCACAAACCGTGGTTTGGGGGATTTCATTCTTGAGTATTTAAATATTGAATGACTAAAAGTGTGAAAACTCTGAGTTCTTTTCATTAGCACTAGGGAAGGAGATCCTCCTTAGTTCTTTCTTACACAACTAGTATATTGTTAGCATAAATATTGGAGTGAACTGGAGAATACTCTGTCTCTAAATGTATAATCTGTTAGTTAGTGGCATACATTTTACGGAAGTGTGTAAATTAAGAGTTATTGAGGCAGACTGTAGGTATAAACAGTAAGTATGTTCTGTGCATGAAAATATACTCTTCACCTAAGAGCAAAGGACTATCCCAACAGGACACAAACCAGAACTGAGAGGATATAGTATACCCTAGGTGGTTGTAAAGTCTGTGAAAGATGCTCTGTGAACATTTTCCCCTTTAGCCAAGTGATTGTCCCACTCCCAGAGAAGACCCTACCCACAGTTTCCCATATATCAAGTATTTCAATGTTTCTTGCTTCAGTTTGGAGAATGCAATTCTCCTTTCATTTAGCAAAGTGGAGGCAGTAACAACCCACCAAAAGCTGGGTGTAATTTACTTTTTTCTGCGAAAACTTGCCTTTAAAATACTAAACAAACCTGAAGGTTTGCATATATATCCTAAAATTTATCATCTCCTAAATCTGAAAAAGTCTCTGTGGGTAAGCCTTATTTATCCCTGACAGGATGTGCCAAATTACTCTTCTAATTTTTCCAAGGAATTTCAATTGCAATTCTACATAACCGCTGCACAAGCAAAGGAACGGTAACTTCTGCATACTGGCTTGTGTGTTTGCTGGCATTCAGAATATCATTATATCCTGGTGTTCTTAAATGAAGAGTTCCTGTCTCTTGCTTCTTATTCTTGTGCTGTCATAGACAAGTCACATAGTGGCTTTAAAAAGCTGTGACAGTTTTGAAAGTAATGGTGAGATCCTGCTGTAACACCATTTTTGAAAGGACTCTGTTCCATGTCAGTGCTTTCTTCCTCCAGGGTTGCCTAGCATCATTGCAGGAATTCTTCTGCCTCCCTGCTAGGTACCAGGCAGATTTTAATGATTTTTTTTATTATTCTCTTGCATCTGAAACAAATAGATGTGGGTTTTTGCATTCTGTGAATTAGACCACAGGTAACAGGTTTATAAACTCCCAGTATATGTTTAAAGGCTATTTGGATATAATATTCATACTTGAAGGCAATGGGCAATACTCTAAACTTCACTTGTTGTTGTGTGTTTTGTTAGGGAGGGGAGTCCCTTTATCCTTTAGTGAAATACAAAGATACTATAGTTACTACACAGTTAAATCTTCATTATATATGGTATTAACAAATGTGCCACTAGGACAGTCTGTTAAGTAACTTTGCTAGTCTTAACATATTATACTGGATTTATACTGTAGAGGAAAATCTCTGGAGAAAGCAGTGAAACAGTCTAATGCAGAGAATCCAGATTTATTGTTGTCTCTGATTTTGCAACACAGAGAGAGGGGCAAAAAATTGTAAAGGAGGAGAATTTGCATCAGAATGACTGTAGTGAGTTCTGTCATTTGTAATGCAAGTGATCCTTTCTAGATTCTTCCAGCATCTCCTGTTTCTAAAGAATAATTTCATTATACTTCCAAAATGAACTCCCCATTATAAAAAGGCTTATTTTTAAATGTCAACAAATATTCATTGACATTTGAGGAATATAAGGAGTGTTTTGGTGCTGCTGGTCATGCGCTGTCCCTATCACCCCTCAAAGATCCTTGTCATGCCCCTGAACTCCTCCAGGACACAGAGAAAGGACCATTAAAGGGTCTTTACAGGGAGATCCTGCAAAATGCAAGGTGGTTCCACACGTGGAGGAGAGATGATGTGCATGTTGAAATTCCTGGGTGTACTGAGAATTCAGTTGAGGGTCTTGGTATTGAAAAGTGAATTTCTACTGCTTCAAACTGCTGGAAAATGGAAAATGTATTGTTAACGTTTGTCTTTCCCAGGCATTCATGTGCAACAAAGAGACAAATTTCTTTGTGTACTATCAGCTCTGTACATCCATGTACTCCCAGATCCCAGGTTACATTAAAGCGGTATGTTACATTCAGTAGGCCCCTGTACAAAACATTATTAGTTGGCCACTTTAGCCCCCTATCTATGGCCAGATCACAAAGCAGGTCTCTACAGCTGGGGCAAAATTTATCTTACAGTAGTTGTTTTCTGCAGTTAAATCTTCTTTACATATTTCTGGATATCAGTGAATTCCACTAATGCCAGGACTTGCCAGACAGGCATTAATGCAGCAAAGAACTCATGGGTTCAAATTGCTATATTTCAGTAACCCTTAGAACCCAAAGGCAAACATTGATTCATATTCTGAGAAGAAAGTGGCTTTTATCTTGCCAGCACTTCTTTTTTCACTTCATTTCTCCTTTATCCCTCCATTTCATATTTCCAGCTTTGCATCAAACACTGAAGCCAGTTGTCCCACAGATGAAGATGTCTCCATAATCCATAACTCACAGTTCTGTGACCAAGCAGTCTTTTCTCTGCAAACAGCTTGACTGTGCTGAAATTCTCTAGCAACCTCTGCATGCCTGTGCACACCTAGAGTGCACACACTTAAAGATTCAGCACTTCACCCATGAAACTTGAAATATTCAACAAACAAGTTCAAGTGAAAAGAAAGGGCAAAAAAACAAAAAAAAAAAAGATATTTAAATACATTGGAAGCTCAAGACATATAGATTTGACAGGGTGGACTGATTTTTTTTGCTACATTAGTATCAATAAGTTTAATTTGACACATATTAGTATTAGAATGACGTGCTATTTTTCAGAATCAGATTTCAGTATCATGTGGAAATTTAAAGTGAATATACTAGCATTGACTTTAGCCAAAATCCCTTTGCAGCAATGAGAATCTTTCAAGCAAGGCTATTGTTGTTAACTCCATATAACAAGGAAATACCTGTATATTTGTGTCTCTCCCGCCTCCTTCAGAACAAGAAAATAATGCCATTTAAAGATTTGTATCTGTCATCCTCCACTGACTCACAAACCTCCAAAGTGTTTTGTTTTCTTAACAGGAAAAAAGGTGGATCTCTCTTGTCAATTTTGGCCTCCAGAAACTAGCTTCTGCTCAAAAACATTGCTTCTCCTGTTAAACCTAACCTAGCACTGCCACAGGCAGTAGCTAACTGTACACAATAGTAAAATTTCTTGATCCCATTCTTTAGTCTCTTTTTTTGATATTACCTGCTTACTGAAGTACAGGCTGAGAACATTTTGAAATATCCCATGGGGACAGATTGGGGAGATTACCTGGAAACAGCTAGGGAGACTGCATTAACCACAAAATTATAGTTGTGCATGAATGGCAAAATCCTTTTTACTAAAATGATTTCCTCATTGAGGTTTTAATGTATTTCATACATTTCAAAAGGAAATTATAATATTTGAACCAAATTTTACAATTAATTAGAAACAAAGTACATACTCATAGCCATTTACAACTCTAGGATTCAGAATCTTCCTAGTGTACATGAAATATGCTGGAGTCATATGTTAGACAAAAAGGGAGAATTAAGCATCCCAGGCTATAATCTTTTGAGATTTTCCTCCTCATACTTATTACCTACTGAATAGATAAGGTCTCTAGGATCCCAGCTCAGTGTTTCTATTTCTAAATACAGCTAGAAGCATGCAGCTCACCCTTCATTCTATCCAGTAAGTGTTATTATGATACAGTCATAAGAAGAAAAAAAAATGGAGAAACATTATGTGCTTGAAAAGGACTATCCTTGACAAGCTTATGGAGAAGCTTTATAGTTTTAATCAACCTGCTCCTGTTCCTAGTCTTCTCATTTATGATTACCAGCACTTTCAGACAGTATGAGGAAACTTAGTAATGAATTTAGTGATCTTACCAAGAAGACACCTTAGGAGACATGTTTAACCTGGTTTAATAGAAATTGAGATTTTAATTCGGTTTGGTTTTTTCATTTAAAATTTTATTAAAGTAGAACAAGATTTCACCAGTGATGTTAGCCAGTCTCATAACTTCTTTATTAGAAGCACAGATCCCTAAGAGCTGATAATTTTCCTCATCTCCAGATTAACCACAAAATAAAAGCAGTTGCTATTCTTCTAAAAAATCCTCATTCTTCGCTCTTCCCTGTGCTGCAGTTGCTTCTACTTTTCTGGCTTCTGGTATTTTAAAATTTGCCAGCCATTTTTCAAATAACTTCACCATAGCTTCTTCTTCTCCATGACTCTTCAACGTCTTAGAAATTTAGAAATCCATCTTTTCCATTTGTAAGGCTTTAGAAAGTTGGCTATGACCACAACTCAATAATTTTCTTTTGAATGTGCAATAAAAACATGCTTTCCTAAATTAAGTCACAGATCCCCTTATAGATTATTATTATTTTATGAAGAACCTGATCCTGATATCCTTTTTCTTATAGCACAGAAATATGAAGTACTCAGACTAGCCATAACTTTTCCTTGAGGAAAGTACTGTAGGCTTTGAGGAAGGATAGAAATAGATACTCT
This sequence comes from Cinnycerthia olivascens, assembly GCA_035048155.1. Lineage (NCBI taxonomy): Eukaryota > Metazoa > Chordata > Aves > Passeriformes > Certhiidae > Cinnycerthia > Cinnycerthia olivascens. The sequence continues at coordinate 20,783,197 of JAWWMU010000237.1, forward strand.
AAGTTAAGATAAGCATCTCTCCTTATAGTTTATAAAGTTTTCCCTTTCATTGTTTTCATGCAAACTTAGCCATCTCACTTATTACTGAAACTCTATGGCACCAAAAACACATTAAAAATATCCTTTGGTGTATTCCTTGCTTTCATCCATTTGCTATTAGTCTTTTAGACTCTGAAATAAACTCTTGAAAAAGAATGTGTCCTTTGCTCTTTTCACACATTTAGGTCATCCAGAGTCTTGGTTTTGCCCTTGTTAAACTCTTCTATCAATCAGCAGTATGTTCTTTCTAAAAGTGAGTTTAATGATAGCTTGAGTGGTAGGCTGACAGCCCTGGAGACTGATGTCCATTGTTTATGTTCAGAGAAGCCTGAGCAGTGGCATTACCACACACATTTCTCTCCTTATACCTTCCTCACCTCTGATGCAGAGAGAACACCTCCAGACAGAGAAATACTCTGGTCTCTATGGCCATTCACTGCCTGGCATTGAAGGCGCACATTGGCAGGATAATGTGAATGAAGCTTTTTTTGCAAAGGAATTCAGTGTTAGGAGCTGCCAGGCTGGTTTCTTTTGCTTCCTGATAAATATCCTTTTGAATTCAAAAGCCAAAAAACGCTGATAATATGACCTTGTCTTTATTGTGTGGTGAACAACAATGTACTCAAGAGCAATTTCTTCAGCCTTGTACCAGAACACCAAACTTACACTGTTGCTTTCTTGTTGAATTGCTAGCATTGCAAACACATTCACGTCTTATAGAATAAGCATCTTTTTCATCTTTGGAAGTTATGTATTTCCTTCATCTCAGGAGATTATAACATGCACATCAAAACAGTCTGTTTGACTTAGCTAAGTAACAGAGAACACATTAAATGTACCAGTGTTTATTACTGACTTCAGACATCACTTACTACTGAAAGTGCCTGTGTCATATGTCAGGTTATGAAAACTCTCTTTTTAATAATTTTGGCAATTTCTAGCAGAAACCATTGTCTTGTGAATTAATATTGAAACTGCAGTGGATGAAAAGGTGCCCTGTCAGCCAACATCTTGACTAGCAAAGAGAAATCCATTACTCCTTAAAGAGCTGACCAAAATATTTCTGACACTGTCTTCTCTGACAGTAAAGGGAACACATCCTAGCATATCTCCACTCACTTTGCATAAATTCCAAGCCTTGCAGCCCACGTAAAGAAATGTAGAATGACAGAAAATGCATGGATAAGTCATAGGATGGGAATTCTGAAGAACTGGATTCTTAGCTTGGCTCTTCTAAGATTTCCTGTGTCATATTGGATAAATCAATTTTAGTTCTGTATAGCTCATTGCTACAGCCAAGTTAAGTTTGTCAAGTACCTTAAGGTATGTAGGCTAAATCCAAGAGTGCCTATAACTGTAAGATGGATAGTTCTTTGCATTGGTAAAGTATTGATTTTCTTCTATCCATTTATGTTGAGAGAACATTTTATATATATCTTTTACTATAATATGAAATAAAAGCTTTGAAATACTTAGGGTGTGGGGGCACAGTGTTTCATGATGGTCTACTAAAAATTGCATGTATTGTGTTTCTTTGCTGTTAATAACATCATTTATGAGATTTGCAGAGATATAGAATTCCACTTCACAGATAGTACTTTGAAATGTGATTTGGGGTTGATTCAGGATAAAAATCCAAGTTCTTTAAATTCTCTGGCAAATGGGCTGGAGATCTGACCCCCATGGTCTTCACGGCAGAGATTCCCTGGGATGTGCCACCTGTGGAAGTGCTCTGTAGGTTTGGCTGTCCGAGAAGTTGGGAGCCCAGACTGACAAGCAGCCAAGGATTGGATGCCAGGCTGTTTGTACTCTCAACTCTGAGCAGCCTAGCAGATGGGATGCTGAGGTGTTCAGCTCCCAGGGCACCAGACTGAAAATCTGACAGTATCCTGGTCACATCACAACTCTGTGAAAAACAAATCACTTCTTTTGAATGTTTCAGTTTCAGAAAACTGCTAGATTTTTACAGTGACTTCAAGTTTCTGTGAATGTAGTATGAATCAGCCATGTCCTTGCTTGTTTTCTCGTGCACAGATATAAATATATGTTATAATGATAAATAAGAGGGAATTGACAGAAGGATACTGTGGAAAGGAGTTTTACAAATACCAATTTATATGCTGCAGCAACTTCCTATTAGTCATAAGGGTGTTACTGAGCAGGGACACAGAACTGGACAGAAGATTGTTGCAATAGTGGTTGGTTTAGTAGAAAAAGTAATTTTTATCAGCTCAAGCTGGCTAAGGCATTAGAAAAACTTCTGACAAATTTGAGTCTGTCATCATTTGTGGAGTTTTTTGTCTGGAAATGAAGATTCAGGTCTGTCATCATTTGTGGACTATTTTGGTCTGGAAAGTTTTTTTGTTTTGTTGATGAAACTGTTCCCACCCTGGCTGCCTGCCAGGGGAGCTCTGGGACTGAGGGCACCCAGCTTGTCTGCTGCAGGAGTTGCAGGGTGGCTACAAACATTACCTCACCAGTCTAACAAACTAGCACAGGCACTGAAGAATGGAAATTATGAGAGGGTATAAAAGATAGAGATGAACTTTATGCTAGCTATATAGTGGGTTTGTTTTGTTCTGTTTTAATTTTTTTTAAAAAAAAACCTTAATCAGGCCTTATCAAAAGGTAAAGATTTGTATACTAGTCACAAATTTATGAGTGCTGGCTTCTTCCTGGGCTCTTGGGGATGTTAAAATTTCCAGTAATAGAATTAATCTTGAAAAAAATAATTCTAGTTTTTAAATATTGGTGACATTTATTAGATTTCACAGAAATAAAATATAGTGTTAATTCAATATTATAATGACTGGACCTCAGCTGGATGATGTTATTGGAGCTGTATGAAAGTCTGGTTTACATAACTAGAGTTTCTAAAGCCCAACACAGTGGTAGAAGGACATTCCAGAAATTATTTGTGATGTTTTCATTTATGTGATTTTTGCCAGATCGTAGGCTGAAATAACTCAGTAAAACGTTTGAAGTCTTCTGACTTCTAGCCTTAGTTTGCTAACAGTGTAACTTTTTATACTGAAGAACTAGTTTAAAACATTTGTGCTTAACTTCTCCACATAAAAAGAAACTATAATAAAACAGTCACCATACCATAAGGTTATGTGACTGTTTGAAATCAGGACATCTAAAACTGAAATTTCTAGAAAGGGAATTGCCATTGAAAAGCAAAATTTTTTCAGAGGGAAAACAAAATATTGATTTGATTAAATACTGATTCTATTAGCTGTTAAAAAATAAAATGAAAAGGCTCAGATATGCTAGAACAACAGGTAGTGGACTATAAGAAAATAATTGGAAGAAGCATATTTTGCTCTTGCAAGGTGAGCCCTTCGTTTCATATCACAATAGGATATGAACAAATGTTGCTGCTACTAAGCTCAAGAGCATGTGCAGGACTAGACATGCCAGTGGGTGAGCTGGCACAGGAGTAGCTGAGAAACAGGGCTGGGCCAGCTTCAAAAGGGAATTAAACCTCCAAGGGTCTGGAGTTTTTTTAGATGTGTACACTCTAAGTCACACTAAATATCTATGCACATTACTCAGAAAATTACTTCTCATTTTTTTGTTAAATTAAGAACAAGACTAGCTCATGTTTAAATTTGGAGACTACTTTCCCTACAATGTTTTTCAGGGTTTATGCATTTGTCCTCAAGATTTCATGGCTGCTGTGATGAATTGCCATTAAGACATTATCTTCAAAAAAACAAAGACCTTTCATATCTGAGTAATTTTGGAAATAATAGGAGCATTTAACTAAAGTGCAATGACTGCAAGAGGGATATTTCTTACTGTGTCCAGACATTTTTGCTAAACGTTTTAAAGCTTTCCTTTCCCTTTGACACAGAAATGATGATATTACTCTGCATGTAGTGCACATGACATTACAGCCTGTAGTCACAGAGATCTGTATATTCCTATACATGTCCCAGGCCTGAGGCAATGTTATATTTCAAAATAAGCACAAGTTTGTGAGGACGGATCTCTCTCTCCCAATCTAGCTTCAGTTTTAACATTTATGCCTTTTTGTGGTTTTGGTCTGTTCACCACCATTTGTTATGGTGCACTTTCCTCAGCAATGAACTGAGAATTGTATGACTGATGGATATCTAAACCACTATTAGTTCATGTCTGAAAAGACAATTCTGTTCACACCAGCATTACACTTTCTTCATACCAATATTGCAGCTTTCATAGTAAAAAAAAGCAGCTAGATCATAAAGGACTAGCAGTTTTTTATGGAATTTAGTAAGTATGGTGTGAAATATTATTTTAGTCCTGTGAAGGGTGAATGAGTGGATGCTTAACAGCCAGGATAGTGTGGTACTGACCCAAACAAAGAAGTAATGGCAGCATTCTGTGAGACATCAGCTGGCTTTATAGCTCCCAGTTATTATTTTCAGCATTTCTTGTTTCATGGCTTTTAGTGGAGGAGACAAAAAGACATTCTGAGAGATACAGAATTATAAAACAGGACAAAAAGGGATTATACTGACATGGAAATAGGGCCTATTTCATTTTCTGTGTCTACTGGATCACTCAGGTTGTTAGCAGTGAATGGACAACATTGCCACTTTAGCTCTGTAGAAGAAGTTACACAGCAATTCAAGCTGAGCCATACTGAGATAGCCTTTTATTTTCTAAAAATAGTCAGTTTATTAAACTGAATCATATCAGTGATTGCCATAAAATCTCATGTAGAAAATCTTCTCACAGTCACAAAAAAATTGGTAATTGGTTGTTTTGAGCAACATCTATATTGACATCAAACCATCACTGGCCGTTGTATTTAACCTGACGTATGTGATTCTCGCACAGACCACAGTTAAGTAAAAAGGTTAAGTGGCAATCATGTGTCTTAATTACTTACCAGAAGAAAACAAAGTTTGTGAACAGCTCATAAGTTCATTCCCACTGTTATTTACAAATAGTACATATACATAGAAAAAAACCCCAGTAGAGATAATCAGGAATGATGTAGAACATAAAGGAGTTTGTTACTGGGATGCTGTTTTTAGGCATTTGCATGCAAGTGTGTATCTGGGATACTCAGAACTGCTGAGAAAGGGAGCGCATTGATAATATTATTATTACCATATAATTCCTGCTGCAGTAATAAAAGATATAAATCTGGGTCAGGTTCCTCTGGGCTTGTTGCTATTCAGACATAGGTTTACAGTTCAATAAGAGGTATAGTTGCTTGTCAGATACAGAATTAGATACATTTTGTGATTTAATGTGTTCATATTGCTTATTAATTCAGAGCTTCACACTAATTATTTCCTAGTTGAAAAGTTTGCTTTTGATGGCTCAAGTGTGGTCACTAACTTTTTTATTTAGAAGGATGTTAAATAAAACTTTTAAAAGAGAACACAAAGAATGAGACCAATTCTACTGTTTTCCAGGGATCCAAGCTGAAAAATAACAAGAAAAATGTTATTCAAACAAGAAGACAAAACCAGTTGTGCTCACAATGTTTGATTACAATGTCCTACAGCTTGACACATTTAATTTAATACTCTTTAACTGGGGAAAAGGAAAGATATGCATAACAATATTATGCATGGAAATTGTCTTTGCATTTCTTTCAAATAATCAATACTGAGAGGAGAAGGGAGAAAGGAGAGAAGACAGTCCAGACCGTTTACAATAATTTGTTTTGTTAATGTAGTGCTTCTAAAGCAGAAAAAGAAAAGACGATAAAGGAAACAGACAATTTCTCTGGCTTTCAAATAAGAAAATCCTGAGACACTGTGCTCTGTCACAACAGCTGTTACACAGATAGGCTTACTGAATCAAAGTCTGTGTCAAGGTGGAGAGATTACCTTGACTACCAGTGTCAGGAGATAACCATTGCCAGGGTGACAGAAGCAAAGAGAGAGAGCAACTGCAAGGACAATAAGCTATGTACATGTAGAGGAATTTCATCTTTCTATGCATAGGAAATGAGTTTGGTCTTTATCTCCCTGTGCATTACTCTCTCTCATGCAGAGGAGCAACTCTGCATTCCCAGGTGCCTGCAGCATGTTTTACAGAAAGTGTGCTTATGATATCAAAGTATGGGAACAGCCCAGGGCATGGAAAGAGTCTCAGAGGCACACAGACATCAGACCACTCTGAATGCTCACTGGTACAGTGAATCTCCCCAGCTTCTCACCATTATCCTTGGGAGCAGTAGGGCTGCAAAGATCAGTATCATTATCTCTTCTGTTTCAGGAGGCCGATAGTTTCCACTTGCTCTCTATTGCATTCTTTTGTGGCAGAAATTTAATGGCAATTAAAGATATTTTAAATTCATTTCTGTGGTAGATAAATGAGAGAGAATGAGACAGAAGGAGAAATCAACGTGGAAAACAGGACAGCAGCAGTCTGTTATCTGGGTGTCTGTAGAGTCAGGAATACTTCTCCAATCTAAACAGCATTCCCCTGTAAGTTGTCCCACCACTGCTGGTCCTTGGCAATGGCTGATGGAAAGACAGAGTTTATTTCCCAGCATTTTCTCAGTAGACCTTAGAACTGGGTCCTCCGAGCTCCACTCCCCGGTCTACTCTTAAAGGACTCTTTCACCACCTGGCACTAAAGCAGAATTTTATGAAAAAAATTTTATGAAAGAAATTTTAAACTGAAACCAAAGTGTTAAATTAGGACATCTAAGATCATCAGATCAAATCTAGCCTGCTCTCTGGTAGTAAAATCCCTATTGAAAACTGGTAATTTCACCTAGGTAAAGGTCATATAGATCAGAGAAGAGAAAAGAATAATAAAGATGCATCAACATACTGATGTGGAAATACAGGTGAAAAGCTAGTATACACATCTACTTTTCCATAAAGGATGACAGGTTGTACAGGGAAAAAAAAATTCGGTGATGCAAATTTACATTTCTGTCCTGCTAATAAATGGGGCAATGAAACAGCTGACTGCTCCCCAAGTGCAGGTGTGGGAGTTATTTATTTTCTAATCCTTTCTCTTTTTGCTCTGGCTGGACACAAATGAAAATTCCTAGCATTAGGTATTAAAAGAGATGGAAAAAGCACAGGAACCAATTTACAGGGTTTTGCTTGACTAGCTTTCTTCATTTGACTCCTATTAGCTCTGATAATGTATCCTCACCATTAATCAGTTAGGGAGAGAAGAGGTGATGCCTGTTTTTTCACGTGCATAGGAGGATGTATGCACACCACAGCAATCTTATTGGAAAAAGTTCAGTTGCCTCAATCCCCTTCAGGACTTACAAGGCACAAAAGTAGTGACCCTGAGCACTGGGACAGCCTTTAGCTGGCATAGAAGGTTTGGGAGGAATGTCTGAAATAAATATTTGAGATAATGGTACCTTTAACACAAACTCTATAGAACAAATTTATGCCTGCCATAATACCAGTAGAAATAGTGGGAATAAAGGATTGTAGAAGCAGTTGATATTGTTAGATGGGAACTTCTTCCAAGGAGTAAAATTCCCAGCACAGAACCACAGTGACAGCAGTCTAATAGCTGCTGAGGTGGTAACAAGAGCTGCTTCTGGAGGACTCATGTTCTTCCTCTTCCTGGCAGTTCCTAAGGAAAGGGAACAGGCTCTGGGCTGAACAGCCCTGGAGTTTTCACCTCTTGTGTCTTGCACCATAAAAACCAAATTGTTTGCCCTGACGGCCTTATGCAGATATCAGAGCTTCCTCAGTATTGAGCTTGTAAAATGTTTCTGCATGTTGTGCCAGTCACTAGTCCAGCCTGACAGCTCCTCATTAATGGATCATTATACAGAAGTGAAAAAAAATAATACAAAAAGTGTTGGTCGATTTCTATGAGGTTTGATGCAAATGCATCAGCACTAATGTATTTTTAAAGTGTAGACAGTAAATTGCAGTAGTTGGTTTCCATAGCAATGATATCCACAGTAATGCTATTGAAATCTGAAATTTTGTCACACAAAAATATGTATGTCCATAATGAGTGAAAAAGGTCCAGCAAGAACAGTATCTCCAACAGAGCCCCAGACATATGCTTAGGGCAGAATATAAGAGTAAGCAAGTGCCAAGTAATGTATACCAGCTCTAAGGGATCAATACCTGTGGGTCTGCAGCTCAGAAACTCTCAGAATTAGGGGTGGTTTCTTTGTTTTCAAAGGTCTTTGATGGATTTTTCTTCCATGAGTTTATTCTGTTGCTTTCCAAGTCTATCTAATATTCTTCACCATCTGTTTCTCCTTGTGCTACATCACTTGAACCATTACCAAAATATACATATCAGGAAAGAGATAGGTAAGCTAAAACTCAAGTCTGTTCCAAGACTTCAAAGACCACACTTAGCTTTTGCTAGCAGTTAAAACCCAACCTAATGGACTTGCCAGAAATTCATCACTCTGGTTATTAATTAAACTATGATCAATCAGACCTGAGCTACAGCAGACCAAATACTCTCCAAAAGCAAAGCCAATTCATAGGAATATTCTGTATTTTGATTATTTCTAGCAGCTCTAAACCTCTTGAGAAACAAATAAATTTTCATGTTAAGATGAACACTGATAATGAACAGAACTCCTACCTTGCCCATAGCTATCTGATCTTAACAGGGTATTTACATCTCTGCTTCATTCCTGCTACCTTGTCCACCTGAACCAATTTGAAAGGAGGTTATAGAACAGAATCTGGCCCCTGCATCTAATTCAATGTTTGCTTTCCATCACTTACTAGACATGTTTAATTAAGACCACACATTTGTTCCTGCCTATTTAAGAGAAAAAAAATTTTTTTAGTCACTGCATTTTAACCAGGGGAAGTACTTATGAACCATATGGAGTCTATAAGATGGGACAGAAAGATCCTAAATTTAAATACTTCATAATATGATAACCAAGGAAAAAAGAAAGGGAAGGTGCGGGAAGGTGCGGGAAGGTGCGGGAAGGGAAGGTGCGGGAAGGGAAGGTGCGGGAAGGGACGGGAAGGTGCGGGAAGG
>JAWWMU010000237.1:20802306-20815781 GCA_035048155.1 Cinnycerthia olivascens
CCCTTCTTCCTTTAAAAAAGTTTCCTGATTACCACAGTTTCCATTATGAAGTTAAATTTTACTATAGTGATTTTTTTTACTTCTAGGAGATTGCTGAATCTGAATCTGTGGTAATTGTTCTTCCTTTTGAAGATAGTTGCTTCAAGGGACACTCACCAGTGATTTCTAAGAATATAACTTTTGCATAGTGTTTTACCTTGACACTTAGCTAACATTAATAGGAAAGAAGAGGTCTGATTGCAGATGTGCTTTCAACCTTTGCAGGTTCTTTTTACACTGACAGTACTGTGTAACTAGCATTCCTCTCCTGATCATGAAGCCAAGACAACTCAGAATATTCTCCCCATGTAAGCATGAAATTTGAATGTGAAGAATTTCTGTGGTGCAAATTTAGATGTTTTATTTTTTAATGTTAATTTATATTAACCACGTACACCAATAACACAAACTTTCCATCCCTGTGTTTTCCTCAGCATAAAGCTTTGGTCTCTAATTTGTTCTTTGCTTTTCTAGAGTTCCACTATTTACTGTCCTTCCATGAAGTGCCTGAGATTTATATCATGCCAACTGTCTCGCTCTTAGCTGTAGGTTTTCCCCATAACTCCACTGTTACTTCTCCCAGTGCTGCTGTTATCCACATGAACATTCACCAACAGCTCCAGAAAAACATTCTCTAGATAATTGTCCAGATGGCTCATGAAATTTGCCACTTCCACACCTGGCAGCAAAGTCATCATGCATAATGTACTTACGTGTTTTTTGATAAAACACACACTTTTTAAAATAAATAAATTAGGAACTATAACTGGGTATTTTGCTGGATCCTGTTGTTGCAGAGAGCGTTTATAACTTGTTTCCTAAGAAGTATGGAACAAAGAGCATTAACTCAAGAACCCTAGGAGGAGCATTTACAAAGCTACTTAATTGTCTTCATACAAGTGTTCCTTCAAAGCTATCATTTGCCATATGTTTATAATAGTTAACAATTGATAAGCTGTGAATATGTGATCACTTTATACCAGCCTCATGGGCCAGTGATTTGTTTGCTTTAGACTGGATTTTTATGTGTCCAGTCTCTTGCCTTTGACCTGATAGCCACATTTCAGGCCTTTGGGACAGAGTTGGAAGTTCCATTTTATTCTGTAATTCCTGAGTTACTATTAAAGCCCAGTCATAATCCACATTTACCAATTCTACATATGCTGTGCCTTCATTCTGCCTGCCTGTGCCAGATGGATGGCCCCTTTTCACAACACAACCAGCACGTTTCTGGTCAGAGAACTGAGTCTGTAGGGAGCTCCTGCAGTAGACAGAGAGTTCCTGTAGTAGCCAGTGAGTGTTATGATTTTGCAGACGCACACACACACACATGCCCCATGCAAGGATGAATTTAGTGTGTGACAAATGCACAGATCATTCATACACAGGGGTGCTGAACTTCCATGAGGCAGTGCCAAGCCTCCTGTAGGGACTGCTATAAAAGCTAGTGCAACACAGAGACCACAGTCAATAAAATCTTACATTATTATCTGATGTGCAGCCTTTGAATAATAAATTCAAACACCTTCTAAATCCAAGGTACAATATTTATATAGAACTTTATATTAATTCAATGTTCTGATTATTATTAAAATTATTATTATGTAGTCTAGTGGTTTTATGTACAGTGTCTTGGTATTTTTTTAGGTAGTTGAATGTATAATTAAACAAGTGACTTAGAACTTACCCCAGGAAGAATCTCAGTTGTTTCCTTGGCATTGACAGATCTTGTGAGTGGGATGATAACAACCAAAGACAAATGCTGTTATAAACAGTGATTTTACAGGGCTTATAGAAACTCACAAACAATTCAATCAGTCCCATAGCATTAGTAAAACCTCTTTCACCAGCAGGAAAATTGCACCTGCACGTGTGCATTTGGAAACCGTAACACAGAGTTCCAGTCTCAAATCCCTTAAACTTTCATTTCTCTGGGTTCTTGCATCTAGCTCTCTGCAGCCTTGGCTTGTGTATTCCTTACTCCATCATTCTGTGCTCCTACAGTCCTTGTATGCATAAGGCATCTGAGGAGCCCCCTTGCTTCCTTCATGATACTTCTTTCTATCTCAGAAGATAGGAATTCCCTTTTGTTTTGAGTCACTTGCTGTGAGAAAAAGGAATTTTCAGACTTGACTGCAGCCTTGTTCCATTCTATGGCATACACCTACATAAAAGATTAAGGAAAATGACTCATGTCTGGGTAAGTTTATTGCTTTAGGAACCTAATAATTCTCTTGGAAAAGGTTTTGGAAAACTGGTTGGAAACCCAGTTTTAGAGAAAGATGGTTCATACCATACCAGAAGAAAAGGACTCCGTGGTTACCCAGCATGCTCTGGAAATCATTTCCTAAAAGATATCAGAAAATCTGTGCTTTCAGTCTATGCTAAAGCCCCTCTTCATTTTCTTCTAGTGTGTCTTTTGGAGTACATACAGTAAGTACATGCAGGTGAAGGCATCAGAGATGTTTCTGGGTCTTTGCTGTACAGATAAAAACAGGCCAAGGCACAGTAATGGAGAGGATAATATTGCAAACATATAGGGTCTCGGTCATTCCTTCATTTGTCTTCAGCTTGATGGAAGAAGGTCTCCAATAAGTGAAGGATGGTCCTGCTGTAATGAAGCTGTCAGCAGTAACGAAAGTCGTTTGTGCATGGCCTACCACACTAAATTACTACTGACTGCCCTGGGCACAGCTCTCATCAATCCACACACACCTGCTGCGGAGGACCACGCGGACCATGGGGGAAGAGATCATTATTCTCTCAGGGATGCCTCTGCTGCTTCTTCATCATCTCCCATCTCTCCTCTACATAAGTTATCATTGATCAAGTCCTGCTATTTCTTCAGGTATAGAGCCATGGTACATACAGTAACACCATTACTCTTCCCTGCAATTCATAGACACCTCTAAATTATTTCTTGCCCTTCCAAATGAGTTATTGTCCGGCATCTAAGCTCTTTTTTTTTTTCTCACTTGTGCCCTGAATATAAATGTTGGAAATAAAAAGTAATACTCCACTTGAATCCATACTTCCTGGAATTAAGTCAATCACGATATCTTCTCTAAAACAGACCACTTGGACCAGTTCTAACTAGCTTTCATTGGTGGTTGTTCATGTACAAATTTCCTGCAGATTGGGCTCTGTACAAAAAACACATCCAAATGTTACCAGACTGAATGCATGGGCAACTTTGCTTCTCAAAAACTAGGAGTGGTCACATGAGTACCAGAAAAATAAATTTAATCAACTTATCCCTTGGCTATAAATGTCAGGAAAAATCATTGACAGAGAGGAACATTTATTCAAAATTAATTCTGTGGAATTAATTTTTCTGTACAGGAAAGAAGGATGGTATTTTGTTTACATAATCAGCACTCTCTAATTATATTCTTTCTGATGAACTCATCACACCTTGACATTTATTTTACATCACTTGTACCGTATCAGTCTCAAAATTAAGCCAATACTGAAATGTTTACCCCTGAATCTGTCTGTCATGGATTTGCCTGGTCCCAGGATTGTTTCTTCTGTAAAGCTATAAATGGTATAAATTCTGTTGCACAGCATAGTGAGAGGATTCACATCTCTTGTGTTTACTAAGTGAACTTATGTTCAGTGCTGTTGGAACATCAGCTACGGTTTTCACTCTATATATAAAGACTGACTACTCTGTATCATCTCCAAGCTATTCATCCATCACCCTCTGCTCCCATCCTCAGGTTCTGTACAGAGGCTACACCCTGTCCGTGACCCATACCAGGTTCTGGATTAAAACAATAGAGAAAGGATGTTATGTCTGTGAAATCCCTGTTTCTTACTTTCCACACCTTTCTATGCATTTGTCCAGAGCTGCATTCAATGGACAAGCCCCCATTTGTCAAAAGTTAGGTGCACCAGTGTAAGTTTCACAGCAAAGTTCAACTTTCTGGTTCTGATGAAAACCTGAAGTGAACATTCCATAAGACATCCTGGAAAGCTGCACTTTAACAGAAATCAGAACAGATCAGAACAGCAGTAAGGTAATTTTTGTTGCTCATCTTAAAACCAATCATAAGTCAATGACTTTCTTAAGATATTGGCAGATCATGGACTACCCAGATATGTTTTAAATAAAAACCACATCTTATATCTGTATCTTATTTGTATATGCAAAATTTGCAAAATAACACTGTCTATATAAAAGTAATTCACCCTCAATATTTTGTGTGATGGCAACTCAGTTTTACAGTATCCATCACTTCTAACTTGCTGCATTGTTAGCTCTGTATCTTTAAAATGGCTTTGTTACCTATATCAAATGAGCTTTTAGAGTCTAGAACTAAAAGTTATTAGCATCCTAAAAAAATTAACACTTTTCATTTGCAAATGTAAACCTGGCTCAATCATAAAAAGCAATGAAAGGAATATATCAGGGAGAAATATGGGCAACAGCCAAGTTAATAATTTGAAATAGTGGGATGAAAATGTATCTGAAAAATATATTTGGTTACTTACAAAAAGTCATTCTTTTATCTATTAATATTTTTAAACTTTTTTAGCCTTCAGATTTATACTCTGGTATGTCATTAGACACAACATCTACATTTACAGTTATGAACCAAGTTGGATGCCACAATGGCAACAGAAGAATGTGAAAAAACAAAAGAAAGATATAAAAAAGTGTAAAATAGTTTGTGCTCTGTGATTGTATGTGTTTATGAGAGAATGTGTGTTTTCATTAATATGTGTACATTAAAATGAAATTCTTGTGTGTACAATTTAAAGAATTTTATCAAAGTTTCAAGGGTAAGAATTGACAATCAGGAAATGACAGGACTAAGGGAGTACCTGGAAAGCAAGTTTATCCTCTGATATGTATGCATCATGATACATCTCAGTCCCATGATCACTGGTTTTTATTTACAGAGAACTGTTGTCTCAATCAGTGTTCAGAATTCACAGGATGTACTTAATGAACAGCTCTTTAATATTTGATTTTCTTCTTATTTTTTAGTGTGTGCTCTTAGTTCTTATTTACTGCATTACATTCAAGCCCTGCCCTGAATACACAGCTGTTCATTTCCTGGTGGACTTTTCTATGGTGCTGATGACTAATATCTAAGTGCTTTGCAAACATTAATGAATTTATCTTCTCCAACCCAGGTGAGATGAAGGCTGTCATTATCCTCTTATTGTAGACCTAAAACTGAGCCACAGAGGAGCTCAAGTCAAACACAGCCACTAACACGAAGCACTCTATCTGAGATATGTAGCACCTCCCTTTTCAGTCTTTAGCAGTCGATCTGATTTTGTATGCTGAGAGCACATCCCTGATTGACTGCAGCTATAGTTGTGAGGATTTTGCACTCCTGCCAATCAGGAAAAGAGTCCCATGCTGGGCACCGTGGGAATAAGGAACAAACTGTTAATGACCCCATCTGAAAACCTCTCTTGGATTTGAAGTCACGTGCTAAGCAACACATCAGAATTCATCAGAGAAGACCTAATTCTTGAGCACAGCATATGTCTGCTTTAGCTGTGAGACTTTATCTTCTTGAAATTCCTGCCTTAAAAAATAAGCAACTTCTTAAAATGCACAACAAAAGAAGGAAAATCTCATGTAAGTTGCTGTCATTACACAGTAGGGATTTTTCATACTTTATTCTTCAAAAATGATTGATGAGTTTTATCTTGAGTCATAGTTTAAATGGCAGACATCTGAAAGTCAATTTTAAATAGGCCAAATCAAGTCTTTTGACCTGATGTAGTCTAATTAGAAAATTATTGTTGTGGAGGGAAAGACAAGTGTATCACCTGGACAGTAGAAGCTGACTGGAGTCACTTATCTCATGAGTAATTACAGATATGTTTAGTTTTCTATCCCTTTTGCATCTGTGACCTCAGAAACACATCCTTGTCTCATGTAACAGATGGAAATGTGCAAAGAGTCTCTGCCATTTAACATCACCACTTTTATCATAGAATCAAAAAGTAATTGAGGTTAAAAGGGTTATCAACCTTTGGCACTTTAAGAATGTCCTTACTAGTGGTGATTTAGAATCTTGCTACTACTAATTCCATTCAGGACACATTCTCTGGCCTGATCATTACCAAATGAATGAGCAATATCACCTGTCCATTTTCTATCTAAATACCTTAAGTGTCTAGATTACCTCTCTAAATACAGGCTCACATAAAGAACCTGCACCTACAGCTCAACACAGAGCACCAGTAAACCTCCAGAGTCAGTGTGAATTATCAGGAAATAATATGGACAGTTCTTCTAGGGCATATGATAATATTAAGTATGGTTAAATATAAACTATGATATAAAACTAGAACAAGTCTTAGTACAGCTTCGAGATGACAAAGAGGGGTTTCAGTGCTGCTAATCAAGTCTAATCAAGAACAGTCAAGTGAACAAAGCAGCCTCAGAGGACATTTTCCAAATGACTATTTTAATGTCACTCAGTAGATTAAAAACAAAGGGCAGCATGCTTAGCTTTAGAAGGAAATATATAAGTAATTTCTAACACTCCATTGATTGGAATTCTTTATGCCATTGCAAGGAGTAAGCAGAGTGAGCATCTGAATTATTATAAACAATATACAAGATAAATTGATCTATTTATTTATCTTGATCATAATAATACTGGTCAGTAATTTTTGCTGAAGAACAGAACACAGTAAACATAGTGAACACACCTGGAAAAGCTAAGAGGTACAACAGCCTAATGAAATAGAGCAGAGACTGAATGATCCTGCCAACAAAATTACCTAAGGTGTCAACTGTAATTTTAAACCTGGGTTTTCTTTTAGTTTTTTTTCTCTTGCTCTTTCTTCTCCAATTTTGCCCTACTCCATCTACTCCTGCTTTTTTTTGGTGCTAAAATACTGCTTATTTAGAAAATACCCAAGGCATATCCTTCAGAGACAATCCTGTTCTTTCAGTAATGAGATAAGGTAGTTTCAAGCCTGAGACAGTCTCACAAATGAGTATGTAGGTATTTAATGACCATCTTGCGGAATCAAAGAGTTTGTTTTTGACCAGAATGACTTTCTGTGTCTCCCATATCCACTGGATGCATATGCTCTGGGAACAGAGGCTTTGCAGTGCTCTGAATTTCTTTGTTTTCCCCATGTTTTCTTTATTTTTTTATCCTCTACGTTTCTCTGTATTGTATTTGTTTCTCCTAAATATTTTCTCCCAAGTTTCATTGCTTTTCTAGTCTATCCATTTATTCTTTTCCAGGTCTTTTCTCACCTTCATTTTTTTCCTTTTCTTTCTTTCTGTTCTATCTCTTCTTTTAAAACATTCTTTGCTCTGTACCTAGTTCTACCCTCCTGTATCAGCAGTCTAAGTCCCCATTCCCGTCTCTTTTTCAGTATAACCTTCCTTCTGGATCTATTCCATTTGTTTTCTTGTAGTTTATCTTGTCTTTCGTCCTTGTGATCCTACTGACCAGGGGCCAGAGAAATAGCTAAATGCCAAGTATTTGCTATATCTTCCTTTATTAAGTGAACCAGATTCTATTTACGGGTATTGGTATTTCTAAAGAAATGAGACACACTCAGTGATCCCAAGAGCCTTGAGGGCTAGGAAAAGTACATTTAGGATAGTACATCTATGAACACTACATTAAGAAACAGTGCTCATGTAAAACAACTTTCAAACAAGTAAACTTTTATTGAAAAGATCTGCAATAAGAGAAGGATTTTAGAGAGACCAAATGTAAGTGATTTGAAAATTATTTTTGGAAGTCTAGACAAGAATTCTGCCAAATTTTGACTGGACTCAGATGCCCTACCCCTTGATACCAATACCTTGAGTTTAAGGCCATATCTGTCAGTCTACTATGACTTGCTCTATTTACCTCTCCTTCAATTTGGATTATAGCATTTCTAATGGCCTCTGGTTATTACTGTTACGAGAAAGAACAGTCTTTCTGTTTTGATATGAATCTCCACTCCTTAAGGAAGCAAGGATCAAGAAGTCCCCATGAAGAAGTCTGCACACAGCTCAAAGAAATAAACCTTTCCTGTGTTTGCATTTTAATTGAAACCTAAAAACTGTGAGAATAAAAGAAGCAACGTGTAGTCAGTGGTTAAGAATTTACAGCTAACCGAGACAACTGCGGCAAAACTCAGCGAGTGAGTTCTCTCCCCGGAATGCCCGACCTTCCAGGTCAAACACTTTCTCTCTAGTCCTTCCTTCCACAGCAGGTGAAGACGACCTTTACTGCAGAGACAGTAAAGTTCCGTGCAGGTAACTGCTGACTAGGGAGAATGGCAATTTGTGAGGAGGAATGAAAGACACTTCTCCTGTGCTTACATGGAAACAGTCAATATATTTTTCTTCTATCATCAAATAGCAACTAAACAAAGCTGCCTCTCTAGCCCCCAACTTTTCAACACAACTTCACTGGTACTAAGATAAAATGAAACAAATATAAAATTAATCAAATATATCTGCAACCATCTTTAAGACCCAATAATTAATCATTTCTAGTCTGCTTTAGAGCTCATCCATTGCCAACTGTAATAGTCATTATTTAAAGGTACAATTGCAACATCAATTCAAATTGAACTTTCAATTGCTCAAGTAGATCTTAAAGAATGTGGTAGAGTGAATAATTTCAAAGAAGAAGAAGGTAGTAGGATTAATTTTGACATAGTTTTATATTAGCAGAAAACAAAGAACAGCTCACAGACTATAAGCATCCCTTCTCAAGCATTCAAACTAAAGGTCCACACCTTTGCTTTGGGTGCAAATTCCCAAGACTTTCCTTTTTTTATATAATTGTGCCCTGCAGTGTTCTACCTGCACCATAACTTTAATTTTTCTCGTGTGATCCTAGCTGCAGGAGCAGCCACTGTTCTGTGAGACATTTAATGTAACAATTCAGCCTGTGTTCAGATATTCTCTGCAGTTTCAGCTACAGATATATAAGACATTATTAAACCTCATCTAGTTTGGTACCACACCTCTCGTGTGGGTTGCCCACACCACAGCAAGGCCAGCAGAAGGAGAGGAACCTGTTTTGTGAGTGATCCTCATCTACTACAGCGCAAGGAAAACATTATAGCTGAAAGCACCAGTGAAGGGTGTCTGTGCTGTGCCAGCTGACTTTGCCCTGGAACAGAAGAATAGCAATAAGACGCTGGGAGCCTGTAACAGCTCTCATTATGCACTGAGCTGTGCAGAGCTGATGATCGCAGAGGGAAGAGATGTATGCTGACTTCTTGTTTTCTCTTCTGGATTTCATTGTCCCCATTACTAAACTGAGATCTTGTTCAGAATGAAAGCACCAACGTGCTTTCCATGCGAGAAAAATACAAGGCATAGATGACCTTGAATTTGTGTATGTGCAGACTGTGGTTTGTACCTCAGAAATCACTTTGAAAAGTTAGTCGAATGCATTGGGGTCTTGGGTAAAATGTCAATTAGACTTCTATACTTTTGAAATGCTTTTATGAGCACTTTGTTGTATCCCCAGGTAATAGATCTTCTTCTAAAAAACAGTAGAAACCTTGACAGGTTTTCAAGAGGTCAACCTGCCTTGTATAAGAATGCAAACATACAGCCTGCATCAAACTGGTCAGTGCCACCTGCACCCAGTCCCAAGATAATGATTAAAAATTAGAAAATGCATAGCTTAAGAATTGAATCTTGTTTTCTCTTATTCCCTTTCCTTCTCTACCTTAACACAATTTAGTCTGCAAGAACTCTCCTCTGAAATCACACTGTGAGAGGTTTTGATAAGATATCACAGTGCTAAGACATCTCTCCAAGGAGGGCCTGATGGAACTGTATAAAGGGTTTGCATTAATGCATATGAATTCAGTAATCTATCAAGTTGCCTTTTTCCTAGGATGTGGAAATTCAAACAATGCAGACATGGCTGTGGCTGGAGCTCCCAAATTGTAGCTAAGCTCCCAAAGCCTTGGCAGCTTTTCTTTATTAGTAGGTGTATGGGGTTACTTCTGAGACAGAAAGGAGGTTTTACCCCTCTCAGTTTTCTTCATCCAACTTGAAGTGGTGACTTCTGGAGATTGTTGTTGAAAGGTGTCAGTATTGTGATAAAATTTCCAGTTATTAATTTCACTGTTTGCAGATTGTTTCTATATTGAATAGTATTGATATATATATATATTGACAGTTCACAGAAAGATGCATTTTTGTATTTTAATCGTAAAGGTATGTAAGCACCTACAAGAAATTATTTTGGTAAGATTTTCACTCTTTACTCAGCTGAAGAGAAAACATGACTGAGAATCCATTGTCTGGCTCCTTCTCAAGGCTATCCAACAAAATCACCTGTTTCCATATTTTCCAAGTGCACTGTCTGTAGGGTGGGATTTGGCACTGGATTTTCCTAAGCAGCTGCATATTTTCAACTGCCCATGAAATAAGTGTCTGAAGTGTCTTGGAAAAGGTACTCAAGATTAGAGGATCTTTTGAAAAGTCAGAAAATTACTTAATTTCCTTGAGAGATGGGAAAGGAAATCAAGCATAATGGTACAAATATCTCTCATTTTATTCTAAGATGAACAGCTTATATCTTAATAAAAGAACTGTGAGCATTTCGGATGAAGTGTAATAGTGATATTCATTGACAGTTGCTCTTTAGGGCCTAGTTTCCCTCATTGCTACATTAGCAGATTCATCTCAGGTGCAAAAGACCTATGTTTTTTCTCATGGAAATTTTGTTGTGACTGGATAATTCTCAAATGACAGGACAGATAACTCTTGATACAGATGACACTGTGCCATCTATTAAGGCCAGTAATTTCCCATATCTAGCATAAATAATTTCATTTGGCATTTATCACACAGATGTGTTTCTGGATACAAATGCTCCTGAGATGCAGGGTCATAGTGTTGATGTTACCTTTTGTAGCTTGAGAATCTTTTTCAGAGTGCCTACTCAATTAAAGTAGAGATATTTAGGGATAATGCTAACTGAAATGTGAAGTAAACAGTTTCTTCCTCCTATGTGCGTGCAGAAAAAAAATTGCGCCCATGACACTTGTTTAAGTTATGTTTCTCCTGTAAATTATAATTGAGGAAATATCCACAAAACTAGGAGCACAGGATGTGGTCTTATCTTGCGTCTGTCCCCACATACCACCTTGATGGTTTATGAAGCCACAAATGAAATTCAGAAGATCATTTTCCAGATAGAAAATTTTCTTCAGGAAGAATAGGGCTTGAGCTGCCTCCTTTGTAATTTTGCAGAAGAATCGGGTCAAACGTGGAAGCAGTTGGCTTTGCGTGCAGAGAGATTGCAGCTGTATTGCTGCACATCAGTATCCATACCTACACATTACACCTCCTAATGTCTTCAACAGAGTGGTTTTCATGTCATTCCTTATAAGAATAGATATGCAAACCTATCTGGCCAAAATCCAACATGCACAGTAACTGTTTGTTGAGTAATCCACACTCAACTTTCAACATTTTTCAACATTATTTTTCTTAAAGACTGACTATCTTTGAATGGTGTTGAAGTTGCTGTCACATTCAACACTAGAAGTGGCAACTTAGTGGTTTAAAAAAGTAATTTCACTAAGCTAAGAAGTGAAGTGGCAAAACCACCCCAGAGCTTGAATGGAATCAGCATAAAACCAGTGTAAAGGTGAAAAACAGAGAGTAATGTATAAAGGCAAAGCAATTATTAGAGACAGGATTCCATCAGGGGCATAGTAGCACAGCAACTCGATCTGTATGGTAAATTGCAAGACTAGCTTTAATGACCATGAAAGGTTGGGACCTTTGTTTTATATTTCTGTAAATCTGGAACTCAAGCAGAGCAGCAGCTGCTTGGTGCCATCACACTTAGTTAAGATAGATCAGAGTGATTCCTGTGCTACAAAGACATTGAAAAGATGGAGAGAAACCATGCACACAAAATAGCTTATGCAAATTGCCTCTGGTGATGTTTCAAAATGCAGTCTGGGTGGATTAATCAGTGTTAAAAGAAATAGCCAGCAAAATAAAAAATACTGTGATGTGTCTAGACTTCTCTTCAGGGAAAGAATATTTTGGTCCTGGGCCATATTTCTTGATTTGTTTATAGAGTTACAGGATCAGCCATCATTAAGCACTGTTAAAAGATGAAAAGCTCAGTTTGGAAGCTGGGAGCCTGGATCTGGAAGGATGAGTAGTGGCAGGTTGCTGGATTTCTGGAGCCAGTTTTCAACAGCATCTGGAGTATGTCATTAAATTTATCCCATGCGGACAGCTGTTTGCATCAACCTAATAGTGATGACTATATCCCTGTGGTTTTGTACACCTGACTGAAATATACTTGCATTAAGTATTATCTGATAGCAATAAGGACTTAATATTCATGTGATAAGACTGGTGGAAGATGATGTCCTTTACCCTACTCCTGTTTGTGCCATATGTTTCATGTAACATTTTGATTAATCGATATGTATGAAACAGCAGCTCTGACATGACTATAATTAAAACAGCAGTATGGGACAGATTCTCATTTGGCACAAGTGGGCACTGTTCTGCTGACATCAAAAAAGTCATCCCCAATTCATACCAGAGCAGCATTCACTCTCACAGTGGGACTGGAGTAAAAAGCCAGAGTAGGTTGAGTCAGCCTGCTATGTCTCTATCCAGAGGCAACCTATGAAATAGTAACAAAACTCTGAAAGCACAAATGTATGGCATCCCTGGACGGTGTTATCCAGACAGCATATGATCCTGCCATCAGCAAAGAAAAGCATATTTTCTACTCAGTTGATATTCTTATTTTTTTCAATAGCTAGATTCAATGGAAACAAATATATTCAAATTAATGTTATATTATAACTGTGTTAACACTGTAGGTAATAATTCTAGAGCATAAACAGTGTTGTTTTTGGTTTTTTTTTATGCTTGAGGACAAGATAGCTCAAGCCATGGGGAAAATCCTCTAAGCCTTTCATTTCTCATAGTTATGTTACTGGAGCAGCACTGAGGTATGTCAGTTCTTGCCATTTGAAAAATTATTTAAAGGCTGCAGAAAATCCATGATCAGCTAGTAATCTTGTCAAGTGAAAAGCTGGTTTTCTTGTGTTTGATCAGTGTGCCAGTGCCCCAGAGATGATGAGACCCTTGTGGCTGATCAGTCTGTCAGTGTCCCATATGGGGACTCCACAGAGCAGCTCATTACATTGGAGGCCAGTTCAACGGACTTGTTCAGAGGCACGTGCCAACAGTACATCAGAGTCAATTCCCTTATTGCAATTCAGGGTGAATCCCCTTCCTGGGTCTGCCCACTCCTAGCTGAGTATGTTATCCACCTCCAGGAACTGCTAGCACCCTGAAAGGATGGATTAGATTAACATACTTTACTAATAAATACACTGACAATACACGTGGGAACGCAAGATTCGCCTTCAGCTGCCTTAGAGGTTCAGAAACCTGGGCAGGGGTCTCAGAGACCCTGGCACAC
>JAWWMU010000237.1:20815881-20846800 GCA_035048155.1 Cinnycerthia olivascens
TCTTGCTGAAAGGACCTCGGCTGGGCAGAAAAAGAATGTTATAGATAAGAGAAAATAAACAACCTTGAACACGAAGCTTGAAGAGTTTCTGCTCTTTTCTCTCATCTCTCACTGTGAGACAAAGACTGTACATTGTCAGAAACTTCTGCAAAATAGCAGAGACAGAGACAGTTCCGACAAATACAAAATTGTGCTATCTTGAGACCACAGAGTAAGGTTCTTAACCAATAGACATCTCTATGTAGGAGAATATAGATTCAGCCTGTTGATTGATTCCTGAAGTTATCGTGGAGTCTTCCCTAATTTCTCCCCACCCTTACCTCACTTTTACACTATTTCTTTACATTTGGGTGGGACCTGAGCGACTCTAGTCATATATACCCTTGTTCCTTACAGGTGTAAAATTCTCTGGTTTCACTCTTAAAGATGCAGTCAATGAAATATAAACAGCAAGCTCAGTGAGGGGCAGTTGTACCTTGAAGGGGGGTAACTTTGCCTTTAACTCCAGGGATTCACGCATGCATTGATATTGCAATGATTTAAAATTAAGCAAGTTAATCCAAAGACAGCAATTCTGCCACAGTTGCTGGTTCAACAGCAAAACGTGTCCCATGTACCTTGGCTGACACCTGCAATGTGATTTATAGGCTACATTGTACCATCAGGTTCCCATCCCTGTAGAGACTGCAACAGAGCCTGGTGAGGAGTTGTTGAGTTTCCATTCTACTTCACCCTCCATTTCATTCCTCTTCACACATGCTTAAGGTGGCAGACTATGGGTGGTGTGGGGGAATGATTATTGGAGAGATTTTCTGCATGCCAACTGCATTCCATCAAAAAGTAGCAGCTGCATTTTACTATCATATTTGTGCTGCTGTAACTTTTGTTAGAATGTGAATTTAGCTTCCCAGTTTTCTCTAATTTTACCCTCAATCATCTTACCACAGATTTCATTGCATTTTTACAAATCTATAGATCACATCAGAAAAATCAGTATTAATAATATATCTAACAGGAAGTCTCGCAAGGAATGAGATCTGAAGTTAAACTCTTTTGTCACCTTGAGGTCTTGGAGTAAATTGGTCATGGCCTGATTTGGAGTAAGTCTGCAGTTTCATATGTATTTGTGCTCCACTGGGAAACCAGCTTGAGACAAACCAGATGACAATGACGTCTACTGCTAAAAACATTACAGTTTGTAGGGGTGAAATTTAATTGATAATATCTCTTGAGAAAGTGGAAAGGGCTGTAATAAGGTTGTAACTCTTCCAGATACAGGCAAAATCTTTAAGTGGTTGGGCTTAAACAGAATTTGGGAATACTGAATTGAGATTGCAAGCTAAAATATTTTCTCTCTTCTATAATGAAAAAGATTAAGATCTAGACCTAGAGCTAGATAGATATAGTTAGGATAAACTGAACTGGGATATCGTGTTCAGTTTGTGCTCAGACACGTCCACATCTTCATCCTCACTTAAAGTCCATAAAACAGCTCCAGAAAAATCTGCCAACTTGTGGCTTGTGGTCCTTTGACTTGTCTCGGTTGCATATTGTTCAACATCCTACGCAAGCTACATTTGCAGAAAATCAGTTCCATTTCTCTTCAAGACTTTGCTCATTTGTTGTAGTTGTTACACAACCCTAGCTTTGTCCATTTTTTTGACTTAGTTGTGCATCAAGGCCACAACAGTAAATTTACACCAAGGTAAGCTTCATTTCCCCCTTCCATGTTGGCAAGTGCAAGAAGGTCATCACGGAAGGAAATGAAATTTGGGTGAAAGTAGAATCTCATTCTTCATTACAATGTTACAAAGATATTATTTTTCATTATTATTTTATTTATGCAACACTTTTAAATGCAAGCAGTTCTGCTTAATGGCAGCTTGAAAAAGAAATCCCGACATCATACACCCTCACACCAATTTGTGTTTGATTTTTGTTTTTCACTGGTTTTCTTTGAAGTAAAGCAAAATTATTTAGACTGAAAGTGCCAGTGCATTTTTTTATGCAATATGAAACTCAGAAATGCAGAGTAGATCCTGTCAAGAAAGTTCAGGTTTTAAAATTATTCCAGACAAGTTTGCAGAGGTATAAAAATCTCTCTTCTGTAAAATGGTTAGATTATGTGTTACAGTGTGATTGCAAAATGCTGAAGCTCTTTATATGTTGCCCCCTGCCTATATCCAGGGACATTTAGAAGGATGTTACACAGTTTTTCTGAATTCATTGTTTATCCTTGGATGAATTTGATTTGAGGAAATTGTCTGAGTAAAATCTAGCTATCCCTGACCTTCCAAGGAAGTGTGTCTTTGTTCTAAAATAAAATCCTAATTAAACAAGACTTGTTACAAAAGCACAACTTGTAGAATCTGCTGATGGGAGGGGGGAAGGGGGAAGAAGAAATCCTTCTAAGTAGTCTATGAGAAGGCTGATTCAAGGCAGATTATAAAGAGAATTATGCGGTCTCATTTTCTTATCTGCTTATACGAGTTTTGCATCATTGTTATTGCTCCTTACCAACACTAAACCTGATATAAGTAATGAAGAACAAAATTAAATTAAATTGCTTCAAGATGTCACAGATGTACATGACAGGTGCCAAAGTGATGTACCGATAGTTATCTATTGCAAGATGAAGGAGGGAGAGTTAACTTTAAGAGTTTAACTATGAGAGGATCTCTGTATGTGTGGACATACAAACCCCTGCCTACACAGCTCAAACTGCAAGCAGAAAAAGAAGCAGCTTCAGAAAAGAGTACCTATGGTGGGGACTGGTGGATGTTGCCTAGGGGAGTCCTGTAACCAGCTGTGACTGCTCTGTAACAGGTTTGTTCTGGAGGTATCAGGTCAGCCCAGGCTGTAGCAAAGGGAAAGGTGCTGATGCCAACAGGCCAGGGAGGGAGGAATCTGCCTTTTGCTCCTATCCTGAGTGAGAATTCTTCATGCTGGCACCAGGGAGCACAGAGGCACCCAGTGGGCTGTGCCCCGTGCAAGTAGAATGGGACACAGTTGTAGCTAGATTTCTTTAAAAATATTTAAGGCTAAATAGTATTAAGGAGAGAAAGATGAATGCAGCAGGCTGATTTGCAGTATTTATGAAGCACTCATAATGTCATTGGAGAGTGAAGGCAGCTGCAGATTCTGTGTCCTCAGCCAGGTAGCATGGCAAAGTTGCTCCTCTGAGTGCCATTTTCCATGGATCATTGCAGTAGGCTAGACTAGATAGAAATCCCAAGAAGCCATGGCTAATACCAGAGTTCAGTTATGGTGAGAGAGAAAAGTTGACCAAGATTTTAATCCAAGGTGGAGACTGATGAAGAAAAAATTGTGGGAAAAGACAGAAAGCTTTGAAAAGCTCTTGAACACTCTATTAACTTAGAGAAAAAAATAAGGATATTAATTCTTGTGAAAGAGGATAGTAGCAGTCCTTTAGGAATGCTGGACTGAGTGTGTAGCTTCTTCCTTTTGTTTGCAGGTGTGTCAATCAATGCAAAGAGCTGAAAAATCAAGTATTGCTAATGCAGGGCTGACTAGACTTCATGACTGAGATCATTGCAGTCAATGGGGGAAAAAAAAAACAGCTCTACAGAGGCATTGCCATTTTTTTTCCAGATAATCTAGAGGTCATTCTTTTTATCTTTCCTGTGTCTTGAATGGTGAAGGTAGGGTGCTTGCACAAGGGGCTGAATAATCAGAGTTTTCTCATGTCTCTCTTTCTATTTTAATTTCTCATTTTCCAGAAGGGATGCAAATGTGCTTTGCAGGCAAACTGAAAATGCAAAAATGTTTGCATTTGACTCTTGGAAAAAACTCTTTAAAAAATAATAACAAATACCATGAGACTAGGAAGATGGGAGAAGGGAGAGTGAGGAAGTGAAGAAACACCTTATATTGAGACTTTTTATTAAGAGAGGTGTAAAAACACTTTCACTGTAGATGAGATGCTTCAATCACCATGCTCATCAAACTCTTTTTGACCACTGTGTTTTATCAGCTTTGGAAATAATGCTTCATGAATACCCAACACAGGTGATGTTATCAGAACTAGATAAACCCTTCCAAATACCTCCAGCATTATTGCAACAAGTGTGTAGTAAGAATGTAACAAGCAAGGATTGAGGCAGCAAGGCTTGCCTACTCCTTCTCCAACCTTGACTCATCTATTCTGGCAGTTTGATCTGCAGCAGCCAGAGCAACTCAGGCTTATTAACCTTCAGCTGGTGTCCCCTCTCCAAAGACCAGAAGGATAGGCAGTCTTTTGTCCTTTCTGTGTTCAAGCTGCTGACAGAAAGCTGCTCCTGCACCTCTCGGTTTCTACCTGCTGTCATAGAAAAATGTCATAAAGGAAACAGACACTTTTACCTTCTGCTCCATACCTGGGGGAAGAGAATATATTCCCTCTACTGTTTTTCTATCTTAAAAAAACATTTTCCCTGTTTCTCTATATGTAAAAATTGGACTTTTTATTCACTACTGTACGTAGAAATGTAATATTTCTGTTTGCAATTCCAATTTCACAGTTGAGCAGGATCTGCAGAGACAGAGAATTCTAATAAAATTGCAGAAACATTTAATGCAATGACTGGCAGATGGGGAAAGAGTTTGTGGCAGCTCCATTTTTCTGATTATGTTTACAAAACATGACGTGCTTTTCTAATACATAGGCAACGATTCCATTTACAATTTGAATCTGACAACTGAAACTCATCAGGTGACTTTTTTGAGAACATGTTTACCACCTGAAAGATCTAATAATACAGAAGTAGTGATTTTTCTCCCCTCAAATTAACATTCCAGATTTGAAGTTTAATGAAGTTACATGAGGTAATTTCAAAAATTGTCTAAGTGCAACAATGTAATTTCAGTAAATTATTTATGCATACTTGATTCAGCAATTAGAAGACAGCAGCCTATAGTGGTTCACACTAGGAAGCTGTTTAAGTACAGATAGGTTTAGTGCACTAACACAGTAGGGGGATAGCACTAATAGAAAAGATGAAGAATCTCTGCAAAGTCAACTACATGAAGTAACGTATAGAGTTTTCAAAATTTTTTCCAAACTGTTGTTTAGTAGGAAACTAGTCCAAAAGTCTGAACATCTGCATAAAATCTACCTAGCTAACGTCTCTTATAAACCTAGTATCACCAGTCCTGGATCAGATATTCCAAGTTCTTCCAATTCTTGAACACGGACATCTCAAATGTCACCTGTCCAATGTATCAGGGGCTCATTTACCATGTTTTTTCGCATGTGCTGGAATTGGAAGTCTATATATCATATCCAGTTCTGTTACCCAAAAATATACATTTTTTAAGAAAATGTTATTAATTAGGGAAAATTATCAAATATCACTGAGAGAGGAGTTGGATAAGGCCCTGAAAGTTAGGCTACCCTGGATCAGGCAAATGAAGACCTCAGAGAGAACATATGTGTGTTGTTTTTTGTTTGTTTTGCTTTGGGTTTTTTGGGGTTTTGGTTTTTGCCTTTGTCTTCTCCAACTAAATCAAAGCTAATTTTTAATGCATGTGGAGAAACCAAGTGAAAATTGCTTCAGCTGACTTTAGCTGACCCTGATGAGTCTCAATTATTTAAGGTTGCAAGGGAGCTATCACATGATTTGCCATGTGATTTATTCCTATAAATTATTGTGAGGTCTCCAAATGACTGAAAATGTGTAGTCCTTGAGGCACAGTTCAATTGGTGGTGCTTAAAGTCTGTGTTACAAGCCCTCTTATTAGTAACCTCATCCTTTCTCCTTCTCATTCTCAAATAACACCACTGCAGCTGTGGTGAAGCCGGCTAAAGTCTAGGAGCATTATCTTCTATCTCTAATTAGTGGCCTTTTAATAATAGCACAGAGGAGTTAAGGGAAATTTGCCTCACCTTTCATTCAATCTGGCCCCATCCTAGGCTTACATATCAGACTTCTGTTTCTAGTACTTCCAAGTCTTACATGAAAAGCATTTGAAACTATATTCCTGTTACCAAGGAAATGCCTTACAGAAAATAGGTCCTGAAACACCACAAACCACTAATGCAATCAAAATAAAAGCAAGAATCATCATCAGTGATTCACAGGCCCTCATCACTTTCCTAGACAGGACTTTTTCACCACACCCTCACTCCCTTGGCTTGCCATGCTGGAGCCACAGAGCAGTGAGATGTATCCTCTGATGCCATCCTTAATCCTCCCTGCCTTTTTCTTTCCCAGTGTGACACTGTCAGGCAATTCTTCATTTCTCCTCTGTAATCATGGTTCTGTTCACTTTCCATGTCTATCTTCCCTTGTTATCAGTCCTGCTGTCCTCCCAACCACCACAGTGCAGCAGCCAGGGCTGCCTCCTGTGACCCTTTGGATCCTCACTGAGCACAGATCAAGTTGATGCACTCTTTTTCTTTCCTGGCCTCTGCATGTTATCCAGAAAAGTAGTTATCTCAAGACTGCACCTTCTAATTCAACAAATGTGCTCCCTGTGGAGGAAATTTAGCGGTGTGTTGCAGCAATTTATGCCAGCAGCTGAGGAGGTCAGCTAGCAGTGCTGGCATAAACTGGCAGCAAAATAGGTTTGAATGCTCTGAGGCAAAAAGGCAATCCTGTCTGATGTAGAATCTGTATAGCCAGTTTTAAAGCTACAACCCCCTTCCCTGGGAGTCCTTTGTACAGTGTGACAATCAGGAGTTAGTGTGGCTTGAGTGCTGGTACATGCCAAGCAGGCTCAAAGGTCAGAAGGTGCACCCCAGGCTGCCCAGAGTCACAGAGGAGTGGTGTCCCCTCCTTCAGGGTCTGTGCTGAGCACAAGCACCATGGGGTTGTCCTGCTGGGCTGTGGAGGGCTGTCACTGCACTCATCTGAGCACATTTTTCCAGTCCCATTGATCACATGATGAAAAGGGAGGAAAGTCAGAGATTTATGCTGGTGGATTTTCTGTGAATGTAGGGAATATATGCCTGCTAACAGTCAGAAGAAAGCCAGGAAATCTTTTGGCTTGGGAACAGAATGATTCTGAGGGAAAGTACTGAAGAATGAGGGATGTGGTACCAGGGATGCTGCCTCTAAAGTCACTTTCCAGATTAGAAAAATACTGACATTTAAAACTGACAAAGCCTGCCTTTAAACTGGCATCCAAGGCATGTAGGTCTGAAAAATTGTTTAGAGCAGACTGTGAACTGATATTGCAGGTTTTCACTGTGCACTGTAAAACAATAAGCTAAATACCAGCAGCACAACAACTCTGTGGGAAATGTTGCAGCTCACACATAGAAGAGGATATATGATTTTTTTTTTTTCTGAAAGAGAGAGGATTCATAATAACCTTCAGGAAAAAAAAAAAAGGAAGTAGGATGCACCCATGTTGAGCATGAAGAGCTTTTTTACTGAGGACAAATCTGCAAATTTCTTTATCTTTCAAATTGATGAAAATAGGTTACAGTGCGTGATATAAAATTATATGGGGTTATCATGCATGGGGGAAATTGCATAATACATTGTCGAGTCTTTAAAACATTGCAACCTGATTTTATAGGGCTTCCAGACAGAAAAAGCCCAACACAAACAAAAATAAATTAAAGAGTACATTCTGCAGCAGCAAACGTTTATTTTCACCTTTTTTGTGTGCTGTTTTTCTTTCTGTTTGGGCTTTTGGGTTAGTTTTTTTCATCATGGAGGTGTTGGGTTTTTTTGTTTGTTTTGCTTTTTTTTTTACTTTCTTAGTATTAGCAAGACTAGAAATATCACAGGATTTTGTGTTTATGAAATTTTCATTGTTCTCAGGTGAGCATTTCAGATACCTCTCAGCTCTTCTTAAATTGGACTGAACTAGACCTTTTGAACTCACCCTACAATTGTGCATGAAATGATACAACTACCTCCTAGTTCCCAAGACATTTTGAGCCATGGACTACCCTGTTAGTGATTTCCCCATCCTTTCCAAGGTAAGGCTGAAGTAAAAATATTCTTTCTTGATTTATATTCTTCTTAGGCATTTACCTTCCTTCTAGACAATCTGCACTTCTTATCAGCCTTGCACAAAAGGTCTCGATAATCAAGGCTTCTGACCATACCCATTTAAATGTAGCACTTCTGTAGCATTTACTCTGAGTTAGTAAAGACAAGTTTTCTCCACCACAGAAATATTTTATGGGTTTTCTAAAAGGAAGGGGGAATATGATTTTGAAATGTATTGTTTTCATCTTATGCAAAGTTCACCCTGACAGTTGGCTGGTAAGGATCAAAGTTTCATATGGCATGTTGAAAGGTCAAAGCATGTATTAAATTGTGCACTGGAAAATCAAAGCTGTGTAATTTACAGGCAACAGCTCAGAAATTCACACTTGAGGAGCAGGGTCAAAAGAAAGCTCTTATCCCTCTTAATTCACTTGGCAGCACAGTTCCTTTCTGTGTCATAGCAGTGCCTCCTGCTGCTGCTGCTGCCATGCAGGTCTGTTGATGTTTCTGCTAAAGATTTCAGGGCATGTAAGGTTCTGTGCTCTTGGTCTGCCTCCTGCTATGGCACTCTTTTTTCAGAGTACTTTTGAGAAAAAAGTACTTTTGGAAATATTTGACAGAAATTTTTCTGTATCTCAATATCCTCTTGGTAACATGGATAAAACATTGTTCGTAACATGAAACTTGTAAGGATTTGTGTTTGCAAATAAACAGCTGCATTTTTAGAGATGCCTTTGTGAAAAATCTCAATTAAATACTTTGTATACGTATACAATAAGTGCATCATAAATAATAGAAGTTCTAAAGTTAAAAAAATAATTTCAGTAATACTGATTCGCTTCAAAAATATTTTCCAGCTTAATTGTAAAAATTTGAGAGGATAATGGGTTATAGCAGCCTTGATGACACAAAAGAGTTGCATT
Source organism: Cinnycerthia olivascens (assembly GCA_035048155.1). Lineage (NCBI taxonomy): Eukaryota > Metazoa > Chordata > Aves > Passeriformes > Certhiidae > Cinnycerthia > Cinnycerthia olivascens. The sequence goes on from JAWWMU010000237.1 coordinate 20,824,751, forward strand.
GCTTTATTTACAACTTAGGCATGGATTTAGTTAAATTGTTCCATATCCCATATGAATAGGTTTGGTTTATAACTAATTTATATGGATTTGTCTCAGTTCAGTTATTGAATTAACTGGATCCATAAAGGATTTGTATTATTTTTAACTACATCAATTAAAAAAATAACCTGAATTCAACTTGTGCAACATGTTTTTGTAGACAAGGCCTAGGAATAGGAAAATTACCTTTTCTTTTATCCTACTTGGGGCTTTGGTCTTTGCTCACTTTCATATACTCTTCTGTCCATGAAGGATCATTTCAAAAAGTTTGTGGAGCCATAGGGTAAGAGTTCAAAATCAGTCTATTGTCCAGATATCTCTCTCCTACTACTGTTTTTAGTGTTAAATGTAGTGCTTATTAATGAAAACTTTGGTGATGACCTGGTTAGGGAAACTCTGAGGGAGTGGACACATATTTTCTTCCTTACTCACCCTCAGAAATGCAGAAGTTCTTCACCATGAGGCTGTTACCTTGCATCCCTGCTCTGTCCCTAGTTACTCAGTTCATACTTTTGTGCCATTTCTGTCCTGTTTCTTTTCTGTCCTATCACAATACAGAGATATCCACAAGCTCTTGATACTCCTGGCAGAGTGTAGACTATTGGAGACAAATCAGAGGAAAGGTGTAAAAATAGGAGTGGAAAACTGAGAGAGCACACTTAGATTAGACATAAGGCGTGTAGGAGAGCGCACTTACTATTCAAGCTCTTGTATAGTTATGCTACAAAATTCAAGGTACTTCACTGGATATAACAGGAAAAGCTCTTAGTGGTTTTAAGCACAGCAGTATAATTTTAAATGTAATGTTCTGCATGTTTATCCTCACAATGTTCATTGAAATTAATATAGCTTTTTTGAATATTAAATAAATTCTGAAACAAATTATTGTCCACCAAGGATTTCAGCGCTGCCACTAGCCAGCTTAGCTGAGAGGACAATGAGGAAAATCACTTCATCTCTGAGTTGTGGAGGGCCCACAGGAGAATTGGATAGCTTTGACTGAGTTAGGCAGAAGGGAGCTGTGGATGCAAAGTCAGATCAATTTATTGTAATATTAAGCTTTCATGCTTCCTATATTTATCCTGCTTCTTTAGGGATAATGTGCTTTAAGCGAAATGCTGGAAGACTTGTAGTTGCCTCTGCTATTTTAGTGTCACAGCAGAGAAGCCAAGCACAACATGGATGGTCAGATTTGAACACTACCCCTAATCCCTCCTCAACTACATTTGGAACCTACTAAAATGAAGGGCAAGCCTGCACACTGCTGTCTGTACCCTGCCCCCTATATTTTAGCAAAGCTTTGTGCCACTGTGGTTGTCCCAACACCATGTCATTTCCAGATAACCCTCATTCACAAAAACATTGCACATTTCTTACAGAATGAATAGAAGGAGGCATGGCCCCAAAAATTATGTAGTAATACCAAGAATGTTTCCCAGCAACAGAGAGAAATAATGGAGCAGAGGATGGAAGGGATTTCTCTATGTAGCAGTCATTTTGAAAATAATTTCAGGGTGCATCCTTCTCAATGATCTCTGCTTAAACAAGCCCAGGAGCTAAAGGATTTAGCTTAGAGGTGAAGTTAATAACTATTCCTCAAGATATTGTTCCAGACTACAGTACCTACCAATTAACTATTATCAACTGAGAAAAGGAAATAAGCTTCTATTTTGTCTAGTGAATGAAATGAGGAGATGAAGCAACCATTTTTATTGCTGTACTTATATGAATAATATCAACATAAGGCAGTCAAAGTGAAGACAATTATCTCTTCATTTTCAATCACCAACTGTACAATGTCCCTGGGTTTTAACATCCAACTCAATCCTATTTCACTATTGCAAACATGAACTAGATACCAATTGATTTTTAAAATGAATGTGCTACAATTCAACAATAGCTGCAGGGTAGTGAATCAAAACTACTCACATGCTTATGACTGTCTCTATAGTGGCTGAATCCCTACAAAGAGGATATCAGCTCTAATAATGCATAGCTGATCCAGGTTTTGTGTAGATATCTCTGTGCATCCCAAACTCACCCTCATCATATCTGAATTCCCATGATGAACAAAGACCGCAATTTAGCAGCAGGACAGGCTGTCTGTTTTGATGAACTGATAGATGAGATCTGTTTAAAAACACGATAGTATTAAAGCTTCAGATCAGAGCAGGAAGACCCTCAAGTCCTCTTGAAGGAACTAAACATCTTTCGGGACAGAAACAAACCCCTCCAAACTTACATTTTACCACTAATAGGGCAAAAAACTTTGTGTTCCTCATTCCAGAAAAGGCTTTCAGAACAGTAAGAGTGGACGTCAAATTATAGGCTTTTTGCTGCATCTCAGCACAGCATGTCCATGTGCAATTTCTTCTCAGCAGTCCTCTGTCACTTCCTTTAAAATAACAGTCTGGAGCAGTTCCGTGAAATTGTTCAACCTTTCAGAAACATGATGGTACAGACAGCTGCTTTTCCCCTGTCCTGTGTGAACCTGCCTCACTCTGTCTCTCCCCATCTCAACAAGCACTGCAGGACCAAGGCTCCCACAACTTCACTGGAGCTGGCCTTAAGTCATTTCTATGCAGTATGGAATAAATTAGATAGGGAAGAGTTTATAGCTGCATTTTCTGTTTCTTTTCCAAAGGAAACAGAAAGAATAGGTACCGTGTTTCTTTGAATGGACAAAATTCACTTCTGAATTTACCGACGTTATTTCCCTTGTGACAGGACTCAATTTAGCCCAAAACATACTTTCTTCTTACTTTGCATTCAATCAGATGTATTATGAATTAACACTTGCATATAGAAATGAATTATATCTGCTTGACTTTTTTTGTAAATCCATGTACTCCACACAAGTATATAGAAAAGAAACCTTAGGTTCATTTCAGTGCTGCATGTGGCTCTTTAGCTCCACTGTCTGGTGGTGATTTAAAATTTTATAAAGACAAGTAAAATAATTTATTTTCTAATTTAAGTAAGATGTCAGTGTTATGCTTCACAAGACAAGGGTATTTAAGGTGCCTGGGTGGTATAGCTGGCTGTCAGTTATAGTAGATGAAAAACACATATTGATGTTAAATGCTTCTTTGCACTTGAATTAAGCATGTCTAACATTTTACTTGTTTCATTAGTTGGAAATTAAGTTATAAAACTCAGATCTATTACTTCTAGGGCTTTGTATTATGAAACAAAATCCTGGATTATTCCAATTAAGGAAAAAAACATTCAGAAACTTAAGAGATGCACTTTAAGTATTTCCTTGGTCTGCCTTTCCTTTTCTGTTTTTCAGAGAATTATCATGAGCTCATAAATAAACAATTTATGAGAAATTAGTTCTATTCCCTTTTCCATCCCTCTATGGTTCAACTTTTTATGAGAGTTTGATACTTTTTTAGTGCTTGCCCCAAGCATGTGCCAATATGTATTTTGGGAGGTGGTGAGAGGCAGCAGAAGAAAGAAAGGTTTTAACTTTCTTCTTTAGATCTGGTACTCAAGATATCATGGTGAGAACCCTGGTACACACAGTTAGTCAGGTGGGCAGACAAAAATCGACTGAGTAAGCAGACAGCCAAGTGTCCAGAGAAATACATTTTCTTTCAAACCAGCTCTGCTGGCTTTGAAGGAAGTACTAGGCAGCTACACAGTCTTTACCATAGAAAGGATGAAGTACATTCAAAGGCAAAGCCTGCCCTGCTGACTTTCTTCTATCAGAGGACCTGATGAAAAGGCACAGTCAGAGTTTGATTCACATGCACCCAGTATAACAGCTTCAACCCACAGACATGGCAAAAACATCACCTGCCTTCTTGTAGCACTTGCCAGTGGTGCCTTCAGGTTCTGCAGAGAGCATCTGCATTTCTCAAGCCAAGACTCCAGTTCCTTTGAAGTCTGGGGAATTCAGAAAAACATTTCTTGAATGTTTTCTAAAAAGAAATTAAAAAACAGATAGACAAAGCATATGATATAACCCCTTGTAGCTTTGTCCACCCCATATTCCCACACCATATTACCTGTCACTTTGCTCTTGAGTTTTTGTTACACCAGGTCTAAATACATTAGAACTCCTCAGCTGAATGATAAGCATGTCTTCCTATACCTCTTTATTTGCTACAGTTAAATAAAAATAGAAATGTTATGCTTGGAGGAAACTAGAGGAACTGAATTAAATGTGGCAGAGAGTCCACCACTGAATTAAAATTGTTACAAGAAAGGCCTGTCGTATTTTCATGGGCAGTCTTCCTGGACTTAGGTGTAGATAATACAAGGGTTGAGGGGGGGCAGGGGGTGTTGTTTGTTGTTTTTTGGCTTTTTTTGGTTTTTTTTAAATTGTGGGCTAAAATATTCAACAGGAGTGTTTTTCAAAACCAGTTTTTGCTAGAAGGGGGATTACGTGGGGATAATATTTATTTCTTAACAGAATACTCTATTCTTGGAAAAGTAGACACATATTTATAAATAAACCTTTCAATCTGACATGTTGCAGCTATAGGTAGGATTATTCACACATCATTTCATTATATTTTCACAAAATAATTCCATTATTCAATGCATAACTGCAGATTTGCTCTAATCTGTAGAATTGTTCCTCACCCTTCACATTTACCGATTAGTTTTAACTGTGGGGTTTGGTGTGGAGTGTGGAATCTTCTGTGCAAGATGTCCAACCTCTCACTACTGCATTAATTGAATGTCTTGGTCTCCAGTTGTCAGACTCTGCTACTTTCAGACACCATTCTCCCTTTTGAAGCCTACCAATAAGAGACAGGTCCGATTTTTCAGATGAAGAGATCAGATTGAGCCTACAGGTCCTTCTCCTTCTTGCTGCCACATTCCTACAGTTCTCCCCAGATCTGGAGCATCTCTGATAGGAAACCTGAAGACATTTATTTATGCCCATAAAAATAATGCTCTGAGTACAGTGTTTACAGGTCATTTTTTGGGCTACCTTCTAATCTCTGTCTGAAGTTAGGACTTCAAGGGTTAAACTGGGGATGAGTTTCAACCTTGTAGTCTGTTATGCTCATAGGTCATTTTAAAATGTCAGCACTCATACTGCTAACTTATTAAATCTGATCTTAAACAGTCTAGTGCTTCTCAGCTTTAAAGTGGGACTTTCAGTTCACCTACAAAATATGCTTTTTTTCCTGACAGATGAATAATAAGCACACAGGAAAAATAGCTTTTATAACTGACTGGTTGAACTTGAAAGTGTATGTTTTGTATGCATAAAAATGCACACAGGCTGGCAGTGTCAAAGCCTTAAAAGGAAAGACCTGCTAAATGCAGCTATGCTGCTAAATTGCCTGTGATCCTAGAGAGCAAATCTTGCAAGAATAATCTATGTTTTCTTACTCAGTGGTAAAAGTCAGGTTTCCTTGCACGCAGCCTTCCTACAGCACTCCCATCTCCATTACCTGACCTACAGTTTTTCAAATATTAAAGCACTATTAAAATTTTTTTCTTTCCTCACAAAGGACTACTTGAATCTGTGTAAAATACAAGGCAAATAAAAGATAAACTAAAAGGATATACAAACCAGGAAATATTCCAGCTGTGCAGGCTATGTCAAACAGCACCCGACATACAGAAATTAAGACTTATTATATAAGCAAGTTTTAACACATTCTTACTAGGTTGTTTTGAGAGTTGTTAAGCCAAACTACTGTGTGGAAGATGTGGCCTGTTACCTGACTACAGCCTAAGCTTTCTTTTCAAGTACTTTATAAGGCAACTTTATTTGAAATGGGGCAAGGAGTCTTCCAGCCCCGTATGACCAAATCATATCCGTGGAGGATCATAGATATAAAATCAGGTCAAATGAATTTTACTCTCTGATGGCTGCCTGATGGTTGCCTAATTTTTGCTTTTCAACAGAACTGGTGGGGTTTAGTCCATGATATTAGAAGGCAAATGTCCACCATTCCGAAGCTACTTTGCCAGTTGTTCAGTCTTAGGAAAGACACTGAAATTGTTATGAGTACAAGAATTAATTCCTCTTTCATCCTGTAGGCTATCAAGGCTAATACTAAGCCAATATCATTCAACACCAAGTCTAACTTTTACAACCAGGCAAAATCTTTATCCTGTCATTTAAAAATCAGTTTAGACCTTCTTCTCAGCGTGAAGGCAACTATTCCTTTGATTTACAGACCAGGATATTAACAACACAGCTCCATGATATACTAGCATTGATTGCAAAATGACTTAAGTGTTTAAAACAATGTTCTGCTGACTAACTTTCTTTAACTTGGAACATTTTAGTGATCAGATTTATGGAGCATCCCAAAATAACAGTTTTATTATTAGGGAGTGGAAAATGAGTGGTGGAAAAGCAAGACATTGCTGCCACAGGGCAAGAATGACTAGGTAAGGGCAGAAAAAACTGAAAACAGCTTTCTCACAGTAGGAAACATCTATTTTGGACCAGATTCACAATTCATGTTTACTGAATTTCCATCTTGTTCTGAAAGTTGTTATTCAAAACCAGTCAAAACCAAATGCTATTAAAAGTTTATTTGATGGACTGGAAAGTAGATGGATTTCACTGACAGGTGCATGATGAATGAACTTGGGAAAAGAAAATTAAAATAACAAAGTCCAATATATTGCTTACTTCTGAGAAGATGGATGCTTCTAGTCATTTATATTCAAGATTCACAGGCAGCAAATATCCTTAACTATTTAAATGAATTTTTCTCTTTTTTAAGCTTTCAAGCAAGTTGTGTATTAAAAAATGACTTAAATATTAGATTTAGATAAGGATTTTTACAATACCCAAGGACTCACCTGCACAGGAAAGAATCCTACTTAGTTAAACAAAAGACTGCTTCTTTTTTTTTTTTTTTCATCTGTACTTACAAGACTTTCTAAGTCACAAAGTTTTAAACAAAGCTAGAATCTGTTATTTCAGAATTCTAACTTACAATATAAATGCAAATAGCATCACAATCAGAGGAATGAATTCATCACAAACAGTGTCTATATAGAAAATGTTGTAGAAGAACACTGCAGATAAAGGAAGAAAAGCTCATTATGCCACTTTGAGAGTGTGTGATTGTAATAGTTCTTGACATCAACCAGCTATAGATCTTATGGAAAACCACACAGGGAGTAAACACAGACTCTCTCATCAGAAACAAATTGATACTCAAAACTCTTGTGAGAAGCACTCAGAGCAAGTGTCCTGAAGATGCTGTTTGAGAAGTTGTGGAAAGGAGCCCACAGAATTCTCAAGGCAGGGATCCGTCAGGGGACATGTTTTCATATCATCCTCTGTTTTCCTGTCAGTACCAGAGCCACTGCAGGTACACTCTCAGCCTCCTGCCTCCAGGGTAGTTGTTCTGCCAAGCATTTTCCTCTTTTCCTCTCTTCTTCACACAGAGAGTAAGAGCCAAAATAATACAGAGGAGAGATTATACAGTCCCAGAACCACAGAAGAGGTTTTGAGCCCTGGCATACATATACTGTTCCTGGGACCAAAACCATGACCTGAGAGGCCAGAAGAGACTTCTCCTGTCCCATACATGTTACAGATGAGCCCACCATGCCTCCGTTGGTCACCTCACTGGGACAGAAGGTGACCAGAGCACAAGCTGCATGAGCTGTGCCTGACTTTCCTCTCAAATTAATTCTCCTATTCAAGAGAAGGAGAGAACATTTCAGACACAAAATTTGGTGAAGTAAAAGAGCAAACTACTGAGATCAGGAGTCCTCCTGGTCTAAAAGGAGTATGCAAGATATTGTAAATTCCAATTTGGATGTATTATGTCAAAAGGATCATGGTTAGGGGTGCTGGAAAAGCCCAGTTCGATGTTTCATTTGATTTCAGAATCAGTTTAAGTTTTGTTTTATTTTATTTTAGTTCTTCTTTGCAGACTTGTTGAGTTCCGTTTTTTTTAAAGGAAGACAAATTGACTGCTAGAAAGATTTGTATTCAATGAATAGGTAAAACTCTAAACTAAGGACAGATCTATGCTCCTATCTGGGTTATCTATAACTCCTTCATCTCTTAAAAAAAGAGATAGCTAGCATACATTACATAGCTAGCATTTTCCTCAATATGTCTGTTTGTGACTCAAAACCAAGGACCTAGCACTCCTTGGTATAACTGATCTATTCTTCCTGTTTTCTCCTCACACTGTAGAAATCCACCTCCAATGCTGAGTGGTCCAGGCTGTCTGTATGTTAGAGTATGCTCAGGGGGTTTGACACTGTCTCCAGCATTTTCCTCCAGTATCTCCAGATTTCCAGACCACAAACATATTCTTCCACTGTTGTGGGATATATGATTGCCATCATATGATGTATAATAGTGTTAAAAATGGAAAGCCTTGGCCATTGTCTATCCAGCTGTACAGGGAATAACCCATCCAGTTTATATGTAACACAAAACTATTTCAGCTCTGGTTTATTATCTGACATTTTCCTCCACTGAGGACTCTTTTGCACAGTATATTTGAAACTGTCCAAAAATAAAAAAAGAATTTAAAAGAAGCTGTAGAAAGCTACCGAAACAACTGTGCTAAGGCATTTATAAACATCAAGCAAAAAACAAATTGGCCATTATTACATTGAACACCTGGAATTAAAAAATTTCTCAGGCTTCTGCTAAAAATTATTAGGTCCTATATAAATATTGTTGGGATGTATTTAAGGACACTTTTTGCAATTCATATCTGATTTACTTTCTAATTTAACAGTGCTCAGAAAAGTAGTAATAATGAAATGCAAACTTCATCTGCTACTAATACTAAGAATGATACAATATCTTCACATTTCCTACTTATACCCAGAGCATTTATGAAATCCTGAGCCTCCAACAGTGTTTCTCACATTATATTCAATTTGGTTGAAAGAGGGTGAGGAATTACTATGAGTGAAAAAATAACATTGATTTAAAGGGACCTTGTGAAATTATTTTAGTAAATTTGATTTATTGCTTAGAATAGAAAAAGTTCATGAATAATGGAAGCTCTATCAGAAAGGTTTACCTGAAGAGCCATGCAGTAAATTTCTAATATAGAAAATGTCTCTCTTAATGTCATATACACCTGCCAGAAGCCTACTCTTAAAACACTTCTCCAAACCTTATCCAGCTGAAACTACACACAGCATGCAGGATAGAAGTACAGAGCTCATTTTAGGAACAGAGCCTCAGAAAGTTGAACCACATGACCTTGATGGGATTTGAATGTGCTTTGTAGCAGTTTTATCATCCCCAGGGTCTTTGTGCACCAGTTGGTAAAAGTTCAATAGGACTCGGTTATTATTTATACTAATCACACAGCACAAGTGTTAATAATGAAAAAGGTTGACATTTTTAGCTCAAATCTCTCTTCTGATTTGTAGTGCATATATGAAACAAACACCCAGAACAGAGAGAACAAAACAGACACTTAAAAAATGTTTGAACACATTGTTTGAATAAAATCTATTATTCCTTTTTTACAGGACCTGCGGACTACTTCTATAGGAATTATTAACTACTTGCATAGCTTTTTTATGCTCAGAAAACTATTTCTAGAAATAAAGGGTCATGGATATACACATGAACACATTTATATCACATTTATGCAACTGGCTTGAAAACACTGTGCGAGTTTGTGGAAAGAAACAGCCAACATCTTTGACTGACATTCTTTAGTAGCCCAGAAACTAAACTGTGTAAAATAAACACTGATTTTTTTTCAAGACATAGGTAAGAAGGAAGTCGGTTCAGAGATGAAATCATATTGAAAACAACTAGAATTCTGGTTGGATTCACCTGTGTTCACATCTTTTCATATTCATAAAGCTTCAGAGGTACTCCAGATAGCAAAGTCAAAACACTTATTTCAGCCTGCTGAGAGGCAGAGACTTTGTTCATCCAGTCAGGTAAACAGCAGCTAAAGTATTTGATGACAAGTCAGGCTGAGAATTGAAAATTCATTGGAAAGCCATCTTATTTCATTATTCTCCTTTATATTCCCTTGTGAAATTAGCTGGATATTTTCAGGCACAAATATATTTCCCAAACCAGGTCAAGGACACTGCTGAGAGAACCTAGGATTTGGCAAATTCTGTTTGACCAGCTCTGCAGATTTGAACAAATCCAAGTCTGTTCATGAATAATCTGCAAATACAGAAGGAGGCTAAATTTGTCAAACAAATTCTTAATTCTACAGTGTTTGCCCAAAGCTACTCCTTTGTTCCAAATGCCCATTAGTCTTAGATGGTGTTCTTTATGTACTCCCTATAGGAAAAAAATCCATACTGCGAATAACTGAGGTGCTATGAACTTCAGAGTAAAGAAGCTTACACCAAGCTGCTGTGTGTGTATACATGGATCTGACTCTGGTAAAATGCTGGTGCTTCTGCAGTCTCTCACCTTCATACAACAGGTACAGTTTAACTTGATTAAAGGAAAGTCGCTCTGAAATAAAGAGGTCTCAGACCCTGTGGCTTTAGCAAGCTCGGGACTCTTCCCTTACATCTGACCTCTGATCCAAAGGTTGGCCAGCCAAGCCAAGCAGACCCTCTCCACATCCCAATATGTGCTGCTATGTCCCAGGTGTGTAAGTGTGCAGGCAGTCACACGTGTTTCAGCTGGCTTCTCCAGGTACTCTCTTATGATGGAAAGCAAGAATCCATCAGCCTGTATCTGTCAGCTGAGGAGAGACACAGAACACAGGCATCCTTATGTTGCTCCCTACAGTGACTGAAACACAATATACGACACTGAGTATTCTTGGGGCTTGTTTCTTTTTTTTGGTTCTTTTTTTCATTTAGCTCATGCTTGACAGGTAGTAGGAAAACTAATATTTTTATTATTTACCACTGTGTAGCTCTCCAATACAACAGAGCTGCAATTTTAAGTTGGAAATGTATTGCTTCAGCTTTAGCAGTGAGTATATAATCCATCTCTTCTTTTTCTTACTTTGTTTCTTCTCATTTAGATAGGATGTGACTCTAATTTGAGGTAGCTTCCTTGCCTTCTGTGATGCCTGGATAATGTCTTTAATTTGGGTATTAGACAGATCTATTTAATTGATCATAGCATACTCTCAAGGCCTCACTAAACTTTCATGGACTTCTTACATAGTATTTAGCATAACTGTTCAACTGGCAGAAAGAAAGTCTTATCTTCTCTCCCCAGAGGTAGCTAATCTAGCCTCTAAATCTAGTAAAACTTGCAGCAACTATTGAAAAACTACACAGAATGTCATAAGATCCACAACTAAACTTTTCCCTGCTAGTTTTCAATTACTGATTAAGCCTTGTTTTCTATTTCTTTTTTTTTTTTTTTTCAGTAACAAAGGGTGACTGATGAAAGCTTTTCACTGCAAATCAAAGGCATTCATGGTGTTTTCTGTAAAAATTGGGGTAGTGACAAATCCACAAATGCTTCGCCTGAATCTGTTCTTTGGAAGAACTACAGCTTGGCCCAATATATGTGTTTGAACACTATAATATATTTTATCCACTGCATGACACTAAAAACAATTATGGGAATAAGTTTAGCCTAATGCTTAAGCAGACTAGAGCCCTGCTTTCTCTGATTTGGCTCTGCCACTGAGGTTTCAAAGGTGATTTACAATTTTGGAGGCATTCATTATTTAAAACCTAAAGGGTCCCTGTGTTTAGAAAGCAGAATATAAAATGCACATGAAGTTAAAGATCAAATTTTAAGGCTGCTCTAAAGCTCTTTCAAAGCACTGCCACTGATTTCAGCAATCTTTGGGTCATTTTCTCAGGCCGTTACTTTTGTGCCTATCAGTTGGTAGCAGAAGACAGATGAAAGGAATGCTCTGGACAGGCAGCACAGTTAAGTGGAGCTACAGGCCAGAAAATTTATGTTCTGACCCTGCATCTGCCACTGATACGAGCCCTGACAAATCACTACATCCCTCTCCATCTCAGAGGTAAAATGGGCTGATACTTACCCACCTTTTAAGGCACTGCACTTTGTGCTCCACCAGCAGTAATCATTCTGTGACTAGGAGGCTCTATTATTTGAAATACTTTGAGATGTAAGATGGTCTGAAAGCATGAAGTGTTATCATTAATAATAATAATGAAAGTGCAAAAAAAAATAATTTCTAGCAAATTAACACAGAACCACAAATCAGTTCTGATCTTGTGGGTTTTAAGCATAGCATTTCTTCCCAAGGGCTACAGTATGATCTTTCCCCCCTCATTCATTTCAACCAACAGTTAGGTTCAGATTGCTTTTTAAATATTTAATAACTGCTTGGGACATTTTATTTTATGGTGATTCCACATCATGCATCCCTGGGCTTCTTAATTCAGCACCAGATTTTAGAACAAACAAAGCCAGTTAATTCTTCTGAGTGTAGATCAGAAAACCAACCCTCCCTTGGAGTTTCCTGAAGGTCAAGTGAAACATCCAAAGGGTATTTTTTTCATTTTTCACACCCTTCTTTCCACCCACCATCAAATCAAGCAAAGCTTCTCTTAATCATTATCAGGGAGACAAAAAAGTTATAGTGCAGAGCAATGGACCGGAATTTCACACTCCATTTGCACAATAACTCTGAGGGCTGCTAATGTGCTGTTTGCTTTTTAGCAGGCATCTCTGCAGTCATCACTGAAATGCATTTTGGCGCTGCTCCCAGGGCAACTTAACTATTTATGACAGCTTGTCTTGAAGTGCCTACATGAACATTAGGATGTCCATGGCAATCTGCAAATTGACCCATCCACATGGCATTTGAGATCAGATGGAAAGAGCTTTCATAATGTAATGAAAGTTAGGGTAGACATCATTTTTAATTTATCTTTTCTACTTTCTCTCTGATTTCCATCCCATCTTTTGGCCAGAATATGTCAAATTATTAAATCCTCCCATATTAACAGATGCTAATGATCTCTCTCTCACTTGGACTGTCTTCTATTACACATTCAGTCAGACAATAGAGGGAAAATATAAACTCTCACCCTACATAAACCATTTTTCTTCCAGAGAATGAACCTGCTCCACCAGACCCAACTGTTTGCCTATTGACCAAGTTGAGTGATGCATGAGTAATTTAAAAGACAGACACTCTTCCGACAGCTTTCATTTTCATGCTGTTCCAAAGTCCAGGGGTATATTTTATTCTTCAACCTTTATTTCAGCTTTTTATTCTCTCTTAGAATCAAAGCTGCCTAATAAAATAACATTTCAGACACACCTAATAATAGAGAATCAGAAAATCCCATTCAACTGAGATCCAACTTCAGCCTCTGGCAGGAGTGAGAAGTTATGTCTGGAAGGTTCACCAGGATGAGAGAGGTCACAGCTCCTAACTCTGTTGCTGATTTATTCACAGGGCAGCTGGAGTTAAGCTACCTCACCTCATCAGGCCATACTTTCTCTCTTAAAGATTGATGTGTACCAGGAGCTGTGAGAGAGGCAATTTGCTACAGAAAGTTAGAGCAGAAGAAGATAGAGAAAAAGAATGAATTACTTCCCATCTTTGCACATTTTTTTCCCTTAGCCTGATATGACTATAAATATTTACTGTTGATACTGGCTTTAAATACATGGCTGCGTAGTGCACACTGGAATTTACCCCATGACCCATCTCCTGAGGTGATAATTATCTTCCTCTCTCTCCCTCACAAGGTTAACAATTATCTCACATCTCTCTTTGCTAGGACCTTTCCTTCCATGGATACCAGTCACCTTTTCCCTCCTATTCTCTGTAATCTGATTAGCATAATTAAATTACGTTAGAGTTGCTGAATCCCAGCTTGTTCTCTGAAGTTTATTGCTTTTGTTCTAATGAAAAAAATGGTTTGTGTATTGCAAAATTGTCCATTTTTCTTGTTATCAGGAGATTCTAACAAAATACAGTCTCTTATAATAGTATTTTTTTAGAATCATAAACCGCAAACACACCTTTAAGTCTGTATACATATGTTTTTTACAAGGGTTCATAAACCATCCAGCAAAATGTGACCTCAGCTTCTGTAAGACCTCCATGTCCAACAGAGCTGCAAAAATGTTCATAACCTGAGAAATACAAAGGCCTTTGGGAATAAAGGGGATTTTATTAGGTCCCTTTACAACCACTCCCTGTATATTTCAAGGTGTGAGCAGTTCCCAAGGGGTTGGTCTGTGAAAGCAGAGGAGCAGTGTGCTCTGAGAAGGTGCCTGTCCAGACAGACTGCCTTAACTTGTTCTACCATTGCTGTCATGGGTGCCTCTCCACCTTTGCTAACATCACCTGCAACACGAATGGCCTTCATCTGTCTGAGAAGCGTTTGGTTTAGGGAGTGCTGTGGTTAAAATGCTGACCATAGGTCTGATCTAGTTTTCTCTTGTTCTTGTGACAAGAAGGCTTGCACCAGTAATCACAGGGGCTGGGAGAATTCAAGAAAAGGAGTTACAGTGTGATCAAGGACAAACATTACTGCAGAGTAGCACAGCAGTTTGCTGTGCATGACTTAAAAAAAAAAAAACTAGCCAGAAAGCTGATTTTATGGCAACAAAAATGATAATTCAAAAAAAAAGAATTGGTTTTGCTCTTCAGAGAGAAACAATTGAATTTTATTTGCTGTGAAAAGATTAATTTATTCCTGATTGTATGTGCACTACAAAAGGCTAAGCAATACACAGCTCCTCATGCCTGAAGAAAGATGGCAGAAATTAATAGAAAAAATCTCAGCTGAAGGTGGCTGAGGAGCCTTGGGAGGGCAGGGCATCTTACTGCCACCCTCCACTGGGTAGGATCAGCTCTCATCAGCACTTTACAGCTTGGTGCAACTAAAGATGCTATTATACAACTGCTAAAAACAGTGGTCCTGTTTTTTGAACAGTAAAACATCAGTCTTTCAGCCTTGTCTTAAAATGGGCTATAAGCTACGGCCATTAATTTGAAACAGATTTCTTACATAAAGTATCTTTGTAAAGTTTCATTGCACTCCATATCCTGGAAAGAGACACTTCAAAATGCAGTATTGGTCTGGAGAAGATCATCCTGGAAAGGTTTTGTTGGGTTTCTTTTTATTTTGCTTCAGTTATATTTGGTACTGCTTGCTTGTTTGTTTAAAGAGAAATGGACAAAGAACAAGCAACAGAGTTAAGAAAAGGAAATTGTTGTTGCCTTAATCTCAGACTTTCGACAAGAGGCAGCGTTTCCCGTGATTTAGGATGGCGGATGGAATTGTATCTTCTAAGAGAAAGTATAGATTACAAAACCTTCCTTCCTTGTGGCTGCAGACATTAGTCAGCCCCAGCTTACTCAAGACAGCAGCAGGGATTCATTCCTCAACTGTAATAATTCACAAAAGAAAATGTTTGTTGGCTTTGTTGTTTTTTTTTCCTGAAGACCTGATCTAGTGTCAATAGTCTCAGCAATACGACTCTCATTGCCTAAGGAGTGGTGTATGAAACAACAGCTACAAAGAATTCATCCCATTCCTGTCTTCCTGGACCGACAAATACGAGATCTATTGGGTCTGAACAGCATTCTTGAACTTAGCAATGTGAGTTGCAGTGGCTAGTGAATTTGCTCTGGTTTCTTTCAGTCCGTTTTAAAGGGAATTGTGGCCTGACAGATTTTATGTGGGTTAATTTTGGGTTTTTACTACTGAGTCCTTACTGCTCCAGAGAAATTACTCCAGTAAGCCAGCTGGGAGCAATCAGCTCACTGCCTACTCTTTTATATAATGTCCAAAGTTACAGTGAAGATAAAGGTAGAAGAAATAGGGAAGATTATTTCTCACATCTGAACAGAGTTTCAGTTCCAAAGTTTACATCTCCATCACATGAAGAACCACTTTCATTTGAGTTTGGAGCCTGCCAGCTGGTACATCATTAAGACAACTCTTAGATCATTTCTTGGAAGACAAGGCAAACTGGCCTCTGTTCACCTTCTCTGTGACACTCAGGTTTTATAGACCTCAAGTCATCTCATTTCCAGGCTCGAAGAACCCCTGAACTCACAGTCCCTCATCCTGTGAGAACAAATACCCCAAAATTTCTGAATTTTTCTAGTTCTACAATACCTTTTTTTGAGATGATCAGAACAGGGCTGCACACCATAAAACTGCAGCATGGATTTCTAGAATAGTACAATGCTGCTCCCAATTCCATTCACTCATTTGGCCCTAATGACTAGATTATGTTTAAGACTGTTGCTCAGCAGTGCCATAGTTTTCCCAAAACTTCTTATTCCGAGAGAAACATCTCAATCTTTCATGATCACAATAATCTTAAAGCCTATCATTTTGTATAAATCAATATCAATCATATAAATAGTTAATTTTATGGTATGAAAAGAACTATAGAAATTAGAAATTTTGTAATATTTCTGAAGCATACCTGTAGCTTCAGCTCAAACAGGCTCCAACATGCTCTCATGTTTTGATCTATTATTTGAAGGTCATTCTCATGGGATGGAAAGTATATATATGTGTAAAGAAATAATAAACAAAAAAGCACATATATCATTCATGGAAAATAAAGGCTGACAGTGCTGGTTGAAGATAAAGACTACTACTTACAGAACGGAAGTACAGCAAACCTTCCTTACATAGGCTGCCCTCAATTACAGCTGGGTGAATATTTCAAAGGTGTTTTAGGTTCCAGTCTTACCTTCTCATCTATAGAAAAAGGACCTGATACCTGTAAAGGACCTTCATGACATCTCTGGGACATAAATCTGACTCAAAGGTCTGCTGTCTGGTTGGGCAAACATTTAACAAGGTCAAAGTAATATCATCCCATCTTTTCTGTATGCAAATTTGCATTAGAAAGTTGTGGTTATCAGTAATCTCAAATTTCTATTATTGTCCGTGTGAAATTGGAAAATTAAAATCTTTCTGGAGCCCACTCAATTCCATCTTCACATGTTATCAAAGCTGGAAGTAGCCAGCTAGCTGTAATGCTGATTTTCCATCTGTCAGCTTTTGCAAGTCCACCTATACACGTGCATAGTGTTTTGTCTATCTTTCCTGCATCCCTCTTTGCATTTCCCTAAACATGTAGTATGCATCAGGCTTTCCTCACATCTCAGTTGGAAGAAAAACACACTCTGATGCCATGACTCCATTTGAGTGGGAGCAATTCCCATGGCCAGCTGATGGTGGTCTCCATCCACTGCTCCAAGTGCCTCAGGGAAGCCAAGAGGTGTCCCAGCGTCCTGTGGCTGCAGCTAAACCCTTATTGTCTCCTTGGACCTCGGTGACTTTTGAGAAGATAGGAATGCTTGCTTCTGCAAATCATTTTTAAATTCTTTCTAATCCTAAAAGCAGCACTGAAATTGATAAAATTCTTTCAATTTTTTATAAGTACAGATAAAACATTTCATTGTGTAGGTGTGCACTTACTGTGCACAATTTCATAATTTAATTTTTTTATAAAAGATAGATATGTCTTCTGGTTTGTTTTTTTTTTTGAAATTGACAATAATGAAAAGCATGAAGGCTATATATATATCTGGAACTGAATTTAAAAACAACCATGAAAAATACGTGAGTATAAAAGTTAAACAAACCCTTGCAATCCTCAATTTCCTAGTACGGTTTTGTCAACACACATTTAATCCTTCCTCAATTCATGCAAAAACCTCCTTGCATTTTATAATCTAAAATCCAAGAGGTGATGACATCTCACTGAAAAAAAAAAAACGCCAATTAAAAAATAGGGGGAAAAACCAAACAAAACTAAATTTACACCAAAATGTAAATGTGTTACTTAATTTAGACTATTAGAAATCATATTCTTTCAGCTATTGAAAAGCCTTTGCAGATAAAGGTGAGGGAGGTGAAGAGGGATTAAGCTGAAAACAACTAAGGTGCCAAAAGAAATGTACAGCTTGTGTGGGGATCAGGGACTCTTTTCTCAGCAATGTGTTCATAAATTTTATCCTGAGTGTGTATCGTGAGCAGAAAGTCAAGGATTCAATATTGCTGGCAGTAAGCCAGCATGTTAGGAAGGTTTTATATTAACTCCCCACATGCCACTCTGCTGGTGCACCTCAAATCGACCTGCACAGTGCCTTGCTGCATCCATTCCAGCTGCCCCCCACCCAGACCCATTGGCTCAGAGGGCTTACACAACACCGTGCTACTCCAGCCCAGAAGGTCACCAGTGACTGCCATCCACACCATAATTCTCACTTTCTTCTAAACTCCCTGCAGCCTCTTTTTCTAAAGCTTGGCTCCTTCATGCCAATTCCCAATAACTTTTTGACTTTTCATCCCTGTTGCTTTCACAGCAGCTAGTCCTGTTGCTCATTTATCAAAGGAAACACTGGAAACCACTCACCCAGGCTGAATTTGAATCACCAGCCGGCTCTACATCCTGTTTAAAGTCACTTGAGCCACCCCACCTGTAAGAACTATTAATCTCACCTATCTGGAATTCCCATTAATTCTCTAGGCAAGAAGTTACTCATTAAAATAACGCATATTATAATATGCATATCTCATAGCACCAAAATGCTAAAGTGATGAAGGCCATATAAATAATCTGCAGAAACAGAAGGAATGCTAGCTCATAGGAGTATGAAAACAGAATAGCATGATATATTTTATCAAAGCTGAGCTTAGAAGTTGCCTTGTTGCTTTAGGAATGTATTCTGAATATTTCATTAACCACAGGAATATCATTCTTGTCATAGGGCCAGATTCAGTCACTTAAGGACTGACTAATATATTACCCTGAAGTCAGGTCCAATGACTTCAAGGGGGGCATAGATCATGTTTTGGGTTTCTGAACCACAGTGAATTCTGCTGTCTGCTCAGTGAAACATAATGTAATGCCTAAAAAGAATAGGAATTTCCAGTTTAAATAGTTTGCAGCCAGTAACGTGATTCTCTTCGTGCTTAGGACTAACTTTGATTCATTAGGACTCCAGTAGGCATCACCCATTTAGGCGTGGAGCTTTGGCAGTATATGTGCTTCCATCAGTCCTGGTTTCTAGGTCACCCAGCTTAAGGTGCAGCCTAATTACGTAGGGAACTGCCTAATCAAGATGACTGTGCTGGAGCAGCTTGGAGGCATCAAAGCCAGCTCCCTGCCTTAGGACATGGTTTCCAGCCACAGGATTACTGTGTTAGCTATGTTTAGCAAAGCTGAACAGAGTGACTCACAGCAGAAATTGCAGTATTTGAAGTGAAAGTCCTACTGAGAGACGTTTTGTTAAAAGAAATGCTCAAACTTTTTATTTGAGAACTGCAGGAAGCACCTTCAGATTTTGAGAAAAATGAAAGAGCATAGAAAAGGAGAAAAGCACTTGCCATAAGAATGCAAAAATTTTCAAAAAGAAAATTCATCAGTAATTTTTGTCCCAGTTCAAATATGAGTAAAAGTTAGTTATAATACTTTATCTTAGAAGTAAGCAAGTAAATAAATTATAAAACTATACATATTCTTTATAATGCTTTCATATGAAATTTTAATAACAAGCCCATTCTTCCTGCCTTCTTTGTCAGTAAAGCCTGTCTTTGGCCAATGTATGTTTTATTATCTTGAGAAAAGCAATTAGCTATTTAGTTGGAAGTGCTAAACTCAAGTGTCAGGGAGAGGAGAATGGGAAAACCTCTTTTAGGAGCAAGCAATCTAGATTTAACAAAGACTGAACACTAAAGCTTTAGCTGAAGGCAGCAGAATCTAGCTTATACAGACTAATGGTTTTTGTCACCTGGATTTCCGTTTTCCAGTCATCACCTCTTCATTCAGACCTTTTCAAAATCTTTTCTTAGTTATATGAAACACTGGTTCCTGAAACATGAATTTTGTTATTTATCCTCAGGAGGCAGCTCAGCTAATTCTGTCTGAATCAACAAGTGGGAACAGATTCTACATGAATCAAACAGGTACCCAAAGATTCTTCTAATTATCTGATAATCCTCTGGAGTTTGTATTTTGTATGCACATTTATACAGCAGTGACTACAATGTGCCTGTAACCACAGAAGAGCAATGCTCTTTAATGGACAGTCTCAGAAAAATGCAAGGCTTTTGTCACCTTCCTCATTAGTTGGACGTTCTCCACCTCACCATTTATATTTAGGCACTTGTTTCAAAGCTAGGTTTATACTACCAGTGTCTACATAGGGCCTAGGTTATGTTTACAAACTTAATAAAATATCTAATGATTATTCTGTTTTGCCATGAAAAACCCAGTACCAGAGGGTGCCCATAGGAACCCAAAGGAAAGCTGGAAAGCTTCATAGAAAAGGAAGCAAAGAACATTGAAAACACCAAATAAAGCTGAATAGACTCGTTACTGAACTACCCAAAACGAAATTTTGGCATGGTACAATTATCCACCCACAAATCAAGTGCACTATCTGTAATGAGAGCCCTTGCAGACTTTGCTGAGGTACAACAACTTTTCTACCACACAACTGATTCTGTGTCAGAAGGAAAATGCCACCTACAGATTTCTAACATCCATTCAGCTGAAATGCTCTTTCTGGGCCTCCTCAGTCAAATACTGCCTGCCTGAGCCTGGTTATCTAACAAGATCTGATGAATGCATGCTGCAAGACAGTACCACTTTAAGAAAAAATGTTCTTGGTACTGTTACAAATGCTTCCACAGCTGTGAGTTTTCCCAAAAGAGAAACTGCCTTTACAGTAACAATTGTGAAAAAATCCTGACACATGTTAAAGCTTTCATATCCTATTTACTCCACAGTATCTTTCAATCTTTTTAAAATTCCCTGCTTACCTGCTTGCAATCTATTTTGCAGCCAGCTCCATGAAAGCATTTTCACTTCCCCTTCTGCCTTTCTCCTTAAGGCTGCTGGTAACCCTACTGTGAAGAAGGTATTAACCTATGTATACATCTGGCTGTGATATGGTTGTCCACAAACACTACCTTGATACACAAGAATTCTCATTTATGTAGAGCAAACACATTAAGATTAAAGATGCATCCTAATTTCTCCTCACACACCATGCTAATTCAATCAAGTACCTTCTTGAACTACCTCTTATTCTGGAAAAAAAAAAAAAGTAATACTGAATTTGATGAAGTCTTGTGATGTATGTCAAGTGTAGGCTGGGAACAAACCTTTTGTAAGCTGTGTCTTAGGACTTGTGGAATCATGTGCCATACTACTTAAAATAGCAACACCAATGTATCATACTAGTTCCTTTCAAAATTATGTAATCCTTCAATCCAGTGACATTACATAGTACTTTTAAGGAGACACTTAGCAGAATAAACTACTTGTTTTCTGCAAGCAAGGCTCCTCATCTTCTTGGGTTCCAAACAAATAATCTTAGATTTGTTGGTAATTTTAAGATCAATCTACATAGCCTCGGAATAGCAGAAAATTAATTCATCAGTAGGTATTGACCAGGGTATAATCCCAAAATTGCAGTTATCTAAATTTTATAAAGCTATTTTGTGTGTGTATGTCTGTGCATGCACACAGATGTGATAATTATGTGATGGCTTAACACTTGCTCCCTGATGTGCCTGATCATGAAATTCAGAACTTTTCATTCCAGTGCAAACATAATCTAAGATTACTGAATCCATTAGAATTGAGGAAATCCAAGGCAGAGAAGATACAGGCAGAGGCTTGGAAACTATATCTCCTTTTCTAGCTCTATACTGCACTGAAAAACCAAACCCATGAAAACAGAACTATGGTGGAATGTTTTTACATTCCTTTAAAGTCTGGTTTTGAAAAATATTGCTTTAGAAAGGATCAACCTGTTGTACACAGTGTATGCATGGCTATGTAGATTAGAGGGAGAATTTAAGGAGAGAAGCAGTAGAAAGAAGACAAACTCAGTTTCCCTGAGAAGGTAAACATCACCTGTGAGCCCCTCTGTGCACCACTGATTGGAAAATTACTTATTTCCAGTGTGACTGCCTTAGAGCTTTCCATGAACATGGCATGGGATGGCAGAGAGCAGCTATCCCTAGACATGATCATGCAGACTTTCCTTTCCATGAGCAATTCATTATACACACTTTCAAATAGGCACCAGTCTTGAACTTTTGTACCCTGTTTTAAACAGAATGAATGCTTTAAAATGTGTGTGAAAAGCTAAG
>JAWWMU010000237.1:20846900-20907457 GCA_035048155.1 Cinnycerthia olivascens
TATTGCAATGGGTCAAGAAACCTCCTGGAAGACAGAGTTTGTGAAATGTCTGGCACTTCCTTCTGCTTGGACAATCTGGGGGTCCAGGAACATATGTAGAATTTGACCAGGAAAAAAGGAAGCAGGAGAATTTTTAGAATCCTTTCAACATTTGTGATTTATCAGATGTCCTGCTTGAGATTGAGTTGTATACTTGAGTTGAAAGTTCAAGATAGATCAACTTTGAGCATAAGCAAGCTGAAAAAGAAGGTTTAGGATGATGTCATTGAAGTCTCATTTTAAAAGTTCTAGATAGTCATCTTATTATGCCCAAATCAGAGTATTTCCAGGCAAGACCTCTGAACTAAGACATTCAAAGTACCTAAGGACTTTCTGAAAAATCTATCTCTTGGGATCTCAATTTCCCATGCCTTCTAAATATGATTATAATCTAGGAAACACTTCAGGAGTAAAATTAATTCTCTGCAACTTTCTTCCTTACTATGTGTATAGAAAATATACTGATTTCTTCAGCAGAAAGCAGCATGACTAAATAAAGCACCACACAGAGATCATTCTCCAAACATGGAAACCATTTCAGTGGCAGCTTTGCAAACTCCAGATGATAATGTATTCATTCTGACCAGTGGTTTGGAGCTCAGAAGAACTTGTTTTTCTGGAGTTGTTGCATTGTGCTTTTGGTAACAGAAGGCAATCAGCAAAGAGGGAGCTGCTAAAATGGTTCAACCCATGGTGAATATCCTAATCACCCATGCCACGTCCTTTGGTGTCAAATCTTTTCTATAGCACGGAATACCCTCAAAAGGAGGAAATTTTGTTTTTTTTCAAGAACTATTTGAGGACAATCACTTAAGAAATTATATTATTCTATTCTTTTATTTTATGTTGATCCAATTGGGTCAACAAGCAAATAAATTGGTTTTCTGTTTTCACTGCTGCTGGCCCACCTTTCTCCCCTCCCCCATAATTCAGCAGGCAAACCAAAAGTCAATTAGTTGCAGAGCCCCATGTGAAGTTGTTCACACTAGTTATAGTTCCTATGTCTTATTTGTCCTCAGAGTTTTTCCTCTCAGGATTCAGAACTCATAAACCTGTAGGATGCTACTGAAATGGCTTAAAACCAAAAGTTATTAAAACAAATTGGAGTATTAATCGAATTGTCTCTCTAATTTTTTCCATTTGGAAAGAAAAAGGTACAGTCTCCTCCTTATAACTGTGTGCCAGTGTATACACAATAAGCTTTTAGTCAAATTCCATAGTCTGTCTTTCTGCACATGCAATTGTTTGTCTCGTGTTCCACATTTATGATCACGTGTAAAAGATTTTTATGGATTATTGAATGATACCAGTATCCACAGACCTCACTCTCCAAAACCAGGAGCAAATAATAGATCTCTGTTCGCCAAATATTATTCATCCTACAGCAATGGGAAGCCACCAGCTGGAGCAATCCTTGTCATTCCAGCTTTTTCTGGGGCTCGTTTGCATTAGCCCTCAGTGACAACAGGACTAGATGATATGTGAAGGTGCCTGATGGGTCCAGCCTTGGCCACAGGTAGGTGGCCAGACTGCCACTTTCCCTGGGGCCTGCAGCATGGTGCTCTCAGCCAAACACTGGACCAATCTGTGGCTCCCCCAAGTTTCGGAGTAGTCTCTGACTGCTCTCCAACCCTCTTTTCAGGAGCAGAAGCCCATAGAGGAACCTAGAAGCCATAAATCCTTCCTGACAAATATGTATCTAGCAAGACCCTGATAAAAGGTGCCTATCCATAGTCACACTGGCCTTCAGAATGGAAATTTAGTGATATCGGATTTTCTTGGGTCCAGTATGGGTTCATCAAAGACTTCAAGCTTCAGTTTAAGTTCATTCCAGTTTCAGAAAAAATAACAATCTCAATCTTGGATTTGAGTGACCAAATCTCTTTTCTAGAAGAAGTAAAATAAATGTAAGAGAAAGATTTTTGTGCAAAATACTTCCTATTTCACAAAGCTCTATTTTACTGGCTTAGTTTTAGTCTCAAAACAGATGCACGTAGATGTGGCAAGGAGGATTCTGACCAGTTAATTCACAAAGCCTGCTTCTGGCACTGCACACACTTAAAACTCCACACCATGGAAGCTGACTCTTCCCCTCAAGGAACTGGGAACCCACATTGTTTGGAAAGCAAAAGAAGGCAAGCACAGTGCACTGAAGCATAATAAACAAAACCTCATTAGTCACATCTGTCTTCAGAACAGCTCCCAATAGTAGGAGGAGGTTACATTCAATATCAGCCTCCTTCATCTGAGTCTCGGCATAAAATCAGCAGGACCATCTTCCCCTAAGCAAATTCAGACGTCTTAGACAAAACAACTTATTGCACATGTTCCCCTCTATCCCTGCCTGGCACCCCTACCCTGCAGACAAGGACAGAATTAATTTTCCATTCTCCATTCACAGCAAATAAAGAATACAATGTTCACTCTGCATCATTTTCATCTTTCATCTTAATTATCGCTGCGGAGACTACAGAAATCATTATCTTTATTATGATGAATGTCCAATTAGCATTTCCCATATAAATTTCAGATCATGAAGGAGACTTTAATGGATAATGCAAATTCCTAATGGTCTTTTTTTTTCCTAGCTGAAAAATTGAGGTGCTTAACAAAATGAAATTTAATCTGAGCCATTTTGAAACAAGTCAAGAACTTTAATTACTTGACAGGGAGGAGGGAAAGAAGAGACTGAAACTAAATCTTAAAAATGGGCATATTTTAAAAGACCTTGCTTTTCCAGCCCATTGCTCAAGCTTTCTCCTCCAGATAACTAAACACTTGTCTGGTTGTGCTCAATAAGTTTTAAACTATTGTGAAAGCTGATAGAAGCATTTTCTTTTATTAGTTCTACCATTTACTAAATCAAAAAAATTATTCCAAGTAAACATCCTGTTGTCTCTAACACAGTATTTTAATTGATTCTCATCCATCACATGTGGTACGAAATTGGCAATAACTCCATCATTGCCTTTGCAAGGTAGTAAGAGACACAACACCTCCGTGGTGCAGGTTGAGGCACAGAGATGTGGGTAGAGCTATGATAGTTGAATTCCCATAGGATGGAATTCAATTAGGATAGAATTTTGAGTTGGGCAAAATAAATTCAGCTGGCTGTTTTAGAAGCATCTCAAGTGTTATTTGCATAGAGAAGCAAACAAGTCATGTGGTCTATACAGTCTAGCTTGTCATCTCTAATTATGAATGATAACTATTTCCCTGAGCCAGGAAAAAGCAGACCTTTGCAGATGCCCTTCTATCTAAGCCAGCAGATAATTGTAGTGACTCAAAGGAAAACTATAACTGGTCCAAAAATCAAGAAGAGACTAGCTGCCTAGTCCCTTCTGCTTTTTTTTATCTGCTTTTTCCTTTTTTCCCAGAAAATTTTTACCTATTCTTCTCAGCCACATGGCCTGGAAGTAGGTCTTCACACTTTTGAAGGGCTTTATTCCATGGCGTGAGTGAACACACCCCTCCTCCCCACACACACACACACACACACTCACTCTCTCCTCTCTTCTTCCCCCTACACTTTCCTGTCCTCCACCAATACGTTCCAAGATACAGATTCAATATTTTGTTGATTAGATATGCAAGTAGAGGTGCTGCTTTGGCTTCATGAATTGCAGTGAAAGAACTTAGCAGCCTTGGGATGGTCTCCTTCAGAATATTCCCTTCTAGTCAGTAGCCAGGGTAAAATTGCTCCTAGGAAGTAATGATTTACCACATAAAATTTCCATTTTACAGCAAAATATTCTGTTAATTACCAATTAAATTGTCTTTCTAGGAAGGTATTCTCTTCTGACAAGAAGTAGTTCAATTATTTGTAGTGTGATTTTCTGCAGTCAGTTCAATCTTTATTCTGGTCAGGACATGAAACAGAACTCCAAGAATTTTTACTTGGCTCTGATACTGGTAAAGGCTGCTTGTCCTGCATGGTCTTGTTGCAAATAACAACTTTTTATATATGTCAATCATTTATTATTCTTTTTCAGTCTTCTTGGGTCCATTAAGTGAAGGAGTATAATTCTTGTTGTTTCATTACTGTATAATAGTATGATATAGATCTAAGTTTAATTCTAGCATATGTGGTAGACACATGATCTTGAACTAGAAGAACCTAATAAGCCCTGGTTATTTCAATCTCATTCTGTGCATTTATTTTTCGTATAAATGCATAATTCTTTTCTGAAAACTCCTTTAAGCTTCATCTCAATCATGTCTAATGGCACCAACAATGATTATTCATCTTAAAAAGCCCTTCTTCACATCTATTTGCATAATAATTTTCACTAGTTTTCACTTGTTTTTCTTCCTGAGAAAGAATCAGGGAGGATTATCTGACTGATTCTAATTTCATCCTTTTATATTAACTTGCTTCTTTTGTTTTCTGCAGCTGTTGAATAGGCACCATGTCTCCTTACTGAGGAGATTTTTGTGTTTCTAATATTTCTTTTATGCTCTTTTCCTGACCCTTTTTATAGGTATTTGGGTGTTGAGAAGTACAGTCCATCTTTAGGTGATTATGAATTTCCTTTTGGGTCATGTCTCCATTGTGCCGTAATTGCACAGCACAGCTGCACCCTTCCTTCACTATGCATCCTTACAGGAGGGAGATCTGTATTTTGGATGCACAGTGACAGATTTACAAAAGCTTCAACTGACTTAGGAGCCACTTAGACCGGAATCATACATATGATCTACTTAACTGGGCTTTACAGAAAGTAATTGGCATTTTTACAAATTAACCATAGGGAATTGGAGTTAAGGTAATGAACTTCTGTGTATCATTTTCACTTCTTTTTAGACTGTTTTCTAATAACACTGTTCAACTTTGCTCTATGAGGTTCTTTTGCCCACTATTCTATTTCAGTATTGTTGAGAGAAAAACAGAATTATCCAAGATTTAGATTTTGCTAAGTTTCATGACATCAATTAGTGAGGCACCTTGTTAGTGTTATTTAGGCAGGTAAAACTGTACGCTTCAGTGAAACACAGGGAAAGATATTATAAATGACTTAAACAGAAAAAAATCCTGACTGAGCAGTGAATTCCCTGCTGTCTACTCAAGAGCTCTTTCCAGTTGAAACTTTATTCACTACTTCACATATCATTTTTTTTTCCAACTCATTACATTTTCACTTCACTCCATGTCTATATAGATTGTGCAGTGTTAAATATAGGTTATAATATTACTTTGTCTTTAGCCACTGAAATAAATTATATTTTTTTGAATAGTCTCTCTCTATAGTAAGCTTTTACTATCATTGGCCAGAACAACTTGGATAGACGTGTATGACAGAAAGGACATGAGATCTACAAACAAGGAAGAATATATAACATTAATTTAAGGTCTGCTTATTAAATAATGAAGGAAGATGTCTTTATAGCTCTATAATTCTAAATTATGGTCTCTTAAATGCCTATCAGAATACATGAGAACTTGGGACAGTTTTACTGCCCTAGCAGATAAATAACCATACAGTCAAGCATTCCTTATGGAAAGTGCAGGAGCAAATTGATGGATGGACATCTGCAGCACAGCACCTGATTTTTCAAGTTAAACTCATTAAGAAACCTTAATAGTGATTGGCAAGTTCCTTCAAACAGAATGGCAAATAGGTGAACAGGAGTCTGCTTAAGAAGCTGTCATGTTGCAGATTAGGAGTGAAAGCCATGTCTAATCTATTTGCTGGTAAATCTGCTTGTTGAGCAAACAAATTTAGCTATTTCACATAGAAAAAAAAAAAAGAAAATTGCTCCAATGAAGCCAGGTGTTACCTGGAACATTCTCAGCCTAAGCATCCTGAGCACACCTGTGTGAGACTGTTTCAAAATGTTTGGAATCTACAAGGAAAAAAAATCTTACAGCCTGTGCAGCCTAATGTTTAGAGCCAAAGGAAAGGGCTAAGAATCTTTGCATTTGTTTACAATTCTGTCCCCTCTCTTTTCTTGACATTTTGTTGTTCAAGCGTGTCCCGCCGTGAAAAACAGCCTAAATTATGACAACCTGCCTGGATTTTGCTGAGAAATTACAAGATTTAACTTGTCAGATCCTGTTTCTATGCAACTGAAGCTAAAGGAAACTTATTACTGACTTTCATGGGTACAGGAATAGAACATTAAGGATTTTAAAATCCTTTCATCCAAAATACTTAAGTATACATAAGTATAAAGCAGAACACATGAAAGCTGTTTTGCTGAGAATATGGGTTCAGTACAATACTCAGTCTTCAGATGCTTGCAGAAATATTTTCAATGCCTTTATAAGCCATTTTTTCTTATATGCCATGCTTTAGTAATGGAAAATAGTTGGCCTACTAACAAATATTTTGCTGGGTTTTTTCCCATCGGAATAATAGTATTAAAAATAACAAAATGCCTTTGCATCAGTAACTCTTAGCACCTCCCTTGAACAACTGTGTGTTATTCGCATGGGCATATTTGCATGAGGCAAGAAAAATTTTATAGTGGAGACAGGGAAGATAGTAAACCTGAAAAACTACTAGGAGGGAAAATGTAAGCAGTCTAGTTCTTAATAACTGTCAGAGAATTTTGAAATAAGATGCCTCTGAAACAATTTTCTTCATGACCCCAACAGGCAGTAGTTTACTTATGTGCTGGAGTGCAAATGGTTTGGATAGCTTTAACATTTTTTATTTAACTGAATGCATCCATAGATATTCTCCCTATCCATATTTTAATTGTAATTAATTTTTGGCCCACTGACAAACGTTTTACTGCTTTCTTCCCATCAGAAAAATGAGTCAAATAGCTTTTCTCTCTCATGGAATGTCACTAGAATTTAAACACTTTACAAAATATGTATTTATAGGAGTGCAAAATGGTGACTGTTTAACAATATTTAACAATAGAAAAGCAGAAACCTCTCTAACAGTGTCTGCCGTGTCAGTGTAGGGGAGCATGCTCATTAGCAGATGATAATAAGATCATCTTCCAGTAGTTTGATAATTAAGATACATTTTTGATGAACTGTACAATTTGGACAAAGAATGTCTGTCCTGTGAAAAGCAGTATGAGCTCTTTAATGAATGCAAGCAGTCTGAGTTTTCATTGTGTATTTCCTGTGAAAGCTCATACTGCACAAGGCCCCTCACTCTTTGCTTCCCCACATAAATCACACATTTCTGAGGCACAGAATTTGCCCGGTTTTCTGAAATTCCTGCCAAATGTCATTTTACTTTGTCACTCTAGAACATAAACAATCTGGTGCAAGCCAGGCATGCTTTTTCCTCTTTTTTTCTGATTGAAAAAAAAAAAACAAGTACTGCAGAAAACCATACCAGTGAAAACCTATTCTATTTAATGTGAAAAAAATGCTCATTTTGTACAGTATCTCCTAATAATACTACCTATTAAAAAAAAATTATCTGTTGCCTATAAGTTAGCCATCATGAGGCAGGTGGTGGAATGTTTAGGAGAATATTTTTCTTTCTAGAAAACACTATTTTCTAAACTTGCAATTTTCTACGAAAAATATCTAACAAATTTCCAGGTATAAAACCTAAGTAAAATATTTTGTGCCTGTCAACCTGAATCTGTATGTTGTATCCTCATGTTCATAATAAGAGAATGATTTGGGAAGGATTCTACTTTAACAGTTCAAAGCTAGAAATATGTATGACCACATTTCATAAAAAGCATGAGTATATCAAGCAGTATTCTCTAGTTGTCCTTAGTAAACTTGCACAGGATGCAGAAGAATGGTTATAATTTTATTCATATAACGAAATGAAAAGATACAGTGGTATTATAAATATTAGGTAAACACTAGAAAAAATTAGGTAGACACATCATACATTGGATGAGCAATCGGCTCATGGTTTGGGTGCAAAGGGTTATAATAAATGTCTTTATATCAGGCTGGTGACCAATCATCAGTAGGATTCTTCAGAGCTCCTTTCTAGGGCCAGGTTTCCTCAGTTTCCTCATAGGAATTTTAACAAAGACAAATGCCAGATTCAGTACCTGTGTTAGGACAGCACTGGATGCAGGGGCAGAATGGGGAGTAAGATGCTGAGGAGTTGACGAAGGTGACTTGGCTTGTTCAGCCTGCAGAAGAGGAGGCTGAGGGGAAATATTGCAGTGTACAACTCCCTCACAAGGGGAAGCAGAGTGGCAGGTACCAATCTCCTCACTCTCTTGACCGGTGGCAGGACTTGAGGACAGAGCATGAAGCTGAGCCAGGAGAGGATTAAGTTGGATACCAGGAAAAAACTAGTCACCCAGAGGGTAGTTAAACACTGGAACAGGCTGCCCAGGGAAGTGGTCATAGCACCGAACCTGACAGAGTTCAAGAAGAGTTTGGACAACTCTCTTGGGCACATAGTGTGACTCTTGGGACTGTTTTGTGCAAGGACAGGAGTTGGATTTTGATGATTCTTGTGGGTCTTTCCAATGGAGGATGCTCTATGATTAGTTGCAGCATAAGTTAGACATATATTAATAATTGTTATTTGTTCCTGTAATAACTTCATACCAGTTGTTACACATTATGTATCAGCCCCTGTATTATACTCCCCTCTGAAACAGGAAGCTCAAAATACCATGTAAGATGAAATAGATTATATGTCCTATCACTGCATTGAAATCAGTAAGTGGCTAAAACCTGATATTTCAACACTAAACAAACACTACGGACAAGGCATCAACATGAATAACATGACAGCTTTTACTTCAGAATGAAATGTCACCCTGGCAGCACTCACAGCAAGCTATCCATTGCTTCCTCCTTTGGATTGGGAATTCTTTTAGTGAATTCAGGGACTAGTCTGATCCTTTGCCCATTAAACCTTTTGCCCATCAGACCTGAATAGCCCACATAAAAAACTTCTAATAACAGAACTCAGTGAGTTAATAATACTGGTGAGTTAATGAACTGTTAAGTGCTTGGTGGATTATGTTGGTTTTAAGACTGGTCCAGAGCTGTAAAATCACTTCCTAGGAAAAAAAACTATCATTATGATAATAATTGTAAAACCAATAATAATATTCATTTTTATAGAGTTTTTATCTGTAGAAATCTGGATAATTTACAGCCCTTCATATAGTTTTAATATGTAGAAATCAAACTACTTTATAGCAAAAAAAAAATATTTTGAATACTGTTACTTTGTGCTCTCTAAAAGCTATGCAATGCACCAGCTAAAACAGACTTCTTGGTTAAAGGCAATACAACTGAACTCAGGTTGCAATATTTAATCCATAAATAATATACATAAATAATGCCACCACTGTGGAATAGGGAGACATCAGAAATCATAAAACATGGCTAACCTAAAACCTAGTTGACCAAGCAGAATTTTCACTCAGAATGTGATTGCTAAGTGAGTCTGCTTAAGCATCACAAAGTTTTATTCTTTTCTTATATTCAGTCTGTTTTGCTTGGTTGATTTTCTGCTGAAGAGAATAACAAGCAATGTGAAATCACAGCAAAAAGGAATGGCTTTGTGATTTTGCCAAATCCAGGATTTTCAAGACAGCTAGCAAGGACATTTAATTTCACTTCAAGGTCAAAATAGTAAAAATTATCGAAGACAAATTGCACACCTTACAACTCAGAGCTGGGTGAGAAAACTCTTATTTTGCTGATCTACATCAGCGACCTTTCATGGCTTTCAAATATCTCCAAAAAGCGCCAAAATTTCATTGAACTTCATCTAGACCTTAGATAGCCAAATTGAATCTTCTTCCTCTCTTTCTTCTGTCTTCTTTTCTATCTTCATTAACCACCTTGTAAAAGAATCAATTCACTAATGATGCTAATCAATAGAGATATAATGAATTTTTAGACATGTATGTTCCTTACAAAATTCTGATCATAAATGGGAACTGGAATTCCTGCCCTGGGAAACCTTATGTTACCACTAAGTAAATAGTGATCACATGCTTTAAAATCTGGTATGGATTATAGAGTTTAGCCATTCACAATAATATGAGCACTTCCCAAGGATTCTAAGAAAATTTGAAAACATGTCATCCTGGGTGGTATCCAGAAACACACAATCTTTGCAGAAAACTTATTGTGACCTGTAAGGAAAAACTTGCACTGTGTATGGTTAATGTGGAATTCTCTTTTTTTTTCCTTAGAGGAGCAATAAGAAAGACAGGTTTCTCTTTGTCTCGTTATTGTCAGCTTCAGTGATGGTAAATAACAGAGTTTCAGTAGGTATTGCCGTGGAAACCTACAGCTAATACTGTACAACTTATCTTTGTTAACATTTTACACTGTTTGCAAGGTCCTTGCTCTGTTCAGGGAGTTTAAGGGATAAAAGAGAAATATCTCCAGATCAATCTGGATAGGAAATCATGTTCAGACTTTTTTTTAAGTCAGTCAGATTCTGGTTTTCTGGACACCCATTTGAAATGTATTTTTTGGTTTTGAGCCATATCCATTACTAAGCTTTTAATTTAACTCTGATGTTTTATCTGCACTTCTTTCAATATGTTTCAAGAAGGAAATAAGTTATTGAATGTGAGCTCTGTCTAATCTGTTATAATTTGCAACATCCAAATCTAGTCTTCGCTTCATCATTACCTTTAGTTACTGTCCATAGCTGTAAGGTTTTGCAGCCTTGGAGGAATCAAAGGGAATATAAATTCCCTCTACACCCTCATTTCTATGAAACAATAGGCACAGAGTAGTGCTATACAAATAGAAAACCTGCTGCATCCAAAAATTTGCCATGCTTCAGTCTGCTAAATCTTTATTTGGCACAGTATGGAAACTCAACTAATACTGGAAGTTACACTGCCCAATGTTACCCAAGTTGCATCCAATTATTTTTTCATAAATATATGAATTTTGTATAATCCCAGGCTAACCCAAGAGAGTGGGGCCAGTGTCTTTCCCCTTGCAGCAGCCCTTTGGTAGGAGGGCAGGGATCTATTGGAGAGACTCAGCATGGATAGAGGCTACTGGCAGGGCAACAGCTGTAACCCTGTTACCTTTCCCAAAGCAATTCTGTTGCTCTAATGCAAAATAATGAATTTCGAAATTTGACTGTTAGATTTTTTTTTCGTAACAGCTTCATTCAAATTAACCATTTTTATCTTTAATATGGTTTTATATTGAGATTTTCCATTAAATTTTCCTGGAGTGTGGGTTCCTGATCTCACAAAAGAAAATGCCATCATGCTAAGAAAAAACACCATAGGGAGTATCTGCCTTACAATTTTCTTACTATGGAATATGGTGGAATAATACACAAAAAGAGATCCCAAATTCCAAACACAAGCCCACTCCTTTCTTCAGAGTTAGACTTTATTAGATCACATTAACACAATTCTATTCATAAATCTTTGCAAGTCATTAACTCCCAGCTATTGGAGGGAGACAAAATCCAATACTGCCATCACCTCTGCCTAGGAAACAGTTAGCAGAGTACCTTTAACACTGAACTGTCAAATAAATAACTAAAAGGGGTTCATATCATCTTTATAGAAATAAGCAGAAGCTTCTGCATAGTAGGAAAAAAAAGTTTATTTGCAGAGAAATAGCAGCACCTTATCTTCTGTCTTGTTTTCAGTTAGGGAAGAGTTAATTTCTTCTCAGTAGCTGTTACAGTGCTTTAGATTCAGAAGCAGAATGGGGTTGATAACACACTTATGACTTAATTTTTGCTAAGTCATGTTTTGCCTAAGTCATAGACTTTCTTCCCTTGTCTCATGCTCTGCCAGTGAGGAGTCTGCAGAAGAAACTGTGAGGGAGCACAGGTGGGACAGGTGACCCAAACTGACTAGAGGGATATCCCACACCACAGAATGTCATGGCCAGTATATAAGCTGAGGAGGGTTACCTGGAAGTGCAGCTGATCTGGTTAGAAAAACGAAAACCAGCTTTTTTAGACACACTGACAAAAATTATGTGATACCAATTAAGCCCAGCTAAAAACCTGGTTCTATGGGATGTGTAGTGCTTCAAGGGAACAAGAGCATTGTTTAAATATACTGTAAGTTATATGTCTGACATATGTGCAAGGTCTGAGCTATCTGCAGTGAGGAGAATTTGTCTTTTGCATTGTTATAAAGCTCTCCTTGATTGCTCCCCTACCAGGTTGCTATTGGTTCAGCTTTATGCAACTCTTTCCTTACCAATTTCTTGATCTTGGCTGCAGCAAGGCTCTTCTCAGGCTTTTTGATTGAAAGCTGATGCCTGCTAATAAAACCCCATATAAAAGGAAAAAAGACCCCAATGTGCATTTATTCTGAAATTCTTTATACTTTATGTGGATTTCGCTGTCTAATTAAGAGCTCTAAAATGTCACAAAATAACTTCCTTTTTTTTTTGCGGTAATTGATTGCTTCCTGTCAAAATGTGCACTACAGCTACTAGCAATTTTGGTTCTGAGATTTTTCCCAACATATTTTACTTCCATATTCTATTTCCGAATCCTCAAGTTTTGAGAAGTTCCTTATGTATCTCTAAAAGTTTAAACATTCTTTATTTCCAACATAAAATGATTTTAGGGAATTGCTTCCTGCTGAATCCTTGACTCATGACTTAATATACCCCTCCATGTCTTTTTTCTGTGATTTATATTTGTGGACACAATTTATATTAAAATACACACCTGTTAAATACATCCATACACCTTGACAAAAGTGTAGTATGACACCAGAAGTGATGCTGCTTATGCTTGATGGTTCTAAAAATGAACAGAAAATTTCAGTCACACATTAGTTTTTGAATCTTTCTCACTCTGATTTGGGTTACATGTGTAAGGCTACCAAAGACAAAGCATCAGATAGACAGGCACCTGCCACTGAACCTGCTACTGCAGTCATCCAAGCAGGTGGGTCCATCCATCTGGGGCAGCTGCTGCTGAGCTCTCTGCAGACTCCATCCCATCACTTTTGCACCCGGGTCAGTCTGTCACACCTCCATCCCCTACATCGGGACTCTGGTTACCCCCTTCCAACTGGGAGAAGAGGAAGGAGACAGAGAGTGTCCTGTATAACAGTGGCTCAGAGGAACCTGCAGTCAGACTTAAATGCCCAGGAGTGATACCTGTGAGTGTTCAGGCCAAAAATCTATGTGCCAAAGTGACATAGACTAATTTCCCAAGGTGATAACTTCAGCTGCAATTGCACTTCCAAGAGCTGCTCTTATTCTTCTCCTTAGCCTGGCATCCCACTGAGCCACTAAGTTACCCTGACACAACTGCTGAGGAATCTGCACTATATCAGGTCAGTAAAACCAGTTGTAAAATAATCCTCTGGGACAGCATCATAAGGTTCCTTAGGATGGAGCTCCTGGAAGGCTCCCAAAAGCCTGCATGTAATGATTCCAGCCAAGGCACTGCTGTTCAGGGCCCTGTACTTGGAAGGTACTATCGGGAAGAACTAATCAAGCAGCAAGAGCTCCTTCTGAAATTTCTAAGCCATGTTAGAGAGGGTAATTTAGCTATGAAATTGGTGCTGGAAAATAGTCCCCTGGTTGCCTCACCTTGGGTTTCTGTAAAGAACAAGCTTAGTGCAATTGAAAGAACCTCTTTGCAGAAGCACTGAGCGTCAGAATGGGGGAGAAGAGGAGAAGGTTTAAAAAATATAATTTTTTAAAATTATATTCAAGCTAAATGTTCAAATTGTATTTTTTGAATCATCTCATAATAAAACAGAAATCTTACATAAACAATTTGAACAACTATGACATAGGGAACAATGGCTTATGTGTTACGTATATAATGCACATGCCAGACTCTGGCAACTGCTTAATTCTAACTTCCTTTCTCACCCCTGTAACCTGTTTTTTGATTTTTACAGTAACATTTGTATTTTTTACTGATTTTGCGAGCTTAATATTTTCTGATGACGTAAATTGTAGTTAATAAAGTGATAGTCAGAAGCTCTTGAGTAATCTGCCCAAGGCATTTAGCAATAATTTGCTTGTTCTGTAACCTAATAACCGTTTTACCTTCTGGGTACAATAAAACAGAAGTGCTAATTCAGTTGTGTTAAAGAAAGACTAATTATACTGAGGACACATCCTCTTCTGAGCTTAGTCACTTGTGACCTATTGTGAAGCTACCAGAGAAGAGCTAGGCACTCTCCTGTGCTGAATTATTCATGGGCTTATCTGCTTCAAGCAGCTGATGGAAGCATTGTTCATATGGTTCCACTCATCATCTGGCTACACTCAGCTCAGCACAATTTAAGAAGTATTCAAGTCATGAACATCCAGATAGGGAAACATAGATTCATATTCTGTGTGATGTTCATCTGATTTTCCAAAAAGTCAATCCATTTCTGTATAAATGAGAAACAATGTGTGAGAAAACAGTGAGAGGGAAAATCTCATGTGAGAATGTGTCAATTGGTTATCGTCATAGACTGCACTAAGATGAAATTACCTGTTCAGCTAGAAAAGAAGCCCAAAATCTCCCCTAACTTCATCACCTACAAGTGTGTAAAAGTCCCTTTCTTTCAAGAACCATTTATTGTCATCATTGCAGGAATCCAGAATCCAAGAAAAAAGTCTTCTGAAATTGGATTTATGTATTAAATAAAACTAAAATGTACATTATCAGCATTCAAGCAGAAAGCCTCTAAGTTATATCAGCAGCAAAACTGGATTCTTTCACATATTGTCACATCCAGTGCACAGCAGGTCTTACTTGAGACACCAGAAGGAAATTCAGCCTCTGTGTAGGTTCAGTTCTTGACTCAAAAGCTGAACCAAATAAGCATGGTACAATTTTGCTTTACATTGAGGAGTGTGAGTGCCCATAAAAATAATTTCAGATGGTACTAAACAGTCTTAATATAATAACACACTTAAAAGCTATTAGTCTTGGATAAAGTTAAAAGCAATAATAAGGAGGAACGCTCTGCTTTATGGCACTGTGTTTAAGCCACCCAGACTCAATTATGCAACTTTATTCCCTGTGAAAATTGAAGCATAAGAAAGAAATTTTTATTCCCCTATGTATAATTAATCATTGTGCAAGGCTTTCTGTGTAAAACCAGCTGAGGTATTTAAGGCCTTCACCATGCAGAAAGATTTAAATCTAGTGAGACGCTTCACATTTTTATACGCACTTTAATTTGAATAGGATGAAACATACCAGGCATATGCAGACCCTACATTCTAAACCTGTTAACACATTGTGTGCAAGCAGTTTACTGATGCTGCCATCTCAGGCATTATACCCTTTAGTTAATCAGTTCTTACCAGAATCAGCCTGAAATGAGAGCCAGGCAGGAGGGATGGTCTGTTCCTCTCAAACCTCACATACTGCGTAGAACTGCTACAATGAAGAAGCCATAATTTTACACATGCAGAAACCTTTTTATAAAATGTACTATCTCAGGGAGATAAAGCTGAACGGTCAGTATGAATAAAGCTCCAAATTGAATGGAAAACCAGCAAAGTTCACTCTACTAGAACTACTTTCTAGCTCAAATGAATTGAATTGGAAATATGGAGGCAGATCAGGAGGACCTAGATCCAGTGGCTGCATATGTCTGTACATATACATGTATAATATTTATATCACAGTACTAGATTTACAACGCATTGAGCTGATATGTTCTAAAACAACCCTTATGTTTAAAAATGAGATAAATTCTTTAGCAGATGCCATCATACAAATGCAGCTGGCTGAATGACACCCTATGTTCCAAATATAAGCATTTGTATTTATTATGGTTCAGGAAAAAAAAGAAAAGCTAAAAAAATAAGGGAATTTTGCTAGGTGTTGATGTGGCTAAATATGCATCAACTCTGACAGAGCTCACTTGCACTTCACTGTGAAAACATTAAAACTCTTTTTCATTGATCTGTTTGTTTAGTTTTGAATTTGTCCTATTAACAGATTCTCTGTTAGCCTCATAATGAAATAAGGCACTCACTAAGGGAAAGAGCAGACGGTTTCTCTATGAAATTTCAGAGCAATGGAAAGAGTGGTATTGCATAAAAGAGCTGCTTTCAAATGGTGAGAGAGGAGAGCAGGTGTTTCCTTATGCACACATCTCAAAGTTGTTTCATAGGGAGAGCAATAAAGGAGCTTGCAGCAGAGAACAAAGCAAGCACTGGAGACCTCATTGCTCATCTGGTTTTGCCCACCCTCAAGGTGGACTAATGCCACTCCATTTAGACACAGTCATGTCAGAGTAACAAGTCTTTGTGTCTTGGTGGCACTCTATTCCAAATAAACATCACAAATGTGAATACTATTGCACTGTATCACGTACAAAACTGAGGCTCTGCCACTACCACAAAGGTAGGGCTAGGGAAAAATAGGGGTCAGAGTAGAAATCCAGAGATGCATTGTTCATGGCTCAATGAGGGAATAAATATCCCCTTCTTTTGAAGCATCCATGTTAGATTTTGCCACGCATTTATCTGAGACTATAGGTTACATAAAGGTTACTCTTCTTTCTATAAAGAGCTACACAGCAGGTGCTCATATGCTGACTGATGGTGCCTCAGCTCTGTAGTTCTCCCACTTAAATCAGAACTCCATGTGTAGGAAGAAAACATGATGGACAAAAGCCCAAGTGAAAGTAAAGTCTGCCCTAGTTCAAACTGATTTAGTGCAAAATGTCTTGACTATCTAGTTAGCACCAATACTTGACCCTATTATGAAAACCAAAATGAAGATTCTTCAGGAAAATATCTATATATAAGGATAATAATAAAGGTTCAGATCAAGAATTCTTATTTATGGGAACAGACCCATGAGACCTACCTTGCAATCCAAAAGGTTCTACAACTAGAAATCTTCTGTAGTCTTATTTGATCTGCATATGAATTTACATTCCTTTCATATTTTCCCTTAGATGAATGCTTTGCAGCTGGAAGCTTATCTATCCATCTGTTTCTGTACATACAGAATTAACTTTATGGCCAGAAAGTGCCAAGACCTGCACACTCAGTGCAAAGGTAATGGAAGGCACACTAACGCCTCCACTGCCCACACCGGGTATTCGACTGCCACTGCCAAAACTCTTCTGATGTTTGTCACCCAATTGTGACATTCCTCCTTCCAGCACTGACCCTGTCTTTAGCTGTTGTGGGTACATTCAGCATGGTATTGGTACCTCAGCTGGCTCTTTTGGCCTCTGTGTTGTAGCAGATTATAGCTGACCCCTTCAGTGTGTTTGGACAAATAGTCAATCATGTCCCTAGATGGCAGATGTTTCAGCATCTGCTCCATCCTCTTATTTCTTCATCCTAATTGTTGTATTGACATTTTAGTATAGGTTGCTATATGGTCCTTGTGTCCAGACAATGGATCTTCTTTGAGTACACTGAAGAGGCTTCCCAGCCTTTCTCTGTGTGTTTCCCCGCAAGGAAACAAGGGCCCGTGGGTGAGGTGGAAGGAACCGACGGCTCCTCCTGCAGAGATGTGCAGTGCACACTGGGGACCAGATCAGGCCATGCCACAGAGAGCATCACAGTGTAGGTAACATCTTCCTGTGCCATCAAAGCACATATTCAGCTCCCTGTATGCCTCAGTCCCTCCTGGTGCATGTGCCTCCTGCGGACCCTTAGAGAGCATTTCTCCATGAGTTTTCTGTCTCTTTTCTGTCACAGTCCTCTCACTACATGTTCAGTCCTGCAAATGCAAAAAATAAGTGAGCTGTGAGGACGAGTGAGTTGTTCTGATCATCTTTTCAGCTTCACTTCTGTGAAGAAATGAACAGCTGTATTTTGTTTGCTTTGTTAGAAGATTATATTTTTCCAGATATAGGAAATTTTCCATGAATGAATATTTGTGAAAAGCTGCAGATGCATAAAAATGTATTGTTCTTGACAATTCATAGAAAATTGAAACCACATCAAATGACCAGTCAGGCAAAGGAGATTGTGAGCTCTCTGTGGTGATTACTCTAAGGAATGGTTGTTATGAGCAACCTAAGGAGTTCACTGAGTTATGTCCATCAAGACAACTCTTCCTCAAAAAAAAGAAAACCAGCTGAGAAAAAGAGCCCCAAATCAGAGAAAAAGAAATATCTGGCTATCTACAATTTTAAAAACAAAAAAAACCTGGTACCTCACATCTGCATTTCCTTCCTAGGCAGGCTGATCTTCCCTGACTGGAACATTCTACCAGCCAAAGCCTGTTCAAAACATAGCAAATGGACTTCATTCCTTGAGCCTTGAATTGCTGATTTGAGCCACAGCTAAGTAGAAAGCATTTATAAAAAACATACAAATAAAAAAGCATTACTATAATTATTACTATTGCTACTATTGTTGTTGGTGTTGCTGTTATAATTAAAATCATTATCATTATTGTCACTATTAGTAGCAATATGACTGTTATTAAACAAACTGCTATTTATTTCTATCTCCATAGTTTTTAGGAGCTACAGGCATGGATTAGGACTACGCTGTACCAGCTTTAGCCAGTCAAGCAAAGTGCACAGGGATAATCTCCATAACCTCCTTAGTTTATGGCCCTATTTACACCTGTGCCCAGCTCTGCAGGAGAGAGGTATAGGGGGATGTCTGACTTTCACACTTGGTTCCCTGAAGAAACAATAATTTTGCATTTGACCTAAAAATCAAAGGGACAGTAAATTTTAGTGAATGGATCAAGAATGATTTTCACATGAAAATCTCACTGTAAATACTTCGTAGTGATGAACAGACCAGTATTTTAAAATGTCTGCTCTGACAACTCTTAATAAATTACACAATGGCTGAACTACCCAGAGCTGCCACTACCAACCTGTGCACTTACAGCAGAAAATGTTTTATTGCCAGACAAATGTCTCTGGTGGTTGTATTTATGCAAGAGCCCACAGCACCTTGTGAGAAGTAAATCACCCATGCCTATATCAGTCCCTTCTCCATCTTCCCTGAAAAGAAGGGCACTATGTGCTGTGTCAGCCCCTGCCAAACTAAGAAGTGCTTGGGGTTACCTAGAACCAAAGTTAAGCAGAGTGACTCATATTATATGAGAAAACTGTGATGATGGAGATTTTCCAGGAGGTCCTTCATCTTATGCCATCATCTGTAGTCTATGCCCAAGCACAAGTCTTTCCCTGTGGTCTGAGGTTTCACTGTGAAACAAGGGCTGTCACTCACATACCTCCTGGCAGATCATATTTTCACTGCAGCTGATTTCCTGTCAAACAGACTCTGCTGAACTTACAAAGCTATCCAGAAACCTCCTTCAACTTCTTTGTGATTGCAGTGATGTTTCCTGTTGCAAATGCCCTGTTCTTAAAATGTGAGATTTTTTTCCTTGTTTCCTGAATTTGCCTTAGCTATTCTGCCCAATTTTACACTAAAGGACATGAGTAAATGAAGCAGTTGGCATATGACAGGTTGTGATGCAGACTTATGGTTAGTAATACACTAAAGTGTAAACAACTCCAAAGTACCTCATGTTTACTTCAGACTTAGGCATGTATGCGGATAGTTTCTGAAGAAAAGCTTACTAACTCTGTTAATTGTGAATCTGTGTCTTAGAAATCTAGACTGATAGGGTTGTTCAGGTTGGAAGGGATCTCTGGAGCTTTCTAGTCCAACCAGCTGCTTAGAGCAAAGGTCTTGAAAAGCTCAAGAATTTTCAAGAATACAAAAAGAATTTGTATTGGTATGCAATTCTTCTGCTACTGTGAAGCTGCATATTGACAGCATGTGGCAAAGATATATAGTCAAAAAAAATTGAGAGTATCAATCAACATTATTTAAAATTATTTAATGGGATTTACTAGAGTTAATAGGGACTTAACTATAGTTCAAGGCAGCAACATACACAGTATATGTCCTACAGGGTGCCTAAATTGATTTACACACAAAGATACAAAGATGTACATACGTAAAAGTAAAAAGGCATAGCAGTTAAACGTTCCCCTGAAGTTCAGAGAAGTACTCATGTTGAATGCCTTTGAATTTCTCAATATTCAAGGGTTGAGCCTCAAGGAGAAGGGTATCAGCCCATCATCAGTTTTTGGGTAGTTTTCAGTATTGCAAAACTGAGAGCTTGCAAGCTCTAAGAGGCATCCCACTTAGAGAGAGATGATGCCACAGCCTGCTGTGGTCCAGGAGAACTCAGTGGGCCTAACTTAGGACCGCTGTTCATAGATCACAAAATGTTTGGCTTTAGTCATCTGTCAACATCCATCCTAGCCATAATTCAAGATGGTAGCTACAGTAGATTTTTTATAGTCCAGTAAGACTGGTACCATTCCTCCTGTGCTATGATCCAGGTAAGTAATGTTTTAAGGCTCTCTGGGGGTGACTGGGTATCTCTTGTCCCCCTCCTTAGTTGGGTAACCAAGGTTGCTGATATGGACAGTGCTGTCTTCACCTTAGTCATGCAATATTTTCTGATAAGCTTAAGGAAAACTTCAGCAACCATCAATTCATGGCCCCATGGTGTCCCTGAGGCTCACTTCCCTCTAATACATTATCATCCTGACACTTTACTGCTTCATGTCTTAAGCCGTAATAAATGCTTATTGTGTTCATAGCCTTAAAGGACCATGGAAATGCATTACTACTGATACACTTTGGGGCAAAGACAGATTTCATCATAAAATAAAAGAAGGCATCAAAAAACATCAAGAAAAATCTGAAAGAAAGCACAGACGAAAACAGACACATCTTCTACCTTAGTATCCTGGTCTGTCTTTATTTACAAATTACAGAAGTTAGGAGGTGTGTACTTGACTCCACCTTATAGAATATGCACTAGCAACAAAATAATTTCTTTATTAAATTATGAGAATTTATGTTTCTGTACAGAATGCTTCAATAATATAAACCATCAACTCAGAGACTGTGTGACCAGGATACATAACACCCTCCTCTTTCATCTTTACAATAACTTAGAGGCTCGTCCCTGCAGATGTTAATAAAATAGAAAAGGCTCATATGGCTTTCCCCTAATTTCTTTACCATTTCTCAATGGATATTTATTTATGGGAGGCAGCTGTCACACTCAAAACATGGTGGACATTTCCTCCACAAGAGAGAAACAGCCAATGTGTACAGAAAAACCTGCCTTTCATCTGTTTTCAGACTGCTAGGCAAGTAGTCAGCCTGATATGCATCTTATATAAGAACTGGGCAACAGTGGGTGTTTAGTTAACAGCTCGTGATAAGGCACAGAGGTGAAATCATCTGCTTTACTCAGGAAAGTCTACCTATGAAAAAACATTTAATTTCATTCTTTTCGGTCCTGCTGGACATTTTAATTTTCAACTTTAGCTTTTATGATGTCTTTCATCCCAAAAGATATTCAAAGACACATCCAGCTGCATAAATACCTTCATCTCGGTATAAGGTTCTGCAACTATTAAATGACATATACATATATACACATATACATGTATGCATGTACAAATCACACGACTGCTCAAGGCAGGGAGTGGTATCCTTTAATAATTACTACCAGAATTTGATCAAGCAGTTATATTTTTCTTCAAAATTTTAGATGTTCTCTTTCTGGTGTCTTCAAAAGGAACTTTTACCTGTTGCCTAATTAGCAGAGTAACCTATCAAACTCCTTCTGACTCTAACAGTTTTGGTATAGATCCTGGAAGTAAAACAAACATGTTTGTGAGTCTCCTTACTAATGTGTATTTCTTTAACCCAGTTAAACAGCTGATGGGACAAAAATGAATAGTGTTCAGAGTTTGTGAAACCATACAGGCTTCCCTTGTAGGAGAGCCCAGGTTCTGTGTGGATCTCAGTTCAGGGAGCCCAATGGTTTCCAGCCAGGTGGATCAGGCAGCACAGAAAGAGTGCCCAAGGGATAGCTACTAGATACCTGTTAGCTACATGAACTGTGTGTCTCATATCTCATCGTTTGTCTGGTTGATACCTATGTGTTCAAATTTATATTACTGCTTGGGATGTAGTATTTTGTCCCTGTAACGCAGTAACCCAAACATTTTACCCATGTAATATCTTCTGATTTCAGGTACATATGTATTTTATGTGTTTATTAAAGCCCTATAGACAAGATTATGCTGTTTCTAAAAATCACAACTAGTCCTCCTGTACATACTTATTTGAGTAAACGCTGGATACCAGCAGAGTGATGTATCAGAAACGGATAGAAAGGATTTAAGGGTGTGGCTAAAACTTATTCCATGTTGCATTTTTCAGACTTGAATTTTTATAATGAGAGCATCGAGTTGGCCATCATTTCCATTAGGTTTCTACCTTTCTAACATCAATATGTAACATTTTACTGATTCTGAAGGCTGAAACCATTTATTTCTC
Organism: Cinnycerthia olivascens; assembly: GCA_035048155.1. Classification (NCBI taxonomy): domain Eukaryota; kingdom Metazoa; phylum Chordata; class Aves; order Passeriformes; family Certhiidae; genus Cinnycerthia; species Cinnycerthia olivascens. Next base: position 20,869,150 of record JAWWMU010000237.1, read on the forward strand.
TTTATTTTTGATAATCATGCAGGACTTACAGGTTTCTAAGGAAACTAGCATATAGATCATCAATAATCCTGCTTTACTCAAAAAGTTGAGGTTTTCTGATTAGTAGCATGCAGGCAAGCAGTAGCCTTGAAGATTTAGGACTTAGTTTTAAACCAGAACAGGTTTTGGATTTGTCAGATGAGAAGATTTAATTTAGAAATACAGAAAGGCAATAACCCTAGATCTCCAGAACATTTTACCACATTTTTTCAGAAATGTATGATGAAAGATAATATTTTCTAAGCTGCTTATGTGTCATAATATTTCTCATTTTACTGACATAAACAAATGGCAAACATTTTACTGTTTAGAAAAGTATTAGACCTGAGCAACTTTTCTTCATTCAATTTAAGCAGATTTCCTACACTCAAAATGTCGTTCATAGGTTCTGTGTTGCAATTCCCAAAACAGTAAGAAAAACAGAGCCAGAAATACCAAATGTTACACTGTGAACCCACAGATCACTGGTTTGCACTCAAGGGACTCAAAAGTCTAATTTTTCTGTTCTGTTAGGGAGTGAGAGCAAAAGGAGTAAGTCCACAACAGGGGCCAGAAGACTTTGCAGTAAGGTCCCCAAAATATGGGTGATTGTGTTAGGAACATAATTATTCTCTTAAAGGTTATAGTAATTACATCTCTAATTTTGTTTGAATGCAGAGTAATTCACTCTGCTAAGATCTATGAGAAGAGAGACCTCCCCGGAGTTCATTAGGAACTGTTGGAGGAATTTTAATTGCAAAAAGGTTATGCAGAAACATTTCTTCTTACAGAATAAATAAAATAATGAGAAGTTACTAGAAATTTCCATGCTCGTGTAGAAGGATAGCAATTTTGTGCCCCATGAGAGCCACTTTGGTGTGTATAAGTGCCGAAAAAGATACAAGTCTTTCTAAGCAGGTTTTACTGGATTCATGGAAAGCCAAAAATAGCAGTCTCAAACAGCCTAATAAAAAAGATGGAAACAGTGAAAAAGAAGAAAGAGTATTTTAATGAGAAGCACAACCCAAAAGCACACATTTGAAAAATTAAAGTGGCAATATATATTAGGCAGTTCCATCTTTAAATTTACTATAATCCATAATTACCAGTTGTCTCAGAAATTCAGTAAATCAGGATAAATATTCCATCACAGATAGATCTGTCTCTTGGAATGAAGTCTATAACTTTTGGCCATGAAAACTAATATTGTTTTTAAAAAAAAAGTATTCTTTTCAGTGACACAGTTAACCCCAGTGTACTTTTAAAGCATTTTCACAGAGACAGAAAATACTGTAAGGAGAGAAAATTAGTCAGCAAGCCTTTCATTTCTTAAATTGAATTAATGTTTTACTTCCTTAACTGAATCTTGGAGATCCTCTGAAAGAGAAACCAGACACTTTGACAGAACATTTTTAAAGACCTGAGCTATTTCATTTGAAGACCAGTGTGTACGCATTGAAGATCAAAATGACTTCCAAAGCCTTTTACAGAACATTAGCTTGCCATGGGTGACATGAAAGAAATTTCATCCATTGATTTGTTTAGTTAGTTGCTTTTTCCTTGTGCTCTTTCTCTAGGTGTCCTGCTAGAACAATGACCACAAAAAGCTATTCTGGTTCTGGACAGGGGAAGAATGACAGGTAGGACTTTTCTATTATATGAAGAAAAGGGTTTCCCTCTGCAGTGGCAAGTACTTTCCTTCCTCCTTTTATAAAAGGGTTGACTGGGATACAATCCCTCCCTTCACAAGACTGTATAAAAAGAAATCCTTATTTCTAAAGTATTTCAAGTAGTTCTGCAGATATCCAAGAAACAAAAAAGATGCTCAATCTGTTAATATCCATATTCTAATTCAATGCCTAATTTGCAACACTGGTGTTGCATAAAATATGTATAAACAAAACATCAATTAACCTTTAGTTCTCGATGTTTTTTCTTCTACCCAACACGGGTCAGTTACCATAGAGATTATACCTACAAGATCTGCAGATGTGACTCAATACCAGCAAGAGTCTTCATCTCAGCCACATCTCAGTATGGCACCAGGATAATTAAAAATCTGCTAAAAGAGAAATGAAAGTGTATCTGAAACACTAAGGAATAAAAATAAAAAAAATTCAGTTTAAAAAAAAACTGCTGGAGAGAGGAAAGGACTTTGAAACACTGGCCAAAAAAAAGTGTCTTTTCATCAAGACACAATGTCCTGCCAGACCTCAGAGTCTCCTCTTGAGGTCAATGCACTGAGAACTTTGTCTCATGATTCAGAGCTCAGCACAGAGCAGGGCCTGGATTATTCACCAGCTCAAAACTAAAGTGTTTGGTTCCTTAGAGCTGAACCACACATCAAGGCCAAAAACTTATTCCATGCAGCAATTATTTTCAGCTGCCTATGTGTAGAGCTCTCTGTAATGGTCCAGGGAGTACACTGAAACCCTAAATTAACTGTTCTTGTCAAAGCCTTATGATGAAAATATTAAAATTGGCATGAATTAGCATCTTGTCCTGATGAGATTTCCTCAAGGGCTTTCCTGCAGTTTCCATAAAAGCTGGAAAAAGAGCAAAACCATTCTGTAAGGAATGAAATAGAAAGAGACTTCAGGTTTTGATTATCCTCCTAATTTTAGGTAGGATTGCATTTTGGTTACCCTTCCAAAATTATCTATATAAGCATTCTTATGATACACTTGCCAGAGAATTTGTATAATACCTTCAAATAGAATAGCTTTTTGCACAGTTTCTTCTAAGCATCATCAGAGAGGCATTAAAAGTTCTTTCTGCAATGTATTCAAAAGGAAATTTGTCTGCACAGTGCTCACTATTATAGCACGGATATTTCACTGAGATAAGAAACATGGGCTTCAGAAAGAGAGAAAAGTGCACAGAGTGCTTGGAAAACACATGGTCTTTTCCTCTGCATCAGAAAGGAAATGAAAAGTAGGGTCTGTGTCCCACAGCCTGGATCATGTAGTGCATTACCACAATTGTGTTGGAACCATCATCATAAAGTTCGTGTAGCATCACTCAGGTTAATGCATCACAGAAAGCTTCACAGACTGAAGAACATCTAAAGAATTAAACAAATCATGCTAACAGAAGCAAATCAAATATAGAGAGAGCCATATAGAGGAGCTCTACGAGTGCATAATGGTACTCTCTACACACTGTCTTTTAGCTGACAATTGCAACTTTCAGTGGTCTGGGACTCTGAGGTAGGGACACCTTATTTCTTTCTTTCATCTCAAAATAACTCGCTCAGAAATACAATCCACATTACCTGGTACAGCCAGAGCTTCGAACCAATGTACTGCATTACCTTGAAGTTAAAGCAGAAGAGACAAGAAAAAAAGACCTGACGAGATAAAAGCATGGAGAAAGTGGGGGATTTTTACCTGAAATATGAGCAAAGTTATTGATTAGGTAGAAGTACAAAGCAGAATCTTGGAGAAAAACCTGATGTATTTTGCTTTCTTGGGGAGAAAATGAGATGAGAGTACACCATAATCACAGAACTCCTGAAAAGTTAATTGGTGTTTAGAGTAGCAGGAGTCAGTGGGGTGCCCCAGCAAAAACATGAAACTAGGGTGATTTGCTTTGAACAAGTAGTTGCAGCCGCCCAGAAAGCAGTATGGAAAGGACTGGTTACTGGGGCCTAATGCATCTTTCCTTGTTCTCATTTCTGAGATTATTGGGATACAAATTATTATGAATGACTGTTAGTACAGTACCCTGGCCATGTAAATCACTGTTTCTTTGTAAGTCACATGCATTATTAATAATATCATTCTCATGAAACCAAGGATCTTTATTCTACTGGGCAAAGCGTGTAGAAGTCAACAACCAAAACAGAGCAGCATTCCTGTAATAGAACAATGCCATTCTTCTCTTTGAAATGAGGCCAGGTAGTAATCCCAGATGAAGCTGAAGTACATGACATGGGAGGTTGAATATCGCTCACGCTACCATGTTATGTCTGTGCGCTAGAGAGACAGAAAGTGCCATTACCTCCACTTGTGCATGAAATCCTATTCAGAACGTTTCAGTGATATGGATGGGAAGGGTAAACCTGCCACCTGGGATTGCTTAATGAACACTGTAATTAGCAGCAACAATTAACTAATTATTAACCTGACAGGAGACAGTGTAGAAGCAGCCAGCCTACCTGCCTGCATTGTTCTGAATGCTGTTTTAAAGCCAGGAGCCTTGCAGTATATTAGGACTTTTATTTGAGGTTGGAACGTGATGGCCAGAATGTATTTTTCCTAATGCATCTATCTTAAGTGGGGGTACCACCACGGCCTTAAACAATTTCCAACAGAGTAATCAAAAATTAGCAGTTTGCCAGCATTGACAACACTTCTGATGAAAGGCAGATTTTTTTTCTCCCTATCTCCTACTTTCCCCTCAGGGAAAAAACTTAAAAAAAAAAGAACTAACCAAACAAATAAGTAAACAATTAAAACACAACAACCTGAAGGATATTGAGATCCTAAGGGTTAAAGTTTTAGATGAAGAGGAAATTTTAGAAAGACCAGACCAGGCAGTGGTCCAGTATCCTGAAAGTGACTATGGCTTCTAAGAGCAACAGAATGGGAGATACCTCCAGACCATGAAAACAGCTGGTATGAAATTACAGTCCTGCCCTAGGTGCACAGAAGGGAGTGCTGATCCACAGGTCACCATGGAAAAACCTGCAGTCTCTGACCCTACCAGTAACTGCACAATGGCACTGAGCCCCTACTGCTGCCCCATCATTAAGCCCAGCCTGCTGCTGGGGACCTGCTGCAGAATTTCCTAGGCCCTCTGATCTTTGATACTTCTTAAACCAAGATCCAAATTTTATAAATGCATTGTAAATGTAAAAGCTTGTCAGCATTCTTGAAACAGATGGTTTTACTTTAACTACAGCTAACTACAAGCAAATTTCACAGTAGCTACTGCCATAGTATGTAGTAATCTGGACCTTTGCCAAGAAGGAATTAAAGGAACCAGAACTTTATGAGAAATTCATTTGGGCTTCCACCTTACTTGCACAAGATTTTTAGCAAAACTTGGATCTATTTCTGAATTAATAAATTATAAAATGCCAGTTGAAATAAGGAGACACAGCAATGCTAGCTGTTAGATGCTAGCAAGAATTAAATAGTTTTTCACTTCCCTCCAGTCCTAAGCATTTTTTCCTTGAATTTTACTCAGACACACACTAGTCAATCAATTAGCAGAACTGTGCTCCGCCACAACTTGGCTTTTTAGTGCACAGCCATCCCCCACTGTTCTACTCATCTCTTCACAGCTGCTTCCCATGCTCCAGGCACCACATCCCTCTCAGAGTGCTGCCAGCTTTAGCAGTCAGGATGTCTGAGGCCAAGTGTTGTGTTTCTTTTTAAGCCAACAGACCTTCAGCACTTCTGTGAGGCATTCCAGTTTGGAGTTCCTGTATTCATGTCACACAAAAAAAATAATGCAACTTCTCTCTGAAAACACAAGCAGAGGAGGAAGATGTATAGCATTGAGAAGGAAAGCAAATTTAAAATTCAGTCTACATAATGTTAATTACAGTCTCTCATCCAGTTTATTTAGATTATTTCTGACTTGTTAACACTATGGAATGGAATGGTCTAACATTAAGTTTAAATTTGGCAGACATTCAGTGGTACAAAGAACTCAAATCACCATCCCAGAATGTTCAATGCATTCTGATATTCCATATCTAGTTCTAATTATATGGCAAGGATATTTGTAGTCTGCAGAATTCAATGTAGCATACAAAACCTTAGCTGGTTGAAATAAACTACCTGAGGTACCAAAAATAGCTTAGCTATGGCAACAGAGGTGTCAATTTTGGTTAATTTACACTCTACCCAGGCAACCTTTGATGCATTAAGATCACTCTTTCTGATGCAGCACTTACAGAAAAAATGTGATAATTCCAAGGAGAGCAATAACAAAACATTCACTGAAGAGTCCTGACTAGGCAAGATTTTGCATCTAAACTGATAAACCCACAGATTAATGGTGGGGAATCATTCACTCTTATCCTCTACAGCAGCCACCACCTACAGCCTAGCTCCCACTGTCTGGGCCTCTCTGCCTTTGCAAAATCAAGCAATAAGGGGATATGGCCTATGCCCCCTCTTGGTCACCTTACCTTCTGATTCCTGATCCACCTCTTGCACCTGTCTAAAACCATCCCAGGTTCTGGGTACTACACCACAATCTGACCATCATGTAGTCCTCTCTCTCTGAGGTTTGACTTCTGGTTCATTCAGCAGCAGACATTCCTATTCTTACTGTCAACAAACCTCAGTCTGAACATATATGATATTTTCACTGAATCATGACAAAAAGCTGATGCTAGACAATTCCTTTGGTGGCACTTACATTGGAGAGCTACATGATGGGAATAGCCTATATCCTTCAACAGGGGCTTTTTAGGCACCCTGGCAGGCTACTTCCTCTGGCTGCTCCAAGCTCTGCCATACCTGAACTGACAAACTGAGAACCTGAGTCTTCAAGGATGTCAAGAAAATCCAGCACCTTCAACTGGCATCACATTTTCTCAAAGTGCTATAAATAGGTGCCTTTTGTTTGACTTGTTCTTAGGGGTAAGTTGACATCAATGAGTTTTACAGAAGTTAGAATTCTCTTATCTACCCTTCAGTATCACTATATGTCCTGTATTAGAAATTTCTATTAGGGAATGCACATCATCATGTTATCTGATTTTATTTTTATTTAACAATAAAACAAAAATCTGGACCACCTAACTATGTGCCAAGAGCACATCACTACTTATCTTTTCTATTTTACCGTGTAAGCCTGAGATTCTTTCATTGCCTAAAGTACTTTTTACAGCTTATCTAGCTTCAAATGTGCTTTGAAATACAAACCTACAGCTTTGCAATAATGACACTTTCACATCTGCTGATCACTTTTGGGAAATCAAAACGGAAAAAGCACATTTGAACGGCAACTTTGGGTCATGTGCCCATGCAGTGGAATACTTAGCTGAGGCTTCAGGATGTTGAAAGGCACAACAAAGACAGAGGAGTTGTTCCATTTTGTAAGATGTTCTTGGAGGACAAGAAAGTTGGAAATGGCATAACACAGTTATTCAAGGATAAACTGTTATATAAGAAAGAAGCTTTAGGAAGGAGAAGTAACAAATTTTAATACAAAATGCTAAGAAGAGATAGAAATTTCTTGAAGTTTTTCTTTGTATTCTGAGCATCTCAGATCAACAGATCACAAGCTATGGACAATGGAGATTTTTATTCTTCATTCCTACTCAGAAAAGGCAACAGACACATTTTATTTATCCAGGATTGCATAGCTATTGACAAAGGCAGAAGAAGATCCTAGCAAAGAGTCCATGATGAGGGAGCTAGAGGCAGATTTTCCTGACTCCAAATATGGCGGTGTACTTCACTAGGTCTCTCTTCATTTTTTCCAAAATTTCTGTTTCCTGAAAACATGAACTGCTTGCTGTGAAGCAGCAAAAATTAAGCTTGAAATGATTGAAAAGTTTCAGAGAACATTTTTAAGGGTTCATACAATTAAAGTCAGATTCTTCTGAAAGTATTTCAAGATGAACTTCCATTCATGGCTTGAATGCAAAGCAATGAGAGTTTGCATGTTTAAGTGGAAAAATGAATGGCATCCTTTGTAACTAACCTCCTCATTAAGTGTTCCTCCTTCTTCCTTTGGGCTTCCCAATTCACTAGTTTACACTAAGTTAAGCTTACAGTGTAGCACAGTTGAACAATCTGTATTTTCATCATCTTCCATCGGAACTCTCAAGGTCAATCTACTCATCAGTTCATTTTTCTCAGAGATCCACAAGGGTTGATTACCCCAAGGGCATCACTAATTAATATTCAGGTTTGAAATAGAAGACAGTTAAGTTTGATGCTAATTAAAGCTGGAGAGTTTCATCCCCAGAAGCCCACAGTGAAATCAGTTTTAGTGTTAGAATGTGTTTTGCAACACCTAATTTTTTCACTTTTATGATTTCAGAAATTCCTTCTGGAATCAAATGTGCCAGACTTCTCTTCTGTCCAGTTTAATGGTCTGAGACATATTTGTTTAGCTTTAAAAGTCTCTGCTGTTATTTCAGAGGTCATCAAACACCTTACACATCTTCATGCAATCTGGAGGGACATTTGTGAACATCCAGCCCTTTCTGCACTTTAAATCATTCGCAAAACATAAAGTCTGCTTCATCTTGCAGCTTTGCCCTTCCCAGCAGATCTTAGTGGGCATCAAGGTGTTTGAAGGTGAGAGAACTTTTCTTTGACTTCACCCAAGCAAAATTGGTTATGAGATCCCTGATACCCATACAAAGTTCACTGAAGAACTCTTCAAATTCCTGTAAAATCAGTGGGAAGGCTACCACCTATTTAAAGAGACTTCAGCTCACATTTTACAAAGACATAAGAAAATGAAGCTTTATGTATTGCTAATGCATATTCATATTTTTAGATATCTTTACCTTACGGAGTTCCTGCCATTTCTCCTTTACCCCCAGATACACAGAATAATTAGTCTTGATACACTTCAGGAACTATCAAAAACCTATTAACTTGTCATTTTCAGATTTATACACAGGGCGCTGCATCACCCTCAGTGTCATGGACATTTGATGTCCTGCTATTTTCTTGATAGGGCCAGGGTCTCTGAGGGACAAAGGATTGGAAGCAATGTGCTGCAGCACCCATTAAAATTAATTGTATGCAAACATTAGAAGCCAGACACCCATTTCAATCATGAAATATGGAAAAGGATTTGCTGAAAGCCATTTATATTAAATTACTTTTATGATAATATTTAACTTTTTGGTATTAAATATTTAGTGCCCTTCTGCTTCCCCAATATGATGCACCTTAAAACTGCCATATTTTTGACAGAACCGCAGTAAGATGAACAGGCTGACTATTAACTCCAATGCTCATCTTTGAACCAGAGATGGACAAATAAGTCAGAGCTATGAGCACCTGCATGATGCAGCACTGGAATAGGTGCCAACTCGTTGTGGCCAAATGCAGAACATAAAATTCCAGAGACAGATCCAGACTCACTTTCATGTTATAGCCAAGAAGAAGCCAAGATAAACCTTGGTGCTGCAACAGCAGCACCATTTATCTCAACAGGAGCTCTTACCATAGTAGAATAAGGATTGCCCCCTGCCTGCCCCTTACAGAAAAAAAAAAACCTTTCCCTTATTGTTTTTTTCCTTTGTGTTGTACAATAATTCATAGTGGAAAAAAAAACCAAAGCAATTGTGCATTTTGACTCCACTTCTCTTTACGATTTAGGTAAACTTGATATTGACTTCAGCTTCCCGGGTAGATAACATGGGAACTCTCTGTGTACCAGCTGCTTCTGCTCCTAATGATCAAAACCAATAGTTCAGATTATGTTTCAAAAAACAGCAAAAGAGATGCTTCAGCTGCTTGTAAGGGAAAGACTAGAGAGGGATCAGCAGTTATGGCCTTGAAATATTGGCCTCTGAACAGCCTGGAGCGACAGTATGATACACAGAGAAGCACCCAGCTGCTGGTTGTGATCAAAATCTCAAGTGAAAGACCTTGCCAACAAAACCCATCTTATCGCTGGCAATATCAAAGATTATAGAAGGCACATTCACTACTCTACACAGAGGTGCTCAGTCCTGGGGGTGAAGAGAAATTAACCACAGGAATATTAACAATCCAGAGAAGTGGATGGTACTTGCCCTCTTGCTAAAGAAGTGTATTTGACTAGGTGGCTGAAAAGTTGGCCAGAGCAGTTTAATCATGCCTGTGGCAAATATTCTATGTAATTCATAAGCATCTATGTATAATTTACATTTAATTTCACCTAAATGCAAAAATACTGTACATCATTGAAATTAGTTCCCCATTCACTCACATTGAAATGGGCTGTCAGGTTTCTTCCTCTTCTCTCCAAAGACAAAGAAAAGCTGGATATAGCTCTAAAGAGCAGTGCAGTGCCTTTTTGGAAGTATCTGTCATGTTTCTTCATTTGCTCAAGTGCTTCAAGGAGAGTTTAGACTACACATTCAGTCATTGTCAGTGATAATCAGAGGAGCAGCACTGTTTCTTCTCTCTGCATTCAGCCAAAGCTCATGGATGAAAAACAGGTGCTTGAAGTTGAATTCAAGCAAGTTAGGCCAACTGGCAGAGTGCACAGCCCATGGAGTTGGCAGTTCTGGCGCAGGCACCCAAGGCTACTGATACAAAAGCCCATTTGGTCAATGCTGTGCATAAATTGTGTTCCTCAGTTTTCAATGGCAAGCTCTAACACTGCTTTGTAGGAAAATCCAGCTAGTGAAGAAAGCTACAGCACATTAGTTCAGCTACAGGGGTTATGGCAATGCACCTACCAGTCTTCAGCTCTGTACATGAGCTTCCCAGAGGATGTGAAATTAAGTTCTTAGTCTTGGTCTGTATCCTCAACATGTTCAATGGCTTGAGGCCAAAATAAGCTAGAAGCTAGGCACCCAGAAAATGAGAAACACACACATGCTGTGTATAAAAAAAAGCTTTAATGACTTGCCAACTTCCTAATAGAAATCTCCTACAGATTTTTTTTTTTTCACAATTGATAAAGAAATGGAGAAGCAAGCATAACATCTATGTCTGTAATATGTTAGGCAGCTGCCAGCTCACAAGAATTTCCTTTCCTTCCTGACACTCCTTGTGTTACTGGCTGCACATTGTTTAACATCTCCAGCACACAACAAAGGCATCTCACACGCAATGATTTCACGCCCTGTGTAAGCCTGACTCAGCCCACAAGCAGGGCCCGTGCTGTGCTGTGAATGAGGCTCCATACGGAAAGGTACCACCGCTGCATCATCAAAGCACACACTGTGAGGCATAAAAGGACAGCACAGATTTCAAGGGCAAGTCTGGTCACAGATATCTTTCCTGCTCAGGTTAAGACCCTGTTGGCCAAGCTGTCCTACTTATATTGCCCAGATGGTGCAATGACCTAGAGTGAAAAGGTGAGCAAACACAACATGGTGTGCAAATCCACTAGTTTGGGCCTGAGTGCCACCTAGGCCCCTGAGCTAGTATAAAAACATAACCTTTCTTAATACAGCATTTACTGGGTTTTGGCTGGGGGAATTCACAGTCTTAATGTTATTCCTGTTTTCTGTGAAGCTTTTCTCAAAAGATGCTACCCAAGAATGTCAGCTGAAAAGCAAGTTCTCATTGACTTCTGTGGAGGCAAGGCCAGACCTCCTGTGAGAATGATGATCCTTCAAGCATGTCAACCTGCTCCTTAGGACCTAGAACCAATCCATAAAATCATTACTCTCTTGTCCTGCTTGAAGTGGTGCCTCTTCAAGCACAGGATAATGTTGATAAAACCTTATTTGATTGAAATGTTTAAAATTTAGCTTGGAGGGTACACACTCTGAATGCTGCTGCAGGGTAGGATCAGAGCTTCCTGTTCCTCCTGTCCTCCATGCCCTAGGTTTTCCTTTGTACCACCTCTGTGGTGTGCCGTTGTGTTCATAGAGCAGCAAGCAGAAAATGGCCTGGTATCCTAGGAGTCTATAAATACTTACCACAGAAATAGCAAGTAGTTACTATGCCTGTGCATGTACTGGGACAACTGAGTTCAGGGGATTTATCCACAGAGGAAAAAGGTAGGACATTGCCTGGCTATGTAAAGAGATTTGTGTTGTACTGACTGCACGTTAAAAATAATAAGAGGTCGTTTATTCAAAATGGGAATTTTTTATAAGCATCTTCTTTCCACCCAGTTGTATGAACCTAGATGTGAGCTGCCTTCCAGGCTGCTACAGGTAAGAGGTAGCAATCCTCATGCCCTTGACCTCATCCTCAGAGCCCTCATGTTATAGCCAGCTCTTCTGACCAGGCTCTGCCAGATCCCAGCAGTTTCTTAACTCTGCTGCTGCATATATTTTCTCACTGGGTGAGTGTAAGGGTACTGTAATCCTCAATCCTAGGTGCTAGTGTCCAAAGTCAGGCTGAGAGCAAATGATCCGCTCTATGCTCAGCACTTGCAAAAGCACAACCTGGGCTTGTCAGGTAGCAAGTAACTTTGGCTGTGAGTGGCACAATTTGGCAGAAGGAATGTCACTCATTGGAGGCTGGTAACATTTTGCCTGCCACTATCTGCAGATGCTCACTTGTTACAAGTATGTGTTGTACTTGTCTCACACTTCGTAGCAATCAGCCCTTTTCTCAGATTCAGGTGAAATGGCCTGAAAAGGGACAAAGGTGCATGGTGTGGGAACAGCAGTTTAAGAAGTGGTTTTGATGCCTGCCCAAACAGCTGTTAAAGACAACAGAAGTGCCAATCCAGAGCTGGCAGAGTATTTCAAGTGCTTTGAGTGCACAAAACTGTGATGAAAGTGACAATCAGACGATGCCTCAATCATCTTTTCTCATTGGTAAAAGCTTAAATGCACAGTCATTTTCAAGATAAAACTGGTCTAAGGGAAAAAGGTTTTGTTTGAGGGCTTGATTGGTGTACTGAACAAGTAAAAATATATTTTAAAGCAATTGTTCATAGCCAGTGCTTGTATTAGAAATTTCCAGGGGAAAATGAAGCATATTGGAAAGGCAGAAAGCATTAAAAGCATAGACATGACTTTAAACCTCTATTGAGAAAATAAAACAAACTTCTAAAGAGTTTCATATCTGACATAATTCCATCCTTTCAAGAAAACTAACCCCTAAATAATTTTGGTTAACCTAGTCTCCATAAATAGATGAGAAAGAATTTTAATTTTAATTTTCAAAATAAAATTATGCTTTCTAATCAGCCTACAAAGATTTCAAACCCAAATGTTTTTATACTATCACTTTAGTGTTTCTAAAACAGCTCATAATTTGACTTGATTATCCTGAAATACGGTATCTTCAGATAACCTCATCAAACAAGGGCTTCCTAAAACTATTTCTATTCTTCTGTTGTGTCTGACAAGGTATTCCTGAAACTGCTGTCATCTCCACTGAGCCTGTCCAGTTGTCACTGTGGGGTCCTGTCCAGTGAATGGCAAAGGAATAGACGACCCTACACATTCTTTGTCTATGTTGCTATAGGCACAGCTGTGGATGGAGCACACAGCAGGTTCTCACTTGATTTAATTCAGCGTTTTTACGGGCAGAAAAATATTCTCATGTAAAAATGCCTTTGGCAAACTTCACCCTGCAATGCCAGTCCTCTTTTCCATCCCCTCACATCTCAAACAGCTGTGCTGCTTGCTCTAATGTTACTCTAATGCCAAAAATGTTTGTTCACATCACAGAGATTTTAGGGATACAAGTAAGTGTGTGTGTGTTTGTGTCATTATTTTGAAACATCTTCCCTACTGTCAGTGGAAAGAGACACAGAAGAAAAAATGAATGTTTGCAATAGCTAGTGAATTATTCAACTTTAAGGAGAAACTAAGTGCCAGAAATTCTCTAACACTCCACAGACCTCTCTTTCCAAGCTTGTGTCACCAAAATACGTTTAAAGGATCACACCAAAACTTTGCAGGATAGTAGGTGCTTATTTTTAATAAATTAAAAGCAGATCCAATGGACTGTGGGTCTGCTGATGTCAGACATGAACTGCTGCAAATGCACGTGATAGATCTGGGCTGTTCTGTGATCGTTGTTTTCCTAGAACACAGGCCAAGAACTCAAGTTAAATGGCCAGCCATGGCAGCAGTAAATAAGAGTTTGTCAAAATCAGTAGAGATTGAGCTGAGCTCAATAAAATACATTTTATGGCTTCAAGCAACAGCCCAGGTTAGGAAGAAAAAGGAAAAAAGGTCTGCATTTATTCAGCAAAGGACTCATAGTTTTATTATTGCTAGTGGATTTTGAAAAACTAAACATAGCAGAACTTCCTGAGTCTCTGGTTGCCCACTGTTGAACTGGGTTCTTAGTCATGTAAGCCAAGGTGAAGTATTAACAGCCTTGATCCAAGGAAGCACTCAATGACATTCCTAACTTTGGTTTTATAACTGGTCCCATTGGAATCTATTGTACAGATCCAATACTTGAAGGTACACCTAAGTCTAAGTACTTTCCTGCTTAAATCTTTCAAATGAGGAGCTAATATTCATAAACAGGAGACAGGGTGAATAAAAGCATAAAGTGATTCAGATCAGGCAAAAATAGAGACCAATAAGTGGAATTGTAAAATTTTTCAAAATATGGGAAGAAGTGCAGAGGCACTAAAGGAATGCAACTCAAAACTCTAGATACAAACATTAGATAATGTACATGAACTGCAATACTGAGTAACAATGTAGTCAAAGGACAACTTTCCCCAAAAGCTTGGACAAAATATTGCCACTGAGGAAATCAATTTAATTAGATTAATAAGAGTATGAAAGTCCCCTTGCAAACATGACTACTCACATATACACAAATGCAATTATTTTGTGTTTAACTGACAGGGGAAATTTGTGTGTGAAATTAGGAAGGAGAAGAATTATTGCAAAGCGAACAACATGGGAAAGAGCTAACTGCATAGTCAATTCAGCAAAGATCCTGTGTTCTGTCTATGACTCAAGGAATGAAATAGAAAAGTTAAGAGCTCACACCATGAGCTCCCAGCAGTGTGACTGTTTATGTGCAACAAAAAGACTAAATAAATACAAGGAAATGGGGAGAAAGAAGTTCCATCAGCAATTTTTAACCATATGTTTTTTAAAGAAATAATCTCTGATGGAGCTTTAGCTCCACTTACTGGCTGTAAATCAAAGTCCTCATATATACCCAGAGGACAGCTCCCAAATAATTTTTACTGCCTTCAGTCTGATCTCTTTTTTCTTCCATCTGATCTGCCCTGACTGACCTTGGTCAGCTTAAATCTGAGACACAGCAGTCAGAAGTCGGTGAACTCTGCGTGACCAGCCGCACCAGCATTCACCACATTCCTGGTGCACTGAACCAGGCTAGGCTGCTTCTGAACAGGTCCACTCCTGGCAAGGCTAACAGGGATACTGGCATCTGGAACATGGCAGAGGCACAGCGGAGAGAATGCAGTTGTGATTCATGAAGGACAGAGATCATGTACAAATCTTCATAGAGTTGCAAGATATGAGTATTTATCTGCATGAAGCAGTGGCCCTGCCACGTCACTGCCAATGTCTTTTTAAATCTACTACATAGGGTGCCTGCCTCCTATCACAGAGCCATGGAGATGCTATGCTTATCTGGCTTGGCTCTTGCTCAGCACCACAACTGGATTTGCAGACTGAGTTATTTTAATCCTCCTCAGTCTTATCACAGACTGCCTGTGGAGCATGAGCACATACACTTAGGAAGAACAAGAAATGCCAAACGTAGCATGAGCTGCAGTGTCCAAAGGTGAGCACAGAAATAACTGGAATTCACTGAGTTACCCATGCACCATACAAATGGCAAATGGTTGACTCGTAGGAACAGGTACAACAGTACCTATAGATAGCTGATCAGAGAAGAGCAGGACAGCCTGAACTTATACCAGCAATATTCCAGGAATCTTAGCAGTTACCCATTCATGCATGGGGAAGCACATATGATCCACAGAGGTACAGAGGACCTCACTAGCAGAAGGAAGAAAAATTCCTTCCAAAGTAGGGAGAGCAAGACATGCTGTGAGTGGTCCATTTAAGGGTGTTGCATTACCCTCATTAAATCTAAACAGCAAATGGCAAAAATTCCTTTACAGAGACAGAAACCAATCAAAGGTGGACTCTGAAAGCCATGAGACACCTGTTTGCCAAAAAGCTATACATTCATGCTGCCCATAATATCAGATCATCATCAGGAAGGGAAACAAAGTTCTCAGCCAATCCCCTGTTCTTCAGTACTGTAGATTCCGGACATATGAATAGTTTCACAGATGCCAATTTTCACAAACTTTTTCTGACCATCAGCTGGGTGAAACAAACTGGGGATTTCCCTTCATATTTCCTAGCAATGTCCCAATTCTTCTGGGAGGAATCTCAGGAGTGTGAATTAACCACCTGCTGTTGTTCTTGCTCACAGTCATGTACTTCACCCAAACACCTGATGCCTGTCACAGTGTGACAGATTGCAGTGGTATGTGCAGGCAGTGGGTAAGGCAGAAGCACAGCTGGTAGAAAACACTGTTTCTGTCATCACTCTGAATCTGCAGGGAGTCAAGGCTACCCCTTGACCTGCTCATTTGAGACGTAAAACATTGCAGCAAAACTGTACTAGTGAAGCAGTCATCTTTAGGTCAGAGTTAACTGAACCCAAAATGACCTTACTTCAGCTTATTTTTCTAGTGTAGAAAAGCCCAAAGGCATAATGCAAAGTAACACACATTAAGAGAGACTACCTTAGAAAGGTTACCTCTTCATTTAATCATACATTTCATTTATTGCTCAATTAACATACCTCATGCATTTTCATCCCTCTATTACAGCTGCAGTATCTTTAGACCTGGAGCTGTACAGCTCTCTGCGAGGCATTTACTGTTATCTACTCAGACAGGTAAATCATTTTCTTTAGTACAGGCTGTCAGCATCTATCCTTTCAAAGGAGATGATAATTTATGTGGTATTTTATGTATGCCAGGTATGTTCCACAGCAAAAGTACCCTTTTTTGTCTCCTTAGCTCCCTACCTGCACTAGGGTCAGAGATCTGCAAGGCTGTGTGCAGGTTCAGGACCCAAGATGACAGCACAGATCCCCATCACTACAGTCTCCAGCTCATCAGGGTCTTTGGTCTCTAGACACCAGGTAGCACCTAACTTATCATGTCTGTGAGTAGAATGGCAATATAACAGTTTAGAAATTCAGAAGGAATGATCAGGAACTTTGTAAGGAGATTGTGTCTCTAATAGATCAAATTTTGTCTGAGCACAAGGTGAATGATTTTGTTCATTCCTACAACAGCTTTCCATCATGACTGTATTGCACCATACTTCAGAGACACACATGCAAAGAGCTCCCCAGGCTCTTCAGTCCAGCCCAGGTCCAGAGACAATTGCCTACAACTTGTACAGAGCTTCTTGCTAAGCTGATCATGCTGCTTCTAGGGCAAAAAACTATCTCCAGGCAGAGTTACTGCCCTACCTATGTGCAACAGCCTACTTAGTGGGCATGAAGAGACCTCAGTCCCATGCTCCAGAGCCATGCCGGTGAGATTTCTGTTGCTCAGGGTCTCAATGAAAATCATTTGTAAGGCAAGTGAACCACAGCTTTTGTGCAAAGTGAACTCTGTAAACATAGGCTGGCTTTGGTGCAGCTCTCTTTTTCCTCTCCAGATGATGCCCACCCAACACTGCACATTCTTTACTAGTTCATACACAGAACAACTGGTGCCTTCACTGTTTGTCACTGTAGGTGCCTGAATCTTAAAAGCAGTGTTGTAGAAAAGATGAACTGGTTTCAAAACACGAATACTGTGTGTCCATCCTTTTTGGACACAACTTTCCATATCTACGTATCTTCCACATCTGTCTTCCATATCTAAGAAACCACATATTAGGCAATGAATGTACACTGGTACACTCAGTAAAGCTACTTTGCACATGCAACTGCAATGTTCAGTTGACTCAGTTGATAAAGTTGAGATGTTCCTGCTTTAGTGAATGAAAGAGTGAGTTTAAGCTCCCCTGCCTCCATACATGGAGCTCAAGGTCTATGTTTCATGTTCTTTTCCAGTATGGGGCAGAGAGAATTTGTGCTGCTACCTCCACAGGGAAAATAATTCACAACAAAAGCCAGGAGGAAAAAAAAACAGAGTCATAAGAGCTCTTCTAATTGAAATACATTGCCATAAAGAACAAGGAAAAAACTTTGAAATGAGAGTTTGCTTGCCTAGAAATGTTTATCTATTTAATATAAAGCCTCAAGAAGGAAATATAATAATTTACAATATTATCACAAACTGCTGAATTATCTAAAATATACATTAAAAAGTCACCCTACTGTGTGAAAAAATATTATTAGTTTCCTGACCTTTAGAGCAGCCAATTCCTTCAAGGGATGTCTAATATTAAAGCATACCATACCTTCTTTCTGTTAAAATGGCTCTGTACAAAATTTTAAAAACAAAAAAAAAAAACCAAACTCCAAAACAAAATCAACCCACAATAAAAACACACCCAAGCCTTTTATTAATCATGAAAGCCGAACACTACAACTGAAATTTTTTATATTCCCTTACTTCTGAAATGGAATAATTACACAGAAAGAGAACAACTTCATCCAGAAATTGTCTGTTAATTTTAAGATAGAATGGGATTTTTGGTTTTGCTTTTTTCCTTTTCCTTCCCTATGCATCTAGTCTGGTGTTTCAGTTAAAGTCATGAAAGAGAACTAGTCAGAGAACCCTCAGGAGTAGATGGATACCCATATCCATCTATCTCTAGGTGAAAATGAGTGGAATAGATTGAAGGATAGTTCACAACTTCTGTGTAATTACTAACAGTGTGTTTCTTCTTGCTCAGAAATTAACTCAATGTCTCTTTATTGCTTAAGTCTTACAAAGAGTATCAAAATGGTGTTGCAGTATTAAAAGAGTGTTAAAAGAGGCCTTGAGCTGACCAAATGTACAGTTGTTCATTCCAAGTAGTGAGCCTTGTCTAAAACCAAGTGATCCATTTGATTTATGGCAAAGTCAGATGAGATTGGTAAAGACTAGGGGATTAAAAATCAATTTAACACTTACTTGTAGATTTGGAAATAATTCTTATTAGGTCCTGAGTGTGATAGGTAGAAAGACAGTGGAG
Organism: Cinnycerthia olivascens; assembly: GCA_035048155.1. NCBI lineage: Eukaryota > Metazoa > Chordata > Aves > Passeriformes > Certhiidae > Cinnycerthia > Cinnycerthia olivascens. The sequence goes on from JAWWMU010000237.1 coordinate 20,887,895, forward strand.
TCATAGGAGATAGACTGTCAAGGATCACAATCCGTTTCTACTTGCTGAATGTGGAAAGAAAAATGCCTGTGGCAAAACAGTGGCAGCAGTATTGGAATATCTCTTCAAGAACAGATAAAGATCAAAAGATCATGGAAAAAGTCCTACACTTGATCTTTTGTCCAAAAGATGCCTTCTCCTGCAGTGAAGGGGATAGATTTTGGATTCTACCTTCTTTCCATGCCTGCTCCCCTACTCCAGCATCATAGGTGGTACCATTGCTTTCCCAGCACATCCACTTCTTCCATGAAACAAGGGGCCTTACACAAGGACAAGGGAGGAAAAAGAACTTACTATGAATTCAGGGTCACTGTTCCATAAGACTGATCAAAAATGTAACGATTTGAAAGGATGTTGTATTTGTTTTTATTATTATTGCAAATAAAGAAAAGAAAGTGGGATGTAGAGAAAATAACCAAGAACAGGGAAAGAAATCTGGGCATTTATCATCACTATTCCTTAAAAAAAAAGCTCTTTAAAAACTCTAAGTGTAGAGATAATTTAAACTTTTGAAAAATTTAACGTCAGTATAAGGTGCTGTTTTACACTGGCTCATTTTAAGCTCTAGGTATCTGTAAATGTCTCTTTGTATAAGGAAGTTTTACAAAATATTTAGACATCTAAGAGGTATATAAATGACAAGCACATAAAATAATCCCATAGCATGAATGATGGTCCATGTCATGAACTGACCGAAACTTTAGATCAAATTTGAAAACAAACTGTTTTCATGGACTTCTCCTCCCCAGCATATTAGGTGATATTCATTAAAACTGGTGATGCAACTGAAGTAAAAGGAATAATGCAGAGGTAGTTCAAAAGGAGGTTTCAAATAGCTCAGGAGCTGGCAGCGAGCACAGAGGGACCATCCTCATATCCCACCTGACAAGGCACTTTGCAGCAGTCTTGCCACAGCCATGTTGCAGCACCAGGAGTGCTGTCAGCTAAATGTGAAAGCTCTTTTCTTTCTCACTTCTTAGTCATATTTAGGAGTTACTGTAGCTCTCCCTCCTCCAGGCTGAGATCTGACAGCCAAAGTGGGGCCATTGAAGGAATCTCACTTTTCTCTCCGCTTAAATCTCAGTGAGTTCTTCTTCCATGACAATGGGACTTCAGCGGTACCTAAAGCTGGCAGTGGCTTTCTACAGAAAAATAAATTTCACTCTTTAGTACTGTATACTTTTAAAGTGACTGATTTTACCATCCCTCCAAGAAACCTGTTACAGAATTATTTATATTGGAAATATTCATGTTGGCATAAATGACATGAAGAGAAATGTGGGTATATAAAAGCACCAGAAAAAGAATGTCAGAGCAAGTGCCAAAGACTGGTGAGCATTAATTGCCCCAGAATGCTATATCTGTGATTCTATGCAAATGACCAAAGAAAGGAAGAAAAAACTTAAACATAAGATGAAGGTGGACCACAGTGCTGGAGCCATGAAATACATAAGGAAAAAGTCAAATTCAAGATTATTATCAAAAACATATATTGGAACAAGAAAAAGATAAAGCACGAAGTACAAATATCTGAAACTCTACATATAGACGCATATGTATTTCTCAATTCCTCATTTTTAACTACAATAAGCTACTACTGCAGAAAGATTCCAGAATGAATCTGTATGTATTTCCTCTCTTTTTCATAATAAGTAATTTTCTTCTTCCCTCTACTATCTGATCTCATTCTAGCTTACTGGCATCCTTTCTTTCTGGGATGTCAAACAGTGAAAGTAATATTTCCAGAGATCCTTCTGTGCACACCCTCTTCAAAAACTGGACCTTCTGATTCACTTGCTGTTTGTTGAGTGAGTCATATAACAAGTACATGAGCAGTTTGCAGCATATAGAGCAGAGCTTGTTTGCTGGTTGTAGCAGGACACTCTGCCCTGGAATGGAGTCAAACAGCTCAGACAATACCTTATTGGCAAGGCTATCAGTGGCTGACTGACAGGGGGTGTCATGCTGGGTTTGGTGTTGAATTCTACTAAAACCAATCTGATGCATCCTGATAGTGAAACGAAGATTTGGCAGATAAAGTGCCAGGCTGACTTGGAGACAAATCGTCACCAAAACTGCAGGATAAACAAAATCAATGACTGGCAGTCATATCACTTTACACCATAAAAGTCCAGTCCACTTTTATATGATAGGTTCTTTTGATATATTCCTTCCTGGAGAGTGTGTGTGAAGTTTTCTCCCTTAAAGTAGGGACAGCCCTTCAAGGATGCTGCTCGAGGCCAAGTGAAAGAGATCTGCACACAAGCATTGGTATAGTGAGGTACATCCATCTCTGCTTGTTTCTTTTTGATAGCTTTAATATTATTGCTTTGATAAAGTGCATTATACTATACCATACACTACAAGTTGGTTTAGCTTTTACATTGTGTAGTAAATAATTTGGATTAATATTTTGGTCTAATAATTTGTCATAATAAATAATTCATTTTATATAACTATATCTGATTTTCCATCTTTAATCCTGCAGGACAAGGTTACTTAATCTATTGACTCTCTGGGGCTAAGATTGGGTTCTGCCATCCCCAGGCTCCTTTCTGAGAAATTTACAGTGCAGGAGGTCCTCTCTGCACCTCATGGCTCAGCAACAGAACTTCTGAACAAACTTTGTCTGAAGTGCCCACTATCACTCACAATACAGGTCTGGTGTTTCTTTTCTAAAACAGTGTCAAAAGAACAGTGAATAGGTCCTCGGAGTTTCTTAAAGCATATTGTATGGCCTCTGGAATAATGGGCATTTCTTCCCTAGGAATATTTCAACACCTGAGACAGATCTAGGGCCACTACCATTCTTTGCAGCATTGCTGGAATAGCAGTAGCAGGAGACTTTCTCCTGTTCTGGGAGGATTTATGGGATGCCATCCCCAGCCCTGACACAATTCAATGTGAGCTTTTAGGTGAGATGTTGGCACAATCATAGATAGCATGGAGTAGATACCTGCCCTGAGAATTGACTCTGATAACCAGACTGCACTGCCTGCAATACCCTTGCCAGAATAAAATGTGCAATGTACAACTTCTACCTGAGGCAAGTTTGGAATAACTACTGGCCCAAGAAGAGTGAGTCTTTCTTTCATCCATCCACATGGCAGAACATATGGCCCAAATTCAAGTTATAGCTGAGTGAAAGACAAAATATTACACACGATAGGTGGGTGAAGCTGAGAAGCTGGCAGGGACAGTTTGTTATCTTGTCTCTTGTGACACTAGCAGCAACAAACAGGTCATTCTCACTTCAGCCTCTTCTTGTTGGAAATGACACAAAGTTTGAAATTTTTATATAACTTTAGTCAGGGGTTCTGTTCACCTTTTCCCAGGAGCAAAGGAATTAAAGTTTCTTTTCAAAGGAGCTTTTCACCACTTGAGGCCTGATGAGCTTCACATCTCAACAGACTGAGAGTAGCATAGAAGATGCACAAAAGATAATGACCATTAAAAAACATCAACTCCAAACATTAGCCCTGCATGGAGACACCTGCAAAAGATAGATAAGACAACAAAGAATGAGAATCTCATTGACATCAAAGGTGAAGGGGTCAATAACCAACAGGAAACCAAGTACTAAGACCTGTGTAACTTGGGACCAATGAACATTGAACCAATGGAATTCCTCTGGGTTTTGACTGGATAAGTATGTGAAAAATCTAATAAAGAGCATGTGTGAGGGAATTACTTTCTCCGCACAACTCAGGCAATGTGTAGATGAAATTATTTCTTTTGAACTTCCAGGCCAGAACAACATCCTGGCCAGAGTAAAGTAATGCCTTAATTGTCTAACACTAAAAGATGTTGTTGGAGAGTTTTTGTTTTTCTGCAGTTTTGGTGACAATCTCATCAACAGACAAAGCTGCCAGCTGCCAAGAATGTGGAGGCAGGAGAAACACTCTGTCCCCCACTTTGTGTGGCAAGTGGCTGAGCTGCAGGAGACAGTGAGAGAGCTGCATTGCATCAAGAAAGTTGAGAAGGAACTGGATAGCTGATTTGAAGCACAGTCTGCAGTGGACTTACAGCCCACCGCCAAAAAAACTCCTTCACAGGCATACACAGAAGGGAGGGTAGCCAAAAATGCCCAAGAATGGAAGCTTGCAACAACAATGACCTGCAGGAGGAAAAGCCTTCCTCTGAAGCCCGAGGTGCAGAATCATTTGATGACTCTGCAGACAGACAAGGAAAGACCCACCACACCAGAAGAGACTGGAGCTGAGTAAGGCAGCACAATCTTCTCCCCATGTAAAAACCAGCACAACTAAGAAAAGGCAATTGGGTGGAAGAAGTAGGCAACTGTTCTCTGGGAGCTACCTAGGCACTCATTTGCTGACCTGACACACTCTCTAGAGAGCTGCGATGCAGAGGCTCCTGTCAGGGTTGTCACTGAGAAACTACTGAGCCTTGTACCATCCAGACTACCACCCACTGTTCTTGCTTCTTGTGGATGCCAGTGATACAGCCAGGAGCAGTGATACAGCCAGGAGCAGTCTGAGGTGTGCCAAGGATTACAAAGCACTGAGAGTGGTGGTAAAGGACTCTAGAGCACTTAACCCTGCCAATCAAAGGAAAGAAGTTTGAAAGGGTCAGTCAGGTCTGGAAATTCAACAAAGGCTTACAGGGCTGATGCAACAGCCTACTGAGACCATGGGAATTGCTCTGGGAAACATGGTCCACTGTGGGCACAGATGGGGTCCACCTGCCGCAGAAAGGGAAGAGCATCTTCAGCCACAGGCTTACCAAGATAGTGAAGAGGACTATTAAAGAGTTGATGTGAGACAGGAATCTAAATTTATTCCCCTCCTACCAGCCTGGAGAGGGTAGGCAGGTCAGTGGTAGAGCACCTGAAGAGCAACATTTGGCCATTTCACTATCTGCATCTACTGCAGATTATCAAGTTTAAACACCATGGTGTTTTTTTCTTTTTTTTTGTTCCCCAGACTAAGCCAATAGAGAGACAGAATGTTCCTGGAGAGCAACAGGGGTCTTAGAAGCAGATGGAGGACAGGTCTGTTCCCCACTAATCTTGGTACAGTCTTCACAATTTCATTTCCTGGGCTTTGCCTTGTGCTATTAAAGTTCCTGCAGGCAAGGGAGAGAGGATTGCTTGTAACATAAGCATAGCATGTGAGTTATGACTTCTGTCTTGAATATTTCTAGTCCAGGTCTTTGAGTCATAGAATATATGTTGATTTCCAAGGCAAGAAGATATTCCTCAACTGCTTCAACAGTCACACTTTTAAATAAATCTTCTCTTTTCCCCATCAGCTCACAAAATTATTCTCTCTTTAGATTATTGTATATTATTCTTCTTATTGTTCAAATCAAGCCAGCAGATTTACTGGCACCGTAAACTGGAAGACTGACAGAGAGATACACAGTGTATTCACTTTGTATGTCCTGCCATGCCTGGACTAGACTAGTCTAAACTGCATCCTCCTAGAAGTATGAGTTGTTTTCCCTGCTTTTGTCAAGTCTTTTTCAATACAAGATTATATAGAGTTATACACCACCCCAGTTTAGCAGCTCTCATGACGAAAGCTCATAGTCAGTACCATGGTATTCTTTCTGCAGGATTATCCAGCCAGTGCTGTTCCCACACTTCTGCAGATTTTTGGTGACCATAACAGAACAGTAAATCTAACAAACTGCTTTAATTTCTTATGCATTAGGAACATGGCCATTGTGCAGCCTAAGCTCCCTCTTTTTTGCCCACTTGAAGACAGCTCCTTCAACTTTATTCTGAGAAATGCAACAGAAGGGAGAACACCAGATGACTTGCCAAATGGAGAGGAATTAAACTATGCCAAGTGCTGACTGGAGTTTACTCACAGACACATACGCTCATATCACAAACTGTCTCGCTGCAATAATTTTCTACTAGAACCAAAAGTGGTGCAAGGTGTATTGTTGTGCATCTCTTCATGGATCACAAGTTTCCTGTGTATTCCAATGTGCCCAGGTGTTTTTGGAACACCTTGGTACATCCCAGTCTGTCTGCTCTCTGTCAGCAGTGCAAGTGTTAATGTATCAGATTTGTATCAGGTTCATAAAAAGTAGTGTCCCACCAACTAAGATTTATTCCTTGGGAGGCACATAAACACTTTTCTTATTGTTTTGACTAAACTCCTCTGAGTTCTCTAGAGATACTGCTGATTTTTCACATCACACCCCAGCACCAGCCATTCACATGTAGTGGGCCCTGTGTCCTGCAATCAAAGAGCATTTGCAGATCTGTAAGTGCATTAGAAATAGCTGGACTTTCAAAGCTGGCCTTGTTCGAATACATAGTCCATCTTGTAATTGACTGTCAGCTTGATTTACAATGGCAGTTGTGATGGGCTTGGAGATTTCAATCCAAAAGGCTCTCTGAAGTGAGTGAGGACAAAAGTCAATCCAGTGAGGCAGGTCGATTTGTTAATATCATCAAAGAATAAGGAACGGTTTAGGCAACACAGCAAGCCAAAACAAAATGCACTCAAGACAGAAGCAGGCCAGACAAAGGAAGTTCATAAAAACAAATCACAACTCCTGGAGAAATTATAAAAGCAGATAGAGGAATGAAGGTCAGCAAGGGGAAATTTAAAAATCATTCTATTCAGAAGAAAAGAAAGGAACAAGCAAGAATATATGAAGATTTTGACCCATCACGTGTTTTATATAATTTGTTGAAAAAAGCTTCATAAGAATCTAAATTATACGCTTTGGGCCTGAACTATTGGCATTATGAATCTTCCAGTCAATTTGCTTCAGAAACATCATGCTTGGTCATTAATTTTTTTTTTAAAGCCTGAAATTCTCATTAAACATTAGGAAGAGAGGTAAAGGGGAAGGGAAGAAGATGCTGATAGAGACCTCCATATTCCTTGGTTTCTCTCTGGAACAACAAACCTTAGCTTCAGTCCCCAGGCTCTGAATACCTTGGATTTTGCAGACATTGCCTCTCCATTTTTAAAGTGATTAGAGACACACCAGACAAACTAAGGTTAATCAGACCTGAGAGGACTGAGAAAAAATCTATTTTTCACTATGGCAAGAGCTTGTCAGTGGGTGGACAATGTTAACACATTGTTTTTCAGCTACGATTTTATAAAGTTTTCCTTCTGTGTGTAGGATAAATTTCTTAGTTTAGACTGACACACGTGAGATTTTCACTGAACTAGAATCAGAAATATATTGTCAGATATAATAAACAGCAACGAAAAGCAAAGCCAAGCTGAGTTCAAAATGTATCATATATTTTGTACAGAAACTTATATATTGAAATAGAGCAGTTTTTGAAGGAGACACAACAAATTAAAATACGAGCTATGATCTTGATTCTTCACATAGACCCAACTGACTGATTTGGATAATTATTACTTTGCCACTGGGATCCTTCCATCTCTTCCATCTTTCCATTTCTGTGCTTTGCTGTTAGCAAACTATTTGTTAGTCAGACAATTAGCCACATCAGCAAGCAGCTGCCTGGTAATAATACTTTATGCATGCCAGTACTGAACTTGACATTGCAAACCACAAGTGCTGTGGTCTGTCCTTAGGTGTATCAACCCTGCTGGTCAGGCAGATCAATCCCTTTGTAATTGAAGAATGCTCAAACAGGCATTTGGTTCAAAACCAAAAGCTTCTCTCAAGTAAACTACAGATATGTCTCCAGTTATTAACAATGTAACAAAGTCACTTCTGTCCTCTTGCTGCAGGAAAACAAGAACTTTCAAATGTTTGGTTGTAGTCAGCAAGAGGACCATATACTTATGGCAAACATCCAGAGCAAGTCCAGCTCCTCGTGCTTCAATTTCCTTCTTCCCTTGTACAGCTAAGACACTCTTCTTCACTCCTTGAGAAGGTTTAATTATTTCTGAATTTTAAACTGTTCTTTCTGCTGGGAAAATGTATCCATACTGTTTTCAATGACAATATTTACAGAAACTTCCTCTTTTTTTTCAGCTAAAAAGGAGTATAATTTTTAAAGAATATAATTCTGTTCCAATTTATGTTGAAAAATATTTTACCTTGGAAAACATAAACCAATATTTAAGTGAAAATATATGTTTCAAATAAACCAACATACAAAAAGACAGATGGTGCTTTTCACCAACCTTAATTCTCCTTCCCCTCAACCTCACTCCTGGTTTGCCTCATCTTCAGATCTTAGTGAAAGCTTGTTCAAACACATCACCATTCTCCTTCCAGTACTTCATAGCTTCTTGATCTCATCATCTTACCTTCCCATTCACATGAATCTCCTAAACTCAGCTTGATACCTCTTTCCTGTTTCCCTACTACTGTCAGATTGGCTTTCAATCCTGCATAAAGCAGTGTTCTATCTTTAAGTCTCTTTTACAGTTTCTTCACATGTAACAGCTGTGCTTCCCTGTTACACAAAATCAGATCCATTAACCAGATATTTTCTTATGATTCCCTTGACTTATTCTGGTGAATTTTGTCTCTAGATGTTATCACTTACCCAGAAAAGAAACTATGGGAGCCTATTAAAATTGTGGTTTTTTGCCCTTCTCCCAGAAGAGAATGTAGAACAATGATATTAATTAAAATACAGACATATCCCAAAACATCAAAAACATTCCCTAAGTATTATGCTCACAAAATTCCATCCATTCACATTCCCCAGAATGTGGATTTTCATTTTGGCTTATAGAAGGCTACAGCCCTCTTGGGATTGTTGGTTTAGGACTCTGTCTGGAGAAAAGGAGGAAGTGCTGCAGCTGCATAATGCTCCTGAGAAAAACCATTTAGTACATTTTCATATGTGGATGGCTTTATTAAAGTCATTTAATTAGGGCCAGAAATGTTGAAGTTCAAATTCTCTAGAGAGTTTTAAAATAAACCAAAAATGAATATGGGATTTGACAACAGCAGTTATCAGGGAAGTATTAAAGAAAGGGACAATGCAAAAGAGATTTAAATATGGCATTTTGATATGATAGAGAACCAATGGAAATAATGTATGAAGAAAAAAAATAGGAAAGAAGATGTGGCTGAAACAGAAGATTCACAAAATATTGGAAGTCTTTGAAAACAACCTGCAACGAGCACACATTAATGTGATATCATTGGTATGTTGTGATCAGGGAATTGACTTAAACTAGATTAAAACATAAAGAAGTAAATGCTTCCTCCAAAGTAGATGTTAAATGAAAAGACAAAAAAAAAAAATTAGAAAGGATAAAACATTGAATAGCTGGAGTTCCTGAAAGATGAGACACAAGAGAAAGTCTCTCTGGAAAAACTTGCTTTTCAGATTTCTGAAGAGTCACTGCTTTTCAACACAGAACTCTGCTCTACAGGAAACTTCACTCCTCAGGACTGTCAAACCCACAGTCTGAGTAGCAAGTGCTGTTGCCTGGAAAGTAAGTTTCACCCTGGTGCCAAAAGAAGAAGCAGCAATTGTTTCTACTTTGTCCGTGCTCTGTTCAAAGATGCAAAGACAATGTCTTAGACTGAGAAAAGCTCCTGTGAAACAGTGAAGAACTTTACAAAGGATGACAAGGGAATACAACGTAAGAAGGAAGGGATGACCAAAGGCAGCTTTCCTTAGAGTACTGGAAGCCTTTGAAATAAACTTGGAAAAGATATTCACCAAGTTCACTAACATTTGTATGCTGAGATCTGTATAGACAAAATCATCCTTTGAGTTCTACATCTTCTTTGGATCCATCTGTTTCTTGACTACTACTTCCAAATTCTACTTTGAGTCTGGGATTTTACATGCTGAAAGAAAGATGAAAAGAGAGATACAAACTAATGCATACTTTCAGTAGAAAGTTCCTGTGAACATAAAGGAGGGAAGACCAAGGGAGATTTGCTCAGTATTCAGGAAAAAATCCAAAATTATGTCACTGGCATCAGAACTCCTATTCAGTTTTGCTGCTGTAACTGAGAGCAGAATCCAACTTCATTTAGCTCTGGCCAAAATTCTTTCATTACAAATGTGCGTGCCTATTTTGTTTGGTCTATCAGCTTCAGAGAGAGACTCTACCTGCACTACGGGATTCCTGTCCTTTCGATGGAAAACTAAAAATAATCTGAGGCTTCTGAAGCATCAACATTCATATGCTATCCCACTACAGGAGTCATTATTCTCCAGCTGAGGTCAGACTTCTTTTCACAAATAAATGTGAGTCAGCATCCTGTTTTCTCACCTTCTGCTCAATCTTCCCTCTGTTAATCTGTGTAAAGTACAGTAGAAAATCCAAAATGAGAGGGCAATGCTAGAAACATACTAACAAAGCAAAGCTCTCCTGTGGAGGCTCTGAAAGTGAGAACCAGGAAACTGAGCAAGTAATAAATGTTACAATGCTCTAACATCGGAAGAAACACGGCCACAAGGCACAGGATTCCTCAATCCAGAGCCTGTCTCTTAAATGCCTGTGAGAATCTGCAGTTGCACAGCAGCCAAGTGTCCTGTAGCACAGCCCTTACCTGGTCAGTGTGTGCATGCTGTTGTGTCACCCCTTTGCCTAGCAGGGGAGCATTCCTGTAATGTTTGGGAGCTGCACACCTCGAGCATCCTCAAGGGGAAGCTGTTGGAGAGAGCAGGGGGAAGACACTTGTATCTGCCACACTCGAAAACAATATACCATGTGGGATTTTTTTTTTATTTCAGACCTACCATGTAATTTTTTTTTTCCCTAACTGATGAAAACATTCTTATTCTTCTTACAAAAGAGAGTGGAGTTTTTTAGCTCTTGTAAAAATCGATTGACTCATGTTAGAGATAAATTTGCCCCTCGGGACTCTAAAGAAAGCAGTCAGAGCATTCTGGCATGCAAAGAATCACTCCTGCTCCTAAAATCCATCCTGAGACAGAATGTATTCTCACCCACGAAATGAGCAAACTCTATTGGCTACTACTGAGTAGGAAGCAGAACAATATCTCTGCAGCTTCTCCCTTTCACTTTGCTTTTTTCCAGTCACCAACCCACCTGACTGTATGGGAGCTGCCTGTTAGATGCTGCTCAGCCCTTACCAGACATGGAATGGAGGAAGACAATTTTCTGTTTTTTCCCCCCATGCTTCAGCCAGCCCTGGTCTCTTGTCTGAACACCAGACTCAAGCTTACCACCAAACCATAAAACTGCAAAGGTTCTCTCAGCTGACACAGTCTGTGGAAACATAACATCAATCTTAATGACCTCCTATTGGCAGTGTCTGGGATCATCCCTGCTTGCCTGCAAGCATTTATTGAGGTCAGTAAAACCACTCTGACATTTATGTGTTGTTTGCAAAAGGAAAGGAGTGGCTAAAGACTTACATTGGAGGTTGAGTCTTCATTTTATCAGGAGCTATTTGAAGAATGCTATTTGAAGAGTCAAACTAGATTTAGTGAGGCAGTTTGGGAAGGATCAATGGAGCTTTATTTCATCTAGTCCTAACTTGAGAGCCAGGATTCCTTTGCCTGAAATTGCTGTCAAGCTGCTTCTCAGCAGAAATGTGGGGTTTATGCAGCTTGCCACCATCTTCTCTCCTTAAAATCCTTTATCTGACATCTCAAAATTTCAGCCTTTGAGGATGCATTGACTTTTACATAGTGACCACTTTGATTCATCAGGATGCACAGGGAAGCTTGATAATTACACAAAAGCCCAAAGCAACAGTACAAAGTAAGTTCAAAAGTCAGGGTTTTCTTTCACAAATCAATAAAAACTACAAAATTTCCAGGGAGAAGTTCCCATCTTTATTTACCTCTCAATCAGCTCAGGCAATGGCAGCCTTCATGAAGTTGTCACCAAGAATAGCACTCTCATTCTGGACAATCACTGCAGAGCAGCACAATCAGTTCAGCAGACAAGAGCATCTGGTTCCATCACAGCAGCAGCAGCTCAGCCAGGCTACTCTGCAGCTCACTGAGGCCAAAGAACCTTGCAAAGCAAGACCCCCTCAGACTTTTTTGTTTGTCCTTTTGAACACCTCAGAGCCACTATGCCAGGCCAGCCCAGCCTCCTCACCACGTTGGTGAGGTTTAGTAGCTTTTCTTTGCCCAAAACAATCCAAAACAAGGAAAAGGAGACAAACGGGGTCATTGCAGAAAAATAACATTTTCTTCATCCTTCCTCCCCAAAGTCTCAGAGTGCAGAAGCTGGGATCTAAGAGCTCTCCTCTGGCTCAAGTTCTCTGAAAATAACAGCTGGGTTTTTATCAAGGAGCTGTAAAATCCTTTAACTAACATGAGGCTTAAAATATTAACTCATTGCTGAGACCAGACTGTGATTCTCCTGATTCAGCAGTACTCAATCAAATTGTCTGAAAATGCTTATAAATTTAAACACTAGGAGCCTGTGTGGGTGACAGATGGAGATAGACAAAGTGGTGATGACAGGGGTAGAGGGTTGAGTATTCCCTTTCCCTATTTGTCTTTTAGTCAAATAAATGGCAGCCAAATAACACTCTCCAAACTCCCCCATCTCTGCAAGTTAAGGGCAGCTCCAGGATGTAACAATGGTATGCAATGTAACTCAAGGCTCAGCTGATATTTTTCATGTGGAATGAGGAAAGAAAATATAATTGGAAAGCTTGATGCCTGCATGATGCCTATTTCTTATTTCTTTGACTGCACCTGAAAGTTAATAAAAAATATGTATATTTGTTATAGGAAAAAAAATATTGACCTGACTATAGAGCTTTTGAAGAAATAGAAAGCAATGAACCCTTAGTACTCGCCTGTAGGAGTATTTCAAGTAGTCCTTTTATCTAGCTATTATTCTTGGCCACTTTTTCCAATAATTTTATATTTGTACCAGAACAAGAACCTTGGAATTCAAAGTCCTCTAAACAAAGAATAACTGTAACACATGAAGCAGCAAGACAATCTCTCTATGTTTCATTAATATTGCCAGCCTCTTTCTCTTGGAGCCAAAGAAGAAGCAAAGCAACCTACATCTTTTTTTGGGCCATATATATCTTCATCCAGGTCTTTTGGTGTGGAATTAGAAATGCCAAGTTTGTTCCTAGGTTACCACTCTTTAAAGCACTAGTTTTAACCTGTGGTCCAGCTTTGCTGGTCTGTTGTCTGTATCTTCTTTATTCTCTGTGTCAAAAACACTTGCTGTAGGGGCCTGAAATAGCTCCATATGCTTTTTCCTATTTTTCTTTGTTGTTACATTCCTCCAGCTTCTCCCTCTGTATCTACACATTTATTATCATTGACCCTGTCATCTTCTATATTTCATTCACCGTGAACACATCCATCATACAGTTATGGCAATCGTGTCTTTTCATATCCAACAGCTGCATCTCACCCCAGAAATGTCTGCATTTCACAATCTGTGTCTATGAAAATTCAGTAGTAATGGACTATAGTAAAAATTCTGTGGCTGCTCAGAATAGCCAACGAGAAATAGTGGTTCTCATTTTCTGTCCTTCAACTGGTTTTCTGCTCCTGAAGAAATTATTTTCTTTGCCAACTTGGAAGCTGAAACTTTGCTGGGTTTCCCAGTGTTTTTTTGCTTAGCTCAGAAATGGCATGTTGTGATCGTCCAGATGGGAGCCCCAGGTGGGATGTAGGCCTGAGACATCAGCTGTTTAAACAAGTGGAACAGCTGTCATTAATCTCTGCTTCTGGAGCTCATAACAGGAAAATGGAGCAAGCAGGGAATTGGTTCTCAATAAAAGAAGCGTCCTTCAGCCTTGCACAGTTTCAGTCAATGTATATTGTTCTCATAGATCACAGTAGCAGCAGGTGAGAAATTGCTTGGACTAGAGGCTTGTGTAGAGTGGACATGTGAGGATTTCCCATGCACACTACCGACAAATCAATCTTCTAAAATAAGACTTGAAAGAAGGATCAAGAAAAGGCGAGAAATGATACCAAGGATGTTTGGGAACAGGTCCTTTGTGAGGAATATTTAAGACAGGAAAAAAGCCTGGTTCTTGCCAAAAGGGTTTTCTTGTACTTCAAAGATCAATACAAACATGTTAGAGGTATGTGTTTGCAAAAATACTGATAGCTGAGAGCTAACTGCAGTGTCTGCACACCTAACCTACCTGTACACCAGGCTTTAACTTGCTTTCCAGTACCAAAAGGAACCCTACAAAAAAACCAAAGAGGTACTTTTTGAGTGCCACTACAAGGTCCTGTAGCAATAGAGCAAGAGGGGATGGCTTTAAACTAAAAGGGAGCAGGTTTTAATTGGTTCTAAGGAAGAAGTTCTTTACAATGAGGTTGATGAGCCATTGGAACAGACTGTCCAGGGCAGCTGCAAATGCCCCATCCCTCAAAGTGTTCAAGGGCCAGCTGGATAGGGCCCTGAGCAACCTGGTCTAGTGGAAGGTGTCCCTTACAACGTCCAGGAGGTTGGAGCTAGGTAATCTTTAAGATCCCTTCCAATTCAAACCTTTCTGTGGTTCTATGTTTCTAATGCCTCATTCTAATTGTCTACTCAAAAAATCACTAACTTCAGAATTATGTTTCTTATTAAAGGCTTCAGCTACAAGAAAATCAGTTTTTCTTTAGAAACGGAGTAAAAAATCAGCAATATTTAAGTGCTGTGGTGTTCAAACCCTGTGTAAAGGCTGCTACTTCATGGTCAATTACAATCTTCTCTTTTTACTGCTGGACAGTAGGGCAGGCTAGTTCTGGGATGCACTTGACTGGGCATCTCTGAAGGAATGCCTTATTGGGCCCAACAGCTGGGTTTTTTCTCTTCAGAAGAGCAGGTACCTGAGAGTGGGCCACAATGGAGAATAGGAAGGTTTTCATGGCTTGGACTTTGCTCGCCGGGTAATAGAGTCCCAATATTTTCAGATGCCGGGCAGGTTAGAGTAAGAGGCATTTCAACTCCCAGAAGGAAAAAAACACTTCTGGTTATATTACCAAGACAAATAGTGCAGTGAAATCAGTTTTGAGAGACAAGAATTGGTCTCAAAAGATTGACTGAGTAAATTTTCAGTACAATTCAATTCATATGCTCCTTTGGTGCTTTCTATTTTTGCCTTATAGCAGGTGGTAGGCAGTGCAGAATGTGGCAAGCTCTTTTATATGATTGATGGTTTAAACTTTTCAATTAAAAGCATGTTTGCAGGTTTGAGGAAATCTTTGGGATGAAGAAGAAAGGAGAGCTCTATGTGAAGAAGAAAGCTTTATTTTCCCTGCTTATTAGTGTCTCCATTCCTGTGTAAATTCACTCATTATTTGTCCAAGGGGACAAGGCACCACAGCACATTGTTGTTGGGTGGAGGTGTGACACCCAGCTCCTCTCCAGAACAGTGTCCACAACACCCTGCCAAGGACATGGGGAAATGGAGCATGAACTGGAAATTTTGCCACTGTTGATTGAGTCTGGGTGTCACGGTCACACAAGGACTGAACACACTGCTGTTCTTGGTCCTTTCTGTCACCCATCTCATCGTTCTCTAAGGGCCTGCCTAGGGAGGAATAAACTCAGGGAAGCTGTATGTCACTACAGGTCTGAGCATTTTTTTAAAGTGTAAAAAAATATTTCTGCTCTGGAATATTATCATCCAGTTCCCTTTTCCTCTTTGAGAACACTGGAAATGCCACCACTGGAGTACCTCCTCTTCAAGCTGAGGAATGCCCTGCTTTGGTTTGGCAGACCGGGGGTCACAATCCCCCCACGGTGTCCCTGCTGACTGCCAGGGCTGTGCATGGACTGAGTAGACGCTGAGGGGCTGCTTCTGTGTGCTCCTACACACTGGCTGATTTTACAGACTTTCTAATAAACACTGAGACCAGACACCTTGGATTGCTCTGCTGCCTGGCTCCTGACAGATGTTTTGAAGAAGACATTTCACCTCATTTTGCTGAATTAAAATGATTCATTGAGGATGACACACAATGAATATTCAGATTCCCCACGATTCCTGAGATAACTAAACTTTCTTATTCTTGTAAGTGGTAGTCTGTAATATGTCCTTAGCACATGGTTTCTTGTGGGATTTAGTACCCATGATACTCAGACATTTATTTTGCCATCTAAGAAATAAGATTTTTATTGACTCATCTCATAAAAGACATTTTATTATGATCACAATTGCTGAGAGCCATAAAAAGCAAGTTTTTTCTTTTGTTTTCACTAATTTATTGCAAATTACATGAAGGAGCACCCCATCAAATGGCTGATACCTTCACTGCCTAAACAGTCATGGGATGAACTATGCCTGTTGTTTGCCAGCAGAGAGAAAAGCAGATTTTTTTAGCCATGCTGCCATTAGCTGTATTTTGAGCTGGGAGTTCACTGAGTTATTTGTAAGGTACTGAAACAACACTGTAAATTGGCTTGGCTCCAGCTGTACTTTGGAAGGAGTGCATGAACAGTGTCATTCAAACCCACTACATTTCAGAGATGTGCTTTTGTTGTAAATTTGGGATACAGAGACATGTCGATGCAACTATAAGACTTCCAGACTACAGGTGTTGCTTCAGTTAGTTGTCATGTTCTGTTAATCTAAGGGATGTTACTACAAAACAACTTCTCACTAGCTAAATCTGAGTAATCCTCTGGAGATGCATCTCTTTCTTTCCCTTGATTACAGATATCTTTATACCTTGATCCCCGGTGAAGTGCTTGACTCAAATATCCCAGACTAGATGGAATGAAGCCAGTCTGTGCATCCCCACAGAAAGCCATAGAGAATCATGTAATCCTGATATCAGAAACATAAAGACTGTGAGATTTTAAGCAAGATTGATGAAGCGTACATCAGGCTGGATCCACAATTTGTGATGCTGAAAATATTCCCATTGGAATTAGCATTGTAGCCAGGTATAGGTGGCATGGACTGCCTATGTTAACTGTAAATATGTATAAAGAGCAAATTGGGTGAGAAGTCCTTTGCATGGGCTTCTGGGGTACTTGGAGCAGGAATGTGTTTTAATCAACAGAAGCTATCAGGGAGTATAAGACACATTATTCTACAATATTTACCAGCTCCCAGCCCCTTGCAGCTTAACATGTTCTTCCCAGAAAGGTTTCTTTTCACCAAGACTATGCTGTGGGACAAGCCTGGCCTTTCCTCCTTCTACTCTCTGCACTGACTTAGGTCTGAAACGTATGTGCCCAAACCTTACCTGAGTTTCCCTCTGTGGCAGCAAAGATAAACCCCAAGACATGCAGCAAGGATGTAGCATTAAATTACTTTGACAGAGCTAGGATTACTTGCCCAGAGAGTCAGTCAGAAGAAAGCAAGGAGACAGCATGAGAAGTACAGTGATAAGGCAGCTGAGACTGGAGTCCAGAGAAGAGTCTTTTGAGGTGAAAAGTCAGTAGACTGGGCTTAGAGCATTTTAGAAGAGGCAGACCTGGTAGCAGCATGCCTTGAATCCTGCAAGACTCAGAAAGCCCCTGTCATTTGAATGTCTATGGCTGTTGAAGATAAGCTGGACATGAGCAATGGTAATTAGCATTTGCCTATCTTTTGTGTGCAGTAACTCAGTTCTCAGTGCCATGGTACAAACACCTGAAAACATTGCTGTTTAAGGATGACTAAATCAACTTTTATCTGAATTTCCATATGTTTCTTATAAATATTCATGTATTTATTTTTGCAACACCCTTATTGCTCCTTCAAAGCAGAGATTTAAGCACCTGAACAACATAAAAAAGGGAACAGCCTCTGACCCTCTGAAGGTATAGGTTAATGCCCCAAAAACTCTCTGTACATGAAGGTCTATATCAACTCAGAAACGTGCAGTATGGAGAAGGGGGGTTTCATGATCTTCACATTTTGTAAAGTTTTTTAGCCAGAAAACCATCCTTTCTCTGTATTGTCCTAGTGTAAACTATGAGACCATATCTTACTTTGTTTAAATGAAAACAAGTCTTAGAGGAATATAGAAAAGCAGCAAGTGAAAAAGTTCAACCTATTGAAAAGCTCTACCTGCATGAATTCATTAGATCTTTACCAAAAAAGGGGATGTGGGAAAGATATTTGGGATTTTATTCAAATAACCTCACTAAGGAGACAGTCTTCACTGCAGCCTGTGAAATTATTAGCTGCTTACAAAACTCATCATAACTTCAAGCACAGCATCTTAGCCACGACTTTGACTGTTCACTTGTAAAATCTATGTTAAGCCTTCAGTGCCTTGATAATCCTGTTTCTTTGTCCTTCTCTGGATGGATGAGGGTGTGAAACTAAAGGACTATGACTATTTTTCACCTATTCCCAAAGTTAAAATTCCAGTTCATATCATTGCCACTAGAATAATTACTTATTAGATTTGTCATTAATTCTAGTTATTTTTAATGCATTAGCATAGAGGCTGTAAGAACCAAGGGAACAGGAACATTGGAAGCTACTTCTCACACATCAGTGAAATAATAAAACACTATGAACTAAAGTGGAACATGATCTTAAAAGAACAAAATTGCATTTGGAAAATTTATTTATGTATCAAAACTAATTATTGCAAGTTCCACCTCAGTAGTACTTGAGGGTTTCATTACAAGATCTAATTGGACTTATATGCGCTGTAAAATTCTTTTATCTTTTAATTGGTAGCAGAGATCAAAGTAAAGAGAATGAATGACAAACTTTGTATTTGTTTCATAAACTCATCTTCTGACTTCATTTGTATTTACATGGTTCCTTGGAGCTGCTCATAGCAGAGGCTTGTATTAGCATGCCAAAAGAGAATCTGCTCCTGTTTTCTCAGATCAGTGCTTCAGAAATTCGTCAAAGTCATTCAGCCAGTCAGATTTTAATTACCAAAGGATGCTACTTCAAGTCAGTTCTGTGCACCCAGCCTCTCCTTATGCCTTTCTAGAAAAGGTTTGGAGAAAAAGACAAGCAGGAGCTGTTGTGCCATTTTAGTCAACTTTCCACAGTGTAGCCACAAACCCATCTTCACACACCCAAGGGTGAGTGATTTCTTGTGATAGCTCATCTGAACTAAATTTGTGGGACCGGACCATAGTCCTTTAAAACTTCACCCAACCTGGTAACATGAACATTTTTGGTTGATTCTGTCTTAAATGCAGCCAAGCTGAAACAGCTTCCTGAGAACCCATGGATGTGAGAATGAGAATGACTGAATTCTCTCTGCACTGCCCAATGCTGTTTTGTGCATTGATTCCCACTAATGTCAAGTTGGCTGGCACCAAATCCAGAAGGAGTATAACTGTTCTGTGATAATGGCATAAGTTGAAATATATACAAACATTAAACATACAGCCATTTTTTGCAGTACCATCCAACAGTTTCTGGAGTTGAACCACTGTGAATGATGGTAAGCAAAAGATCTCTTGAACCGAGGGGAGACATTTCTGGAGTCAGTGATGAAGAAAGGACCCTAACTTGGGAGGTGGGCTGGGGCAAATGTCGTGAAGTTCAACAAAGCAAAGTGCAAGAAACTACACCTGGAAAGCAGGAATCCCAGAAACACCTACAGGCTGGGGGGAGAAGTGCTTGAGAGCAGCCCTGCAGAGCACTGGGGAGCAATGGTTGATGAAAAACCCACCATGAACCAGCACTCACAGTCCAGAAAGCCAAACCAATCCTGGGCTGCATCCAAAGGAGCGTGACCAGCAGGGCAAAGGAGGG